>CM016484.1:27085199-28285199 GCA_002890555.2 Lagenaria siceraria
CTATTTGGAGTTGACATTATCAAAGTGTCGCCAAGTAGTGGGTGTAGTGAGAAGAGGAGGAGAGAATTGGAATTTCTCGCTTTGCAATGTACCAAAAAACAAAGGATTGTCGGAGCATTGTAACGTACATAGTTTCCTTTTCTTTTTTTTTTGGGAAATTTATTTTATTTTAGTTTTTTTTTTTTCTCTTGTTAATTTCTTGGAGGTGTTTTGTTTTGGGGAAATTAAGGATGATGAAGAAGAAGGGGGTGGAAATTGGATGGTGTATGATTCCAAAAAAGTGAGAGAAGATAATTGTAAAAAAGAGAAAATTTGCAAACGAAGTAAAAAGCCTGAATTTTTAGGTTAAAGTTCGAAACTAACTATATAATATAATATTAAACCTACTTGTTTGATTATTTATTTATTTTTCTTCCTGTGTTTTCTAGCTTTTTCTGAGTAAATGTTTTTTGTTTTTTTAGATGTTCATTAGCAAATTAGAAAAGCAATGACAAATTAAAATGGTACTGTTTTAAAATAAAAACAAAAAGTTGGAGTTGGAGGGTGTGTGTGACAATGATGAACGTAATGAATTTTATCTATTGATTGAGTTGTTATTGATTACGCAAATCTAAATAATATATATATTTGGGGTGTAGAATTAGAGATTTTGATGGTTTATAAAGATCTGCTCCAATTGTTTTATGGTATTAGATTATATGAAGCAAAATCTTTTTTTTTTTTTTTTTTTTTTTGGTTCCGTCTTGAATATATCTTTTTTAAAAGGAAAGATTTTGAGATGTAATCTAATGGTAATTTTACTTAGAATTTCTAATTTCCCTTTTGAATGTGATGTCTATTTCGATGTATATCAATCATTTCCAATTCTTTCTTTTTCCGCAGATTTTGATGTTTTATGTTATTTTATTGTCTTTCTAATTTTGGAAGATTTTCAAATATCTCATTCTATGGTATAAAATGCTCTATCATTCCTACTCTTTTTTTTTTTTTGAAGGTATGAAAAGAATAGCAGGAAATTAGTGGAATATAATAGGTTATGGAGAGATTGAGAAAGGGTAAAATGAAATGAAGATTATTTTAGTTGAATATGAAAATGTACAAGTTGAATAAAGAATCATTGCTTTAAAAATAATTGTAAAAAGCAATATATGCATATCTGAAAAAAAAAAAAAAAAAAAAAAAAAAGAAAGAAATACTTCAAGTTGTAGCAAACTGACAAACTCACTCTCAATCACAACTTTGCCTCTTCCAAAACGCGTTCACCCTTCATCAAAATTGGACCACTTTTCCACATTCAAACCCTTCATTTTTTTTTCCTGTTTTATTTTTATTCTTTTAAGTTTAAAATTTGTGGCAAAGAAAAACATTCAACTTTAAAAAAAAAAATCTATCTTTTTTATTATAATAAATTAATATAACAACTAACGTGTAAAAATAGATTGAGATTGTTGAATGTTGCTAAAGTGCACTTGGTTGGAGAGTAATTAGCATGCACTTCCTTTCTAAAGATTGGAGGTTGAATATCTCATCTCAGCATTTATTTGTACTCAAAAGAAAAAGAAAATCGTTGCGTTGTTACCATTTATTTTATCTTAAAAAGATATTGTGAAAAAGTCATTTACAATTTACATAATTATATTTATACTAATAATCGTGAATGATGTTGTAAATGATGTATAATATAGTTTTTTCTAACCGTTTCATTTTTTTTTTTTTTTATCATAAAAGTTTTACTCTTGAGTGAGTATTAAATGGGATGCAAACCATATGATGATTAATTTGTGAAAATGACACATGCCAACTATTCTACGTGAATGGTTGAATATGTTAGTAGTTATGACGAAGGAAACAAAATATATAACACCTAAATTTAAAATTGTACCTTATTCTATTTTTTTTCTTATTACCAATTTTATTGTTTTATTTCTACACCATTATTTTCTACGTTTCAATTTTTGGTCTCCAAGCTCACAAATTCTTTAATTGAATCTCTACTGAATGAATGAGTTGAAACTTGAAACTAATTATTGAAATAAAATTTTGATATAGCATGAATAAAATCACCTTCATAAAATTGCATCACACTCAGCTCAGTCTTATCATTTTCACCATCAATTTGGAAAAGTGTTTGCAATTTTGTCTCCATGATAGGATTTCTCAATTTGAAAATTTTATTTTTAAAAATATATAATGATTGATAATAATGAGGCTATTTTCTTATTTCTTAATTTGTGTGTCGTCTTATTATTTGCCGGTGCGATTGTTAAATCTACTCAATTTTCTTTTCATGTATGTTGTACGATGCTATGGAGAGACTTGCCCCTATTTTGACACTTGTACATGTTACTATGATGGTACATCAAAAAAGCTTCTTTAACCAATTGAGTAGATCAAGAAAACAACATTAGCCAAAGTGAGTTGAATATGTAAAACATTAAACCGTAGATGCACACACACAGTTGAAAATTAAGTTCCTACTCTCGACTCATATGATGTGCTATACCACCACGTAAAAAGGGTAGAACAATTAGCTCATAATTAAGGATTACTATTGTATATAAACACTCATCAAGGAAAGCAACTTTCAAAATTGACTTAGTGCAATCTGATTCATGTACTTATAATGAATTTTAAAGCATATGTATGAAACAAAATGGATGAAATTTCTAAGAAAAATAACATCATAGTTGAATTTTTGTTAAAAATTTTGAGTTTTAATAAAGTTATTTAATGGTTAATTTTTAGGAAAATTATTACAAATAAAAAAAAAAATATCAAACTATTTATAAATATAAAAAAATTTCACTATCCATCCATGATAGATCGCGATAAACTTATGGCTTAAGTAATTAATTATTAAACGCAAAAAAATTTATTATTTAAGCTATGCAAATTGTCCAGAATTTTTTTATTTTGAGAAAAATTTTCCTCAAGTAAAATATAAAATATTGACAAACTGTTCTAGTCGTATTTTTTGAACTACTCTATATTACTTTTTTTTCTTTTTCTTTTTTGAAAAGTGCTCTATATTACTCTGTCACTTCATAATCTTAATCACAAACTTATAATGTTAATTGACCTTGACTTACCGTATGGAAAAAATTGACCTTGACATAGTAAACTATTGATGTAATATGATTATTTTTCTAATCTCTTACTTTTGCAAATACAATAAAATAAAAAAAATTATTTTAAATAACAAAACTGCTGTAAATATTTACAAATATAACAAAATGTCATACTTTATCAGTGACAGACAATAATAGACATGGATAGACATCTATCTGTATCTATCAATGATAAATGATAGTAGTCTATTAATGTCTATAAAAAAATAACATTTTACTATATTTGTAAACATTTTCGTTTATATTTGAAAACAACTCTAAAATAAAAGTTTCCACTGCACAGGAAACTAATTTATGATATATGATACTTCTTAAGAAATAAAACATAATTTTTCTTTTAATTATTATTTACTAAAGAAAACTGATATTTGATTGTGACCGCAGATATAGAAAGAGAGAGATCTTTATTTAAATATAAGTATCTTTATATGATGATAAATAAAGATGAGATGGGCCTGATTGAAATTCACTTGAAGGCCCATTGATTTTAGATCGAAAGCCCATAACCAATTGAAAAGTTGCTGTTTAAATGGGCCATGCTTTGCAAGCGTCACGGGCCGGCCCAATATTGACGTCGAACGCGTGTATTGCAATTTGCATCTCTATGACTGTGGAAGGGAGAGAATGGTAGTCGCCGTTCTCTAGTGTAGAAAATTGAAGGCTGTGTTCTTGGAACTAAGCCACAACCACCTGCCTTTATTGTTTCAACTGAGGTAGCAAGAACATCTCAAACCACAGCCAACCCGAGACCAAGAATGGTGTGATGTCGATCAAGCACTTGTTTAATGACTTTTAGCCTCGAGGCGACAAAATTGTTAGATGACATGATATTAAATTTTCCGGTCATCAGTTTAAACTTTTGGATTGGTGATTTAACAAAAATCATAACGAAAAGGAGTCAAACTAGAACGAAAACAATTATTCTAAAGAAAATCAAATTCTAACTGTAGTTTGATAGTGGAAGCTACAAATCAGGTGGTAGCAATAAATTTGAAGATCAAAACCAATAACCATAACTAATTAGAATATCTTATAATAGGATACAACTTTTCTCATCCAAACGTATCAAACAGACACCTATATCTCTTTTAAGAGGTGTTTAGAGTGAGAATATGAGTTGAGATATAAACTCAATTAAATGATTGAGAGGTCAATTTTATAATTCACAGATATTTTATAGTCACGTCTATAGTGCATTCAACCCTCATCACTATTGATGTCTTCATTGCTACTTTGGCGGCTAACTCTGGTGACATCTATCAGCGGCCAACTCCAACCACATTTGACCACCGCCATCGACGATCAACTCGGACGACCTTCGATGGCGCGACTAGTATTTTGTAGTCGTTTTTTTTTATAGTAATTGTGCATTAATAAAAAAACACTTTTGTTAGTATCAATTTCTCTAATTCATTCAACGAGATATCTATCTTTTGCAATGCATGTCAATATGATAAATCTCATATTTTTACTTTTTAAATCTTGAAACACCCTAACAATCGAGCCATCCAAGCTAGTTTCATGGGAGTTATGCCTTTTATGGTATTTCGTATTTGAGGATTTAAAAGAAAAAGTTTGAGATTTACTATATTGATAACACTTTTGTTGATGTGCGGCCTAATCTTTAGTGTCAAACATCTTTGAGATGACTAAAATATATAAGACACAACGAGACTTGATTGTGAACTTTTAAAATTTTGTACCAGAAGTCACATTTACCTTTAACTTTTGGAGAGCGACATAAATTATCTTTAAACGTTCCTTCTAACATTACCTTCCAACATGTTATCTAAAGTTAATTTTTCTCTACTTGAGTTAATAATTGAAAGGACACATTTTACACAATAGAACATAAAAAGAATTAAGAAGAGAAACTCTGTGATTTGTCTTACACTTTTATTCTATCTCACAACCCACATATATATATATATATATATATATATACAAATAGATGGCAAGTGGTTACAAAGAAGAAGAGATAATCAAGGAAGTGGTGTGAGAAAATGAAGATTCTTTCCCTAAGAACAATATAGCAACAATATTTGACTACAAAAACTAAACAAACTAAGTTAAATTAAATTAAAACACCAGCGTTTTACTAAAAAAAAACAAAACAAGATTAGTTAGGCTAATATCTTAACCCACCATAAATAGTTGTTTTATAATGTTCATATGATGAGATACAGTAGCAGTACAGAGTTAGTGAAATTTGTACCAACTTTATGAATTTTTGTACTACAACATGCATTTAGATGAATAGTTCTGCAAGTACACACACAACTTTATTCTTCATTGTGATGCACTACACTAAATAAAATAAACCATTTTTTTAATCTAGAAAAACCATTAAAAAAAAATTAGATTCTATTGTCAGATTCCATTTTAAAATTTTATGTACAAATTAGAATGTCATTATATGATTTTTTTTCTTTTCTTTTTTCAATGGAGATGTTTTTTTTTTTTTTTTTTTTTTTTTTTTTTTTTTTTTTTATAATATAGATTTGATGCCAGGTAAACTAAATGCATTGAATTGAACTACCAAAATAATAATAATAATAATAAATTGCGTGAAATCTTCTGAACCAAACAACATATTTTTCATATCACTTCCCTATTTGCTGAGATGTCGATTTTGTTGGATGATGTTATACTTATAATTAAAATTCGAACCGCCATTGATAAATACTCACAAATGTCCATTTGTTTGGTGTAAGTGAATTTTCTTATTTTCTTCTTTATTTATTTTCATTCTCAGTTTTGCTCATTATGAAATTATGTATTCAAATAAATTATTATCAACACGACAAATCAATTTAATAACATGACATTTATTTCAAAATTTAAAATTTTAGTGGAAAACATGAAAGATACTTGGATGCATCACTCACATCTAATTTTTCTTTTTTATAATCCATTCTAATAATCAATCACAAATGATCATGCAATAATCTTTTTTTTTTTAATATTAGTCAAGAATACTTACATATGCATGTGAAATCTTGTATAGTTAATTAATAATAATTTTTTAGTATGTAATAAATAAATATCATATATTTTTATTTTAATAACTCTAAACTTTTAAAAGTATAGTAATTATTTGAATTCTTGCAACTATGAATGTAATGACAAAATAGGATTTTATGATAAATTTAAAAAATAGATAGGAAGATAATGATTCTCCTTTATAGCCCTTATGATCTTATAGTTTTAATTTAAAATAACTAAAAGTGTTTAGTTTTGTTTAAATATTATGAAAAAAGTTTGAATACAGTTTAATTTAAAATTTAAAAATTATGTTTAATTTTAGGTCCACTATAAATTTCTCTTATTTAGTTAGTCATATTTCTTTGTAATTTTGTTGTTTCTTTGTTTAAAAAAAAACAATAAATACATTTTAAATTTAAATTTGAAAACTAATCATTTATTTGTTTTGGAGTTTAGTAATCTAAATTTTCTTAATTGTTTTGAAATTTTCGTTTTAATTTTTGAGTGAAAATTGAAGTTTCATAATTAATTAATGCACATGTTTAGAATTTTAAGTCTCCATTTTCTTAGGTATAGATTTTCTTTACTTTCAAAGTCGTTCTCTTTAAAGATTTTGTACCAGTATTTTCCTAAATTTTTTTTTGTTTTTTTTTTTTTCATATTTGTGAGTGTTCAGGCTAGCTTACGCGCACCTCATTAAGCTCACGCGACAACCCACCTGACCCTACAACAGGCTAGTGACCAACTTACTCGTAAGGATATTAAATCTTAGGTAGGTGACCACCATGGATTGAACCCACAATGGATTGAACCCACAACCCCTTAGGCCTTTGGTTTTTTTTTTTTTTTATGTTCCCACTACCACTATTTTTTTCCTAAATTTTAATTATATAAAACTATTTTTTTAATTAAGAACATAATCCCATACTTTATTTTTTTCTTTCTTCCTTTTATATATGTATTTTTACACATACGTAAAAGGAAGCGCTTGTTCGATGGGTAACCACCACTATTGAACAGTCCTATTGACATTAATTGCATCAATTTTTAATTAAGGAAAAGGAATTGCATCAATTCATGCTCATTAATTGCACCTATTCCACCTAAAAATTTAATTTTAAAATATATAAATATATTTTGCACCTTGAAATTTTGAAATATCACTTCTATTGTGTTTTGAATAGACACCTACACTAAAAAAAAATGCATCCACTCGATATAAGGGCAAAATGAGTATAAAAAAAAATTCTCCACGCTTATAGCCTATTTTATATCTAGTTTAGTTATTTTTTTTCTAAAAAAAAAAAACTTTTGTGATTCCACACCCAAAAAAAAAAAAAAAAAACACAATTAACAATAACACAACACAAATCAAACTCAAATTCAAAGTTCAAATGGAATATAAAATGTAAAACATAATACTAAATGTGATGTACTTTAATCTTTATATATATATATATATATATATATAGTTATATATTTGAAATTTGAAATTTTGAAATTTGAAAATATGCTTTAATATCTAAAGCTTCATTTCACCACGAGTTTTTTTAGTTATAAAAATTTAATCATTTTAAGTGTTTTTTTTTATAAATATATATATATATATATATATATATATTTAAATTTTAAATATTAGGTGGTTGATTTTAATTTTAATACAGTAATAGAACAAATAAAATACAAAGTGTTGTTTTTGCCAAAGCGAACTCCTTTCGGATGTTCGATACTCCATTCTCGTAATTGTACTCGTACTAAAAAAAATGTTGTTATTAAGTGCATATTTATGATTTTAAAATTATATTAAAGATAAATAAGTATAAAATAAGAATACACTTGTCATCTTTTTTTAATACAACAAACATAAATGATAAATTAATGAATTAAAAATTATGAGTACCTTAAAATGTAATCAAAATTTAGTGACCAAATTAAATTTAAATCTAGTTTTTATTAAGAAAAAAAAGTAGTGACTTGAAAAGAATGGAATACAAATTAAATTTATGATGGTAAATAACATTTTAGCATTAAATTGATTACTTACCTAATTCTTGAACCCGAAAGCGTGTTAGTTTGAGTAGTAGTTTGTATATCACATTAGTTGAAAGAAACAATGCCAATTTCTTTTCCTGTTGTTGTAATTCACTAAATAACTCTTTATATAAATAAAGAATGGATTTATCCATTACCATTATATCTAAATTTAGATTTTAATCTTGTTAAAAAAAATCTGGAAAATATAATAATAATAATAATAATAATAATAATAATAAAAAAGCAAAGTGATATTAAGCAAAAATGGGGTTGGTCAGTCAATAAATAGAGTATTCGGTCTTATCTACTAGTAAAAAAAAGTTGTGAGATTATGACGTCATTAACAGCCCACAGATAGATAGGCAAAAAAATAATAATAAAATGAAATAAAATTCCACGAATATTCAAACCTTTATCTCTACAAAACCTCCAATCAAAAAGATTCGATGTTATATGCGACGCCACGACTTCGACCAATCCCTTCTCTCTCTCTCTAGAATCCTCCATTGTTTTCTCTCTCTAAACCTCCATTTATCTAATATTCATTCTCTTCATCATCCCACCTTCCTTATTTATTTCTCTATTGTTTTTCCGAAGTTTATTCCTTTTCTTGATTCTTCAGATTCCATTATTCGCCTTTCCAGTTCTTTTCTCATTGGCTTACTTCGGATTTTTCTATGTTCCATTTTCATCCAACCCACCGACTCCTTCCTTAAATAATCCCCTTTTTTTCTGTTTCAATTTTCCTCTAATTCAATCTGGGTTTCTTCTGTTATTTCCCATGGATTTCGTTGATAATTTTCTGGATATTCGAGTGGGGATGGATTTGAGGCACTATGCTGATGCTTTGGATCAAGAACGCCGCAAAATTCAGGTATTCCAGCGAGAACTTCCTCTCTGTTTGGAGCTTGTCACCAGAGGTAATTCCACAGGAATCTATGGAGTTTTGGGGATTCTTCTTCTCTTCGTTTTCGTTAATTTTTGTGGGATTTCTCCCTTTTTTTTTTTTTTTGCAGCTATTGATTCTTGCCGGCAGCAGTTATCTGGGGTGTCGACAGAGAGCTCTGAACATACTTCAAGCGATGGCCCTGTTTTGGAGGAGTTTATTCCGATTAACAAAGCTTCAGTGAATTCCCATTTTGAGATTGAAGAAGATGAACAATCAAAACCAGACAAAAATGAATTGGGTCGATCTGATTGGCTTAAATCGGCTCAGCTTTGGAATCAATCACCGGATCCTCCCGTTACAGAGGTTTCATCATCATTACTCTGTTTTGCATCAGAGAAAATAAACGAGAATTTTCCGGGAAAGTTGTGTGAATTCTGTTCCTTTTTTTACAGGATGTTGCTAAGGAAACGACGTTTTCGGTTGTTGAAGTAAAAAAGAACGGCGGTGGCGGTGCTTTTCAACCATTTCAGAAGGAGAAAACAGCTCCATTGAAAACAGAGCCGTCGGTGGTCGTCGGTAAATCGGACGGTTCTTCTCCAATTCCGGAGGCGACGACGAGTTCAACAACAGAAACCGCCTCCAAAAGTGGCGGCGGAACCAGTAAACGTGAAGATAAGGAGTCTCAGACTCAAAGAAAACAGAGGCGGTGCTGGTCGTCCGAGTTACACCGGCGATTCGTTCACGCCCTTCAACAACTTGGAGGTCCTCATGGTACAAAAAAATTCTTAGTTATTATTTCTTCCATTTTTGTTTTAATTTATTTTTTAAATGATTTATTCTAATTTGTTCTTGTTTTTCCAATTACAGTTGCTACACCGAAACAAATCAGAGAGTTAATGAAGGTCGATGGACTTACTAACGATGAAGTCAAAAGCCATTTACAGGTTCATATCTCGATTAATTTAAAGTGGTTTTTTTGGTTCTTTTTGTTAAATATTGTAATATAAATTAAAAGCATGATCGTTGTGTTGTTAATTTAATATCAGAAATACCGATTGCACGCAAGAAGGCCAACCAATTCTGCAATGCAAGACAGCGGCAGTTCATCGGCGCCGCAGCAATTCGTGGTGGTCGGAAGCATATGGGTGCCGCCACCGCCTCCACCGAAATACACGGTGTCAACGACAGCGAAAGCGAGAAATGGGATTTATGCTCCGGTGGCAACGGCGGTGCGACGGCAGACGACGGCAGAGGAAGGCAAGGCGAGCCACAGCGGGGGAGTGGTTCATTCGAATTCGCCGGCGACGTCTTCCTGCACCCACACCACCACAACCTCGCCGTCGGCGGCGTAGAATTTTTTTTTCTGTTTTTTTCATTTTCGTTAAATGTTTCGAGAAAAGTTTTGTAAGTAAAATCAAATATTCACAAAGGCATGTGATATACATAAGATTTTCACGTGAAGTTCTTACCCATTTTTGGATTTCCGGAATCATGTTCTTTGTCTTTTTCAAGTCGTGTCTATCAATCCAAAAAAAAACTTATTGCTTGCTTAAATTACTAAGGCTAGGCTAGGCCATTTAATTTTTGTTTCAAAATTAACTTCAAAATTTTTAAAATGTCTTTTTTTTTTAAAAAAAAAAAATATAATGTCTATTTTCAAATTAGTTTCGGAATTAAGGTCTTCAAATTGTTTAAAATGTCTAATTTTAATGAAGTGTACATGAGTACTATAATTCGAAGAATGGTGAACTTAAAAAAATAATAATAATAATACATTGGTGTAGTACTCGCGATAGGTAAAAAAATTTATTTACAAGAAGTAGGTCTTGAAATTATGATCTTTGAAGAAAGTAAAATGGATTAACTAGAGGAGAGAAAAGAGTTAAGGACTACAAAAAGCAAGTTCAATGAGAAGATTAGGTTGTCCTCCGGATGTCTCAAAGAAGATGAAGAATTAAGCCAATAATTTAGTTGTCTTCTTCCATGGACTCGCCTCTCGGACACGACTTGTATACAAAATATCAATTTGTACATTTTTAAAATTGTATTAATTAAACTTTCAAACTAATAATTATATCAATTTAAATTTTAAACTTTTACATCACTAATAATGATATCAATTTAAATTTTAAACTTTTACTTTTATTAGTAATTTTGTATATATTTGTTTTATTTCATGTAAAATCAACTTAAAATCACTAAAATAATTTTTTTTTTTCCAAAAGTCTTTCCAAAATAGCAAGAGAAATTATCATTAAATTTAATAAAGGAAAATTTTTAGGAAAAACTACTACTCTCACATTTATGTCTCATTTACATTAATCTTTGTAATTATTATTATTGTTATTATTTTGCAAAAATTCATTAGGAAATCAAAACCAAACCAAACCACCGACAACCAAAAACTACCTCACCCCTTCTCAAGAATAAGGGAAAATACATAAGCTGAAAAGACTTCAATCTAGATCCAGAATATTCTCGAAGAGGAAGTCAAAAGATGCTAAATTGAGAGTAGCTTTGTTTTCCTCTTTAGAAATTTTACAAAAAAAATAAGAAATATTTACATTGTCAGCGAGTCTAAGAGCTTATTTAACAAAAATACCAACCTCAGACAAGTCAGTATCTAAAAGGTTTAACAATCTAAAGACCTCCGTAAAAAAATTAGTCTCAACATCCACCGAATTAAGATTCTAGCTGTGTTACAGACAATCAAATGTCTTTCAAACTTTTAGCCACGACTTTTAACTTCCAAGACCTTCATCCCTTACCAATGTGAAAGTTGTGTATTACCAAAAGTATAATTCATATTTACCCAATTATCCCATCTTTTATCACATCAAATTCGGAGAAAAGAAGATAAATGGCGGAAAATGTTGAGAGCAATTAATGTGATTGAACACTCCCAAATCTATTAATCAATCTGATCAAATTTTATGATACAGGCACACTATTACAGTAACTTATCAATCTAATAATTAAGAACTTTGTAATTATTCTGTTTTTCAATTTTTTTCACTCTTTAAGAAATAATTAATAATTTCAAGAAATGAAACTTTTTTAGAATGGTGAAACATAGAAGACATTACTTTAAGTCACATTTGATAACCATTTGAGTTTTCATTTTAAATTTTTAAAAATTAATAAGTTTATTATCAGTTTGTTTTCAAATATTAAAAAATGGCCAAACTATTTACAAATATAGAAAAATTTTAGACCGCTATAGATTCTATCTATTGCGGTCGTGGTCTATCGCTGGTAGACAGTGAAATTTTTTTATATTTATAAATAGTTTGATATTTTTCTGTTTATAATAATTTTCTTTTATTATAATTACTTTCACCCATGAATTTATATGTTTTGTTATCTTTTTGTTGTTCATATTTTAAAAAATTAAAGAAAATTTTTAAAAACTTTTTTTTATTTATTATTTCTAGAGTTTTACTAAAAATTCAAGTATTTCTTGGAGATGAGTGAAAATCATACTAAAAAATTGAAAGAAAACATTGCATAAATTTTAAAAATAGAAAATTAAAAAGAAATTCATTATAAATGGAGCCTTAGTCAACAAGTATTTTGATTGTGATAATTTAGTATGAAAATTTGAAAACAAAAAAGTGGGGTGATATTTAGTACCTTAGAATAAGCTAAATTTATTTATTATTATTATTATTATTATTATTTTTAAAAAAAAAAAAAGAAGTTAAATCTATTCAATCTTGACTCATTCTTAACAAGAGATTTGGTTTACAATTTTAGTAAGGGGTGATGTGATGATAAATGATAAATGATAAATCTTATATAACTCATAAGATTAATAAATATATTATTGAGAAGAATTGTCTTACCATCCGCGAGTCAAAATTCTTTATATATGATTTTTTAATTACCGCAATTGTCCAAGTATGGAGATTTGTTTTTTCCATTGACACTTTCTTCTTTTTCTTAGAAGAATCATGATGCTTCATGTTTCCAAACTTTGTCCTAATTCAATAATTGCTCATGTACAGAATCCATCTATTAATCTTTTTAAATGATAAGTGATTTATTATTCACTAATCTATATTTGAAATTTGTTAACTATTACCTAAGTAAATATTAATACATCAGATATATTTATAGCATATATAGTTAGAATAAAAATTTTACAGCTGTCATATAAAAGGCACATTAAAAATTTGACGTGAAAATATAAAAGCTACAACTTAAAAAAAAAAAAAAAAAAAAAAAAAAAAAAAAGCAAATGCTCCGTTTGATAATAATTTTGTTTCGATTTTTAGTTTTGAAAATTAAGTTTAGTAAACAATACTTTCAACTATATAAAGTATTAAATTTTTATTAATTTAAGGTTTTGAAAGTTATAAAAAGTAGTTTTTTTAAAAGATGTTTTTATTTTGCAAATTTGTTGGTAATGCAAATACTTTCTTAAGAAAGATGATGGTCACCGTAAAATAGTTGGTGAGAAAACAAAAACATTCTTTTCAAAAACTGAAAATCTAAAACTAAATAATTATCCAGCGTGCCCTAAAAATTATAGTTGGATAGCGTTTCATTTTGAATATAATAACTTTTTTTTAGTTTAACAATACTAAATAGGAGTTGAAAATTATATATTTAATGTGAATTAAGCTATCTTAAATTTGAGGTTGTTGAATAAGGATTGAAGGAATAAATTTGAATAAAATTAAAGATGATTGTATATGGAGGTGGAATATGAATGAAAGTGGTTAGTTAAAAAGTCTGAATTTTTCAAACTTATATATCTTATCTTTTCTTTTAAGACAAGATATTTCCAACTTATTAGTTACTTCTTCTCATAAAAATTAACATCCCACTAAACCCACCCCCCAAAAAGAAAAATAAAAGTTGATCAAAAGAAACAGAAAAAAAAGGCATTATATATATATATATATATATATCAATTTTATTGCTAAATGTTGTCATTTTTCCTTGTACTATGAGAGAGATGGCTTGTGTCATTCTACTTTTATTGAAGCATAATTCTAGATCATTTAACTTTTAGCAATTTAATTTTTGTGATATATAAACATATTTTATTTCTTATCGATTTATCAAACTGCATGTATATAACAACACTTTTCATTATATAAACAAAATAATTATAAAATTCAAATTATAGGACTATATACAGAGTTTATATCTTAAAATATATCTTTAAACCTATAATACACACATAAGAAAAGAACATGTTAAGATAACCATTTCAAAATGTTATGATATTATTTACTTATAATTATTGTTCAACTTAATTATATATTATGTGTTTTTCTATACAAAACTAATGGCATCCATATACGTTTTTTTTTTTTTTTTTTTTTTTTTTAAAAAAACAAAGAATATTTTCAAATATATAAAAATAAGAATATTGTGCGATAGACTTTTATGGTTTAGTGACAGAAGTATATCACAACATATCGTTAATAGACAGTGAAATTTTTCTATATTTATAAATAGTTTGATATTTTTTTTATTTATAATGATTTTATAAATGTTAATTTCTCTTTTTTTTTTTTTAACTTATTAGGAGATTTGAAGTTACTATTTTCTAAAGAGAGAGAAAAAGAAGGAGAAATGGTGTAATTTGACCTAATTAATCTAACAATTTTTTAAAAAAATGAGTCCTCTAGTTCTTTTCATTTCATATTTTCATTTACTTGAAATTATTAAATGAATTTTTTATGTTTTATATATATTTAAAAGGTTGAAGAAGAAGAAGATACTGATGAAATATTCTTCAGATAATTTCCATTAAGACAAAGGCAGAATATAAAGCCAAGAATATAAAGTCAACAGTAGAGGCATGTGGAACATCCTAATTAAGTGAGAAATAACAGAATTTATAACAATAAAATACATGAAAAATAGCCCTGAAAATACTCCATAAAACTAACATTCTTTCAATATTTACAAAAATATATATACAAAAAATATTGATTCATTCTTAATATTGATATCCAACTCAACATTTTTTTTTTTTTGTTTTTTTACGAGTTTTGATTCTCTAAACTTTCTTTCATAATACATTTTTTTCTTTTCTTTTTTTAATGAAAATTTTCATAAATACATATGACCTATTTTTTCCAAATAAAGAATAAAGCCATAATTAATCAACTTGTTTTTTGGCCTTATATTCAACTTTTCACATGTGTGGTGTACATGTTTGAATAGTCAAACTATTTCTTCATCTTTATCTAAAATTTATTCACACTTTAATACTGGCTTTATTTGGTATGACCATGTAATTGTTTTTATATATTGTATTTTATTTTAAAATGAAAAATACGTATGATAAGAATTTTTTTTTTTTTTTTTTTTTTTTTAAAAAAAACTCAACAATTTGATTACACCTTTGTAATGTGTGTTCTCTGGAAGTTTACTCAGAAATTCTATGCTAGTTTTTTGCAATCTACAAGCCAAAATAAAGGAAAACGACAATCTCCTTAGTCCTTAACTCGACATAAAAAGAATTAACTAAAAAATTGGAATGTTTTCAGGGGTCAGATTATTAAATAACATCTAAATATTCTTTAACAAGAAATAAAAATAAGAAAAAAAAAATATAGGAAAAATTAATAAGAAACTGACGGAGAGACCTATGTGCTACTAAAAGTAAACTTCAACAACTTAAACCAAATTTCAGAATTAAAAGTGTACTTTTCTCAAAAATATCTATTCTAAATTTTGGATTCTAAGATTGTATTTTTTTCCCCTCTCTCTCTTATTCATTTCTTTTAGAACATGACTTAAAAAGGGTAGGCTTTTCCTTGACAAATATAAATTTTTCTTGCTAAAGAAAAAAGATTCTCTTTTCATTGAATTAGAAGACAACTTAAAAACTTTAATTTGGTAAAAAAGAAAAAAGGTTAGACTTTTTAACCTGAGAGAGAAAATTATCAAAGGGGAAGAAGATCTCTCGCCTAAATTTTAGGGATTTTTTTTTTAATATTAACATTCCAAGTTTTAAAACATTTTTATAAAAATATATAAGTTTTCAAAATTATTTTTTAAAAAATGTTGTAGTTTCAAAGGATGTCGCATGTTGAAAATGAGACATTCTTACCAAAGCAAAGGCCATTGTGGGTTAAAAAAAAAAAAAAAAAAGTCAAAGGGTTAAGGAGTCATTGTTCAACTCATGGTGACCATTTATCTAAGATTTAATATCTTACAAATTTCTTTGACACCCAAATGTTGTAGAGTCAAGTAGGTTGTCCTGTGATTAGTTGAAGTGTGCGTATTCTGGTCCGGATACTCACGGATATAATATATATACGGAGGCAAAAAAGCTGGCATTTGTTTTTTTTAAAAAAGAAAAAACTCCAAAAAGTCACATGTTGAAGATGTGATCTACGTTTTTTTTTCTTTTCAAAATTAGGATTTAGGTTTGAAGATGCGATCTATTTGGTGTTTGAAAAAAAAATTAAAGGATTGCATCTTGAACATGCGACCTTCTTTAAAACTACGACATTCTTCTTATAATTTTGAGTATATATATATATATATATATAATACACATTTTGGATTCCATTCATTTAGATTTATTAATATTCTTTGAATAGAGGTACTTTGACGCTGGAAAAAAAAATCTATCACTTTTATAGCATAAACAAAGAGAAAATAATTGAGAAATTTTTAAAAATAATAAAAATGGGAAACATACCTAATTTATATGAAAAACTCCAAAATCAAAGAAAAACAATGACCAATATGTGTGTTACTCACACTTACATCCATTTTCTCACTCTTAAAATTAGAGCACACGAAAAAAGAATTTAACTAGAGTTAGTAAACAATACATCCAAGTTTATAGTGTTTCATAAAACCAAAGTCATAAACTATTTTTTTTTAGATCCTATCATTTTCTTCAACTTTTTCAACGTGGGATTGAAATTATTTTAATATTTTTGCCAAAACCCTATATTTCAGGGATTTGAAATCCTCCCATTATCACGAAATTTGTATCTACACACAACCACACGAAAGGTCACCACCAATACCCCATGCCAAGAGCTTTGCTTTCTTTTTTTTTAAAAAAACAGAAAAATCAAATTTATTGTTTTTTTTATAATAATAAATCATATTTTGAGACTCGCGACCTGGTAATTCTGTTTTTTTATTGTTTTTTTTTTTTTTTTTTTTTTTTATGATCTGAATCGCAAGCATATATCTATGAAGTGTAGTTTGTGCCAAATCTAGTTCTAAATACATCTTATAATAATATCATTTGTTTAATGCATCCTAAAATATATTATACCCAATTATTATTGGTTCACGGGGTAGAATCTTTCTCATTTTCTAATTAACTAAATTATCATATATTCTTCATATTGTTATAGTTGGGGTCTATAACTATAACATGATTACATTCTTAATTACTAATTATGTTAACATGGGTATGGGTTGTCACAATTGTTAGAAAAATAATAATTTAAGGAACTCGATAAGCTAGGTTTGCATCCGATAATCTATTTTTTCATAATATTTGAAATTATGCCATATCTAAATTGATAATTTAAAATTCACAAATCAAAGTTTACTTTTAGCATTTCACATGGAAGCTGCTAGATAATTGAAAAAAAAAAGGTTATAGGAGGTTGGTAAGTAGATTAAATATACTTTAGAAGTGAATCCAACGAAATCTTATAAATCATTTTTTTTAAGTCTAATTAATTTTTTTATGTGCATTTCAAAAAAAGATAATATTTGTATGTGAAAGGTCAAACTTGCATGAACCATGAAACCAATTTTTTCTACAATAATAAAAGAGCAACCGCCCAATATCATTTATGTAAATATACTTTTTTTTATAGTAAACTTGAGTTTTTTTCTCAATAAGTGAGGTGAAGGATTGAAATCTCTAACCTGATCGATAATATTACAAATTTTATATTAGTTGACTTATGTTCATATTAGTAAAATTTTGGAGAGTTGATACATTAAGTTTACGATAAAATTAAAATTCTAATCAATATTAATATTTTTAAAAATGAAAAATAAATATAAAAAAGGTATTTGTGACTCTCACTCAATGACTTGAGTCATTGTCAAAATAATAACTTTTCATATTAAAAATGATTAAATTGGTGAATTAATGATATTATATTGGTATATGATTGAGAAGTGGAGTGAAAGAAAAAGAAAGAAAAGGTTTGTTTTGGATTGGTTTAAAAACATGGTGTCTTCTCAAAATGTCCAAACTACAAAATTGGTCCCAAACCCAACGCCAAACGACCAAAAGACAATATCCTAAAAGTTAAAATAAATAAATATAATCCATTCCATTCTTATTTTTATTTTTATGAACTTTAAAAATACAAAATTTTTAAAGATTTTCTTTTAGTTAATTCAACAGCATTTAAGAATGAGAATTGGAATATGTTAAGATTTTGGTTGACTATCAATATCTTAACCAATTGAGTTATGTAAAATTTAATTTAAGATTATAATATTATAGAATTGACGTACTAAAACTATTTACGACTGATATTTAAATCTTGCATTCATAATTAATCAACGAAATTGAACATAATTCGATTGATTAAAACATGAGTAATTTTTTTTAAAATTCAAAATTCAAAATTTTCACCTTAAGTTTTTAATGGTAAATTTAACAATTTTTTTTAGAAAAATAAAATAATTATTTTTGTTGTTTCCAATATGGTTGCATTTCATTAGTGGAAAGGAGTGGCACTTCCAAAGAGAGCCAGTGGAAAGGATTAAGGAATATACCCTTCTTAGGGAGGAATTAATAAATAATGCAGCCTTGACCACTTCAAAACTTTTATGAAATAATCAACAATGATGAAAATATACATACATGTAACATAAAAGTAAGGACAAATATATCATTTGTTCGTATAAATATTTTTTTTTTCCTTATTATTTAAATGTTTATGGTACTTCCAATCCAAAAAAATTATAAACGGCAAATCCTTATTTAATAATATATGTTATTGAAAACTAATCATAAAACTATACTTATTTTGTATTTTTGTCCTATTCATTGAAAGAAGAACAAAATTATTTGTATTTTTGCAGTTTTGACATCTTTTTAAAGTTGTTGTTTGATATGCTCCCTCTCCTTCGAGATGAGATGTTGAATATGTAGTAGTGGTTGGTTATTACTTTAAAGTGAAAATTATTGTTCATAATTAAAATAAAATAGTTCTAATTGTGGTAGTTGACATATATTAGCTTGCTTTGAAAATAGTTGTTTATTTTGGATTATATTGGCATCTAAAATAATTTTTGAAAAGGTATCTTTCAACCCAAAGAAGATAATTAAATAAATAAATAAATACAGGTTAAATTTCCAAAACAGCATCTTAGTGGTTTTGTTAATGATGTGATGGCGCCCTGGTCCGAATATTCCACAATGGTTTCATAATATCCTCTTTTTTTTTTTTTCTCTCTAATTTATTTAATTAATTTAGAATATTCTTTTCCCCTCTCGAATTTATTACATTATCTTTTTTTAATTTTGACCTGGCCCACAACAACCTCAAGAATCTTGCATTGTCCAAGATTCTCCACAATCAGATCTATATTAAAATCCATGGGCCCCTTTCTTCTTCAATTTATGAATCTAGAACAACCAGTTCCATCTAATCTCCACCCTATATTCTTCATCCGATGGTCACAATTACACGATCATGATTTAAATAAACGCTCGCCCACAGAGAATCCTTACCCCTCCGTATGGATAAGTTCGAGGATAGATAGTGACCCTTGATGGACATAAAAGGCCAAACGACTTTTGAAGGATCCTTTGCCTCAGAGACAAATTTTCTTTTGATTTTTTTTTTTTTTTGGAAAATTTATTGAAGAACTTAGAAGCATTACATACACAAAACGACGACGTTGCATGCTGTTTCTTTATGAGTAAATTTTTGCAATTAGAAAAATAAATTCTAAGGAATATTCTTTTCTTATATCTTGGGTGGTGGCCTAACTTCCAAAGAAAATATAAAATGTAATCATTTATGTGATTTAGTGTTGTAACGTTTTTATCTTGTTTCTTCTTTTTCATTTTATGCTATTGGATTCTTATATCATAAGATCAATACTAGTGTTTTATTGAAATCATCACTCTTTGAGAATATCTGACTTAATTACTATTGTCACTAATTTGTTTGATTTATTTTTTAGATTAAGAAATGTAAAATTAGACGCTTAATGAAATAAAAAAGGAGTTTTTGATAGAAAACATGAAGAATTCAAAATTTGGATAATGCATGAAGAAGAAAATGACAAAGAAGAGTTCATATTGTTGAGAATTTTGAACAACATTCCATTTGTGATGGCAACATTTACTTAGACATCATCTCAAAAAATGACATTATAATATGGTATTTTCGAATATAAATTAAAGAAAAAATCTGTAAAGAAAAATTAATGGAAAACAATTACTGTCATTCAATTTGGGCTCCGCTTTTATTATTATTATTATTATTATTATTATTTTGTTTTGGGGGTGGGGGTGTATAGCTATCCAATAAATATATATTTAAGCATGATTAATGACTAATCAAAATAATTAAAGTCGGCGTCTCCAAAAAAAAGATATGATTAAAGTCGGTGACCTAAAGAAAGTCGTTTGCACATAAGCCGCGATTTTATTTAAACTACATGTTTTTCTTTTTTATATGCTCTTCTATATATTTAATATTTTTTGACAAAAAAAAAAAAGGTTAGTTGGCAACTATTCATACCCCCGTGCGAAACATTGCAATATTGTTCTCATTTCTTAGTAATTTTATTTTCTATTTTTAGTTTTTTTCATAAAATATCTCTACTTTTTGTTTTTCTAGGGTGAGATTAGCTCAATAGTATTTGACATAACTTTCTTCTTTAAAAGTCGGAGATTCGATTCCTATCTCTACTATTGTTGTACTAAAAAGAAGTGAAATAAATAACAAAACCATTTATGAAAACAAAAGAAGAAGAGATATAGAGGAAAACATGAAAAAAGCTAAAGAGTAGGGAATGCATAAAAGTTATTGGATTTCTTTAATGATTTTGATGTGTTTATTTATACTAATCTAAAGTGATATTCCAGGTCTGACCTATAATAGTATATAATGAAATACACTATATTTTTATATTATAATATTCTATAGTAAAAGTTTACACTATATAAGGATAATGTACCTTATATAATTTTCTTTAACAAGCCAATCGTCTCAAATTCATCCTTACAATATAAGTTCAAACACATGCAAATTTTTAAGCTTCACCAAACCTTAATTGCAAACATCTCCAAAAAAGACTTTAGGATAAACGACAAATTAATTATTAAAGAAGTTTATCGAGAGAGTAGTTGATCTAAATGTATAATATTGAATCAGATTTCGCTTGATCTAATTAACTGTTGAGATATCACCTACACATATATACCACAATTTAAGACGTTGTCAAAGTAAATCTCATTGATTTAATTATACAAAAATATTGATGAAAATGTCAATATAAAATTATGGAAACAAAAGTTCAAAAGAAATTAAATTAATAAATAAACCTTGAACATTTTTTAGATAAGTTAAAATGTTTATTATTTATATTATATTAACATAGCTAACATTTTATTGGTTACGTATTATGAATTTTTTTACGATATGGTGGAAGTGTTGATTCACTCGACGTATGAAAATATTAATGAAAGTGGTGTTATGTCAATGAAAATTTAATACCCTATCATAAACACACACATCAATCAATAACAACAATATTTTAATCACCCAAAGGCTATAAAAGGCATCACCTCCTTGGATGAATTTGGTTGAGGATGAGAGCTAATTACATTCACAAACCTGTCCAAGTACATCCACCTTTCTATTTTTGGATCTCTTAGATCGTCAATGGCCACTAAACAAAGATTCTTCAAACTTCATTAGTGACATTAATTAAAAATCAATTAACCAAACCTTCATTGAGCCGATCAAATTAAGCAAGCACAAACCACTTTGTTTATGTCCTAAAAGACATCTACTACGCCATTCTCACACAACTACACTATCTCTTTGAAAGACTTTCAAACAAATGATAATTGAATATTTGCTTGAGTTTCTTTTTCTCTAGTGGCCATTATCTCGTCCAAGTTCATTTCAAAACTAATCTTTGGTTTGCTAAGAATATCAATTGGTTGTAATATCAAAGATCTATGTGCAAAACAAGTAGACTTTCCATTTGTGGTAATAAATTAATCTGCATTTTCCTTGTAAAGAAAGAAAAAAAGAAAAGGACTGAATCTGAATCTGAATCTCTTCCCACCCACCAGCAGATTTTTGGGGCTGAATTACTACTGGAATAATCATGATCAATGTAAAAGGTGAGTGCAGAAGAAGTTGGGCGGAGTTTGATTTGGGCTATGTTTTCAGTACTATGGGCCAGAAGTCCTTTAGACATCACTAGAAGGGAGCCCATGGGCCATTGTGTTTTATCATTCCTTCCTCAAACACTCTCCTATTACCAAAAAGGTAGGCATTAGGATATTCTACATCCAGTGTTGAGGGAGAAATCTCACTTCATGAATCCTGAAAGACTGAGAAGGTCCATTTGACACAAACTATTATTCAAACTTAGACTAAGGGCTTGTTTAAAATGAGTTTCTAAGTGCTTAAGAACTCTTTTTCAAGCCCTTGAAAAGTCTTTCCAAACAGACCTTAAAACAGCTGTAAATAATCTTTTAGAGATCAATCTTGGGATCATCCGGATGAGAAGATTGTTGCATTTTCCACACGTAAGATATGGAGGGAGTTGGATTTTAGTTCAGAAAAGTGAAAAGGAAACCGAATGATGCTGAAGAAACACAGGCTTCACTAGATTTCGTCATCAATATATTGTATACATTCAAAAGGTGAGTTTTCATTATTGAAAAACGAGGCACTCACGCTTGATCTGAAGGTGGGGAAATGTTAAGTGGTACGCCAGGAGTAGGCTCCACGACAACTGCCTCTGGAAGTTCCTTTGACAACAATTCCTGCATTGCATTAAATTAGTAAGCATTTAACAGAGCCTTCTAACGTTTATTGTGCAGTATCAGAGTGGAAAGTAAACAGTGGCAAGAATTGACTCCCACATTATCATTGAAGAAAAAGTTAATCCACAATGGAGGGGACATTTCAACCTTCTCACTCATTCGACCATATGTAAGTGTCCGGGCCAACTTCATGAATCTCAACTAATTTCATCGGACAACCCGCATGCTATAACATTTGGGTACCAAGAAAATTTATAGGATATTAAATCCTAGATCGGTGGTCACCATAAATAACACATGTTTCCTCTAAACCCTTTATTATACCCATGACCCTTATTGGCCATTAAGCCAACCCATGATGATTATTTCATCATGTGTTATTAGATTGTGAAATTGACATTCTAATAATAAAATAGTGTTTGGGTCATTCTGTAGTAGTACACTACTTGACTTTCATTCAACTTCATCAGCTTTCTATCCTTAATCATGTATCCATGATATCAAGAAATAAACCAAAGTTGACTGGAAAACTACAAATCATCATAGCAAAGTTCAAATATGCCTGTGAATATGATAATATATCAGTTCGAACACAAGTTCATAATGGCTGCCGTTAAAGTACATATTAACCTTGAAAGATCCAATTGTCCCTTCCGCACTGACTAAGCTTGCAAGAAGCCCTTTGCTATCCATATCACCATTATTCATTGGCACGATGAACCTGAAAGATGACAAGGAAGGATAATTTGATAGGATAAGATTGAAATATTTGTAAGCTATCATGGGCGTAAGAGTTATTAGCTAGGGAGTTTATAAGAGTAACGGTTATGAACTTATGAATAAAGTAGATTGCAAAGGTTAAAGGTTACTAGGTTGGTCATATTATAGGATCGGTCCTGGAAGAGAACTAGCCAGTGGAATGCTTAGTACCTATGTAATTCTCTTTTGATATCGTAAATGCATTTCATCACCAATTTTCTTGATTTTTAATCTCAATTTTGGGTTTCAAACTTAATTATACAGAAACAAAGAGATGCCTCCACCAAGTACTGAATTTAAGGTTCTGGAAGCATTCATACTTTGCATGCAGCTGCTTTGCAAGTTGAACTGCATCTTCTTGTCCAGAAACAAGAGTAAAATTAGGAAGAAGCTGCTTTATTACAGGTGTGATGACAATATCAGCCCTTTCTTTCCCCAATAATTCCTTGTCGTAAGAGCAATGAGGTTCATAATAAAGAGTCAGCTGGCCTTGGGGAGAAATAACAAGATACCTGTATCAGATTTAATAAGAGATACAAAGCGATGGAAACTAAATAACCAGGTTAATAAATACGATGTTCATCATGTAAACTATCATAAAATATTTAGTGGGATTAGCAATGAAGAATATCAACAATTTTACCCGTTTTCAGGACGCTGCCATGGAGGACCTAGAACTGGTCCGGCAATGGCTCTAATGAGTACTTGAGAACCATCTTTTGCTTCAACAACTGAACTCTGACCAGGTTCTAGATAAGTGACCTGGATATAACTAAAACTAGCCTTAGAACATTCACATATGAGCACAATGTGGTATATGAAATGCTTCCAGTAATAATCTAATTAAATTAGGCGTCATGAAACATTGAATTGAAAGGGAGGGCACGCAAAGGTGAAAGAGGAAAAAGGGCCCAAAACACTTGTTAATATGCTCGTTTAACAAAGAATAATAAAGCATAGCGCCTCTGTATGTAGGAAAGCTTTGATTTTTAAAATTATTGTGGTGTATGAGATGCTCCTCTGTTATCTTTAATCACTCTTGATCTTTATGTCTTCATGCCTTGTACGTTGATACAACATGATTTTAGAAAAAGGAATCTTTACTCCTTGTACGTTGATAGTCTATCCAAACCCAAGATGCACTCATCTTTATGCATCCCACACTCATCCCACACTCAAACAGTGAATTAAAATATTTCAAAAAAGAAGTAAGAATTTGCTATGTGACAAATTATAATTAGACAATTTGGTGGGATGCACAAACATAGGTACAGGCCGGAATGCACCTAAGTATTTTTCTTTACAAAATGCTTTCTAACTACACTAACATGTCTCTCTATATATATCTCTGTTTGACCAAATAAACAACAGCATGTTAGTCACATGATTTAGCAATTTAGCCTCGAATGACAGCAGAATGAAACAAAGAGAGAATCCATAGCAGAATCTGCTTACATTACTGAAAAGTGGATCCAACAATGTCTTTGCATTGGGAGTTGCTACAACCTTTACATTTGGGGACTTCTTAGAGAGAGGCCTCAGGGTCTTCAAATGGCAGTGATCGTCAAGGCTTTGTGTAATGAGTAAGCAGTCAACTTCAGGAAGTTCACTCAACTGCACTAAAGTTGCTCAAATATCAGAATTACTTTATTAACTACATCAGAGAAACCAAACACCAAAAAAGTGCTTATAGCTATTCTGAAATTACCTGGAAATTCTTCAATATCTTCTTGGATGCTTCATACAGCCATGAGATACCAAAATCAAGATTACCAACCAAAACAGGATCTACCAAAATGGTCAATCCGCCCACTTCCCACAACCAACTATTTCCCTAAAACAAAAAGAGGGAAGGGGGAAGATTAATTCTAAGCATGCCATTCAAAATCAACGAATATATCGAACTCAAGTCATAAAAGTACTAAGAACCCGCCTCCAGATAAGTTAGATTAAACGCATCAGTGGCAGAAACAGTCGCCCCATCGGCACTCTCTTCGGCAATCACAGCTGGAACAACCCTATTCGACCTGTAACGAAGCGTTAGGGCAAAAACAACTTGTAGTCTCCAACTAAAGAAAAATGTAGAGATGCAGAATAGAAGACCTGGAAATCGAGATGTTCGGCAATGGGCTGGAAGCTTTGAAAGTGGGATAACTCGTAGGGGAAATTGAAAGGGCAAATGAAGAAGGGGAGAAAACCCTTCTGATGCCAAATGGTTTGCAGAAGTTTGTGCACTGTACAGCGGCCATCGCTGCTTCTCGTCCACTGCTATAGCTTCTTCGTGTCTTTCGCGCGAAGTCAAGAAGACGAGTAATTATCTATCTATTTATTTGTATGAGTTTACGCTATATGTTCATCAAAATAATCAATTCCATCAAATTATGTGTTCCTGATTTGGCCACTTGCCAGTTGCACGGTGGCTGTTGCCCTCATACTTTGGATCAACTGTTTTTTAAAAATTGTACATCCTCATATTATGAGAAATTTTCACAGATAAAAAAAATGTCAAACTATTTATAGAAAATAGCAAAAAAGAAAAAATATTGATAGACATTGATAGACTTCTATCAGTATCTATCAGTGATAGATTTCTATCATTTCTATCGCTGATAGACAGACTCCGATAGACTTCTATCAGCATCTATCACAACTATATCAAAATTTTGCTATTTTGTGTAAATAGTTTCCCTTGTTTTTCTATTTTTAAAAATCTTCCTTATATTATATTAATTAATAATGTTCAATTAAAATTTTGGTTGTGTGTCAAATAAGCCCTTAAATTTAGAGTTTAGGATTTATGAAATTTGCCGAATTTTGATATCCAATTCTCAATTTTGTGCATTGATCAAATTATCAAGTTTAATATCATTACTTACCTCTAAGGATTTTTTGAAACCTTTTGGGTAGTTAGTAGGTGAATTACACATTATTGGCTAAAATTGCAACGGTTATCTAAGTCTGTAGTCAAATAAAATGAGATTAAAATTTTAAAATTATAATGGTTAAAATTGATTTTTTTTTTTTGGAAAATTATTACAAACAGAAAAAATATTAAACTATTTACAAATATAAAAAAAATTACTGTTTATCAGCGATAGACCGTGATAGAATTTTATTGTTTGAGCTAAATATTTTTCGATGAGAAATGATGTCGTTTGAGAAAGTAATCTTATCTTCCCTCTAAACAAACTACAAAGAGTTGATGGAAAGAACATTCATCTAGAAACATAGTGAAATCAACCTCATATTTAGGCAAACTTTACATATCGATGACCATTCCAAATCAATAAATTGTAAGAAATAGCAACCACTATAATCCATGTCATTTTTTACAAATGCTTCATATTTTCACCAAAAAGTCACTCAACCAGCTAAGGAGATATTTCTAAAAGATGAACTGAAAGAAGCACCAGATTCTCTTGTGCTTTGATTGAATGAGATTGGGGACAAAAGCAGCTCCATTACATTGTCACCAACAAAGAACAAATGAAAATATTTACTTGGAGCTTCTATTCATATTTTAAAAGCTAGCTCTCTCTCCCATTTTTGGGGATGATAAGGTATGGATTTGACAATTTGGGTACTCTTAGGTGTTGGCAACTCATCTCTTGAAGGGATTTTCTTATGCCATACGATTTCATTCTCGCGTTCGAACTTCCTTAGCATTTCGGCTGCAATATCTATTTCTATTCCGAAAACAAGTTTCCATGAATTTTCTCTTGGCATTTCCTTTTTGACATCAGTTAATGCATATCTAAGAACTCCTATAGCAACTCCAGCTTGGCCACCAGACATCAGTTCTTTTGCAAGATTTTTCCGACTCTTCAACTCATGTAGAGCTCTGAAGGCTGATAGAAATTCCTATACCAACAAAAAACGATAAAGATTATACCAGTCGTGTGACTAAACACTAGATTATACACACTCTAAAACCACCATGAATGTGCAAGAAGAGCATCTTACCAGAAAGTTTGAGGAAATATCTTTACATTCTCCTGAAATTATGCGTAAATGATTAGCTGATTCATTGAGTAATTCAACAATACCATAGTGTAGCTTTGCCAAAAGACTGGGAATAGTTCCCTTTTCTTCGGCCCTCATTGATGTGACAGCCTGTTATATTTTTTATGACAGAAGATCAATACAGATAAGATAAGTCATTGGGAATGATATTTAAAAAGAGAAAAATGAACCTCCCAAATTCTGAACCCTGATCAAAGACTAACTAGACTATTTAGGCTCACATATTGCACTATCAGCTTAAAGGCCTTTATATATATATATAGATGAAGATTCAAGGCGGTTTGTGAGGGCGAGCAAACTAACCTGAGCCTCAGCTAAACAAACAAGACTCATCGCAGCCGAAGTAGATGGAATAACTTCTGGTGGCCTGTCAGAAGGCAGGCAGTGTTGAATGGCTGGAAGAATCTCCTTAGCTAGATATTGATAAACCCCGGCAGCTTCTCTGAAAAAGGTCGCAGATTGCACTTGATCTGTAAAAGTGAAGAGTTACTGGTCAAGTAGGTATAAATCCAAGACTTCTACAGGAAACTAGTTCATCTAGTACTCACCTTCTGATATAACTTCTAATGCCCTCTGCCTAAGAACAGCGCCATATAGAGAAAGAGTCATCCCTACCTCAAACCTCAAGTTATCTATTTGGAAAAATTTTGGACCCCTAAGATGAAATAATGAAGATGAGCTCAGAGCACTTGACCATCGTATCTTTAGGTCTGAAGTCCACTGAACAATCCTGAGGTTATAGCCGGCCAGATCAACCTGGGACACAAAATTTTCCAACAAGGGCAGATACTGCTGTAGTTTGTGAAGGACCTGGAATTTTTTGAAGCACAGAAGAGAGGACACATGTGAATGAGCACACAACACTGATAAAAAAAATTTACAAGGTTGTAGGTTATGAAAAAAGAGAAGATAAAACCAGTCATTCAAGGAAAAAAAAAACTCCATATTACTTTGCTGCAACTTCGGGCTAGTGTGTGTGCGTGGGGGGTGGGGAGTGACAGGAGAGTGGAGGAGGAAAAAACAACTTCCTTTCGAATGAAAAAGGAACAAGACCAGGAGGGGTCCTTGATTTAAATTAAGCATATATGTAAATGAGCTGAAATTGAAAGAATAAATCTAGCCACGTCCATTGTCATCTAACAAAAAGGCATTGCCAGTATAACAGAAATCCATGTATTTGAATCACAAAGGAGATACTGACAAGGTTAGATAGTGATATTTATTACTTATTTAACTATGTTGACATAGTATTACCTGTTGAGTGTGAGAAGACAACCCGCCAGACATTTCTCTTGCAATGGCATCTGTGATAGAGCTAGTTTCATTAATGGACTCCTCAATGACTCTACGCCTAGAAGTCATCTCCTTCAGTTGTTCAAGTGTACCAGAATCACGTGCAAGGAATTTGTCCTCAAACACACACTGTGCATATTGGCAATTAATCACTAGTCTCATACTCTCATTGATATACTTATTAATTAAAAAAAATTATTGTATTTGCCCCGAAACCCAAACATCAAGGGTTTTCCTTATTAAGATCATCCGAAGATTTGAACACACGATATTTAGATAGGTGTTGCTCAGAGACCAAGGACTTAGCCAACAGATTCAGCCAAAAACGGTAATAAAGTAGTTTAATGATCAAATGAGGCTTCAGCCAAAAAACATTCTCGCTAAGGCAATGTTGCATGGAAATCACTCAAGCTAGTTTAATGATCAAATAAGGCTTCAACCAAAAACCATTCTCGCTAAGGCAATGTTGCATCAGAAATCACTCTCTAGCTTGAAAAACTAGTATTTAACCCAACAAACTAAAGTTTAATACAAGTCAACATAGTTTCATTTCGATAGCTTAGTTATTAATAGATCTAACGTTATAATACAGGTCAATTGTTTATAAGACCATGTTATTTACTGAATGCAGACCAATTCATTAATAATAATCATAACAAATTCTTCTCTGCTCCCTACCTACACTACTCTCTTCTTGGGTATTTCCTATTATCTTTGCCCTGAATATTATTTTACTAATAGTTGTAGAACTTCTTCCAGAACTTTCA
Source organism: Lagenaria siceraria (assembly GCA_002890555.2). Taxonomy (NCBI): domain Eukaryota; kingdom Viridiplantae; phylum Streptophyta; class Magnoliopsida; order Cucurbitales; family Cucurbitaceae; genus Lagenaria; species Lagenaria siceraria. Next base: position 27,115,071 of record CM016484.1, read on the forward strand.
CTACAATTGAAGATAAACCTTATCTTCTCTCGTATGTTTAGCTTGCAAAACTTGATTACAACTATGGATATAGCTTTTGAAACCTTCACCATATCACTATTCCACACTCTAATGAAAATTCAAATAAAAACCCAAAAGAATAAAAAACATACCATCTTGGTTTTAAGCTTGGCTGGGTCTGAAAATTGCAGCAGCATCTTTGACAAAAGCTAAACTCAGTCACCGGGTAACTGTTTCGAGTAGGGAAAACAGCAAATAGGGTGAAGGAGAGTTTTTTCAATGGACCCTTTCAACACAAATTTGCATTCAATTCGGCTCCAAGAAGGAAATTCATCAACTCAAGCGAAGATCAACGAGCCAATGACACGCCTCGCTCGTGGAATCCTTAACGATGAACCCCGAAGTGGAGACAGCTCGATTGATACACTCGGTGAAGTTTGTGAGTAGTTTATTTATAGTGTCGGCTTATTATTGCTGGGTCGATACCTCGTTATTGTTTGTTAATTGTTGCGCTCTGGTTTTTACTCCTCGTTTCCTTCGCTACCAAGATTACGAGTTTGGAAGTTCAACGCTGAAGAGGACGATGAATTGATGATCAACAACACAACTTTGGTGGGCCAATGGGCTATTTGTCTTCCTGGGCCATAACGGACCTTATAACGGCATTTATTGATACGGGAAAATGCTCATTTTAAATAAATAAATAAATAAAATCCTTTGTGTCAAATAGGTTTTTAAAAAATATTGGGCTAAATTATACAAAAATATCCTAAACTTTGTATTTTGTTAGTGCACAGAGCAAATCTGATTTGCATGCAATTTTTTTGTATGTTCTCGGGCGAAGAGTATATGGAAAGAATTATTCTCGAGTCTTTGATTTCAAACAGCTAAATTGCATGGCATGGACATTTGGTTATGGCTTTCAGATGGATGGGATGATAGAGAGTTATGAAGGGTCTGTATTACTGCTTGGGCTATTTGGGGTAATTGTAATGAGGTATATTTCAATTCTACAACCCTTCCAGTTGATCGACGGTGTGATTGGATTGAGGAATATTTTTGTGAGGATGGTCGACACCTAAGGAGAGTATGAACTAGGGCCTGAAAGATCGTTTTCAGTATGATCTCTTTGGAAATGACCTTTTGTATTATTCAGGTGGATGCGTGCGAGTAAAGAAAGGTTTAGTCGATGTGGGTATGGTGAAGTGGTTGGTTCGAAAGCTGGTTCCATTTTGGCTTTGTTTTTGAGTTCAAGGACCAAGCTTTGAGCCCTCCTTATGCTGAAATGTTTGCAGTTTATAAAGGTCTTTGTTTGGTGCAAATGATGAACTTGCAGAGGGTTCTTATTTTGTCTGATTCTTTAGATTGTATTCAAATGTTGCGAGGTGTTTCTCCTATTCAAGAGGAGGTGCTTAACGTCTGACGGATATTTGTAGCCTATGTGATGAGTTGTTTTCGATCGCCTTTCAGTTTGTTCCTCGGGATTCGAATCGTGCGGCTCAAATGTTGGCCCAATTCAGAATTCAGGGTTCAAATTGGTTGTGGCTATTGCAGTTTCCAACTTGGATTGTCGCTGAGTTCTCTTGTATTTTTCTTTTATTGTTGAGCATTGTATTTTGTGAGGTTTTATGTTTGGTGTAATATCCAAAAAAAAAAAAAAAAGGTGAAATACTTTGAACTTTCAAAAGTTGTCTTAAACTTGCAAAAAAGAATGTTAAAAAATACAATTAGCATTAGTGTTTTGTGTCAAAAATGCCCACGAACTCTAAAAGTATAGTTAGTGTTTTGTTTCAAAAATACTCTTAAATTTCAAAAAAAAAAATTAAAAAAATACCAACTTTAAAAAAGTTAAAAAATACCCTTAATATTTTATGAACAAACACCGGTAATATCATCTTACTTCTTTATTTTCTCTAGTCTTATACTTGATGATTATATTAATCAAAATTGTTTAATTTTGAATAAATATGTTTTTCTTAAACTTTTTTTTTAATAAGTTTTGAAATTAAATATTTTGATCTCCTAATTTAAATCCTCATACCAAGAGAACAAATAAACTAAATAGTATTTGCATTTATAATAAGAAAACTAACCTAACACTCTTATTAGAAATAAAAACTATTTCTAATATATTTATAACAACTATTTAACTTTCTTTTAAAAAAGATTATTTCATTTATTAAAAAAAGCTGGTTCAATCTAAATTTCAATTCCACACAAATTTTAGAAGAAAAAAAACATAATTTACATAAAACCATTGAAAAAAGAAGACATAAAAAAAAAAGCAAAAAAACGTTTAAAAAAATATATGATGTAGAAAAATTGTAGGTGATGAAAAACTTAAAATGTTAAAGCATAAGAAAAAAAACACCAAAATATGACAATAATGCTTAAAGAAATTAAAAGGAAAATAGGTTACAAAAAAAATTAGAGCGGGTTAATAAAATTAAGACAAAAAAAATATTTAAATAAAGTTTAACTTAACTATTTATAAAGGAAATTTAGATTTGAAATCCTTTTACAAAAATTATTAGGGATAAAATTTGATTATTTTTATTTTTTTATGCGTGATTTTAAGAAAATGGGGATAGAAAGTGATTTGTTTTATTTTTTTTAACGTGAATTATATAGATAGAGTTTTTTTTTTTTTTCAAACGTGAATCTAGATAGTTTTTTTTTTCAATATTTATTCAACGGAAATCTTTATGTCAAAAAAAAAAAAAATTTAGATAGATTTTTTTTAATATATACTCATTTAAAGTGAAACAAATAGAAAAAAACTTTTAGATAATTTTATTTTAATATCTACTTATTTAACTTGAAATAAATAAAAAAAATTATCTAAGGATTTAAATGTGAAATTACTAAGATATTCCTTTGATTATCATCCACTAGAAAGGGTAAAAAGGGAAATAAGAAGTTTCTCTCCCATAGTCTTTTTAGATAGTATATATGACGTAAAACAAATGGGAAAAAAAATTAGATAATTTTTTAATATAAAAAATTTCTTCTCATACTCCTTTTTAGATAGTATATAGATATAATAGAGATAGAGATAGAGATAATCGATTATGGAATGAATTTTTAAATTTAATCTTAATCGTGTTGAAAAATAGTGAAATTTAATTAATTATATTTATTTAAAATTAATTAATAAACATTACCCCTAAAAGACTAGGTTAAACTATATAATTTAAAATTTAAGAACCAAAATTGCTTATTTCTTTCAAAATAAGTATCAAGTAAAAATCAGACCGAAAATGTGAGACTAGCAACAGCAACAAGTAATTCTTTCTAAATAAGCTCTCTCTGGGTTCCAATTATATATGTCCCAATTGGTAGCGAGGCAAAAGAAGAAGAAAAAAAGACAAAACCATAAGGAAGCCAGTTCAGGAATTTCGCATCAGCTTCCAATTTTACCATTTGCGCACTCTTTCATGTTCCCGGAACTCTTCACGAAACCAGGAATCAAAGATTGATAAACCAGAAAACCCCACATTCGACTGCGTTCTTCTTCCTCTAAGCGTTGAAGAGATAGCTACGGAGTCATTCTATGGCAGAGAAGCAGTTGATAGTGGTCGTTGAAGGTACCGCAGCCATGGGTCCCTTCTGGCAAACTGTCGTATCGGATTACATTGAAAAGATCGTCAGGTATCCTATTACCCATCACTTCTCTTATCTCCTTTCTGTTTGTTTTTCTAATTTTTTGTTGGTTTTTCTTTATGTTATTGTTTGATTTTTAGGATTTACTGGAATTTCTACAAAGCTTTATCTGTTTCTTGATTCGTCAATAGGTTCTAATTGTGATAGTGAATGGGGCTATTATGTGAATGATCATAATCAGTGTGTTGATTTTTCCCCCAATTTGAAAATCACACTTAAGAGCCCAAATTGAGTACTTGCCCGAGTCTTCTTTTCGAACCGAAACCCCATTATAATTTATACCTAACTTCTTAAACCACCGATTGACTCAAAAGCTTAAGCTGATGGGTGATGACAAATTTAATTATATCATCTAACACTCCATCTCACTTGTGGGCTTGAAATATGAATAAGACCCAATAAGTGAAAATGAATATTAATTGGGGAGGAAATTGTTGGGTTTTTGGCAAAATATTAGAAGAGCAGTTTTCCTACATCAAAAAGGATTTAGGATAGTCATGAGCTTGTCCTATATTGAAAAGGTTTTGGAAGGTCATGACTCTATAAAAGGAGCCTATGCCTTTGGTTTTCAATTGTCCCCGTTAGAAACACTTTAAGTTTAGTGTGCTAACTCTAGTTAGATTCCCTTGGTGGGAAAAAGTGTGAGTAGTATAAAAGCTTTGAGAGGGTGCTCTTGTAATTGGGATCAGGAGAGAGAATTATTCTGTGTGATTGTAACAATTTTTCACATAGTGGATTTTTTCCTGGTCGTGGTTTTTCTCCAAGTTGGGATTTTTCCACGTTAATTCTTGTGTTTTTAGTTTTATTGCTTTTTTTTAATTTCTCTGTTATTTTTCTGCTTATTCCTGCGGTAGAAGTGGGAGGTTTTTTCCAACAGAAATAACGGCTTGAACATAGGACCTCCCTGGACCACCTACTCTGATATCATGTTAAATCGCCAATTGACCCAAAAGCTTAAGCCTGTGGATAAAGACAAATTTAATTATATCATCTAACAGTACTCACTATTTGTTACCATATTACCTGATTTGGAGGCTTGTTAGTTCTTATTTTGGATTTTGCATACGCACTGATTTTGGTTGACACAATTGTTCTCTCTTCCAATACTTCAGAATTTGTTTAAGAGTTAGGAGTGAAGTTCCATTCTTGACATTGAAAGTTTCTGGAGATACCATGTTGTTTTAGTTTATTAACTACGACATCTATCTGTTTCATAATTGGGGATGCAAGTTTTCTTCCATATTTTAAGTTCGCAAGGTTGTCCCTTCTCCTTTCTATTGGCAGTCTCTCTGCCTCCCTTTAATAGCATGGTACCTGGATCCTTAGCCCTTCCCACTTCCTCTCTGTAATCCCATTGTATTTCTATACACAAAGTTGTATACTACTTGGGATTTCACTTCTACTGATTAGTGTCACGGAGTTGTCAATCCAGCATGCTGAAAGTTGGTAAACTGCTACGAAGAATCATATTCATGGTCAGGCATGAGAACTCCTCCTATTGCTTGTTTCCTCACTATTAGCTGTTGGGTTGAAGATTGTAAGTTATGGACATTAGTTCACTCCAGTTAGGTCTCCTTTCAGTTTGTGCTTTTCTGAATGGGTTAGACAATGTTCTGCAATGGTAGGGGCTTGTTTCTGTCCACTTGATGTGACATGATAGAGTACGCTACAAAGAGGTGGATTCCAAATTGAGTAAAGTATTTACAAGTGTAGACCTCCACCTCTCTTGTTTCGTATTTAGGGGAGTCCATAGCCAGAAACAACGTAGCTGATATCAAATAAATGTAACAGAGAGACACATATTTCACATGGTAAAATAATACCTGTATTTCAACTCTCAAAGGTTTGCAAGTCTTAAGAATGTAAACGAGATTTTCAGAAAAAAACTGAACAAGAGTACTTGGGTTGTTCGAGCATTCTGTGGAATAAACTTTTGTGTAATTCGTATAATGAAAGAAAGAATGTAGGATGTTATAGAATATGTACCATCAGACACGTACATCGATCCAAAATGGTGCTGAAGATTTTATCTTTACAGTTTCATGTGAAAATTCATAAATGTTTACACCTCATGTTAGAATAATTCATAAAGATTTTATTTTTGTTGTTGCTTTTTTATGTTAGAAATAACTCATGGATAATATTGATGATAATAAGGATATGATAAAATCTTTCTATTTATGCAGATCTTTCTGTGGAAATGAATTAACTGGGCAGGTATGCCTCTTTCTTTTTGAGAAGACGGAATAGTTGTATTTTTTCAGGATTTATAATTTAGAGAGTAAATACCTTTTGAATTCAGTTCTCAATCCAGCTTCATAACAGAGGATACTGTTGTAGGAATACTGGAAGTGATATATGGTCCTTCCATTTAGATTAATACATGATACCTCCATGTTGATACTGGATGAAACTTTGTAGGATTTATAGTTGATATTGATACAGCTCTGTAAAAATGCATTTGGATAATTGGGGTTTAAAAGTCCTTTTTTCCCTTCTCTTGTTTCCTTTTAGAGTGTTCGTGTTAATGGCCTATTTCTGAGAGAAAAATAATGTGGTTGTTTCTTTCCCAAATCATATCCTCAAGAATAGTGGTTTCGAGGTGTTCAGTAATATGAACTTTTATGAATCAGTGATTCTCAACTTTCAAAAACAGTTTTGAAAACAAGAACAAAAAAATATTTTCAAAATAGTTTTCCACACAAATATAGCCCTTTCAACTATTTAGATTTCTAGTTAATTCAATTTCAAAGGTTTCAAATCTAGCCTTTGAAATTTTTAGCTTATTGATCTAGCCATTTCAATTTTCAAGGTTACAAATATTATCGACTTTTAAGTTTTCATTGATTAAAAGTATAAGTGAAATATTTATTTATTTATTTTCATTTCTAGGCAACATCAAGACAGATTATATCATCATGTCCATTTTAAAATCTTTCTCATTCCAAATTTCTTTAGAAATATGAAATCATTTCTAGTTCTTAAAATCATGTTATTTAATAATCATTTCTTATGCTTGATTTCAAACAGAGTATACTCTTGTGAATGTTCTAGCATGTAAACTTGGTAATCACTTTTATTCAACCTGACCATGTAATGATATACTTCACTTTTGGAATGCAGAAACCTCCAACCTCTAATGTTGAGTTCTCTCTGGTCACGTTTCATACTCATGGATCATATTGTGGTTCGTAAGGAGCTTATTTTTCCTAATCCATTATGTTTATGCTCTGATGTTGAGTATTTATTTTTCAGCACCACAGCATTCCGTATTTGTCAGTGTTATTCCATAGTGTAGCTAAATGTGATAACAAAATGATTACTGATAGATTTTGGGCATGCTATTATCTCCAATGTTTTATATGGATTACTTTCTGGATTAAGTCCTCCACTTGTCATTTGTGTCCCTTATACTTTAAAAGTTCGAAGTTTGTCTAGACCTTTACGTATGGCTTATGTATTCGCTAAAGTAGAGTTGAATTGGAGAATGTTTTTCTAACATTTGTCCTCTTCCAGATCTCTGACACCGAAGAAGTACCAGATATATATGCATATGCACACACACACATTGTTTCAGGAACGAAACTAGTCACTTTCAGTAGACAAAGTGTCATGTGGAATGTTGGTTAGTTTTATTGGAAATTTAGCATGTGACATGATGCTGAATATGTCCATTCTCTTTTATTTTGGCTTTTCTTTTTTTTCAGGATGTCTAGTACAGCGGACTGGGTGGACAAGAGATGTTGATATTTTTATACAGTGGCTTTCAGCTATTCCCTTTTCTGGTGGTGGTTTCAGTGACGCTGCAATAGCTGAAGGGCTAGCTGAAGCACTCATGGTACACATTTTCTTGCTCTCTGATCTAGTTAATCTAACTTTTTATGGCGCTTTATCTCCTCATCATTTCTTATGATAGCTGTATGACTTGTATGGTTCATTTTCAACCCTCAACTTCTCATCTTCTTTTGAATAAATATTTCTATACTAAAGACTAGAGAGTCCCCATCTTCTTTCTAAAATACTGATGGTGTTCCAGATGGTTTGTCCTTTTGCTCTCTTCCCTCACCATGTCACAAATTTAACTCTTCATATTGTAATTATGCGATGAGATTTTTTTAAAGACACAGGAATAATTATGGAATTCTTCAGAACAAGCAAACTAATTAACTTTGGAAATATAAGCAAAGACCAATTATCAAGAGCGTTAGAAGCTCCAAATTCCTGAGTTGTTGTTCAAGGAGTTTGATGACATAACTATTTTAAGTCTAAAATTGGATCTTTTCCCCCTTTTTTGTTGGTTATTTCTCAGCATTTCTATACAATTCTATAATCGCGAGTCTTGTTTTAATCTATGTTTGATTTGAGTTAGTTGGTTTTCAGTTGAAGGTTTGTGCTATTTACTTTAATTAGCTTGGGATGGGTTAAATATTTTTGTGATCCCTGTGCATGGGTTCGACTGTTTTTTTTTTTTTGTTTATTATTATTATTATTATAATTATATATATATATATATTTCTAATGGAATTGATTCGTTTATTATGAAAAAAAGCCGTGCCTGGAAATGGCATGCAGGACAATACAAAACTATGTATGCAATTAAGTTTGGTTTTCTGTCGTAATATTCTTTTGCTATTTATAATCTTTTGTTCTCATGAAAGAAATAGAGCATGACTTTATATCCAAATGACGACAATTATATCCCTTATGATTTCTCTTGCATGATAATTTCTATCTAGATGTTCCCAACCCAGCCAAATGGTGGCCAGAATCAACAAACTATGGATATTCAGAAGCACTGTATTCTCGTTGCTGCAAGTAATCCTTATCCCCTGCCAACGCCAGTATATAGACCAGCAGTGCAAAATTTGGAGCAACATGACAATGTTGAACCAGGGAGTTCTCAGTCATATGCTGAAACAGTTGCTAAATCATTTTCTCAGGTTCACATCCCATGATTTCATTTTTTTCAAGCTGGAAAAAGTTTTTTTCCCCCCTTTCCCACAAGTGTTGCAGATAATAAGGCAACTAGACCATCTTTTCATGCAGTGCTTCATATCTCTGTCAGTTATTTGTCCGAAACAGCTTCCAAAGCTCAGAGCAATTTACACTGCTGTAAGTACAAATGTCTACTTGAGCTCCCTCCCCCTCACACATGTACATAAAACAGAGGCTTGCCCCTTGCGGCCTTGCAACTTCTCTGAATCTACCATTTAGATAAATATTTCTTGAATCAAGTCATTCCAAATTTCTCCTATTAATTTTGTAATGGTGGTACTGACTGTTTGTACTGACTGCTCCACTGTTTGATGAATGTGGCATTGTAATTGGGATTATTAACTGCATTGATGGTCTCATCTATAAATATTTGTACCGACTGCTCCACTGTTTGATGAAGGGAAAGCGCAACCCCCGGGCAGCAGATCCACCTATTGATAATGTTAAAACCCCCTCATACCTTGTTTTGATCTCTGAAAATTTTGTGGAGGCCCGTGCAGCCTTAAGTCGTCCTGGAATTAACAGTTTACCTGCAAACCAGAGTCCTGTGAAAATGGACATATCTCCTGTTGTGCCTGTTACTGGACCACCTCCTACCACTACTCCATCAGGTCCCCACTCATTAGCTTATCTTTGTCTGATCCTGTTCATTAGATGCATTTGCTTATAGAATGTATTTATCCTTGCCTGATCCTGGTTATTAGATGCATAAGTTTTGGAAAGAAATATCATGTTCCTGAACAGTTGATTTGTGATGTCTTGCTATTCTCTTACTGATCTTCGTGATAGTGATATGGTCATGCCATGCGACTTGCAACTCTGAAGTATACTAATTGGCATTTAGATCTGGTATTTGAAGTATAATTTGAATTTTGAACTAGGTGGATTTAGATTCTTATGAAAGATATGATTTTTTTTTTTTACTAGAGACAAAACTTATCACTGAATAAATGAAAAGAGACTAATACTCAAAGATACTAACTCTGAGAGGGAGTGAAACATATCGGATTTTAGTTTGGCTTTATCTAAATAGGGAATTGAAGTTGATTTAAGTAGATAGTTAAAAGTCAGAGCTCTTTTGTGTAAATGTTTGTCTTTGGGTTGCTCAGTGTTTGGTGTGACTGAATCTTTTTGCTGCTTCTTTGGTTCTTTCATTCGTCTAAATAGAAACGATTGGAAAAGTTATCCATTCCAACTCTTGTTGAGTTGGGAGATCTCTGGCTATGTAAAAAATTCATATGTACATTTGCAAGAAGAATCTGACACTTGCGTTTCTCTTTGGTCTATCCCAGTAAATGGACCTATCATTAACCGGCAGCCAGTGTCTGTTGCTAATATCCCTCCTGCTACTGTGAAAGTTGTAAGAGTCATCTCCTTTTATTCTTAATTTCTAAGGAAGAAACTCAGCTTTTATGGTATCCTTCCAACTTGAATCATGCTATACCATAATTTTGTTCAGGAACCAAATACTGTTACACCTATGACAAATGGATCTGGATATCCACCACATATGCCATCGGTTGTTCGTGCAGCTTCACAGGGAGTCCCAAGCTTGCAGACTTCTTCACCACTTTCTTCTCAGGAGATGATCACAAATAATGAGAACACACAAGATCTTAAACCTCTAGTTAATGGTGTTCCACAGCCTGTACGACCCGTGGGTCCTGCTAATGTTAGCATTCTGAATAATATTTCTCAAGCACGAGTGATGAGCACTGCTGCTTTAAATGGTGGAACTTCCATAGGACTCCCGTCTATGGGTCAAACCCCAATGGCCATGCATGTATCCAATATGATATCCAGCGGAATGGGATCATCTGTGCCTGCTGCACAAAATGTATTTTCATCTGGTCAATCTGGTATGACATCAATAAATGGGTCTTCAACCCTTACACAGGTTGCACCGAACTCAGGTATAAGCTCACTTACTTCAGGAAATAACAATATTTCTGGAAATTCAAATATTGCCACTTCACAAGCAGTAGGAAATCTCCAAGGTGGTGTTAGTGTGAGTCAATCTGTACCTGGGATTAGCCAAGGAAATCTTTCAGGGACACAAGTGGTACAAAGTGGAATTGGTGTGAGCCAAAATGTTATGAGCAACCTAACCCAACCTGGTGTTTCTTCTGGAAATGGCACGATGATTCCTACTCCAGGAATGCCTCAACAAGTTCAAAATGGGATGCATTCACTTGGTGTGAACAATGCAGCAGCTAACATGCCATTACCACAGCATTCAGCAGGTGCTTTGCAACAAGCACAATCCAAATACGTGAAATTTTGGGAGGTATGTTGTGAATGTGCCTGTGTGTGTTTACGTGATAGCCATGATAACGTATCCATTAAAAAGTTGAAATGTTTTGTCCTCTAAGTTCTAAGCATGTATAAAATCTCTCCTCTTTCAAGCGTGTAATCAAGATATTGTATCTGATCTCCCTCATATAAGAAGTCTCCCACAATGCGAAGAAGCATATTGTGGGTGCGGGTGTTTTGTTTTATTATGTGTTATTGGATATAGAACTGGGCTATTAAGAATTTAAGGTTAAATATGAGTTACCACTTACCATTTAATCGAACACGTGAAACATAAATTTTGTCGAACAATTCAAATTTTATTTTGAGTTTGTGATCACTTGGTTTCCCCAATGTGCTTCTTCTAGTTTCTTCATTACTCGGTAATATTTTTTTGAAGACACACTTGATGTTTGTGTTACTTTGTTAGGAATAAGGTTCGAGTAAAAATGTAAGTTACATAGAACTTTCATTTATTCCTAATTTCCATACTAGATAGTGTTGTATGTTTTCTTCTGATGATGATGTTCCACCATCTTCCTTGCATCAATTTGTTTTAAGAAAATTGATTAGTTTGAATAATTGGACAGAACTGTTCTTTCTAAGTAGAAATTAGAAGTTTAATTAAGTGGAATGAAAATTATCTCAAACATTGTTTGTGCATGGCAATGCAGGGAAATCTATCTGGTCAGAGACAAGGCCAGCCTGTTTTTATTACCAGAATGGAAGTATGTTTCTGATCATCCGCTAGTAATTCTAGTAAAAATCGAATTTTACTTTCTTTTAATTTTTCCCCTGGTTGAAAAAAGCATGAGCTTATTTTATAGTTATATCCTTTTTATCAGTCCGGTTATATCAATGGATTATACATTGGAAGCTTTTATAGTGATTACAAGTTATACATTTATATTTAACTGATTAAGTTGTTTCTATCAGGGTTACAGGAGTGCTTCAGCTTCTGATAAGTAAGTGGACTATGGTTCTGAGTTTTATACTTCTCCTTTCATATATTTGGCATATGTTAGTAATATATATAATATATGAGATTCTTTTAGAAAAAATTTATGATCCATTTTATATTTAGCTTATTAAGGCATTTTTTAGTTATACATTTTTTAGAAATTTATGAACCATTTTCTCCCCCCATCTTGGGATTTTGTTGACTTTCTCTACTTCACATTTAAATGCGTGATCAGTTCAAATTTTTTCGTTTAGTGGAATCATTTACCTATCTTCTATGTTTATAGGCTTGCAGCAAACTGGCCGCAGACAATGCAAATAGTTCGGCTTATCTCACAAGATCACATGAATAACAAGTAATTTTTTGCTCAGTGGGATAATAGTAATTTCTCTCGTCTTCTGTCAGCTTAATTAAAAGTAGCTTGTTGTATTTGAATTTAGGCAATATATTGGAAAAGCTGATTTTCTTGTTTTCCGAGCTATGAATCAGCATGGATTTCTTGGCCAGCTTCAAGAAAAGAAACTTGTAAGTTGTCTACGTTTGTGCTTTTTTTTTGAATAAGTTGATGTGCTTTCTTTTAGAACGTTGGGATTCTTGTTTCACACCTCCAGTATAGGTATTGGTACATCATTATTCAAATTGAGAAGAACCTTTTTCTTCTCAAACTCTTCAGATCTACAGCATACCGAATACAATCTTAACTGGTGGTTATTTTCTCATTCTGTATATGTCAATAGTTAATTGATGTGGAAAGGGCTGAGTGGAGAATTTTCTTTGCTTTGTCTTGTGGGTTACAGGGGGAACAATGGTAAGGTGGTGTTGTGGGATCAACAAGATGATATGTTCTTTTTGTTTCTTTTTTCTCTCCTGTTGTTTCTCTTTGCGGACACTGAAACAGAGCAGTTCTCAATAGGCTCATTTCAAGTCCCAATAGCATCCAACTTTGAAAAAACCATAAAGGTATCCTTTTTGGCCAAAACTTTCAAATACAGATTTATTGAAAGTATTCCTACTGCACATGAAGAAATTGGAAATCTGAATTAATAAGTTGAAAACTGTTTGTTGTTTATTTAGTACTGCCTCTGAGTTCTCCCCTTTTTAGTTAAAATTAGTTGGTTACTGGCTGCCCTGGTAGCATGGTCAGTTAGTAAGTGTAAGACTGGCCTAGAATATGGATTCTTTTGTTGAACATGTCCATAATGGGAGAGTAGTTAGTGAAACTCCCTGATTTATCTACCAACCAAACCCATCTTTCTGAAAAATCTTTGAAGGGAGAATGAAGAGAGTAGTCAACTTAGGGAGATCCATTCTCAAATCTCATCATCCAAAAGGTTCCTTGCAAGGCTAAGGTACTATGCAAGGAAACTGGAGTTCAACAAGTTCAAAATGAATAGTTATTGTGCCTAACCAAAGCATAGATCCTTGGAAACGATATACGGAGGAGCTTCACCAGTCCAAAGATCATATAAAAAATTAGAGCAACCTTACTGAATTATCAAGTACCTGCTTTCAAGAGAATTAACTTCCTCAGTTTCTGAAACTAGTAATAACGGATACTAGTCCCCTACATTTAAGTTATGACAATTAAGCGTGCAACGGGAAACTGTTTCTTTAAGCATTTTTTCCATATATATTGACTTTGTACCACCATGCATGATTTATGGTTCTATTTCTACATGCAGACTTTACTTTGTGCTTGCAGCATTTTCTGTTCCTTTGGATAAGTAATCTGTATTTCATATGTGAACCTGCATCATAATGCATTTCCTGAGTGGTTTCTTTTCTTATGTTGAGCCGCTTCTTGTTCTGTTCCAGTGTGCAGTCATCCAGTTACCATCCCAGACTTTACTGCTATCTGTTTCTGATAAAGCTTGCCGCTTGATAGGGATGCTTTTTCCTGGGGTAAGATATTTTTGAGCTACAAAGATTAGTTAGTATTAGTATTAGTATTCTTTCTTTTGTTTGCTGGTGAGAATTCTCCATTTCAAGGTAAATTCATTACCAACAAATCTCAGATGTCCGTTGAGAAGTATAATTCAATGTTTGACTGCAACTTTGATATCTACTTTTTTCTTTTGTAATCATCTATATTAACTGAAAGTTTAATGCTCATTTCTTTGTTCTGCAATCATATATTAAACCGCAACATTTTATTACTAGAATTCCTGTGTTGCAACTGTAGGATGTAGCATATCATGATATGTATTAAGTGCCGATTACATAGAATTTAAAAGTTCAGTTAATCATCTTTAACTATAGTTGTTGACCTTGAGGAAATGGTAGATGCAAACATAGTCACACATATGAAGGACATGAAAGACGGGAAGGACTCACAAATTAAGAGACCTCATTATTTTATATTTCTAATTATTGAGAGGCTCATTTATTTATTTATTCTCTTTTATGGGATAAGAGAAAGACAAATGTTCTAAAACCATCGAGAATGAAAGAATGAACAAAATAAACCACATAAAGGGGCCATAGGGATGAGAGATCCCTAGGCCAAAGGGGAGTCTAACAGAAGGCTTGGAATCAAAGTTGATGAGGAATGAGGGAGAATTATAAAAAGATTTGTGAAGAGCGCCCTAAGTATTAAGAGGCTCGTACTTTGTTTGTTTATTCTAGCGTTCATTTTGTGGCTAATTGAAAGTGAAAACAATATCGAGTTACAATTTTTATACTTGATGTCTTTTTTCTTAAGCTCAAATTATATGGGAATAAATAATGGCACGTGGCTTCAATCCATGGTGGCCACCTACCTAGGAATTAATATCCTACGAGTTTCCTTGACACTCAAATGTTGTAGGGTCAGGCGGGTTGTCCCGTGAGATTAGTCGAGATGTGTGTAAGCTGGCCCAGATACTCACGGACATCAAAAGAAAAAAAAAAAAACAATGGCACGTGGCATGTTAGAACGATGAACGATGTAGCCATGCGTAGTAGACCATATGCAGAGGATCATTTTGTTTATAGTTCTATCTGCATTTAGGTCCATGTTCGTAATTTCTATTCTGCATGTTGCTTTCATAATCTCTATTCAGCATGTTGCTTTACTCATTGAAAACGTCTAATTTAAATTTCTTGCAACTATAAACAAAAACATCTCTAGTTCTTTATGTTTAAATTAATTAATTATTTCCCCCATTAGGTAGCTTCTTTTATTTCTGTCGTTTTCTGACACTCCAGGACCTTTTCTTTTTATCCAATAGTCTATAATTGTAGACTTAACCTTTTGTTCTCAATGAGTTTGCCATCTTTTTGGGTTTCCAAATTCATTAAATACTATTAATTATGGATTGTTGATATTTGATATTTTTGAAACTTTCTGAATCAATCAGGATATGGTTGTGTTTAAGCCTCAAATACCCAGTCAACAGCAACAACAACAGCATCAAATGCAACAACAACAAATGCAACAGCAGCTTCAACAACATCCTCAGCTGCAACAACAACATCAGCTTTCTCAGTTGCAACAGCATCAACTTCCACAGATGCAACAACAGCAGCAGCAGCTTCCTCAGCTGCAACAACAACAGCAGCAGCAGCAGCTTCCTCAGCTGCAACAACAGCAGCAGCAGCAGCAGCAGCAACAACAACAGCAGCAGCAGCAGCAACTTCCTCAATTACAGCAGCAGCAGCAGCTTCCTCAGCTGCAACAACAGCAACAGCAGCAGCAGCAGCAGCAACCACAATTATCACAGCTTCAAAGCCAGCAGATGCAGCAACAGCAGCAACAAATGGTCGCGGGTGGAATCGGTCAATCTTATGTCCAAGGAGGGCGATCGCAATTAGTTTCACAGGGACAAGTCTCTTCCCAGGGTCAATCTAACATGCCTGGTGGAAGCTTTATGAATTGATTGGAGCATTCTTGTTTACTTTTTAAGTCTCTATTTATTCTGTTGGGACAGTGGTAATAATATACGATTTTTAACCCATGTGATGGAATCGATGTTGATTAATAGTGAATTTATGTATATATGCCACGATGATTCCAGTAACTTAAAAGGGGTTTGTTTGACCCCTTGTTTTGGGCAAACCCAAATTCATGTTTGGGCCATTGGGCAAACCTAACGTAAACAAAACTCCATAGGTTACAAGTTTACAACAGTGACAAACTCATGAGATTTATTCTATTGCTATTGTTGACTGTGACTAAATTAGAAGGTTCATTATTAACAAAAAATATTCAAAATTAAAAGTATAGTATGATGAACTGTTAATTAATTATTAGTTTTAAGTTAATAATTGATATTGAATAATAATTATGGACATTGATGTCAGATCTTTAATGTCACTGGTCACTTATAATGGTAACAATTACACTTTTTTTTAGTTACCATTTCTGTAATGTTTTATGTAATTGTACATTCTCATAATCACACAAGTTACTGACAACATGAAGATAGGTTTATATTTTTGTGACGAGAAGTCTCCAAGCAGACATGTTTCTGCCTCAAGCCTTTTGGGAATACATTTAAAAGGGAAATTAGATACCCCACTTCAAACTTTAAAACACAGCCACCATCTTCTAACTTTAATCATACTTTCTTTCACTAATGGCTTCCCACTTTTAAAAAATGCAATTATTGTCATGAGGATTAACAATTTTCAACAACCATAAACCACTCTTGTTTTTTCATCATTTGTACGTCATCTCACATCTAATTCAAATTTTTTTTAAGGGTAGAAAAATTATTCAATGTGACTGCCTTTTAATAACGATTTAACACCGGTCAATTAATATGAATTCAAAATATTTAATTTAGATTTCTCTCTCATAAATCGACGATATAATCAGTACCCTCTTTGATAATTGATAGGGAGCTTTATACTAGAATTTGACATGGACACTGGTTTCTTTCCTAGTATGTTGGGTGTTTTTAAGTGTTTGAGAAAGACCAAAGAGAATGAGAATGCAATTCCTCGTCACTCGATTCAAAAATTGAATTTTGATTCGTTGTTCTCATTTTCTAGGACCCCCTCTTACTTTGTTCTTTGAGAAAACTCAAAAAGAGAGGCAGAGGGGATTCTTCATATAGTATGATAAATAATTGCATGATCAAAAAGGAGCCACATGTAGCTTTCACCACTTTACATCACTCAAATTATTCTAAATACTACAATATACCATACTAAAAAAAAAAAAAATAGATACCAAAACAGAAAAAACCAACAATAAAAATAAATTCTTAAAAATTATTGTTCCTTTTAAAATTTTGAAAATATTGTATGAACGTTAAAAATAAAACAAACGAGGACAATTATCTTTATTTGGTACAAGAATTTTTAGGTAAAATAAAAAACAAATTTACGAGAGTTTATGTTCGAAGTAGACAATATCGTACTAATATTTGTAAAGGAATATGTTGTTGTTATCTATATTAGACTTCAATACTTAGAGTAAATAAACTTTATTTCTATAGCTTGACAACAAATGCATATAACTAGCCACATGTAGTACAAGTGTAAGAAAAATTGAAAAGTAACTAATAAAACAGAAATACATTCATTAACTCTAATACAAAGTCAACTTCAATTTACTTCCCCTCTTTCCACATTCTATGTACTTCTGATTTCCTTTTGTCTTTTTCCTCCTCTTAAAATCGCCTTAAAACAAGGAATCAAGTATAAAGCAAAATTAAATTGTTGGATTAATTTAATTAATTATTTTATTGTCTATTCCACCCAAACAATTGACTCCTCACCCTCTATTTATATTTGGGTTCCCCATTGTTTTGAGAGACACACAAATTCAAAGCCCTTTCAACTTTGTCTTTGTCTTTGTCTTTAGCTTCCATCTCTTAATATTTATTTTAAATATGGTTTCTACTTCTCAACCTCCTAAGGTGAAGCCTTCAACAATTACCATGTCCTATGGCTATTTGGCCTTAATTAATTTCTCTGTTTTTGTTATTATTATACATTCTGTTTTCTCATCTCCACAGGAAGTTGTTGATGGTGACGAAAAATGCAAGGGGGAGGACCCGACTCGGCGAGCCAAGTGGTGGTATGCCACCTTCCATTCTGTCACCGCCATGATAGGTGCAGGCGTTCTCAGCCTGCCCTACGCTATGGCTTATTTGGGATGGTAATGTTAAATCACTACTAACTCAAAACCTTCTGTTAATATTAGTCTAGATAAATTATCATATGAATCTTAATAGTCTCGAAAATTGAAAATGACATGAAAGTTAAGCTAATAAATTATGATAGTTCCTCACCTTTTTGGGTTTCTTTATGGCTTGATCAGGGGTCCAGGAACAATGGTCTTGTTTATATCATGGTGCATGACTCTAAACACCATGTGGCAGATGATTCAGCTCCATGAATGTGTCTCGGGGACTCGTTTTGATCGATATATCGACCTCGGTCGATACGCTTTCGGCGAAAAACTTGGCCCTTGGATCGTGCTGCCGCAGCAACTCATCGTCCAAATTGGCTGCGACATAGTGTATATGGTTACAGGTAAGATTTTGAATATCAATATCGACGAAAATATTTCATTTACAAGAATATCGATCAAAATATTGACATGTTTATAGGTGGAAAGTGCATGAAGAAGTTCATGGAAATGGCTTGTGTGAACTGCTTTGAAGTCAAACAATCCTATTGGATTTTGATATTTGGTTCAATTCATTTCTTTCTTTCTCAACTTCCCAATTTCAACTCTGTTGCTGGTGTTTCTCTTGCAGCTGCCATCATGTCTCTAAGGTAACTTTTCTTCTTCTTCTTTTTTTAATAATCTAATTTAAGCATGTTTATTTGGTAATTTGAATACAAAAAAATAAAAATAAAAATAAAAATTTAAGATATGTTAAGCTGAAATTAATATTTTATTTTATGTTTTCAAATTCACTCCGTTCAATAAACATGGGTTTGAAATTTATTTTTAAATTTGTGAACCAAACAGTGTAATTCTGAAAACACCATTTTTTATATTTTTATTGTATCCAGATTTTAAATTTTAAATTTTATAATTCTATTAAATAAAGATAAAAATATTTAGAAATACCCCGTTCATAAATAAACTAATAATATTTTATTGTCAACTAATATTAAGTGAAAATTACAACTAGTTTTATAATTTATAAATATAGTATCAAACACATTTTAAACAACTGTAACTATGTTTATTTTACAGAATATGTTCCATTAAACAACTGTAACTATGTTTACAAATACATTTTAAACAACTGTAACTATGTTTACAAATAGGTCCTTATTTACCTAAAAGAAAAGAGCTCACTTTATTTTACAGAATATGTTCCATTAATTCTACATTTATAGATGTATAAAATCTTGTTTTTTTTTTTTTTATATATATAAGGAATATTGTTTCAAAATGTTCTTAAATCTCTGTTTGATATCTGCTACTTTATTCTTTCTTTCAAACATGAGTTGTGAGTATAAGAATTTCTCATACTAAAAGCAAAAAACTTTCTGATACCCTTTGAAGTTAAAAAGCTAGAGGAGAAAGAAGAGAAAAGACAAGGAGTATCTTTTGATAGAACAACACTACAAAGTAAAGATGTGATCAAGGCGAAAAATAAGAACAAAAACTTCTCTCTACAACAGTGCAAATCAATAAAAATATTAAAAAAACAATAAATCATTTATATATATATATTTTTTTAAAGAATTGCACATGAATTTTATACTATGCCAACCACTAAGCTTTTAACTGGTGTTCTAGAAAAAAAAATTATTATTTTATATGATGTCAGTATGTTTCTCTTTTCTACCAGAAAAGATCTTAACAGTGAAAAATTCAATGAGACCGCTACAATGTAGCTGCCACTTAATATACTGTTCGACGTAGATTAGGAAATTTGCATACTCCTAATGATCACATAATACAAATTCGAAGTATTTTTGTTGTATCTCTCTTATATATCTAACGATATAAAACTGTTAGTTATAAAATGTGGATATTAACATTAATATAGAAGTTTCGAAATTTCTAATTTCATAAATCTTATAACATAACTATTTCTATATATAATTTTTTAGAGAATTTTTAAAAATAGAAAAATAAGGGAAACTATTTACATACATTAGCAAATTTTAGACGTGGATAGCAAGATCTATTAGTGATAGAGATCTTGATAGAAATTATAGAAGTCTATCACTGATAGATGCTTATAAAAGTCTATCAACGTCAATCAATGTTTTTTTTTATATATATAAAATTTAGAAAAAAGAAATAAGAGGAAAAGTTGTTGACTTTAAAGATAAAATGAGGAGCTAATTGCTCTCATTTTTCATTCAATGGCTCATAAAAGAAGACATGTCCTATCTTTTGAATAGAACAAATAAAGTGAAGGATGGAAGGTCCTTTTTCATTTAAAGCAACCAAAGTAATAAAGACAAGTAAAAGAAAGCTTTAGTTAAACAATAGGGTAAAATAAAAGTTCGATCTTTTATTTGTATATATACCTCATTTAATTTTGGTACATATTGCAATTAAAAAAAAAAAAAAAAAGAAAGATTACAATAAACCCCACTAGTAGATTAGATTAAATTAACTTTGCCCAAAGGATTAGGTTAATCAATTAGGGGAAATTTTTTTATTATAGTGAGAAAATATACCCCAATAAAGCCATGCATTCTATTATCGCATCTTTAATTAATGACCTCTTCTTCCCAAGTATATATTTTTGAGATGACTTCTTTGGCGACTTCTCGAAAGTTGAATGCATTTTCTTTTTCTTTTTTGGAAAAATCCAATTTTCAATCTAAACTTTCAATTTTGTCATCAGATTTATACCTAGATTTATTTAAATAATGTTGCAATTTTTATTATCTATTTAATTTTCATATAAATATTTGTACACTTATTAATTTTAATAATATCAAGTTTTGAAAATATAACTTTGATTACTTCGTATTCATATGTTAATCATCAATTAACTTTGTCAATTTTCATAAATTTTAACAAACATATATATATACACACACATATATATATATACACGTTTTATAGTGAAAAATTATTATAAACAGAAAAAATATCAAACTATTTATAAATATAGAAAATTTCACTGTATATCAGCGATAGGCCGTGATATAATTCTATCGAGTCTATCAGTGATTGACAGTAAAAAAAATTTATATTCGTAAATAGTCTGATTTATTTTTCTATATTTGAAAACAATCCTTTTATAGTAGATTGAATCTAAATAATTTTCAAAATATATACAACTAATCAATTTTTTTAAATTTAATGAAATAACTAGCAACATCTCTATAAAAACTACAGAAAGAGATTAGATTTTAGTCAAAGTTTTGGCTTAAGATTATAAAAAATTCTACTGTAACAGTCGTATTGAATAATTTCTTTTTCTAATGATATTGATGATTGGTCATAGCTACTCGACAATTGCATGGGTCGGGTGCCTGAGCCGAGGTCGAATCGAAAATGTGAGCTATGCCTACAAGGAAACCAGTGTCCAAGATTCAATGTTTAGAGTCTTCAACGCCTTAGGCCAAATCTCGTTTGCATTTGCTGGGCACGCCGTCGTTCTAGAGATTCAAGCCACCATACCATCGACACCAGAGAAGCCGTCGAAAGTTCCGATGTGGAAAGGCGCAATGGGGGCTTATTTCATTAATGCCATATGCTATTTTCCGGTGGCTTTGATCGGATATTGGGCTTTTGGCCAAGATGTTGAAGACAATGTTCTTTTGAATCTCAAGAGACCTGCATGGCTCATTGCCTCTGCTAATCTTATGGTTGTGGTTCATGTAATTGGCAGCTACCAGGTTTGATAATCGTTATAATTTGATTTTTTAAAATTAAGTTTATCAACACACTATTAATTTTATCTTTGTTTTGGCAAATTTTGATAATTAAAAAACAAATATTTCACATTCTATAACTATTTAGTTTTCGAAATTTAAGCTTATAAATAGTATTTTCATATTCTTTAATTAGTTATCAACTTTCTATCAATATTGTCCAAAACTAAAAACAAGTTTCGAAAATAAAGAAAAAAAGTAATTTTTTTTTAAAAAAAAAGAAAATATAAATTTTAAAAATAGAAAACTAAAAATAAAAGGTTATCAAACAACCATGCAGGTAGTTTTTAATAAAATGTTTTTGTTTAAAAAAAATAATTATCCAATGGGATTTAAAAGATGTTTTTTCAGCTTAAATTAAGACTTGTTATGTCAGGGAAGAAATGTTTAATTTTAATTAATTGTGTAGGTGACACTAATGATCTAATTCATGTGTATTAAACTTTTTTTTTTTTTTTAATTTTAATTGTGTATTGATTTAGGTGTATGCCATGCCTGTATTTGATATGTTGGAGAGAATGATAAGGAAGAGATTCAACTTTCCTGATGGATTTTGTCTCAGATTTATCACTCGATCGGCTTATGTTGGTGAGTTACTTCTAAAATAAAAAGAGAGCTTATGTTAGATTTTAAACTTATCCTTAAAAAAATATAACAAAATAAAGAAATTCATCCTCCATGGCAAAATATTTATAAATTTAATTTGAAAAAATTAAATATTTATTAAACAAGATCTTAACTTCTAATACTTGAAATAAATGACAGAATTTTTATTTAATCGAATAATAAAATCAAAACTGGAAAGTTTAAAACTTTAATGATGACCAAATTATTAAATCGACCAAAGTTAGATTTTTTTTTTTTTTTACCATATTAAATTATTAGCCTATGTTTTCTTTTTCAGCATTTACGATATTTGTTGGTGTGACCTTCCCATTCTTCGGAGATCTTCTTGGTTTCTTCGGTGGTTTTGGTTTTGCTCCCACTTCATACTTTGTAACATTTCTCTCCCTCACTCTTTAATTATTATTAAAGATTCCACGTTATAGAGATGGAGAGATTATTTCACTATCTTTAAAAGATATATAATTATTTCTTTCATTATCAACTAATTTTGAAATAGGTATTCAATTAGGAAAAAAAAACATACAATAAAAAAAAAAAAAAAAAAACTAATCACTTATTCATGTCATTCTCAATTGATTTTGAAATCAAACCTTTCATTTTTTTAATATTATGAATCCTTCTCTCGAATTTTTTCTATTTTTATTTAATAACTAATTAATTAATTGCAGCTTCCAAGTGTAATGTGGCTAGTCATCAAGAAGCCAAAGCGATACAGTTGCAATTGGTTCATCAACTGGGTATATACATTTCTTTGTTAAAAAAATCTTCATCCTAATTAGAGTTTCTTTCATTAATCACTATTAATTAAAGATGTAGTAATTAATATTTAGTTTCTTTTGCAAAGGATTAATATATGGTTATTTGTTACAGGCAAGCATAATTATTGGAGTCTTCATAATGTTGGCATCCACCGTGGGAGGCCTGCGCAATATAATAGCCGATGCTTCTACTTATACTTTTTATACATAAAATATAATATAATGTAGGAAAATTTACTTTTTGTTTTTTTTTTTTAAATTGGTGTGTTTAGTCTCTGAGATTTCAAAATATATTATTTTAGTCTTCAAATTTTGAAGAATCGGTTTAAAAAATCAATAAATAATTTTCCGACATTTTAAATTAAAAGTAATAATTAAAAAAATTAATTTTTCATTCTTCTCCCTCCTCGTTTCCCTCTTCTTCTATAATTATTATATTTTGGTTTAAAATATAGTCAACATTTAAAATAAATTAAATTATTCATAAATTTTTTAAATCTATTCTAAAAAGTTGAAGATTAAAAGGATATATTTTAAAATTTTCAGAGACATGAAATTTGAGGACTAAAGAAACGAGTTTCCTTCATAGTTTTTTTTTCTTCTTCTTCTTCTTCAACTTAGTGTAATTTTGTCGTCTTTATGTGATGAATTTTCCCACTTTCAACTTTTATTTGTCAGTGAATGGAATGTTTTTTACTCCATAAACTGCACTTTTACTTCTTTTCATTTTTTATTTTCTTAAATAAGCTGATTTATGTTTGAGAAATTTTGTTTTGTTTATAAAACAAAACATTCGATCGAGATTATTAAAATCTGAAGTATATGAACTTTCAACGTCAAGAAAAATTAATAATAGGGGATTCCATATATGAAGATTTATTTTTTTTCGATCTTTTAATAAATATAAAATTTAATAATATTCATATTTTGTTATAATATTATCAAAATGGGTAAAAATTTAATATATATATATTCCTACCTTTATCTAATAAAAAAGAAAGATGTTACTTAGAGGTAGAAATCCGTTAGAAATTTTGACACACTCCACGTATAGTCTTAACTCTTGATCTTTTATTTTACGTCAATTTTATTATTTCATAAATATATGAAATGACTTCTTCCATCAAAAGATAAAGTTCTCGAAAAGAATTTTGTAGACATAAAAAAGAAAAAGAGGAAAAAGAAAAAGAAAACATTACTTCTATGTATTTCATATGTTGAAAATGGTAACATTAGTCAAAAGTTCTTTTCATAAAGTTTTTAACAAATCCTTTCATTTTATAATTTAATATTGTAAAAGGATTAATTAATTCGATAAGATTTGACTACTATGGTAAGAATTTGTGTACCTATTCCACTTAGTCATTCATATTATCCCATTAAAGTTTGTTGTTTCCACTATTAAAGATGATTATAGTTCATTCAACTAAATAGCTTTTAAATAATAATTAATATTTGTGATATATGTTGCCCCACCGAAAGATTTTATTCACAAAGCATGTTGTGTTTTTTTCCTCTAATTTTGACAAAGACTATTTTTAAGCAATTTTGAAAAAGACTTTAAAATCGAATTCAACAAGTTCTAATATCCAATTAATTTAATAATAATGAGACATTTGTTAATAATTGAATTGCAAAACATCAACAAATTAAATAAAGCGGATCGTAGGAAAATGTTATTGCAATCTCTCACCTTAACATTCTTTTAAAACTGACGTACACTTCAAAAATAATTTTTTTTAAAATTATTTATAAAAATAAAATCATAAATTAAAATTAATAAATATAATGTGAGTACTACAAATTTTTCAGTAGTACTAGAAAACTTTATAAGTGACTAAGATTGTGTCATTATGTCATTGTTTATTTAATGATTATAATAATTGGTCCTGATAAGTGGGCATGTAATCAATTAATTAGAATATTTCACAAGTGGATTACTTAGTGCTAAAATAGCTCATGATAAAGAGATAATGCACATTTTAATTTAATCATTAATACTCAATTGTGCTGATGAACTGCATGACGTTCTTCAATTCAAACTAATCACTTGAATCTAGACAACTTCAATTGATAAGTCTATAAAGACAATGTTTAAACTAAAGTACTCATTACATTTTAGATTTCAATCCCGTTCTCCATTTTTACATATTTTTTACCTTTTTTTTTCTTTAGTAATAAAAAAAGTTTGATGTGAGTTTGTGTTTTTTTTTTTAACTATTTCAGTATAGAGCTGAGTTTGCAAATAGTGGTTCTCACACTTAAAGGAAGCTTAAGACATCTGTTCGAAGTAGTATTCTCACACGATAAGGAAAAATATGACTACAATTGAGAGGGAAGTTTCACATTAAAGAGAGCCTAAGTTATTGTTCACTAAAAGATTGGTTGTGCATGAGTTTCTGTAGAAGTTGCACAACAGATAAGTATTACGTTGTATTTGCTTAACTTTATATTGATGAAGTCTCTTTTCTTCGGACATTCCTTAACGTAGATGATATTGCACCAAACTGAGTTACTAATTTATGTGTCTTTACTTCTATTTACTATTTATTCAGTAAGTTTATTATGTATCTTGTTACAACATGGTGTGTGACTTGTGACGTTTTGTGGTAGATACACTTAATTTCAATAAGTAATTGCATTCGTTTAATAATTTTTTATTTGTAAAAGTAAAATAAATTAAATATTTTTAATAGATTATTATTGGTTTATTAAAACAAATAATTATATTAATTTTTTTAAATTAACATCAATTAGTTAATTAATTAACCATATTCAAAATAAAATTATATACAAGATGAAAAAATGGAAAAAGAGAAAACCCACAATTTTGGAAGGGCAAAGAAAATCCTTGTTAGAAGTAAAAATGCAGGGAAATAATTTATTTTCAAGCAAAGTGTTGAAAACTAAGAGTTTAACATATCTGTCAATTCTCATCCAGAAAATCTTCCAACAAATCATCCTTAAAAATATCAAAGTCTCATGTTCACTTACAGAAGAGAAACTCGAAGTAGTTGAGGGATCAAGTGAGACAAAATTGCAATACCAACATATTCTGTCTGAATAAGGGCTCATTTAGATTGACTTGAGAAAAAAATGTTTTAAAAAAAAGCATCATTTTTATTTAAACTCTTTTGATAAAATAGTGTTTAAAATACACTTCAAAATTTATTTTAGATGGCTGCCGAATGCTTCAATTTTTTTTAAAATGACTTATTTTTTTGAATTAAATCTAAGAAAATGTATTCCAAACAAGTATTCAAAAACTGAGAAGAGAATGAGAGGTTGAGAGGCAAATAAATTAAACACCGAATGAATTCATCAAAAACAGAAGACTACACTTCGAAAAATCATTTTGCCAATTTTTGCTATATCTCTTCTCAACTCTACTATCTATGAATCTTCGAAATTTGTCAACGGCCCAAAGGCCCATGTTTTATGGGCTGAATTACGGAAGAAGTTTCGCGGCCCAGTTGACTTTTGAGTATCAAAACGACGTCTTTCTTAAAATCTCCATTTCCTCTTCCTCCTCCGTCCCTAAAACCTGCGCTATTCCCAGTCCCCACCTCTGAAAACCAATCCCTCCACTTCGCTTTTTCTATTGAAATTTTAAATCTTTAGTAACAATCAGAAAATTTTATTTTCCAATCGGAACTGATTTTCCCTTCCAGATAGAAAGGAAGAGAAGTCATGGAGATTGCTATTTGCGGGAAATTACCTCTCTCACCCAATCATGTCTTCAACCCCAAACCAGGTACTACTATTTTTCTTCATTAATAAT
Source organism: Lagenaria siceraria (assembly GCA_002890555.2). NCBI lineage: Eukaryota > Viridiplantae > Streptophyta > Magnoliopsida > Cucurbitales > Cucurbitaceae > Lagenaria > Lagenaria siceraria. The sequence goes on from CM016484.1 coordinate 27,141,946, forward strand.
CGTTAAATCATCTTGGGTTTTGTTGATTTTGATCCGCCATTTACTGATTCCTTGAGAAAGCCCATATAACATCTTTCTCATCTGTCTCATTTTCCGATTCGGTTTGACTTTAATTCTGTGTTGTAATCTTTAATCTCGACTAAAATTGACGTCGAAATAAGTTCAGTAGCTTTTACTAAGATAATTGATGATCCCAACTGATCTCTGAAGTTGTTATGCTTGTGCCCCTCTTGCCATGCTTATCTGTTTGCATTGGGCTAATTGGAATAATTCGATAGAAAGGGACCAGCAATTGTATAGAATGTACCTTACGACCAAAATGCAATATTTTTGGTGGTTAAAGGATTTTCTCTGTGTATGCAGAGATCTTTAATGGATTATATCCCATTGTTCCAGAATCTTCTGTTGTGTGGCGCTATAGTTATAGAAGAATCAATCTCCTTTTTTGGTCCTAGTGTGGTCTATAAGCTTCCTAGCATATGGTATCCCACTTCGGTTTCCCATCGTATAGCTGTTCTTCTATAATTTTTTCCCCCTTTGTACTTTGCTTTATATGCTTTGTTTTGGGGGAGTTCTATATTCTTTTTTGCATATGGCTTAGTTGTCAATCACGTTAGAAGCTCCATTGTTTCTGGCTATCAATGGATTAATCTACTTTCTATTCTTTTGAAGATTGAGATTACTTTTTTCTTTTCTTTTTTCACTTTATTGATTCCTTTGCTTTATTTGCTTTGTTATATTAATATCATTAGATTCTTCCTTCCCATTTTGCAACTTTATCTTATTTTTCAATGTGCAGCACTATGATTGGATTAGCAATGGATAATATTAGCTTCTTATAAAAGTTTGATTTCAGGGGACAAAAGCTCTGTGTGTAAAGGGCTATGCTCTAACTTTGGCGCATCGGTTGTTAAATCAGCACCAACAGCAGGAAGAGGAGGAGGGTTGTTGGAGAGACCTGTTATTGAGAAAGCAACTCCTGGAAGAGAATCTGAGTTTGATTTGAGGTATTAAACATTAGACCTACGGTTATCTATTGAAAAGACTACTATATACTGAACTAGAAAAGGGGACAAAGAAAGAATAAAGTATACCAGTTAAAGGCCTTAAAGAGATGGACAGATTCTGGTGTAGGGTCATCCGAAGACCAACGGTTAGATAGTTTTCACTAATCTTTACCATTTGAATTCTAAATCAGGACTGCTGCTCTTATGCTATGCATCTCTTTATTTTTCATGTATTGTATAAATCACTTTGTGTTGCCAATGCAATACTTTGGATGATTTTTGAGACAATGTCAGCTATGCCATGTTGACCTTTGCGTGGGAACACTGAAACCAAAGCATCTTTATTTATATGAAATACAGCATTCATATTTGGAGTTAGTCTTTGTGCTTGTAGCTCAACCAACTGTCAACTGAAACTTAATAAATCGACTTTTGTTTCTGAATATTCGGAAGGATGAGCATTAAAAGAATTGCAGTATAAAGTAAAGGGGGAAAAAGGAGTGTGGTTATGAGACTGAATTGCAATGATGAAAATCACTGATTTTTTTCTTTCTTGACTGTACAAATGAAACCAAGTAGCTAAGTTCTTGCGACTTAGGCAGATTTCTGGTTATTAGCAGATGTTGAAGTTAATTCTGAGTGTTTCATTGTAGAACTTCATTCTGCATAAATGTGCTGACTTCATTTTTCTCTGTTGGATAGTTCTTTTCCATAGAACAATACAGCAGATATGTAACTAATCATTCTGTATCAACAAAATCATTCAGGAGATCAAGGAAAATGACACCCCCGTATCGTGTCATTCTGCATAATGACGACTTCAATAAACGAGAATACGTTGTTCAAGTCCTGATGAAAGTCATCCCCGGAATGACACTTGACAACGCAGTTAACATCATGCAAGAAGCTCACTACAATGGGTTGTCACTGGTGATCATTTGTGCTCAGGCTGATGCTGAAGAACACTGCATGCAGCTCAGAGGCAATGGGCTGTTAAGTTCAATTGAACCTGCTAGTGGTGGATGCTGTTAAGCCTTTTCTTCACTGGAATATACATTCATGTGTATTCAAGCTTGTCTTCAAAACTGAAGGGATGGAGAATTGGAGATGGGTTGGGATTAAAAAAGAGGGGGAAATAAAGAAAAAGAAAGAAGAAGATGGGAAACTGGTATGTAAGTATTGGAGAACTCCTTTGATATTTTGTTTGTTTTGAGAGTAGAAAAACTCTATTTTGTCTTCGTTCTTTAATTATTTTAATTGTGTTTCTTTTAACCCAAAAAAGGTACATATATGAAAATTGTATAGGAAAAACCTTCCCCAAAGCTTGATGATAAATATAACATAGAAATTTGTAAATGTTTTGTTCATGTGATCTCAATATGCTTCTTCCTATTCACTCTGTAACAAACACAATAATTCTACAGAAGCATAGTTTAGTGATAATTGATGTGAGAGGGAATGTTTTTTTGTCTTCACATCCATCTAATTAAATAGATATATGATTTTATATAATATCATACAATGATATAATTAATATGATAAATCTTTTTAATAATAATCAAAATACTTAGTTGCTAATTATCGTTATTTTTATTGCTTATAAATATATTATTAAACAAAAAAATATAGACTATTACTTCGCTTTTCATTGAATATCTCCTTCTTTTTCAAATTTTTGTTTTTTGATCACTAATTAAATGCACTTCTAAATTCTAAATTTTGAAGTTTGCATAATATCTCTAAATATTCTACGAAAAAGGACCTTTTAGGAGCTTTTTTTTTAAAACATTTCTATTTTATTTTTTATATTATAAAAATTGTTTTGGTTCTGGTTAAAAAACTTATTCGACATTTAGATATAACCTTTTTTTTTCCTTTTCGCTACTCATATCTCAAACATACTACTATCAAGTCTAGAACACATAGTCTAAGATACATGCTCAGAAAGACCAAAAACAAAAAGAATGGCAAATATTCAAACTTAAACTTTGGTCTCTATAATTTGATTAGATTATGGTTCCGTAATTTTGATCCTTATAATTTAAGTTTAGTTTTAATTGAATTCTACACTTTTAGAATTTCAAGTTTAAACTCTACAACTTAGTTAAATTTTACAAATCGTCTCTAATACTTGGTCATCCAAGCGCCAATCACAAGTTGCTACTTAGTAAATTTTTTTTTTTAAAAAAATATTATTTTAATTTTTTTTCTTTTGTAATTAAAGAGGATGCATGAAGATGATTGTAACATGCACCAGAATATTACTTTTAAGATTTGTGTAAATTAAATAGTATACTTAATTATTTGTCGTGCTAATTGACGATAGAGTCTAAATTGAAAATTCTAAAATCATAGAGGAGCAAATTTAAGAATGAAATAAATAGATTAAAAAAAAAAGGTAAAAGCAAAGTTGGGCAGTATAATCACAAGGGCAGGACCAATAAATACAGAGACGCTTTTAACAAAATGATAGCTCCAAAACATAAAAGCACTGGAATTAATAAACAAGTGGGCTATTGAATTCATTCCCATTCAAACGAACAACATTATTCTAAACTGCACACTGTTTACTTATGTGAACAGTGAATTATTTAACCCCCACCTTTTCACACACAAATGTTCCCCCCTGGACCCCACTTTCCTCTCTTTCAAAACATCATAACTTTTCCCCCACCACTCAAATAAATAATCCCAACTTTACTTAATTATATACAAAATTACTCTTATTTTTTTTAATACTATCTTATCTCTGTTATAAACAACTAAAATGTTGATTGAATGTAAATTAAAACTTAGAATGATGTGGTAGTAATATTAATATTGTAACATTTAAAAGAATATGGGTATTTCATAAGGAAAAAATAAAGTTTTAAGGGTATCTTTTGTAATTTAGCTAAATTAAAACTCACAAGTATCATTCTAATTGTCACATTATATATATGGTAAAGTATGAAACCATATAATATAATAAAATCCAAAACTTACATAATTTAGGGGTCATGTCCCACCCGTGCATTAGCTTCATTCATTCAAAGCATCTTCTTCTTCTTTCTATCTCTTCAAAATCCTTTCATCTTCTTTCTTTCTCTTCAAACGCGCTTGTCGTGAAGTAAACTAAATGACACTCGCGGCTTGTCTTCTTCTCTCTTAAATACTAAACCTCCTCTGTTTTCGCTTCTCAACCAGTCCTTCCTTTTCTTTATCCTTCCATTTCAATGGCGAATATTTCTCTCTTTCTTCTTGCCCTTCTTTTCGCCTCTCTTTCCGGCTTTCTCTCCCGGAGCTTGCCTCCCACCGTGACAACCTCCGTGCTCGATGTGGCAGCTTCCATTCAGAGAACTCAACAGATTTTCGCATTGGAGCCTAAATCTTCTGTGCGAGATGAAAATACAGTCTCCGATTCATCTTCCTTGACTCTCCAGTTGAATTCCAGGATTTCAGTTATGAAAACCTCGCACAGTGATTACAAATCCCTCACATTATCCAGACTGAAGCGCGACTCTGCTCGAGTCAGATCCTTGACTGCTAGAATAGATCTAGCCATTCGAGGAATTAATGGAGCAGATCTTGAACCTCTCGGGAATGGTGGTGGTGGTTCGCAATTTGGGGCTGAGGATTTCGAGAGTCCGATTGTGTCAGGCGCGAGTCAGGGGAGTGGTGAGTACTTCTCCCGAGTCGGAATCGGTAGGCCGCCGAGTCCGGTTTACATGGTGCTCGATACTGGCAGTGATGTAAGTTGGGTACAATGCGCGCCTTGCGCTGAATGTTACGAGCAAACCGATCCAATTTTTGAGCCTACTTCCTCTGCTTCTTTCACATCTCTGTCCTGCGAAACAGACCAATGCAAATCGCTCGATGTTTCAGAGTGCCGGAATGGTACTTGTCTCTATGAGGTCTCTTACGGCGATGGCTCTTACACCGTCGGCGATTTCGTTACTGAAACTGTTACTCTCGGCTCGACTTCTCTCAGGAACATTGCCCTAGGCTGCGGCCATAACAATGAGGGTTTGTTCATCGGCGCTGCCGGCTTGCTCGGACTCGGCGGCGGCTCGCTCTCGTTCCCTTCGCAGCTTAATGCCTCGTCTTTCTCGTACTGTCTCGTGGACCGTGACTCTGATTCCACCTCGACTCTCGATTTCAACTCACCGATTCCTCCCGATGCCGTAATCGCGCCGCTTCACCGGAACCCTAATTTAGACACGTTCTTTTACCTCGGCATGACGGGGCTGAGCGTCGGAGGTGATATTCTTCCGATTCCCGAGACGTCGTTCCAAATGAGCCAAGACGGTAACGGCGGGATCATCATCGACTCCGGCACCGCCGTGACGCGGTTGCAGACCACCGTTTATAACGTGCTGCGCGACGCGTTCGTCAAGAGCACGCACGATTTGCAGTCCGCACGTGGCGTGGCGTTGTTCGATACTTGTTACGACTTGTCGTCGAAGTCGAGAGTCGAAGTGCCGACGGTGTCGTTTCATTTCGCTAACGGGAAGGAGTTGCCGTTGCCGGCCAAAAATTACCTGATACCGGTTGACTCCGAAGGGACGTTTTGTTTCGCCTTTGCCCCTACGGATTCCACGTTGTCAATCCTCGGTAACGCACAGCAGCAAGGGACACGTGTCGGTTTCGACCTCGCTAATTCGCTCGTTGGGTTCTCGCTCAACAAATGCTAATTATTATATAGTTCTTTTTTTCTTTAATAATAGAAGTTTCGTCGTCTTAACCATTTTCTTAATCCCTTTTTTAATTAAGATAATCACAGAATTTTCAAGTAGCTCTTGTAATATAGAATGATGAAATGGACCACTGGTTAACGGTAACTGGCAATCGTCGTAAATGCTGACATGGCATAGGGGTATTACTGGAAAGAAGTTGAGATGTAACCGTTAGGATTTACGTGGTCCAATTAATGAGATATATTTTGTTTTTTTGGAGTAAAATCTATTGGAATTGGACAACAGACAAACGGTCAACTGCAAGTTGCAGGTTAGTCGTACGTTGAACATTGGATACTGAGGCTGTGACGTTGATTGGTCAGTCGTTGAGGGTTCCAATTTCCGTTTATGGATATTTTCTCTCTCTTTTAACTTTTGTCTTTCTTTAGCTTTTCATTTTTATCATTTGTAAAATTGTAAGTTTGTTTCTCAAAACGTTCTTTTTAAATTTTTTGTTTAATAAGTTAAATTTTAAAACTATATAATATACATCTTGTGTTTTATCTGATGTGTCTATAAATTTTATAATATATCTAATAGATTTATCTTTGTATTTTCGATTTTGCAGTTAATAAATTTTAAAATTTAGATATGAGATTTTTAAGTTTAAATACCTACTATCACAACATGTAAAACTTTATTAAAAGTTTATAATTCTATTACATATGGTTCTCAAACTTATAATTTTTCAATTTGATAACTAAAAAATAAAATATTAACTTCAGCATAACTCAGTTGGTTAAGATGTATGCTCTCAATAGTACTAAACAAACTAAAAAATCATAATTCAAAATTCTCCTCACATTTGTTTTGAACTTAAAAAAAACAAAATCAAGCTTATAAATAACCTTTCATATGTTTATGTTTTTCAATGCTTTGGAGTTCTTCCATTTTTTTCAACTTCCATTTTAATTTATACAATAATATTCTTCCAAAAAAAAATGAATAGAAGAATTTTTCATAAAAATAACAATCTTATAATTTTTTTTTTTTTTTTTTTTTTTTGCTAGTTAACAATGTTGTGACTTGGTGTAAATGATCCCCTTATTCCATCATTGCGAGTATATTGATCTCCTTTCAAGATGTAAAGGCCTTTTGTAATCCTTCTATTAAGGCTTCTTCCTTCTTTTGTAATTTCATATCATATCAATGAAATTGTTTCTTATAAAAAAAAACACACACACATTGAAATGTACTAAATTTCTTTATACGTAGTATAGAATAATGTCAAGTGTGTAATGTATATGATGTCTTAGGTATTTTATTAGGTATATAGTAATTTTAGCAACAAATATTAAAATGAAGTCGATAAAATGAGCATAACTCAATTAACATAACTGATGTACTATAAATTTTAAAATAAAATTTTAGGAAAAAGTATATAATATACGAGAGTAAGATTAAAACAATATAAGATATAAAGATAATTACCTTTTCATTAACTACATTGAAATAGAGATGTTAATTGCATTTTTATACACGATCATAGGAGAAAAGAGAGAACCTTTTTCTTTTCTCACAATGTATGCTCTAAATAATAATCCATATATTAGTATCACATATCAATGCCTTTTTTTTTCTTTTTCTGGAGAATTATCATTGTCATTTAAGGAAAATTGTCATATTTAATTGAGAGAAATTTTCACAAATAGAAAAAATGTCAAACTATTTACAGAAAATAATATAAAAAAAACACTGCTAGACATTAATAGACTTCTATCAGCATCTATCAGTGATAAACTTCTATCATTTCTATCACTGATAGACCCTGATAGACTTCTATAAGCGTCTATCATTTCTATCAGTGATAGACTTCTATAAGCGTCTATCACAATTATCTAAAAATTTTGCTATTTTGTGTAAATAGTTTTTCTTATTTTCTATTTTTAAAAATTTCCTTTTAATCTATTTAAGTTGTAGATATAATTTTGTTGTTATAAGGGTTTAATGCAATATAATAAACATCAAGCATTTGCATGTGCATGTTTGTTGTCTTACATTATGAATTACATGTGGACACCTCCCTTGCTCGAGCATATAAAAGGAGGTTCTCATAATTGCTATATTATATAATATCATACCATTCTACATTATTTTATATTTTTGTTTAATGGTTGTTTATAATGTATTTTTAATTTTTAGATAAGTTTTTTTGTGTAATTAATTGGATCTTTGAGAGAATCATTCACCACATATGCCATCTAAAACTACAGCGATAGTATCTTTAAATATTTTATAATCTAGCTTAGAATATTTGAATTTGTAAAAGTATTTAAAATTCTTTTAAAAAAACAATTATAAGTAGCTATATATATAAAAGGGCAAAATACACTTTTGGTCCCTGAGGTTTGAAGTTGTTGTCTATTTGGTCCCTGAAGTTTAAAAACGAACACTTTAGTCCCTGAGGTTTGAAAAATACTTCTAAATGGTCCCTGAGTTAATTTGACCATTATTGACTAACGAAAAAGTGATGTGGCACATTTAATTAACCATTTTTATTAATTTTATATTATTTTTTTATTAGGTGGATATTTTCTTTTTCTTTTTTCTTCTCTCTCCTCCCTCCACCCCTCCCTTGAAACTTTCCTCTTTGTTTATACACTGATCACACCCATCACTAGGGAAGAAAAACAGTCAACTTATTATTATTTTTTATTTTAAAATTTTTTGATGCAATAGTTCCTTTGTGGGATTTTTGTTTTTTCACTCTCTTCTTGGAATTTTTGTTTCTTCAACCTTTATTTCCTTTCAAATAACAAATATGACATTTGAGAGAGAGAGAGAGGCATGGAAGAGAAAAACATTTTAAAGATTTTTTTTTTATTGAGTTCGAGAAAAGAAGATTTTTCTATATGCCTTATTTTCTTTGCTTTTGGTCTGCTTGCTTCCTTCTTGTTTTTCTTGCGATTGGAGATTTGAAAAAATTAGGGTTTTGTTTCACAATGTTTTTTCCTCTCTTCCTCTATGGGCTGATGGATGGATCGATTAAAGCTGAAGGAGTGAATTTTTTTTTGTTTTATTTTTTATTTCAAAAATTAGAGTTCATCTTTCTAGATTTTTGTTTTTCTTATCTTTTTTTTTGTAAAGAAGGTAAAGGGACGAGAGAAAGGAAAAGGGAAAGAGAAGAAAAAGAAAAAATAAAAATATATCTAATTAAAAAAAATAGAAAAATTAGTAAAAAAATTTCCACCTCATTTAAAGTTTGTAACTCAACTTGCCATATCACTTTTCCGTTAGTCAACTAACGGTCAAATTAACTCAGGGACCATTTAGAAGTATTTTTCAAACCCCAGGGACTAAAGTGTTAGTTTTTTAACTTCAGGGACCAAATAGACAACAACCTCAAACTTCATGAACCAAAAGTGCATTTTGTCCCATATAAAATAGTAATTGTCAAAATGGAAGCTCGAAATTGGGAGTGGGTTTAGGTGAGGTGAGAGGGCTTTTCTTCTCCCAAGACAAAATAGGAGATTTTTTCCCCCTTGCTTCAACTAGTATTATTTTAAATATGGATTCTCCCTGGATTAATGCTAAATTATTTCAAACTTAAATATCTGCCCCATTACATTGTCATGTCACTTTTCTCACCACTAAAAATTAAATAATTACATAAAATAATAAAAATCATAATATATTAAATAATATATAATTATGTCAATATTTATTATTAGTTAAGACAAATGTTCTCCACCCAAAGATCGAATATTTAAATCTCTCATCTACGCGTATTTAAATAAAAAATATGTTAGAATTCAAAACTACTCATAATAATAAGTTTTTAGTTTTTTGAAAAAATTAATAGAATTGTTCTCTGATCAAGACATAAATTATATCCCTTGGTTTTACTTAGTAACTTTTAAAAACATCATAAAAATATTCCAAATCGTTTCCTAATTTAGCTCAGGTCAGAATACAAACAAGATAATTGTCAGAAAAAAAATACAAACAAGCTAGTAATGCTGATTCAATTTTTAATTTGTTGGTCAATATTGACTTTATTTACCTACTTCTTTTTCCATCTGTCTCTTATTTTTTGTTTTTTTTTTTGTTTTTTTGTAGTTGTCTTTCTCAGATCATCAACCTCTTAATTATTATATAAAAAAATAATAATAAAGGTCTTACTTATTCTATTTTATATATTTTATATACTTTAGGTAACTTCGTTTCTGTTTGAGTAACAAAAAATACATATACAAATTTTGATAATGGGAAAGTTGGATGTACTATTCTATTATCTCTTATTATTTAATATATAAAATTGTTCAAAATCTTCTCTCATTTTATTTTATAACCTTTTGAAATTATCAAATTTACCTTCAATACACTAAGATTCTTGACTAAATAATTTCCAATATTTGGTTTGTTGACATAAAAAACGACATGTGTCTAAATATAGTAATAAATAATAATTTAGCGGTGCCTCTAAATTTTTTGTTAACAAGGTTTTTATTGTAGGACCTAAGTGAGAGTTTTAATTAATTATGAGTAAATTTTAAAATTGTAAAATACAAAAAAGATTAAAGTGAGAAATTAATAGAGTAATTTTAAAAAAGAATTTGAGTATTTATTCAATTGTATAAAAATAAAGGAGAAGAAAGTTTATCCAATTAACATTACAATTATGTTCCTAATAAAAATTATATTAAATCCCACTCACGAGGAATCAAAGAACGAAAATCATTGATAATTACATCTAAGATCTAACTTAGAAAGCAATCGTCCCAACATTTAACAAAGACATTAAAACGAGAAGATAAAAAAAATCATAAGAATTCGGAAAAATTACAGTGTAACGTTGACCAGCACAATTCCTACACAATGTCTATTGTCCCCTATTAGTGGAAATTAAATTGTCAAAATGATATTTTTGAGAAATTAAAAAGAAAAAGAAAAAGGAAAAGGAAAAAAATATTGGGCTCTTTTCAGGAAAAGAAAAAGGGGGGGAAAACGTCTACATCTTGACCGAAACGAATAACAGTAGAAACGTAGAACACATAATTTTCCCTCTTCACGCGGATGGTGAGCGCGTGGCTTGAAAACTCCTCCATTAGTGGAAATGGAAGTGTCCGAAAGTGAACACCTATTCCCTTTTCGAATTTCGGAGTGATTCTGTCCAAATTGTTCTGTTTCTCAGCTCTTCTTCTCTCTCAAATCTGCTCCACTTCCTCAAATTTTCAATTTCTGATACTTGTTTTCTGTAAAGAAGCCCTAAAAAGTGATCCTTTGATCCTCTCTTCCTATCGCTTTCTTACCCACTTTTCACGTTCTTGTCAACCTCATTATGATTCACTCCAAAAGCTTCCAATTCTCAAACCCATTTCAAAACAATGCTCCATAGTTGTTTCTCCATTCGTAATGGGGGACTCGGGTAGCGTCTCTTCTTCTTCCTTCGATTCCGCCTCCGTCGTTACCGCCGATCAGGTCCAGGTAAACCCCACTAATCTCTTTTGGTTCTGTTCAATTTCTTGTTGTGGCTGCCTTTTTTCTCACTGGGTTTCGTTTACTTTTACCGATAACTTTTGATAAAATTCTTCTCCCCTTTTCTTTTTTAATGACTGATCAATGGAGTTCTTCCTTTTTCTTTGGGTTGATTACAGAATGCAGTTCAGGGTCGTATGAGTGGCGACGGAGGCCAAGCGCTGTCGGATGAATCGTCACGTTCCTGGCGAGATGTTTTCTGGTCCTTCGTGTTTATGATACATTTGATCAGTGTAGGATTTGTGCTTGTGATTCTGGGGCTTAATAGGTTCAAGAAGAGCAATAGGTTACAAATCGATAAATACACCAATACAATCATGGAGAATCGGGTTGGATTAACAGAGGATTACTGGCCGCTTTACGCTTTGGCAGGCGGAGTGGGAAGCTTACTTGGATGGACTTGGTTGTTCTTGCTTGGTTCTTTTGCAAATCATGTAATGAAGATTTCTGTGCATATTTTGACTACATATCTTGCTGTGATAAGTGTTTTGTGCTTTTGGGGCCAGCTATTTTTCTGGGGTGTAGCATTTTCAATTGGTGCGGGGTTGCAGTTCCTATATGTTATATCAGTTATAGACAGGTACAAGGTTGAATTTTGAAGAATTTTGATATTTTCGAACCCGATTTATTGTCGTGTTTCAGAAATTTTCTATGATTTCTTTATTTGAACTATAAGAGTGAAAGTAGTGGTTCGGTTTTGTATGTGTTGATCAGTATTTTGTCCTTGAAATCAGCTCTTTGAGAATTAGAAATGTAGATTGATTAACAGAAGATTGGGCACTAGGTGATTATTGCAGTCTTTCTGACCTTGCATTTTTCCTTCCATAGACTACCATTTACACTTCTAGTGTTGCAAAAGGCTGTAAAGATGGTATCTGGGCTTCCTGAAGTTATTAGAGTTGCACATGCTTTCATGATTGTCATGCTTTTGTGTATGGGAATTTGGTCTTTTGGAGTAGCTGGTATTGTGGCATCGAGTATGGGTGACGGTGGACGCTGGTGGCTACTTGTGGTGAGCTGGCAAGTTTGCTCTTTGTTATGTCGCTTTATTTGAAGATGAGAAGTTGTACAGTTTAAATGAGCCAGGAATGTTTTCTGAATTTCTATGATTTGACCTTTCTATTTGCAGGTTTTCTGTAATACTTTACATGTTATAGTTTCTGGAATGGTGTTTCTAGTCCTAATCCATGGCGGCAGAGAGTCGTCATCTATGCCATCAAAGTCGTTGGTGAAGGCTTCACGATATGCTGTGACAACATCTTTTGGTAGCATTTGCTATGGATCACTTTTTACAGCTGCCATTCGAACACTGCGGTGGGAGGTATTCGTGCAAACTCTTTATTTCCTTCCACACTGTGGATTGTTTGTTTTTCTTTCTTTAGTTTGTATATTTCATTGTAAACTAAACCAATATCTTTCAGATCAGGGGAATCCGATCAAAGATTGGCAAGAACGAGTGTCTGCTTTGCTGTGTTGATTTTGTGTTTCATCTTGTTGAGACTCTTGTTCGTTTCTTTAACAAATATGCCTATGTCCAGTTTTTCCCTTTTACCTGATGTCGAATTGAATAATTGAGTTTGACTTGTATGGTTTCCCCATGATTCCTGCTTCTCTTCACTTCAGATAGCAGTTTATGGTAAAAGCTTCAACCGTTCGGCCAGGGATGCATGGGAGTTATTCCAGTCAACCGGAGTCGAAGCTCTCATTGCTTACGATTGTTCAGGTGCTGTTCTTCTGATGAGCACCATCATGGGCGGGCTCACTGCTGGAACGTGCTCAGGTATTTGGACATGGATCAAGTGGAAGGATAAGGTGTCAATGGTGGCATGTACTGCAACACTGATGGGAATGGTCCTGGTAAATATGTTTCTTTAAAAAAACAATTCTCCATAACTTTTTGCTGGCTGATTCTAGTTTACGAATTGAGATTTCATAACCTTTTTTTTTTTTTTTTACCAATTTAGTCTTAGTTCTAACTTCTTCTGAATAAACTGTTATTTGAAATTTTCAGGTTGGCCTTGCAATAGTGGTTGTGGAAAGTGCTGTTACGTCCATATACATCTGTTATGCAGAAAATCCATTGTTGATTCAGAAATGGGATGCTGAATTCTTCAACCAGATTTCGGAGATGCTTCACCAGCGCCTTCAGCACCGGAGTGCTCGAGCAAGGGAAGTGTTAACGGAATATCAGTTCGACAGCCGCAGAGAAGACCTGGTACAGGCATGAACTTCGATACCATATCACCATGAACAACCTCATTTGTTAACTTAATCACTTGAATAAAACTATTTTTGTTTGAGTTTTGGAGTTTACTTTTGTTACTGTAACAATCAATCAACTGTATAATATTATAACATTTCGAGATTAAAATATATTGGCAACTTAAAATTTTTGACCGACTGTTTTGGAGTTTACTTTAGTTGTCAGCGTGACTTGATTTTGCTAATGAGAGTCGATGAAAGTCCAAAGACAATTAGGCCTTGTCTTTATTCATTTGGAAGCTTCAATGTTTAGGATATGGGAATATCCAAGATACATACAACTTTTGAAAAGGCTAAATTACAAAAAAAAAAAATATTCTTGAACTTTCCCTCTTATTTCAAAACGACTCCTATTCTTTCAAAATTTGCAATATTACCTTTGTCTTCTCATAAAGTGTTTCAGAACTTGGATTAGAAATCTATTAGTAGAATGTCAAAAGAAAATTGGAATCTAGAATGGGTGTAATGGTGATCCGAAATGACAATTGAGATTTGAGCACGCAATCTTTTTAGGTCCCGATTTTCATCTAAAATTCTAAATGATCTCTACTATAAAAGGTCAAAAGGTATTATTGCAACCTTTGAAAGAATAAGGGTATTTTTGAAACAATGGACAAAGTTGAGGGGTATTTTTTGCAATTTATCCTTTTGAAAACATGGATAATCCTAGGTTTTGTTGTCCTTTTGTCTGTGTTTTTCTTTTCTCTCATGCTTTCTCATCCTTCCTGCAACACAAAAACAAAAGGTGATGTTATGTTAAATATTGCCCTTGTGCTTGAAACTCAAAAGTCAAGACAGGAACATACTGAAAACACAATATTTTTTGTATTTGACTGCTCGAGGGATGAAAACTCCTGTTCCATTCCCATTCTCCCATGAATTTACATGCCAAACAGGTTCTTCAAAATCATTCACATTTGGACACAAACTCAAATTTCTCTCTGGCTGTGGCTGGCGATCTCTTTGTCGACCTTCTGCGCCTTGTTTGGCTGCAGTTTTGGGAAGTTGTTCGACCTCGTCATCGTATGCTGTCAAAAGTAGAATGATCTGCTTCCTAATCTCAGCATAGTAACTATCTTCTTCTTCTGCTACTTGTGTGTTGAGCTCTGCTTTGAAATCCATGGTTATGGGGAAGTTAGATTGTATTTGGAATTTTATACTGAAATGAGAGCCCATAAAATACTCTGCTGGAGGACATATTTGTGAAAGATACAGAAAAAAAGGGAATTCATTTGAGTGTTAAGTTTACACGGCTCCTGTCTAGATGTTAATTGCTTCATTAATTTCATAAACTTGTAGATTAAGATCAACTGGACAAGTGAAATGGAATGTATTTAATGAATTAATTACTGATTTCTTGGTTGGTCTTTAATTTTCCTTTTTTTTCTCTGTTTTTTTTTTTTTGGTGAAAAAAGAAATATCTTTCATGGAATGACAAATACTGTATTACGAGTGCATTCTTTATCATATTCTAAAAGAATTAAGAATAATTTAAATATAAGTTCCACAGGGATCGAATTTATTTTTTTTGAAATTCTGATGCTTGAATGTTTGAGAAGAATATGAACTATATAAAGATTTATAAATGATATTATAGATACATATTTCCTCCGTCTCAAAAAAAAATCATCATCTACTTTTTTGTTTATTTAAAAAAAAATTGTAATTTTTCCTTGTCATATTCTACCATTTTTTATGGGTTGTTTTCAAATATAAAAAAAATGAGTTAAATTATTAACCGATATAAAAATTTTCACTGTCTATCGCGGTCTATCGTAGTAGATATTGAAATTTTTTTATATTGATAAATTATTTTATTTTTTTTTTATAATAATTTTCCTTTTTTTTTAATCCTATCCTTTTGATTTCATTAAATAAGTGTATCTCATATGCTTTCAATGAATAATAAAGCATATGTATGATACAACACTGATAATATTTCACAGAAAAACGACAATTGAGCTACATTTTTTTTTTGTTAAAATTTGTAAATTTTAGCAAAAGTTATTTGATAGTTAATTTGTGGCTAGTCATCAAATTGCTATTATTAAAATATATTAGTGAGTTTACAAAAAATTTTACCTTATTATTATTATTTCGTTAAAAATAAAAAGTAGAGTAGCAAAAATTGAATTGAGGGTAGAAATTGAAACTTTTTTTTTTTGCTCAACAATTGTGCATTGAGGAATTTGAACGACTAATTTTTAGAATGGCGATTGATGTTTTATCCACTAAATAATAAGTAAGGTTTGAATTGAGAAAATTGTTACATTTAATTTGGTCTAGAGTCTAATTTGATAAATTTAAATATTTATGGTGATAATTGATACATCCGTACATGTACTCCCTCACTTTCTCCCTATGCATGTACTTAACCTCCCTTTTAAACACCAAACTAGGGGATAGTTCACCCCACCACATTTTCCACTTTTATTTATTATTTTTATTTTATTTATTTATTTATTTTTTATTTTTTAAAAACCTTCCACTTAATAAATGCTTATCAACTTGTTAATTTGAACCCATTTTGGATTCATACATTTCAGCTTATATATAATAATAATTTTTCAAGAAATGTTAAATAATAATAAATAAAAATAAAAGTCGAATTCTATATGACAAAATTATAGATTTAAAGAAGCGGTTATGTTGAAGGGACACGTCCGCCCTTTCAAACTGCCTCAGTTATTATGCATTATTCCCAAGAAATTCAAATAAAGAGAAACTCGGCCGGCCCTTTAACATTTCTTTATCACATTCACTTTCTTCAAGTTTATGGACGCTACTTTCTCGTCTCTACCGTCGGCACCACCACAACCGCCACCTCCGCCGAATTTCAACCACCCCCGCATGGCGGCACCGGCCAATTTTCCCCAAAATCCCTGTGAACCGAAACCCCACTCCCCAGTTGCTTGGTCCACTGGTCTCTGCCACTGTTGCAACGACATCAGTATCTGTTAAGTTCATTTTCATTCACTTTACTAATACGATTAATGTTAAATGATATAAGATTAAATTTGTCTTCACCCATCAACTTAAGTTTTTGGATCAATTAACAATTTAACCTAGTATCAGAAGGTATCGTGTTCACAAGTGAAAGAGACTTTTAAATTATATATAAGATTAAATTTATCTTCATCTATCGAATTAAAGCTTTGATAATAATTATTATATAATTTTTAATAACGTTATAATTTCTCTTTCATACATGTAATTCTGCAAAATTATCAAATAAAATATAATCCCACAAAAAGATCAATTGAAATATTAAATTAAGAAAGTTTGGTCATGATTCTTTGGTTGATGCTCATATTTTCCCCCTTCTTTCATAGGCTGTTTGACTTGCTGGTGCCCATGCATTACATTTGGCCGTATAGCTGAGATGGTGGATCGAGGGTCAACATGTAAGAAGATCATCTTAAGTTGCATCTATTTTTTTTTTTTTTTTCAGTCTTGTTCAATTACAATAATAAATTCTTTTTTTTTCTTTCGTTTTCCAAAATTTTTTAATATATTTGTTTTGATTGACAATAAATGAAAAGTCTCTCACGTGGGCTTTGGTTGAAAAATGCAGCGTGTGGGCTTAGCGGCGCAATTTATTTAGCGATATTAAGCGTAACAGGGTGCTCGTGCTTGTACTCTTGCTTTTACCGCTCAAAAATGAGGGGACAATTCTTATTGGAGGAGAGGCCATGCAGTGATTGCTGCACCCATTGCTTGTGTGAGCAATGTGCCTTATGCCAAGAATATAGGGAGCTTCAACATCAAGGCTTCGATATGTCCTTTGGTTCTCTCTCTTTTTTCTCGAGCTCCTTCTTAATTTTATTTAACTTATAAATTAATACAAATATCTCATATAATCTAGGAGAAAATTAATCCCTATTAATCGTATATAGTATGTTTAATTATTGATTATTGTTCTTAACACTTACCTAAATGGATTCAAAATATGACATTACTCTAGTAGTGGGAACCTAAAATCGTCTACTTCTTTTAGTTCACTTTTTGAATTTTCAAATTTGTGTTAGATTTATTTATGTTTAATAGATTTTTAATTCATTCTAAAATATGAAAATTCAAAAAATTAATAGACATAAAACAGAATGTTAAGTGAATAACTTGGATGGTTTTGCATGGGATGGGGGCGGTGTAGGGTGGCATGGGAACGTGGAGAGGCAGAGACGGATTGCTAATGCTGCTCAACCGATGCCGCCGTCCACTGTGCAAGGAATGATTCGTTAACGCCATGCGGTGAAATCCTTTTCTGTTTATTTTTTATTTTATTGTCTTTTGAGTTATTTATTTTTTTATATCTTTTTTTTTTCCTATTATTCTCTTTACTTCTTTAATTGACTTTTGTAATATATCTACTTATATTGAGTTTCTATTTGTCCCAATCAATAATAAAGTATGAAATATTCTGTTTCAATAGATTGTTTCTAACCTAATTGCTTTTTATGAAATTGGTTATTGAACGCTATTAATTTCTATCATTTCAAGTTCAAATCCTTAAAATTCTCATTTTTAAACTTTTTTAGAATCTCTCTCACTAACCATTGTTAAATTTTTTAGAAGTAAGAAAGAAGAATAATTGTCAAAATTTTAATTTAGTTAAATATAGATTAGAAGGAAAGTTATGTTCTCGAATCAATCTTCACAAATTTGTCAATATGAATAAAAATCTGTCTTATTTTATAAGATTCATCAATTTTTTTCAAACAACATTAGGCAAAATATATATATATATATATATATATATATATATATATATATATATATATATATATATATATATATATAATATAATATATATATTATAAAGAAAAGAAACACCTTTATGCACACACAAAAAGGAACTATTTCTTTTGCATATAATATTAATAAAGCTAAATTAAAAAATTAAAAAAATACTTAATTTTTAAAAATTTATGTAAGAATTGGACAAATAGAAAAATATGAGAGTATCTGTATATAAAAAAAGAGAGGATATCTATATAATTTGTTATTGCAAAATTTGAAAGTTCAATGATATTTTTCATATAAGTATTAATGGTTTGTGTTTATATACTAATAATAAGGATATTTTTTAAGTTTTTTTTTTAAAAAAAAAAGTTTAAAGACATTTTTTTAATTTTTGAAAGTTAAAAGAGTATTTTTTTAAACAAAAAATATTAATAGTTTCCGCCCAAAAAATAACAATAAGAGTATCTTTGAATTTTTTATTTTTTAATTTTGATGATATTTTTTATATAAACTATAAAATATAGGAATATTTTGTATAATTTAGCCTTACTTGACAAAAGCATTGAATTTGAGAATAAATCTGAATGTATAGTTATCTAAACAAAACGACGAGTCTTGCCTTGTATGGGAAGATTTGACCTTCTTTCTGTAGTATAATTGGTCAATTGCCGACCAATTGGCCAGCATTGTTCTTCATTAATTAATTTAATAGGAAGCATGAAATTAAAGATTGTTAGTCGTAATAATCCCATTTTAGCTCATTAACCGACAAGCATAAGCATTAAGGCCCTGAAATGGGGCATTGCGACTGAATAATTATATATCAATTTCCCTCATTTATGCTTTTTCTTTTACTTTTTTGGAGATTTTTAAAAATAGAAAAATAAAATAAACTATTTACACAAAATAACAAAATTTTAAATAATTGTGATAGACGCTAATAGAAGTTTATCAGTGTCTATCAATATCTATCAATATTTTTTTGTTATTTTCTATAAATAATTTGACCTTTTTTTATTTGTGAAAATTTCCCTTACTTTTTAATAATTCCATCTATTTTTAATTGAACAACTTTCATCTATGCTTAAAGATTTTGATGTTACTTATCTTTAGAAAAATATATATTGATATTACAATATTCTATTCTTATTCTTTAGAAGAAAAGAAATAAACGTCAAAGAAGAAATTAGACCAAATAAATTCAAAAAGCATATCAATTACTTTATATCATCTAAACTCAAATTATATGCTCATTTCAAGCTTAAAAAGTATTTTTAGACCATTAAAAACTTTCAAAGTTTTTCGTGTTTAAATATGTAGCTAAATTTTATTTTCAAAATTATCAAATATACTTAAAAGTCATTACTTGAAATGATCAAAATTCAATTGACATATATTATATGTTAGCGACTAAGAGATCTTTGGGAGACCATATACGTATATGAAGCTTTTTGGGTGATTCCTAAAACATTATCAAAGGTTTTGCCTAAAGTAGAACGTACAATATTAATATATACTATTATGAAGATGTGCGTGGAGGATCGTTCTACTAATCTTTTTGTTTTAATACAATAATTGTTTTAATACAATAATTGGTAGTATGAAGATTTGAACCTCGAACCTTAAAAATGAGTATATTGCTAATTACTGTTGAGTTATGTTCACTAAAGTAAGAGTCGTCCCTAACGATATTAAAACGTGAACAAACTCTTAATATGTTATAATGTTTTTTTTTAATATCATGATGTGATGTTTGGTAAACATCTTTCCTAAGTAGGAAGATGTAGGCTACCTCTTAACCATGGGAAAGGTTGCTTATCTGTTTGTCTTGATTCTGTTCATTTGGCTGAAGTTAATCTCATATATGTTTAACTCAAACATGTTTTCACAACAATGATTGTATTTTATACAAAATATATCCATTTCATACATGATTTTTCCCAAAATTAAAAATTAAAAATTAAAAATCTCTCATTTTCAACCACCACCATTGTCTTTGTATCTTTTTCCCTTTTTTTAAAAAAAAAAAAAAATTAAGGGTACACTGAATGAGGATAAAAAGATGACAGAAAGTGGGAATTAATGTCTAGGGAATGAACATATAGTTGGCTGCCCATTTGCTTGAATTTGGAAGATATTGTCCTTATCCAAATCTATGCATTATTTCTTTTGAACCCATATACTTTGTTTTATTAAGAAATAGATATTGATTGCAAAAATCATTTTTTAAGATCAGTCAGTCAACCATTTTCTTTTTAAAATATATATATATATATATATATATTCTTTTTTTTTAAAAAAAAAAGTAAAGTTATTTACTAAAGGTTCCATCATATGTTACATTCTACCTTCCCAAATTCTAGTCAAATTAAAAAAATAAATTTCAAAGCATAATTTTTTAACCAAAAAAATTGACTAAATCCTTTTTTTTTTATCCAACTATACGATATTAAACTGAAGCAGGCAAATCTTTTCCAATCAAAGATTCCACGGAGGAAAAGATTCTAATAAAAGGAATAAATTAAATTAACTTTAATCATACGTAACAGTAAACTAAAATAAAAATAACCATAAATGGTATGAAGAGAAATTTCCGTTTTTAAATCTCTTCCCAATATTCCACATTCAAAGGTGGGGTTAGTTCATAAATTCCCGAAGTTTTGTGGAGGGAAATGTATATACAGAGAAGTAGAATCCATCGTTAGAAATGGATGATATTCCAATCCTGTTCTTGTAAAGTTTTGACTTTATTATTGATAAAGACCACTCATCGACAATTTACTGTAATGGAAATAAAGTTATTATTTTTAGTATAATAATGGAATTAAAGTCTACGTTGACTAAATTAAATTTGCTATGATACACTTAATGGACTTAGGCGTCACTCATTCTAGTGTAGTGTAGACCTTCTAATCGAGTGAATAAAATTCAATTAGAGATCACAATTTATTCTGTTCAATTGATTGGAGTCTATTCAATAGATTAATTGAATACTTTAAAAAAAAATAGTTTATTGAATTGTTCAAGCACTAATTATCAATCAAATAAATTAAAATTTTAGTTAAATTACAAATTTAGTTTATGTTTTTTCGGTTAAATATCTAATAAGTTTAATTCTTTTAAATTTTTTATTATTAAATGCAAACATTACGTTTCAAATAATTTTTTTGATTTTTTTTAATCTTTTTACATCTGTCACTATAAGCACGCAATCAATCATATAAAAGTGTTCGATAAATAAGAGTTGTACTGAAAAAAAAAATATATAACATAATTTACCATACACTTTTTAAATATAGAAAAAAATTATTGACTAAACTTTTTGAATGAATATTTAATTTATATTATAGTTAACATAAAAAATTTGTTTCCAACAACCAAAACATTGTTTATCATTAACAAAAGGAAAATACAACATGACAATATTTACAATCATGAGTTCGAATATGAAGATACAAAAGTTTGAACAAACATATAGAAACATACCATGGCTATCAATATCACATAAAGTCATCATCAAAATGTCAAATTAAAGTCAGCGAAACATAGTTCATAGATAGGAGGGACTTTAAAGGTCGTTCATAGAAATCTCTATTTGTATCAAATAATATAGGCACGGTTTTCTATTCAACTAGACGTTTGATCTCAAACAATGTTATGTTGTATTAAAAAAAAATGTCTAACTTTGTACATGAAAAGATGTTTTGGGAGTTCGTAACTTGTATGTGTGAGATATCATAACTAAGCTATACCTTGAGAGATCACTTTTAAATTATATAATAAAAAAATTTAAATGATTAAATTATAAGTTTAGTCTTAAATTGTTTTATATTTGTAATTAATAGATTCTAATCCTTTAAAAAGTATCAAATAATCTTTGAAATTATAGTATATTAACCCTTTGTTAAAATTGGTGAATCTGTCGAACCTCAAATTGATTTTTTCCTAAAAAGAAAAAATCTAAATGAGCATAAAAAAAAACAAAATTAACAATGCACATACCATTTATCTATATAAAAAAAATGATATTTATATAATTTATTTTAAAATTAATTATTTTCGAACTCAAGAAAACTTCAAACATATTAATTAGTAAAAGTAGAAATATTTTTAAATTACTTTTCTTGTAAAGCTAAAAGTATTAATGTAACTTTTAAAAATTTAAATATATTTTTTAAACGATAATAACGATTTGTATTCATATACTAACTGTGAAGACATTTTAAAACTTTTTAAGTTTAAAGTATTTTTAAAACTTTTAAAAGTTAATGTGTATTTTTTTAAATAAAGCATTAACAACTTTCATTCAAAATTGACAATAAAGATATTTTTAAACTTATTTTTAAAAGTTTAAAGAACATTTTGACACATTATACGTAGTTTAGTTTAGGGTATTTTGTATAATTTAGAATTTTATATTGGACATCTTTTCATACAGAACACCGGCTCCAATTGAAGGGACATCGTTACGTCAGTTTGGGTAGAGTTCCTTCTTCTCTTCGTTTCGCGCCGTAAGAAAGAAAGCAAAACAGAAGCTCCTCTACTGAAATGGCGTAATTATCATCTTCCAACAGACATGAACAAGAAGTTTGACAAGCTAGCTAGAGCACTTGAGTGAAAGTCAATTGAATTTGACTCCACATTTTGGGCACTCACGAACGATTTGCCATTTGGATAACCAACTTAATGCTAATGCTTTTGAATTCAAAATCATTGTCCGGCAATCCCACATACAGACAGCTTTGCGCACAATTGGTATGTCAGGTTTGACCCTTGAAGCTGGGATTTACAACCACACATATAATGAAAGACTTAAAATATCTATCATTCCTTCGTGAATATCTGTCTGTCTTGATTGGAAATCTGCAATGTATGAATCTTAATAGAACAAATTTAATGGGGGATAAAGAATATTTAATGGTGGGGTTTTCTTTTTCCTTCTTAGGTGAGGCGTGTACAAGGTGTTTGATAAAAGTCCTAAAAGAAAGAAGCTCTACTAGAACGATTATGGGTACCGAAGTTCTTTCTGGGGGGCAACAATTGTGATGGCTGGTGCATGTTCAGCAACAGTTCTTATAGCGTGTTGGCCGTGGTGGCTGCGCAATAGACGCGACATTGGTATTAATTATGTTCCAGGTAATTTCTTTTCTTTTTCTAAATTTTTAAAGCGTTTAAAGATGCAATAAGAGTCTAAAAGTTACGATGAATTGAAGTCAGACAAGCAACATGACATGTTTCTCTTGTGCTTGAACTTTAAGCACACATTAATGATGGAGCTTTCCAATGGGGGTGGCAGTAGGCCATAACAACCCACCAATCCGAGAATACACACCACTGCTAGGTAAGTCAGACTTTGCTTTTCAGACAAAGCGCATTCAAAGTGAGCCATTTCAAAAAGTCGTAAGTGGGACTGGAAAAGCATTGCATTCTAGAACTGTAGGCCTCACTTTATTATTTACATCTTTTCACACCATCTTTTTTATCTTCGCATTATTAATTAGTATACGTATATATTTTTTTTTCTGTTATCGTAATTTGAATACAGTATATACTAAAACATGTGAATCTCACCTTTTATACATCATTCCTACAAAATAAAGGAGAAAAAGTAGAGAAGTCCTTGCTCTAGCTTATTGTGCTTGAATCAATGTAATGTCAAAACATGTGGCACTCAGCCAATTGCCCACTTGGCAGGAAAAGAAAGGATAATATCCCTCCCAGCCTCCAACTTGATAGAATAGCTGTCCACGTCATACCGCGAGACATCTTTTCATCATCTATATAAGGAGCGTCAGAAGTTCATACTTCGTTCCATAATCAATTGTACTCTCAAAAGCCTCCGACTTTAATTTCTGCATCGACTCTCATCTCCATCCCTGTTCTATGAGGACAAAAAGAATGCCTACCATTAACCTAGATCAAATTCCAAGTTTTGAAGAACATGGTAATGGCTTTAATCAACATGACGTGTTGGTTGAGGAGATTGATGGCCTGATTAGAGTTTACGGAAATGGGTATGTGGAAAGACCCCAAATAGTTCCATGTGTCTCTAATGCATTGCCGCCAGAGCTCGGTGTTACTTCTTGGGATGTAGTTGTGGATAAACTGACCAACATTTGGGCTCGTTTCTATATTCCAACACAGTGCCAGGAGAAGCTGCCTTTGATTGTATATTTCCATGGAGGTGGGTTTTGTGTCGGCTCGGCCGCTTGGAGTTGCTACCATGAGTTCCTGGCTAAGCTATCTGCAAAAGCCGACTGTATAATTATGTCTGTGAATTATCGTTTGGCTCCAGAAAACCCTCTTCCAGCTCCTTATGAAGATGGATTAAAGACCCTTCAGTGGTTGAAACAAGTTGCTTTTGTAGGGGCCAAGCAGAATTGGTGGTCAAGATACTGCGACTTTACCAAAATCTACCTTAGTGGTGATAGTGCCGGTGGCAACATAGCCTTCAATGTAGCCGCCGGACTTGGTGGTAAGACCACTGCTTCTGGAGCTGTGGTCTTGAAGCCGTTAGTTGTTAAAGGTAACATTTTGATACAACCATTTTTTGGTGGAGAGTCAAGGACCAAGTCAGAGAAGTTTCTTGTCCAACCTCCTCGTTCGCCACTGACGTTGGCAGTTTCTGATACGTACTGGCGGTTGGCATTGCCTTCCGGGACAAACCGTGACCACCCATGGTGCAATCCTTCGGCAAAAGGATTGTTTAAGGTGGAGGATTTGAGGGTTTTGCCTAGTTTGATATGTATATCAGAATTGGACATATTGAAAGATAGGAACTTGGAGTTTTGCTCTGCTTTACATAGAGCCGGTAAGCTGATCAATTATGTGGTTTATGAAGGAGTTGGCCATGCGTTTCAGGTTCTGAACAAGTCACAACTCTCACAAACTCGGACCCTTGAAATGATTGATCATATCAAGGACTTCTTGTGTGCATAGCTTCAGTAGAATTTGTACAAAAAAGAAGACTTTTTTCAGTTTTTGTTTTTTCCTCAAAGAAAAGAGAGAGAATTCTTATCAGATTTATCACTACGTTTAATATTTATATACCTCAATAGAGATTACTGTACAAGTTGGAATCTTATTCAAGCTTGCAATTTGGAATGTCCTATGTGAATATAGATTATATCTCTTCTCTGACTCGTACCCTTTACAAACCTTTGCAATTTTTCAAAGATGGAAAGCAAAAGGAAAATAGTAAAGCTGCATTCCGTGTTGACCCTCCACCGGTGAGATGCAGTTCCCACAGGAAGAAATAAACTGGAACTGTAGCTTTAGGCTTTAGCTAAGAACAGATGACCAATTCAGTTCTGTTTGTCGTCCTTTTACCAATTCTCTTCATCATGTGGCATCTAAGCCACGTGTCCACTGCTTGGATGAAAAAAAAAATTATTCCAAGGGATGTTTTTATCAATTTAGATGCCTAGACTTGGACTTAAATATACATCTCTTCCTCATATCAACTACCATGATGTCCCAAGTAGCCATCTCATGGAAATTGAAACATGTTACTCAAGCACTTACCAAATCAAGGGACTAGATTCGATCATGACTATCATCAATTGAGACACTTGTTATTCCAACCGTTAAGATAGGGATTAGCTCTTACAGTTAAAGACAATATTCTAAAGAAGTTTCGAATAATTGCCCCACTTCTTCTGCTCTTCTTGTCGTAGTAACCGCCATCTCAATCTTATTACATAAGACTCCACTGTCAAGAATCAATGTGATTGGTCAAAATTTTCACTCACCGTTTTTGAGCTCTTCTGTACTTTTCTTAAGCTCTTGTCTTCTAGGGCAGCAAACTTTTTAGGCAGCAATGAAATTGTCTCTGCTTTTTTTCGTCTCACCCTTTTAGATGCACAACTGGAAAGAAACCTTACTCTTTGAGAAGGAGGACTGACTCTACATTAGTGGATGGCTGATGCGACACTAAGGGTGATAATGAAGTGAAACTAAGGACAAACTTGGGGCCCTCACTTCCTGAAAGGATAAGTGCCAACTTTATGACAATGGATATTGGTTGGGGGGGGGGGGGGGGGGGGGGGGGGGGGCAAATTCCCCTATCCCTTTTAGTCTTTGATGTTGCACATTGGTGAAAAGGCGCTTGCTTTTTCTTGTGTAGCATTAGCCATTGTAAGAGGTCATGTCTTCTCTTTCTTTCTTTTTTCCCCATTATTTTTAATAAGATTACATCATAAATTTATTTCCTGAATTTCGATGGTTATATATATTTAATTCTTATTATGGTTATATATATTTAACTCCTAAAATTTAAATACATCTTGCCACGTTTCCGATCTTTAAATTATGAGTTTGTCTCTAGAATGTTGGTATGACATGTCTATTAGATCAATGTTTTAGAATTAGCAAACAAATAAATAGTAGAAAAATATGAAAAATTGGACATAAAGTGCTTCATTTGTCCTTGTTCATCTAAGCAATAAAGAATTTGAAATTTGAAATATATTCTAGAAAGAGAAAACAGAATACAAAAACAACGGCTGGGAAGAAGATTAATCTCATCCCAAGGGCAATGCCACTTGTAGAATGAACCTTCATTTCCAAACTTCTTCCCACATGTCATATCTCTCACCTCTCACATATTTTCTTCACTCTTTTTCTCCCTTCTCTCCTCTTCTATCACCAACATTTGAAGAGCCTCGAAGAGCCCACCTTCCATTTTCAAATTTAATAAATTTGATTTTCTTCTTTCTTTTATTGTTTCATTGAATCTGGCCTCCACTCTTGCCACCAAGCTTCAACATTTTCTAGACTTTTTGATGTCCTACATCTCTTTTCTTTCCATGTTAGTGCAAACAAAGTCTTATATTGACTGAAAAAAGAAGAGATTCATGGTATATAAGTGAGGACAATTATCTCCATTGATATGAGACTAAATGTGATCCCAAAAGCAAAGCCATGAGGAATTGTGCTCTATGTGAACAATATCATATCATTGTGAAAATATGTTGAGGTTACGTTGTCCTTATCGATTGTTATCAAAATCATAGTCTAAATCTAGTATTGTTGAGACCCTCAAATTCTAGACAAAATTAATAAGTCTTGTGGTTGAATCTCGAGACCAGACAATAAGTGCTTCAGATGCGATAAGCAAGTAAAGAAATCCTATCAAGTCTGGTAGACTAATAGGAGGAGTATTTCTTTGTTCGGGGGAGGAGACTAAGGGTTCGATAATGGTCGGCACCAAGTACATCCCACAATGTGATTCGTGGTTGTGCTCTATCTAGCTTTGCTCTGCACTGATGAAGGGAGGTTCAAGGTGATACTTCGTTCAAGAGGAGGATTGTTATGCGCAAACTAAGTCTTAACATTGGCTAGGAAAGGTTGAAATCCATGGTATATAAGGATAACTGTCTCCATTGGTATGAGTTCTTTTAGGTAATTCCATAAGCAAAGTCATGAGAGCTGACGTCCAAAGTGAACAATATCATACCATTATAGAGATATATAGATGGTCCGTTGTCCACATTATCCATCCATCAGACCCTTTGGAAGCTCCTTCACTTCCACCTTATGAAATCTTTGGTCCCTAATTGTGTAAATGCCCTCTTTATTTCAACATTTTCTTTGTCATACAATGTGAAATGTTCCAAGTTTAAGTCATCAATGAGTCTCAAATACGATCTGGACTTTATTGATGTTGCCTAAAACCCACTTCTTTTTCCCTCCGACTTGGATTGCACCATCTACAATCATTGCATAGCTAGTAGCCAGGTTTCCAATTGACACTCTCAATCGTATGATATCTGTAGCTATGTTGCATGCCTTATTGACGATGATGATAGATAAACTTATATTTCCTTACAAGGTTGAGAGCTTCTGATATTTGGATAAGAGCATAGCTTAGTAAGCATGTTCTTAAGATTAATGGATTGTGAAGCTGAAACCAACCTCAGGAGTTGTTACTTTTTTTTTTTTTTTTTAATCAATGAGTTGTTACTTAATAAAACACCACCTCACCATATTTAACGCATGTAGGAAGACAATCTCATCGAATTAGTCAATCTAAGCACAACATAAGCTAATAATACCCTCATGTTTGAACATTTCACATAAGCTAATAATACCCTCATGTTTGAACATTTTTCAGTAATGCTCTGTCAATAAATAAATATTAAAATAGGTTACTGAAAAACTTGCATGACATGATATATCTAGTGAGATGGCAGGCGTCTAGAGTGAAATGAGGTCATCTAAGAGTGAAAAGCTTTTAGCCAAGTTTCTAAATTTCTGAAAAATTGAAAGAAAGATTTTTACTTTTCTTCTTTTAGGTGCCAAAATTCTTCAAAATTTGTCATGTAAGTATATCATCAATTAATTTTGGAAGAGAAGATTTTATCTAAATAAACAACCGAATAATCATTTCTACGTTGATTGAGATCATACTGTATGGATGTTAAGAAAAGGAGATTGAAGGGAGATGGACTTTGGAGTTGGTGAGAGGATTAATGAGTTTCAAAGTTAGGCCATTCTCAAAGTATTGATAAGCCAAAGCTATTAGAAAGGCCACAACACAATTGGTCTTTAGTGTTTTTTGTTTACCTTTTGACAAACTTATAATCAAGCATTTATTATATAAACACCTTCGAAAGAAAATTAGTTAATACTGGCTCTAAAAGCACTTAAAACTACTTTTAGTGCATTATTTTTAATTGATTTAAAAATAATTAAAATCATTCAAAAATACACTTTTCATCACTCAAAATCAATCCAATATTTAATTTTACACGTTTAAACACAATTTTATAGTATTAATCTCTCTTTAGAAATTTTTAAACCACTTTTGATCCTAAAGAATTATTCTATCCATTTTTAAACAAACACCTTATCCATGACAGTTGAAAATGCATGTCAAATGCGTAGGTTGGCTAACTTGACTTTCGTGTATCTGTCCTCCATAGATATAAGGTAGTTGCAAATACAACCATCAAACTCAAAGTATTAACAAATATAGCAAAATTTAGATTCAGATTTCAAAGTTTATAAGTGATAAACTATATTGCTAATAAAAGTCCATTAACGATAAACTAGATCACTAATAGGAGACATCAATAATAAAATCCATCATTAATAAATTTTATTTTATTTTTAATTCTTTAAAATGTTGGTATACACTTAATTATTAACCCAAAAAATATTATCCATTGCAACTAACCCTACAACAAATGTGAATTACTATCATCTGGTAGTGAGTCGATGGTCGAGATATGCACCCATTTAGATTGGGAATCTTGGAGTGAAGTCAATACAATTAATACAAATTGATAACTATTACAGTAGATATTGAGGGTTGGCAATCAAAAAAAGAGTATAGATACAAATGGAGACTTCATAGCCGCCCCCAGTTCAACATCCAACAAATTCCAAGTCAAATCTTGAAAAAGAGAAATTAAGAAAGAATATTAGATTATAGGATGCAGAAGAATAAAAGGCATGAAGTCTCTACTCAATGGCGATATTGCATCATTCACAAATTATCAACTGAGTAAACCCAGAGGTCTTGAATGGCTCGATCTGCACGCTAGAACTGCACTACAACAACCAACGTGGGGAAGAAACATACAGCTATTTCGCTTTTTTTAAAAAACAATAGCAACTTCTGCAAAAAGCACCTTCGTACAGATGTTCATGATGGAGATCGAGTTCCTGTTTAACTAGACATCATCACGTGATCAATTGATTGAAGAGCTTGGTTAGCAAAGAACCGGACATCTACATCTGGATCCTCAGAGAGTTCAACTAGGCTAGGACGGATAGTTTTTTCCACCACCTGCCATTGCAAGAATTATCAAGAATTATCCAACATTACGACAAACATTGAATCAAATGGTATCAGTTAGAACGGAATGGCACAAAAGACACAAAGTTTACTTACAGGTTGGTCAACTATGGGAATGAGAGACTGCAACACCTTCGCTACATTAAACTTGATATTTGGAACCCTGCAAAAACTAAAATTAACACCACCGAGAAAGAGCAAAAAGACGGCCCATAGAACAGTCCATCCAATTAACAGGGGACACGAGCCAACTGCGCTAAGTCCCATCCATGATTCATTTTTATGGAGATGATTTCCCGCTTCCGGCTTGAGTGAGTAACTAATATAATTCAAATTTAAAACGAAAAGAATCTGTCATGTACCTGTCCTTGGAAGAACTGATAACCACAGGTAATAGCTTTGTGCATGTGATTTCGGAGCCCATAACTGGAGCAAGAAGGGAGACCGCACGAAGAACAGTCATTCGATACAAATAGTGTGGGTTGTTAATCATGTCAAGAACCTGTTTGTGAAATGCCAGTTCAGTTAGTGGAATAAAATTGCATAGATTGTGTGCAGCAGGCAGTGTTTAGGGATTTCTAGAAATGTATGTTAGCGTTATAATTTTTCCATGACCTCTGGATGGTGTTCTTTATCCTTATAATTCAACCAAAATGGAGAAACTTTTATACCCTCTTTGGTAGGGGGGCTAGGCCATTAATATTCCAATTTCCCTTTTCTTCAGATGGCTCATATATTAATCTCATTCAAAAAGGAAAAAGAAAATTTTGCTGTGATTGTGAAATTCATTAGAAACGAACCTGTGGGACAATATGCTGCATTGCCCACTCAGGACCAAACTCTTCAGCAAGGCGCTTCAAATTATTAGCAGCTGCATCACGGATTGAGTAAACCTGCAAGAAGCAACCATTGCAATAGAAATAAATAAATAACCCAGAAACAACAGAGCATATCTTGTTCCTAGTAACTTGATAGTCACTAAGAAGTTTGGAATAAAAATAGCATTCTTAAATTTTTGATGCATTCTTAAACCATAATAAGTCTCATTGGAGCTCAGGAAATACAAACCTTATCCTGTAACCACTGCATGCAAAGAGCACCAAGCTTATCGTCAAAAAAACCTACACCCAGCTGACTTGCCAGTAAAGGAATATATTCTATAATTGCTAACCTAACCCTCCAGTGCCTGTCCTCAGCAAGTTCAACTATGGCAGGTAACAGTGATTGAGACAAGAGATCAATTCCAATAACCTGCACAACAGGTCTGTGGTGAGATGACAGTAAAATGTATTGGGCGAGAGAGAGAGAGAGGCAGAGTAGTTAAAGCATATTTGTGAAGTATAAAACGGCGTCTTAAATTATGATGTTAGTTAATAACCTTTCCATTTCAATTTCAAGGTTGAAATAAAACAAACCTGATTTACTTGATCAAGCTTGCTAATGATATTGAGGCGCACATCAGGAAATTCATCCTTAAGCAGAGAAAGGAATATCGGAAGCAGCTGTTCAATAGTAGCATCCTGCACAAGCCATCTGAGTGAGATTTTTTATGTCCAGCACAAACAACAATATAACACTAGAATGTTCCTACAAATACACGCACTACAATCTCTAAATAATTTGAATTTTTAATTATATCACTTCTTGGCCTTCAAAATACAGATACTAAACAGGATCCAGTTCCCAACTCCCTACTGTTTTTCACAAATACAATACATGTCTCTGAAATTAGCAAACTAATCATTATGCTAACAGAAATACTAATCAGCAAACTAATCACTTGTTGGCCTTCAAAATTCAGAAAAAATAGACAGCACCCAATTCTCAATTTCTCGCTGGTTACATAAAATTTCATACACATAAATACAGGTGTGTCCAAAATCAACTAAGACCTGGCATTGAACATAAGCATTAATCAGAGAAGTGTTTTTATTTCATATCACTTTCATAGTCATCAAATTCAGAAATATTAAGCAGCATCCATGATTTAAAGAACAACCATGATTTACTCGCACTCCACAGTGCTCTTCCCCTCCTCCCAGAAAAGGAAAACAAAAAATTGAAAAAACAACCAACCAGGCATGGCTTTTAAACATGCTGATTGAAGAAAAAAAAGGGATTAAAATTCTCAATTAACTAACAAAAAACATTCAATAGTCAGTTTTAGTAATCACCATTTAAAGGCAACACATTTATGAAAACCAAAATGAAGACTTGGTACCTTTCCCAACACAGGAGCCATCCCCATGATAACTGAGGCTAAAGCTGAACGGACATGCTGAGAAGAATCTGATGACAATTCCTGTAGTCATTATTTGCTTAGCGCTCAGCATGTAACAGAGCATATATGAAAAGGAAATTTAAACTCTGAAATAGCATATGCACCTTCACACAGGGAAGAATATGCTGAATTGCCAGCTCTGGACTTAAAATCCGGCAAAACTTGGTCACTTTGCCAGCAGCTGCTATACGAACTTCAGCTTCATTGTCTCGAAGCAAGCGCACGTAAGCAGGTACCAAATCCGTCCTTACCACCCAAAAAAACAAGTTCATGCATTAGGAACGATGTAAGAACTAATACAGTACAATTGGCAGAGTGTTCACATAACTTTCTATAATAAGAATTATTATCCATGTTTACATAGTATTAGGAAAATATACATGTGCTGTCATATTTTTTTTATAACAGAAAATCTGATAATGATAATTATTTTAAAAAGAAGACAATGTCATATGTGCACATAGTGCCAAGGACAAAGACGAGGAGCCACCAAAAAGACATAGGAACTAAAGTATCTCCAACCATGATAAGAGTAAAGAGAAGAAAATTCAGAAGAACAAGGCGAGCAAGAAAAAAGGAAAAGCAACCTCCTTCCAAGAACCCCTATTATCTAGAAAAAGAGGGAATAGGGACTTCCAAATGATAAAGGAGGGTTCATACATAATAACATTTCATGGGTTTCCATAACATAATTGGTCCGAGAATGCATTCCTATCTTTCCACATAAATCAATAACCAACTTTTCTTCATAGATTAAGAACAAATTACCTAGTAGGTTCAGGTCCTACAGCTTCACACAGCTCGTATAACTGGTTTGCAACCATATAACGCACACGCCAAGACTTATCCTACATAAAAGAGAAAGTAGCCAGAGAACAAGAAAGAAATTAGAGATTGGATAAATTGGGTTAGAGGCCACAAGGGTATAAAGCATGTAAATACTACTTTTACCTTTTATCATACACGATAGAGGTGCTCGCATTAAGAAATGACTATTTTTTCTTTTAAGAAACAATATTTTTATTATCAAAAGAGATTTACAAAAGAAAGGGGAGATGAGATATCCTTGCACACCAAAAGGGTTACAAAATACAGACTCAACTGGTGAAGATTTAAGTTAGGCTATAATTACAAAATAACCAAAAATAATGAAGATATATAGCCTATAACTTCATTGACATTATCCCTTACCTAGGAAGGGAGAGGTTTGAGAACAAAGGTATTAAATTAAAAGCTGTGCTTTTTTTAAAGTTGATTCAAGAAACCCTAAGGAGTAAGGACAACTCAAAAGATTTCAATAGTAACTTAAAAAGAACTCAGACGTTTGTACTTCTACGCCGTGCTTACAATTAATAGTAAGTTACAATAACTAAACAACAGGAGTACAAAGGACACACAACTCAATACATTCAGGCCTTTATCACAAAGATCTGGAAACCACCACTGACTGATGTAACTGTACAATACTGCTTGATCATTGTTCCAAAACAGATCATGCTTGATCTGATCATTCAACGAAGATACTTTTCAACAGTATATATGATCTTACAAACAAAGTACCCGAGCATACATTTCAAACCGTGAAAATCAACAAATTGTGCAAACCTATACCTGAGAGAAGTTAACAATAACTGGAAGAATATGTAAAACACAATCTTGAGGTTCCAATAACTTGCCCAAAGCAGCACAACCCTCAACGGCCAGCAATCTTACAGAATCTTGATCTGTGAAAGATTTGGTGTAAGAACACAAAATGTACTAAAACAGACAACTGTATCATACAAAAATTCTAAAGAACAATTCCCAAGCTTTTGCAACAAGAGAAAGATCCATATTTTTTTCCCTGTTAGTATCTAGGTGCTGAAAGTCAAAATGAAGCATAGCAACGCTTATACAGCAACAATCTCAGATAAAAACTTAAATGATAAGTCTTAAACTTTAACCAGTAATACATAACACCAATGTGATGCACCCACTAGAAACCACACACGTATTGTTTGCACGAATTCAATATCAGCAAGAAACCAGAAAAGTAAATCACGCTCAGGTAGTGTATACAGAGAATTACCATCTTGTGTAAGATCCTCAAATATTGTCATGATATCAGTCTTCAGATGAGCAGGTTCAATTGTCGCGGCAAATTTTCCTAGATTTGTTGCAGCAGACCTCCTAACCATGGGCATATCATCTTGACACAATTGGCCATATATTGACCGCAACTCAGTCTTCAACATCTCTGGAGCACTGGGGTAGGCAATATGAAATAGCCCACATGCAGATACTCTAGCTGTAAACCATTCACCAGCTGCCAATCTCTGGATATATGTCCATGCACAAACACACACAAGAACCCTTAGAAAGCAAACAAAGTTTAACATGCAAAGAGTATTTTAGCAAAAAAAAAAAAAAAAAAAAAAAGAAAGAGAGGGAAAGGTAGAAATTATCATATTTTTAGGACAGAAAGAACAAAAGAGCAACATGACAGTAAGGGAGGAGAGTAGTAGGATATCAAAATTGGTTTGACGTTATAAAAGTTTGTCTGTTTGCACTGCATTCTCTAGAAAAACCGATTGTTGCTTTGAAAGGACGTCAAAAGTATAGGCCCATGAGCGAGACTTTTATAACATATCCCAAAATATTCAATATATCATTGGACACATCTTTAGCATAAAACATCTTATATTTGTGGATACTTCTCAATGTCGCCACTTACTGCAAATGTCGGATAAAGTAATGGAATACATGAGGGAAAAAATGTAGTAAAGGGTAATGCTGACCTTAACGAGAGGAATGAACCAATCAACTAAATCGCTCTCTCTCATCTGGGATCCAATCCTGCACAATGACTCCACGGCTTTGTCTCTCACGCATGTTTCCTCAACAGTGCACAGAGTTTCTAAAGGTGGAAGCAAAACATGGGCATGCTCAACTCCACCAACATAAGGGATGAACACTCCCAGCTCCTCAGCCATTGCAAGAAGCACCTCATCATCATCATCATTGTTTTCACTCAGAAATGGGATCAATTCTTTACGGGTTCGCTCCTCTCCAAGAGCACGTGCAATTGTGGAAAGTCTACGAATGGAGTTCAACCGTAGCTGAATGTCGTCATTTTTCAGCTCGTCAATAAGAACAGCTATTGGATATAGTGGCTCGTCAACCATAGACATCTTATTCGATGCTTTCCTGTAAAACTAAAGACGTGATAGGGTAAAAAAGAATACCGGTTCACAGCTACAAAAAGACGGCTTCCAAATATGAATCGCATACAGGATGATGGGGAAACAATAACAAAGATATCAAAAGAAAAGAAAAAGGAAAAGAAACTATTTAATTATCATGAAACGTAGCATATGAACGAAGAAACGACCCACCGTCCCCTAAACGGACTAAAAACCCGGACGTAAAGAACAGTGCCCAAGCGCAACTTTACCCGTAGAGATGGATAAAATGCCTTGCGGACGTTCAAAATAAAAAAGTGGATAAAATCAATGCTCCAAACGATCTCCAATAACTAGATGGAAAAGACTAATTGCACTGTAGATTTTGAATGCTTTGTTGTTGATTTATGATCCTCGACTTCCAAGAAAAGGTAACAAGTAGAGATGGACAAATCAGATCCGCAATCGAAGATCTGAGGGCAAGATAGGATAAGGCTAAAGAACCATAGACAAACGGTAAAAACGTCCAAACAGTGAAGGAAATAACCCAGATTCAAAGGTCCGAACCCTAAGAACGGTGTTATGCAGCTATAAAGGTTAGAATCAAAATTCTCTATCCATAACGTGGACAGCGCAGTCGAATTATTGTCTTGTTCCTTGAAACTTAAGGTATGCGACACGGAGAATTCGATCTCAGTATTCCCTTCCTATCAACGACGAAGTAAACTGAAATCCAGATTAAACAAAAGGCTGCTCGAACGAAGAATGGAGAATTGGAAAAACAGAAAAATGGCAGAGGAAAGTGGAAAACTGAAAGCGGACTCACCTAGATCAATGCCCTTGGCTGGCTGAGCTTCAGGAACCTGTCGTCGGAGAGAAAGAGAGAGAGGGAGAGACCACAAGGAGAAGAGAACGAGGACAATCGAGGCTTTTGTTTTGACGCTCCTCGATCTGGAATTCTGTAATAACAGAACTATAAAATTTTAGGGGCCGGCCCATCAATCGCGTATCTGCCAGCATAAATCCTAGTACATTGGCCTTTTTACCAGAACCGAGCCCAAATATTTGTGTGCATTACTCATGGGCCGTTGATTTTGGGCTTTCTTATGGCAGTTGCAAATAGGGAAATGATAGGAAATGCCTACTTAAAATACCCAATATTGAGATAGGTCTAGATTGTCGATAATATTGCAAAAATATCTATTAGATTTTAGGGAAAGAGAGTGAAAATTTCTTTTTCCAGTTATACTCTTGTATATAATCAATACTATAATAACATAAATATGATTGTTTTGATTAGAAGTATAAGATTTTCAAGAAGATTTGAATAATATAAATAAGGTTGAGATTTCTTCTTTTAATTTTTTTTTTTTTTTTTTTTTTGTTTACTACATGTTCATCATCTTACTATACCACATCATTCAACATTGACAACAACAAAAATAGAAACAAAGGTAATAGATCATGGTGAAGGAATGAGAGAGAAAAGTATAGTGCCCGTTTGTGAAGTTCTCTTCTCTGCTTGCCTTTGGTCCTACCCCAATTGTGTCTTCTACTAGACTGAAGCAAACATATCTTATGCATATTTTAAGGCATGGCATTGTGTACTTTTCATCATCTTTTATGTGCAATATTGTTAGCAAACTCTAGTGGAAGTTCTACATTTCAATTGCAGTCTTAGTTATGGAAACAAATTAAAAAGTTTGATGAGTTTCTCTCTTAAGGTTTGAGATTAGAGGGTAAGGTAGGTTTTAAATTTCAAATAAATGAGTGTACTCTACAAACCCATTAAGATAGGTTAGTTTTAATTATTGCATGCAATCATTGCTAAAAATCTATTATGTATATACAATTGTAACTCCATATAGGTCTTATAAGTCGTTTGTATATACAATTGTAATCCCGCTTTTATTGAATATTATTATAAGTTTACATATATACTCCATGTTATTTATCATAACTCGTTTTATTTATGCATATATACTTCATGAAATTCATCCACAAGACAAGTTTTTCCAGATATTTATTTACCCTATAGTTGGTCT
Organism: Lagenaria siceraria; assembly: GCA_002890555.2. Classification (NCBI taxonomy): domain Eukaryota; kingdom Viridiplantae; phylum Streptophyta; class Magnoliopsida; order Cucurbitales; family Cucurbitaceae; genus Lagenaria; species Lagenaria siceraria. The sequence continues at coordinate 27,179,441 of CM016484.1, forward strand.
TATAAGTTGTATGTGAGATTGAGGATAGTTGGGGGATTAGCAATTTTCGACTGTCTATTTACCCCTCGATAGTTGGAATATAGATGTATTTATGTATACATGTCTTTGCTTTTAGCATGTATCATAGGTCCTATATGGTATCTGAATATACTCCGTAATACTAGTATCATTTTTATTGGCACATATATACAACATGCATATATATGTCTATGAGCTTTAGGACAAGTGAGTGAAAATTAGTAATTTTGAATTTGAAATTGTATGAGGTGGGAATTGTTGTATTTGAATTTGTTTATTTTAATTAAAAAATTTGTATGTTGTTATTTTATATTTGATAAGATATTGTTGGTTAGTTCTCCTTTTTTTTACCAGAATTGAAGTAGTTGCTAAAAAAATAGCATAATATCTTAGTTTGGTATTCTTGTCGCAACGAATCCAACAAATTCTACTAAAATAAAGGATTAGGCATTATTGCAAAAAAAAAAACTAAATTGTGGGTATTTTTTAAACGCAACCACCTAAATCTAGCTATTTTTGTTTTTGACCCATTATAAATATAGCAATCAAGCCCAAATTATTAGCAAATATAGTACAATGCAAAACTTTGGAGATATAGCAAAATTTAGATTTAGCTCGAAGTCTATCGTGATAGACTAATTGTTTAATTTAAAAAATAAGTCCTTTTGAAAGAAATACAAATGTTTGGCAATCACTCAAGATGGCTTTTAAAAGCCATTAGTGTCTTTGTTTTAAACAATTCTTATAAAAAAATGTTTAAATGAAAATAAATTTTTGAAAAACATTTATTTTTTAAGTCAATCCAAACAGGTCTTTAATTGTGATTGATAATGTATAGTGATTGTGTGCAAATTATTATTTATTTATTTATAATAAATTTTTATTTTAAAAAAATGTGACAAGACATGTGATTGTTCACCGGACAGCTCCATTCTCCAAAATGATCAATTACTATTTAGGTGGAAGAATCATATTACATTCTACCGTACATAAGGACATGCTTATCATGTTTAGAATGACTCTTAAACAAGCTTATAATAATTCAAGATCAATTTAAAGTTTTATACTTTTAAAACACAATTTTAAAATTATTTAATGAACATTACAGGTGTTCTCCATTTCAAAATCAAAACCACTTCAAACATCCTCTAAATGATTTAAAAAGCTAGCTGAACTAATCAAATCAAATTAAATCGACCAAAATAGTAACAATTTTTAAATTCTACAAAACCAAAGCAACCAACCTTTAGTTCAAAATGACTCATTTTGAAGGTCGGTCAGGTTGGTTCCTTCTTATTTTTTTCTGTTAGAGAGTGGGTCAGGGACTTTAGCCATAAAGCATTCTCAAAACATTTGGTAATTGCTTGAAATAGCACAAAATGTTTTTTTTTATCCCAAAAAAAAAAGACTGTTCTTTTTTTGTCCTTCGGGGAGTTTTTTTTTTGGATTTTATTCCTTTTTTTTCCCGGTGTTGGTCCCAGCAGATCATCACCCAGAAAGTGCAATAAAACAAGTTTTGTATAAATGGGGCTATTTATATAAACCAAAAGATATTTGATACTATTTCTAGCCATTACTCATGTGAATGGGAGGACAATGCAATAACAAGAAGAACAATATACAATCAAATATAACGGGCTTCAGCTTGCTAAAGCATAGAAGAACATGGAGTGATGCTGTTGCATCATAAATGTACTAAACAATCCCTCTCATAACATCACATCTAGAAGCAAAATAAATGTAGAATCATACCACAGGCATAATAAACTTAATCCATAAAAATTATATCACTATGTACACTCCCTCCCACATATGGCCCCAACAGTTTTGATGAACAGATTCTAGTGTCCATTAAAGGCGCACGTGTATGACATTTCCGACGACCCGGATCGACCTTGTACACAGTACGGGTCCATTTAAGTTACCTGCCAGAAAAATATAAGAAGGCATAGGCTAGCCATACTGAGATCTTAACCTTTTTTTTAAATCTTGTGGCAAATTCAACCATCAATATAAGAAAGGTGCATTAGTGAGCCAGCTGCGAAGAGGCGTGATATCAGACAACCCAGTGGAGTCAACTGTGGCATGGCATCCTATCTAACCTCAATTTTTTAGGCCAACGAATCTTAACAATCGAGTCCAACAACCAGCATGCTCCTTTTTAACTCTAAAGTCTTCTGGTGCCTTAAAATTTGCCTTCTCACTGAGCTCTTCAAATGCATTTAGGAGATTTTGCAGCCTTGCAACAAATTCAATGAGAAGCGAAGCAAATGTTGCCAAAGACAAGGAGCTTGCACTTTCATATACTTTCGACTCTCGTTCATTAGGCACAGTGTCCATCAAAAACGAAAGACGTGGCCATGAAACCAGGTGTTTGTTAAAGACACTATCTGTAGATACCCATTCTGACATGGGAGGGTGGATGCCGATGCTTGAGTGTTGAGCATCCAACGTCTCATTCAGGGATTCAATTACCAACTGTTTGTTATGATCATCTTTGGCATCAATAAAATGTTGAGGATCTTCATGTTCCCTGTGCTGTTTTCCAGTTCTCCAACTAGCTGAATTGACCAGCATATCTGATTTCTCGTCAATCTTCATTTGTAAAGTTTCTGCAGCATCATGAACATCGAAAAGCATGTCAATTGAGCTCAGTTTCTCCATCTTTTCTACTTTACTTCCAAGTGCACGTAAAAACTTAGCTCCCTCAGTGCCAACCCTCTGAAGCTCCTTTGCAAAAACCTTTCTCTTCTCTGGTGGAGCCTGTAATACAAACTTGCAAGATCTAGTCATCTATAAATATTGGCTGCCCAGCGGAAGAGTCATCAAGCATATTTAAATATTGCCATTTCAACACCCAGCTAGCAAATCAATAGCCAAGAATCATCAAAGTTATAGCAATCAAAATATTTCTTTTTAGAATTTCAAATCTAAGTCACCATGCTTAGCTACAAGACAAGTAAAACGTGACAGTTATGCGCATACAGAATGAATTCCCTCCCCCATTTTCAAAATCATAGAAAGCTGCGGAAGGTGCAAATGGGAACGTTAAGCAAATTTACAAGTAAAGGAATTCAAAGGCAAACGTGCTTTGAACTTCACCCATTTATACAGATACAATTTTCAAGAAATATGCCTATAATTTAAAATCAGTAACATGTTAATATCCTCGCCTTTCATAACATCCACAATTATCCAAATAACCAGATTAGAGATGCCGAATTTTCCTGGCCAAGAATTAACAGTTATCACAAAGCTAATTAGATCTATTCCTTCTTCCAGCTTAATTCAGGTCAGTGATCACCTTGTCAAAAGAGAGACAATAAAATTTAGACAAAGAATTAATTGATAACAAAAGCAGCCCGCCTAAAGGACCACTTGCTCACCCATTTCGTTGGAAGTCATTTAAGCACAGGGATGCTTTCAACAACAGGCTGAAGGATATCAATAATTGAACGTGCAGCTCGTAACAAATGTCAAATTCAACTAAACTATACAACAGTGGGGCGGCCAAGAACAACTATGATAGGACAGTGTATGTATCAATGTCTCCCAGTGGACTTTCTTCATTGTTTTACAAGAGATGAAGATTATTAGCTCTCTCGTTGGACAAGTTAGTGACGATAACCTTCATAGAAATCAGTTGCAACAAAGAACGACTACAAAAAGGTCTAATCACCTGGATTTCTGAAAGAATACAGCCGTGCATTGCCATAACCATAAAGGCGCAATGCCTGAGAGCACCACTCACTTTGACATAGTTATACCATGGATAATTGAATGTCTTGTAAGGGCCATGCGGTGGCTCCCAGGAGGCAAAGTCCAACTACAAAAACAATGAGCCTTAAGTAAAACCTTCTCATAAGATGTCATCTAATCAAAAAGTAAGTAAGAACCAATACCAACGTATCCTCCTGGCTCGAGGACTGCACAGCCGATCTATAAGCATTATATACAGGGTCATCAGAAGCCTGATATGTAAGAATTTTTGAGGAGACTCTCTCATATTCCACACACTGGAGGTATTCATTAACAACACCTGAACAATTTTTTGAAGGAAGTAAATGATATGAGCATGTTATCACAGATTAAAAAGCATAAGAAAGTCCACAAAATCTTCTTTATAAAATGAATAATAGAATTGATCTTGCCTTCCAAAGAAGAAGCAACATTTTTGAAATTTTTAACAACCAATTTGTGCAGATCCTCCCCAGCCCAAATGGGTAATATACATATATTCACTAGTAAGCACATGCAAGCACCGACGCCAATAAGTAGTAATCGATAAAAGGCCGTTTGGAAAAATGACGATGTACTTCCAGATACCAACACGATGCAAAATGTCAACAGAAATACCCGGAACCCATATTCATACGTCTTCATCGGCGGATACAATTTGCAATAGCTTGCAAAAAATCCTAAAGTAATGAAATGGAATTGTTAATTCAAGAATCCGTCGTATCATAATCTCCTACTACACAGATTAATTATTGCTGCTAAGAACTCATACCTGCAAGGAATATACTGATTACGATTATAACTTCTTTAAACGCCCCGGCTGAGACAGATAGCTCTGCAATACCAAGAGCAAGTCCACCGGCTGAAAATGTTCCCAATGCACGATTAAACCCTTTACTCAACGTTGCCCCTACAGAAATTAACACAATTACTCCCTTGAAAGAAGAAATTGATACAATAAAACCTCAAAAATCCCCAACTGGATGCAAATTGGGGGAACGAAAAAATCATTAGCCATACCAACGCTGAACTCGAAAACGACGACGACGGTGAGAATAGCCCAGATTGAATACTGGCCTACTTCTTTCAAAGGCTGTCTAAAAAAAATGACGAGCGAAGCAAGCGCAAGTGACAGCCCCATCTTCGCGGCGAAGAAGAACTTGCGGGGATCGGAGCGGCCCATTTCGTACAACTTGACGGTAGTATCTTGTAAGCCTTTCCAGAAGTTGGTGACCACATCGGAAACTGTACGGAAACAACGACATTTGACATTGTCACCGGCGCCATCGTAGCTATTCAGGCCGAAATCGGAATAGCCCTTACGAGATAAGAGTTTTTCCCTGTTCTGGTCCAGAAAACTCTGCCGGATTGATCCATATTTTCCTGCCATCTCTTCATCAACAATCGAAACGAGAAACGCCGATTTTGAAGAATTGGGATCTCGCAATAGCTAAACAAAAATGGAACAAAAAAAAATATAAATATATAAATAATAAAGTATCGAACTCGAATAAAGAAAATATTTATTGTATATAATTGTACTAAACGGCACCGTATATCAAGTCTGATTTGAAGATGGAAGGGGACTTGGTGATGGTGAGGCTGGCGGTGACAGCGTAAGAAAATTTGCTGCTTAATAAATACATAATATGTAAAATATAACCCGCGGGTACGGTAACTGATAACGTTTGACGAATTGGCTCGCCGAAAAAACAATTTAAACAATATTTAACTGACTCCCTACGTAACCGCCAACCAACCCAATAGTGACACCTCCCACTTCGCACTTTCGAATATATGCCATTTTTCTTTCTCTACTTTGTTACTCCTAATAAAAAAGTCGTTTTTCAGCTCGTCGATAAGAACAGCTATTGGATATAGTGGCTCGTCAACCATAGACATCTTATTCAATGCTTTCCTGTAAAACTAAAGACGTGATAGGGTAAAAAAGAATACCGGTTCACAGCTACAAAAAGACGGCTTCCAAATATGAATCGCATACAGGATGATGGGGAAACAATAACAAAGATATCAAAAGAAAAGAAAAAGGAAAAGAAACTATTTAATTATCATGAAACGTAGCATATGAACGAAGAAACGACCCACCGTCCCCTAAACGGACTAAAAACCCGGACGTAAAGAACAGTGCCCAAGCGCAACTTTACCCGTAGAGATGGATAAAATGCCTTGCGGACGTTCAAAATAAAAAAGTGGATAAAATCAATGCTCCAAACGATCTCCAATAACTAGATGGAAAAGACTAATTGCACTGTAGATTTTGAATGCTTTGTTGTTGATTTATGATCCTCGACTTCCAAGAAAAGGTAACAAGTAGAGATGGACAAATCAGATCCGCAATCGAAGATCTGAGGGCAAGATAGGATAAGGCTAAAGAACCATAGACAAACGGTAAAAACGTCCAAACAGTGAAGGAAATAACCCAGATTCAAAGGTCCGAACCCTAAGAACGGTGTTATGCAGCTATAAAGGTTAGAATCAAAATTCTCTATCCATAACGTGGACAGCGCAGTCGAATTATTGTCTTGTTCCTTGAAACTTAAGGTATGCGACACGGAGAATTCGATCTCAGTATTCCCTTCCTATCAACGACGAAGTAAACTGAAATCCAGATTAAACAAAAGGCTGCTCGAACGAAGAATGGAGAATTGGAAAAACAGAAAAATGGCAGAGGAAAGTGGAAAACTGAAAGCGGACTCACCTAGATCAATGCCCTTGGCTGGCTGAGCTTCAGGAACCTGTCGTCGGAGAGAAAGAGAGAGAGGGAGAGACCACAAGGAGAAGAGAACGAGGACAATCGAGGCTTTTGTTTTGACGCTCCTCGATCTGGAATTATGTAATAACAGAACTATAAAATTTTGAGTTTTCAACCTTTAAATAAGCCACATTTTATGTTGTTATCTAAAACATCCTATTTTTTAGAAAAAAAAATCTTCTTAACCCTCACCTACATTTTTTATATATAAATAAACAAATAAACTTAGGTTTTTGTGTATTCCTCTCTAATACATATTTTCAATCTCTTCAATTTCTCTGTCAAAACTCTTACCCTTCCATCTTCAATCTCTCCCTCAAGACACTCTCTCTCTCATCTTTCCAGCCGCCGCCTCCCTCCCTCGGACCGCCCAACCACCATCGACGACGCCGTTCCCATCGTTCAACACGTCGTCCGCCGTTCTCGCCGTTGAAGTTTTGGCCGCCGTCGTGGTTGCCGTTCAAGTTTCGGGCGCCGTCGTGGTCGCAGTTCAAGTTTCGGTCGTCGTTCCGCCCGTTCAAGTTTTAGCCGACGATGAGTTTTTTTCTTGATTTTTTCCAGTCAAACTTCTTCGATCTCACTCTAACTCGCGCACCGCCAAGATCTCGCACCTGTCACCAATCGCCGCCGCCGTCGTGGATTTAGATGTACTTTTATGTTTTTTCAATATATAAATATATATATATTTGTTATTGATATATAGGGGATTTTTCGATATATAATGTGATATATATCTTCGGTTTTTATTGATACTTTTTGTTTTATGATATATACACTAATATATGTTGAATATTAAGTTCATTTTAGATTTATATACCCTGATATATAGCTTTGTTTATTTGAAAATTATTAGGGAGCTTTGGTTAAATTTACTTAAATGAAATTTAGTCAATCTTACTAGTATATTTCATATATTAGTTAGAACCTTTGCAAGTATATAATCATTTTCGATATATACAGTGGTTTTTCCATATATACTGTGATATATATCTTCAATTTTTTATTGAGACTTTTCTGTTTGATGATATATACACGAATATATGTTGAACATTAAGTTCATTTGAGATTTATAAATCATGTTAGATAGAATCTAAACTATAGTATATATGAGACAATAACGCAAAATACAAATGAACTCAAAATAACACAAGGAACTATAATAGATAAACTCAAATAAGACAAACCATCATATAAAAATTGCATTAGAGTGACATACATATCAGACATTCAGTGAATACATTACAAGCACACATAAGCGTTGTTTAACTAGGAGTGCATACATATCAGAATACCTCATATATATACTAAATAAACAATGGAATATTACATGAAAACAAATAGAACTCAAAATAAACGGTGGAATATATCACAAAATATCAAAAAGCAAACGTTAAATAACAATAAACAATATCAAAGAAATGATTAATACGTGAAAAGGAAAATAAAAAAAATATTAAATACATTTTCTTTCTCCAATTGAGAATGAAAAAAAATATTAAAAATATTTTCAATCCAATTGAAAATGAGAAGAAAATCATATTAAACGTATCTTATTTTTTCATCATAAATTCACTTTCCCTCCCCATGATTAAGGAAACTTTGAAAATATGAAAAATAATATTAAAAATTTTTTCTCTCCAATTGAAAATGAGAAGAAAATCATATATTAAATGCATTTTTTCTCTCCATCATAAATTCACTTTCTCTCTCCATCATTAAAAGAACTTTGAAAATAGGAAAAATACATATAAAATTCGGACATAAAAAAAATAAAAAATGGTAAATTTGTCCAAAAATAACACTAAAAGTCTTTATTGAAAAAAATTCAAATTTAAAGACATTTTTGAAATATAGGGCCCAAAGATGATCAAAATCTCTAAAATTTTAGGGGTCGGCCCATCAATCGCGTATCTGCCAGCAAAAATCACAGGGGTTTTCAACATAGATAGCCTTAAGATATGACACATTTTACGTTGTTGTCTAAAACATCCAATTTTTTACAAAAAAAAAAAAAAAAAAAAAAAAAACCCTTGCTTTAATATTTTCACTAATATCAATACTTATTTACAATTTAACCCTCACCTACATTTTTTATATATAAATAAATAAACAAACCTAGGTTTTTGTGTATCCCTCCCTCATGCATAGCCTACAAATTCGCGTATCTTCAATCTCTTCCATCTCTCTCAAAACTCGAGCCATTTCATCTTCTTCAATCTCTCCCTCAAGACACTACTCTCTCTCATCTTTCTGGCGGCTGCCTCCCTCCCTCGGACCGCCCAACTACCGTCGACGACGTCATTTCCATCGTTCAACACGTCGTTCGCCGTTCCCGCCATTGAAGTTTCGGCCGCCGTCGTGGTCGCCGTTCAAGTTTCAACCGACGGTGAGTTTTTTTTCTAAATTTTTTCCGACCAAACTTCTCCGATCTCACTCCAACTTACGCGCCGCCAAGATCTCGCACTGTCACCAATTGCCACCGCCGTCGTGGATTTATATGTACTTTTATGTTTTTTCGATATATAAATATATATATTTGTTTTTTATATATAAGGTGATTTTTCGATATATACTATGATATATATCTTCAATTTTTTATTGATACTTTCTGTTTTATGATGTATACACTTATATATGTTGAATATTAAGTTCATTTGAGATTTATATACCATGATAGATAGTTTTGTTTATTTGAAAATCATTAGAAAGCTTCGGTTAAATTTACTTAAATGGAATTTAGTCAATCTTACTAGTATATTTCATATATTAGTTAGAATATTTGCAAATATATAATCATTTTCGATATATAAAGTGATTTTTTTATATATACTGTGATATGTATCTTAAATTTTTTATTGGGACTTTTTGTTTTATGATATATACACTAATATATGTTGAATATTAAGTTCATTTGAGATTTATAAAGGATGCTAAATAGAATTTATATTCATATGTCTTCATCGGCGGATACAATTTGCAATAGCTTGCAAAAAATCCTAAAGTAATGAAATGGAATTTTTAATTCAAGAATCCGTCGTATCATAATCTCCTACTACACATATTAATTATTGCTGCTAAGAACTCATACCTGCAAGGAATATACTGATTACGATTATAACTTCTTTAAACGCCCCGGCTAAGACAGATAGCTCTGCAATACCAAGAGCAAGTCCACCGGCTGAAAATGTTCCCAATGCACGATTAAACCCTTTACTCAACGTTGTCCCTACAGAAATTAACACAATTACTCCCTTAAAAGAAGAAATTGATACAAAAAAACCTCAAAAATCCCCAACTGGATGCAAATTGGGGGAACGAAAAAATCATTAGCCATACCAACGCTGAACTCGAAAACGACGACGACGGTGAGAATAGCCCAGATTGAATACTGGCCTACTTCTTTCAAAGGCCGTCTAAAAAAAATGACGAGCGAAGCAAGTGCAAGTGACAGCCCCATCTTCGCGGCGAAGAAGAACTTGCAGGGATCGGAGCGGCCCATTTCGTACAACTTGACGGTAGTATCTTGTAAGCATTTCCATAAGTTGGTGACCACATCGGAAAACTGTACGGAAACAACGACATTTGACATTGTCACCGGCGCCATCGTAGCTATTCAGGCCGAAATCGGAATAGCCCTTACGAGATAAGAGTTTTTCCCTGTTCTGGTCCAGAAAACTCTGCCGGATTGATCCATATTTTCCTGCCATCTCTTCATCAAGAATCGAAACGAGAAACGCTGGAACAAAAAAAAATATAAATATATAAATAATAAAGTACCGAACTCGAATAAAGAAAATATTTATTGTATATAAGTGTACTAAACGGCACCGTATATCAAATCTGATTTGAAGATGGAAGGGGATTTGGTGATGGTGAGGCTGGCGGTGACAGCGTAAGAAAATTTGCTGCTTAATAAATACATAATATGTAAAATATAACCCGCGGGTACGGTAACTGATAACGTTCAACGGATTGGCTCGCGGAAAAAACAATTTAAATAATATTTAACTGACTCCCTATGTAACCGCCAACCAACCCAATAGTGACACCTCCCACTTCGCACTTTCGAATATATGCCATTTTTCTTTTTGTACTTTGTTATTCCTAATAAAAAAAATTACTCTGTAAAGAAGATTATAGGTATGTTAAATTTCTTTAATAAATTTTTAAAATTTAAATTGGTTTTTTTTTTTTTTTAATGACATCAATTTTATTAAAAAGCCTCACGGGCTAAAAAAGAAAAACTATCCCTCTCTACAACCTGAATGATTGAACAAGGGAAATCAAACATCCAAACCCCACACGTGATATTTTCTCTAGCCTTTTTTCCTAACCAATCAACTGTATATTTAATAACTAGCTAACAAATTCTTAAAAAAAAAAAAAAAAAAAACTATATCTATTATATGTAAATTAAAATTTTATATTTAATGAAACTTTAGACCTTTAATTTTTCTTCTAATATGTGGATTTAAACAAATTCAAATGTTGAAAACTAATTTCATAATTTCAAAAAATCGACACAATTTTTAAAGCTTTTGAGGTTAAGTTTGTAATTTAACCTTTTTTTTAGTTGTTAATCAAATAAATCTTCATCCAATTAAAAATTTAACGGAACTCCTCATTTTTTTCTTTGTCGCGCTCTTTAAACTACTCCAATTCCACAATTTAAAAATAATAAAATTTGTTTTCGTTATCGGCTTTGTCTAAAAAATATAAATATAATTTTGTTTAATTATAAATTGGTGTGAGTCTGGATGATTTAATTTTTTTTTCTCTCTTCTCTTGCCACGCCCCTAGATAAAGAGACGTGTTAAAAAGAATGAGATTTTGATAGTATAATTGGTATTTTATTAAAAAAATAAACAAATGGCAAAATGGGGAGATATTATCCCCTTATAATCATGGTGAATTTATGAAGGGGACAAGGGGTACGTGCCCCTCTAACCTATGGCGTTCCATATTTATATATTATTGTTTTTCATTAAATATAAAAAAATGTATTTATTTATAATATCAAATATAACCTATACCCACATAATATCACTATTGGCCTAGTGCTCCAGTAGTGGTGGGGTCATATCATCTTCATCATTTACTAGACCAGAGTTTTATATTTTAATGTTAAATTTAAAATTTTTAGGGCTAATTGATACATTAATTATAGAAAATGTCTAATCATACTTATTAAGCACAAATTAAATTTAATGTCTAATATAACATTTAATTTTTAACATAATCTAATATGTAAGAGATGTATTATATGCGAATTAATATTTTAAGAATCTATTAAACATCAAACAAAATTAAGAAACCTGTTAGACAATTTTTAAGTTTATAGACTATATAGAAACACAAGACTATAAATTAACGAGTTAAACAATCAAACATTATATACATGATTTGTGCTCTCCTTACTCGAATTTTTTGATTCGCTATTGCTTATAACACCTTTCATATATAATATTATATTTTATATATAGTTGAGTGATGGAATAATTTTTTTTTTACTAATTCGCATATTTAAAATGCTTTCCCTAGATACATATATGTAATACAATACTTCAAACTGTCCAAATCACTAGTTTACTTTTTATTTTTAAAAGATAATGCTTTGTTTTTTTGTATCAAGTGGAAAAAAAGAATCTGACAAAACTTTGTCTTTTTGTCAAAGAAGTGGATCAAAAGGAACAAATAAAGATTATATTGATTTAGTAAGACACGTCTATCCTTTTTAATGTGTATATATTTATTTATATGACATATATACAAAATTCCTATGCAACTTTTTATATGGGTAAAAGTTTTTTTTTTTTGTTTTAAGTTCTAACCATTATTAAAAGTAAAGAAGGCAATTCATCCATTTTTAAAATGATAATTTATGTCTGTTTATTAAGTTGTACTTTAATTTATAGCTGCACACTTAATATTGTAAGTTGTAACTTACTTTTTCAGTCATTTTGTGCTGAGTGTATTGTTGAAATTTTATTGTTTTTTTAGTATGTTCGAGTCAGTTTACGCACATTACGACTAATCTCATAGGACAACTTATCTGACCTTATAGTATTTTTGTATTAAAAAAACTCGTATAATATATAATTTTGGATATGTGACATTGTGACCACCTGAATCAAAATTTTATTGTTATTATTATTAATGTTTTTAAAAGGTCTTTAAAAAGTAATTTCCTTTTGTTTTTTTAAAAATGAAATAAAGCCTGTATTTTGATCATCTCGATTGCATTTAATATCAATAGGCTTTATTTTTTGAAATTTTGTTGTCTCACTTGCTGAAAATGCATATAATAAAAGAGAGAGATATTTGATGGTGAACATGTGATGGACATCCACACACATGTATAATCATTTCCAAACTCCATGGAATTTCCATAATTTAGGAATCTTTTATTATCATTGTTCTCGTCGTCATTATTATTATTTTGTTTGGTAGTCTTAATTAGGTTGAGAATCAAACTATATTTAAAATGTTAATTAGTATTTATTCACTAAACCATTTTCATGTTATAAGTGATTTAATAAAACATCACTTTTGTTAAATGTTTTGTAAAAAGAAGAATATATATAATTAAGAAAAATATTTTGGTACATCTCGATCTACACTCATTTTGTGCAACCCATCCAAATGTCTAATCACAAATTGTTGCCTGGTCAATTATTTTTTCTTTGTGATTGAATGAATGCATGTAGATGTGTGGCTGCGACCAAATATTGCTCTATAATTAAACTTAGGGGTCATTTGTTTCGTGACAATCCAATATTTCAATGCAATTGGCATATAAATTACTGTATTTGTTTGTGGTAATGTAGGATGATTAGCGTCCTAACAATGATCTCATGAGGGACATTTCAAAAGTTTTTTATGCCCTCTTCAAACATAAACTTTTAGATTTTCATAGTGAGGACATCTTCTTTTTGCCTTTTTATCCTTTTTTTTCTTCTTATATACATATTTAACTCAAGTGATAAAATTTATTTGCTTGAGTGATAGAAAGCGATAGAATTCTATCGCGATCTAATAGACAGTAAAATTTTTCTATATTTATAAATAGTTTGATATTTTTCCTGTTTATAGTAATTTTTCTTTTTTTATTGCATTCTATAATTAAAATAAATATTGCCAACCATATAATACCATTCTTATTGATTATATGGTAGTTGTTTTTTTTTTAATATATATATATATATATTCAGATTTAAATTAATATTCATGTTGTATAAAAAACCATAAATTAATATAGATTATTTTTGTTGGGAAAATAACATATAAAATAATGTAAACTATATTAATTTTAAAATAATTCAATATATTAAAAAATATAATATATAAATTCAAATTATATTAAATTACTTATAAATTAATGAGTAGTTGTAAGTTGAAACGTGATAAAATGAAAGATGTCCTTTTATTTAACATAAAATTAAAAATAATTAAATAGATGCAAACTTGTAATCAAACGAAAGATTTGTTCAAATATGTGTGGTTAAAAGAAAGTGAAAATTGGATGAAGACTTGAAAACACTTAAACCTTATTAATTCATTATTATTAACACACCATAGTTTAGAAAAACAAATAATCAACAATGGGGAGGTTTGCAATAAGTGGCACGTCATATCAAATGTCACGTCATGTTCAAATAGTCTAACATCAGAAATGAAACGATATGTCGTATATCAATAGACCGAGACAGCGATTAGACATGGCATGTGGTGAAGCAATAATTTAGCAATAGTACAACAATTTTCTATTTTCTTTTACAATATAGGTGGGACTTGGAGAAATTCATCCTCGACTTCAAAGTTAATACGTCTAATAGTTGATTGACATATTCGATATTTATTAAATTAATAGATTTACTCGACACAAAGTAGAAAATTTATGGTTTTTTAGATAGAAAATTAAAATTTCTATATAGTAAATTAACTAATTTTTAATTTTACTCCAACGTGCTAGGGCTTATTATGCAAAAAAAAAAAAAAAAAAAAAAAAAAAAAAAGTTCTGGAACTTTTTAGACTTTACAAAAATTCAATCATCAATGCATAATTGAAAGTTCATAAAGTTAGAGTCGATTTGGTGGACAATTTAAACTTTGTTTTGTGTTTCTAAATTCACTGAGTTCAATACTAAAGTGAGCATATTTCCATTGACATAAAATATGTACCAACAACCAATAGGATCAAACGTGTATGAATCTTAAAGTTTAAGAATTAGACATATAATTTAGGTCTCACTTGATAACCACCTTCTTATTATTCTTTTAATTGTATTTATTATATTATAACTTTTTTACCATCATTTTCATATTTCATTATTAAACATTTGAATTTGTAGTCAAGTTAAAAAAAAAAAAAACAAAATCAAGTTTGTGAAAAAGAAAATATTTTTTAATTTTCAAAACTTGATTTCACTATAAAATCATTATTTATGAGTTTAATTTAAAGAGAGAGAGAAAGCAAATGGTTATGAAAGTTATTGGTAAAATGGTTTTTTTTTTTTTCTCTCTTTGAAAAAAAGTTATCGGCAAAATGTTGGTTTATTTGGAAGGACAAAAACACAAAACAAATGAGAAAATAACTGTTTTGGCCCACTGATTATATTATTATATTTCCATCGTTTTCTTTCCTCCACGTGTCAATTGATACTGTTTTCAGACTGGATGACGCCATTGGACCATTTAATTTTTCATCCAGGAGTTGCCGCTGATTTTGGGCATTGAATTATTGAGAGTTTGATGATTTCGGGATTTTGATGTGAAGTCGTGAACTATATAACCGAAATCTTATCAGCGGTTGGTTTCTAATACACTTATTAGTATATAAAATAATGAAGTTTGAATCTCTACTTCATATATATTTTTTTAAAAAATAAGTGTTAAATAATTATAAAAGGATAAATTATAAAAAATACTTTTAAATTTTGTACTTTGTGTTAAAAATATTCCTTAATTTTTAAATAGTTCAAAAATATTTTTGCCATTAATTTTAGATGAAAATTGTTAAAAGTTTGTTTAAAAAATACCCTTACACTTAAAAAATAAATTAAAAAATACATTCACCATGAATATATGAACAGAAACTGTTAATACCTTATTGTAAAAATAACTTTAAATTAAAAAAATAATATAAAATAAATAATGCTCCTACTGCTATTACAATGATTGCTTGTTTGAAGTTTTCTTCGGTTGAAAGTAAAGAATTAAAGAAAAAAAAACTATATAGCTATCCTCATTTTTTGTATAT
This sequence comes from Lagenaria siceraria, assembly GCA_002890555.2. NCBI lineage: Eukaryota > Viridiplantae > Streptophyta > Magnoliopsida > Cucurbitales > Cucurbitaceae > Lagenaria > Lagenaria siceraria. Next base: position 27,195,229 of record CM016484.1, read on the forward strand.
AGGTACTCTCATTTTCTCCTATTTTTTAATTATTACACCGATTTTCCCAAAAACTAAAATTTTAGGTTAAAATATAAAATCCCACAAAATCTCATAAATTTTTAAAATCAAAATTTATCCTTAAAACATACCAAAACAACAAATGGTCAAATGAAAAAATGTATTTGGTTATTAACACACACTCAACTACTAACTAAAGTACAACTTTGTTTAAACATTATTTAAGTCTTAAAATTGATTGGTGCTTCTATTATTCTCTTTTATTTTTTTGTATTTTTGTATTTTTTTTTTTTGTTTTTACTTTTTTAACCTATATTTTAACTTTCATTTTGGTTTATTGTTAGTTATATGAGAGAGAAAGAAAAAAGTCAGACAAAATTGGATGGTTGTGACTATTCTAGTATTTATATACATGTTTTTAGAAAAGAAAAAAAAAATTGTATTGTCCTATTTAATAATCATCTAGTTTTTGAAAAGTAACTCTCAAAATCCTACTGATTTATTTATTTTCAAACAAAATCATCACAATACTATGAATTATATTTTTAAGAACTACATGTTGTAAATGGTGTTAACAATATGAGGGTGTAGTAGACAAATAACTAGAAAATATTTTTTTAAAAAAATAACAATAATCTTTCAAGTGGTGTGTGTCTCATGGAGGATGACACCCTACTTAGTGTCTTATTTCAAAACAATGTCTAATAATACCGCGGTACACATTTTATTCATTAATATTCAACTTTATAATTGAATATAATATTTTATTATATAAGATTCTCAACTTTATTTATTTTAGTTGGATGGAGCACTCATGATAATTGTATTATAAAATTTATCTTTTACTTTATCTAATCAATTCACCTTTGTTTTTGTGAATCATGTCCTATCAATATTATTTTTTTGCCCAACATTAAATCACCTAACAAGTGAAATCGATATTAACGGGAGATCGAGAAATGACATTTCAAGAATTTGAACAAATGATTTATTCTTCTGATATTATGTTAAATCACTGATTGATCTAAAAACTAAAAACTTAAACTGGCGAATTATGTTAAATTTAATAATATCAACACTTTAGCAATCGATAAATACGGATAAGAATTCAAACCTATATAAGGCAAGCATATAAAATTTGTAATTTGACGTTTGGTATTGTTTTCCATTTGAATAGTGTTCCTGTGCCTATCCATCCATTCAGCTCCAACGCAGGGGTAGGTAGCAATACAATAGCAGAAGCCAAAAGCCAAAAGCCAAAAGCCAAAAGCCAAATTCCATCTCTTCGTGCGCTCATACGTCATTTACCAAGCTTTTTTTTTTTTTTTTTTTTTTTTTGTTTCGCATTCGATTCAAATCAAGGTTCTCTTCTAAGTTCTATGTCAATTAATTTGGTTCCCATTTTTCCCACCGCCAAATTAGACTGATGTGGAAATTTTTGAGCCAAGTATTTCGGAAAGACTTTTTCATCCAACAATAATTGTTTGTCAATCTGATTTTTTTTTTTTTTTTTTAGGAATGACTTTGGCCTTTGGCCCATAGCAAAAAGGAAAAGGATATTTTTATAAGAAAAGAGGTAGAAGTTATCCTACATTGGAAGATTAAGGAGTGGCAAGTGGGTATATATACAAGTGCTTGTAAGGGAGCTTCCAAAATGTGGTAGTGGTCCGGTTTCTGAAATTTTTCTCGCTTCAAATTCGATCTCCGGCGAGTGCACGCCAGCGTGGTTCATTGCGATAGCACCGTGGATATTTTACAATTTTAACCAAGGACCAATCTACAATCTCAATTATAACAAAAATGTGTGTACAATTACAACAAAAAAAACTTTTTCAAACGGTCACGTTCTATCAACTTCTATATATCGGTGTCTGTTACTTGTCAATCTGTTATATATGAAAACAACTCTTATTTTATTTTAAAGTTGTTTTTCTTATATATTTGTTTTAAATAAGATGTAGTGTATTGTCGTGGATATAAATATTATATCACAATTAACAAAGATGATATTAGTGAAGATTAAAAAAAATGTAAGAATTTTTTTTTTGCGCACACTTGAAGATGAAATTTTGTGAGATTATATCTCATAAAAGGAATGAAAAATTATTATTGAAATCTTTTTACTTTTTTACAATGCGCCGCATGAAAGAATGAAACCTATGACTTTAAAGTTGCTATTGTGCTAATTTCAACAAATTATTAATAAATTTACTTTAAAGTTGAAAGGTATTGTATTGTATATAATCTAGGTTTAATTTGTCATCGTTTTATATATATATATATATATATATATATATATAATTGTCAACTTAAAGAATATAATAAGTGAAGCTAAATTGACAATAATTATTTCCAATATTTTCTACACAAAAAATTCGTACTTTTTATTTTTATTTTTATTTTTTTTCCCAAACGAACTGCCTAATTAAATTTCTAAATGAAGTATTTTCTATCCATCTTTATTCAGTATTCATTTTTTATTCTTGAATATTCTAGCAAATTGTTTGGTTGCATTTTTTTTTAATGTCCACGTAGATTGTAATAAACGTGCCAATTTGTTTTATGCTAGAGACACAAGTACATAATTCCTCTATATAAAAGTTTCCGGTGATCCAATCTGACTGATAATTAATTTGGTAATTAAAGTACTGATAAAATGTTATAGCTGCTAATAAGATATGTATATCTACTTTTTGTTTCATATGGAGTTGTTTCGAACCTTACTTGAAATAACAATTGTTTTAAATCTTCACGCCTTATAAATATTATACTAACTTTTAAGTGAAGAAGAGTACATCAATTGTTTAATAATCAATGTTACATTAACCCAATTCTTTTTCTTTTAAATCAACTGAAGGTTGCTTCCCATTAGTTTATCGTACACGGAAAATTTTGAGCGACTTTGTAGCTAACAAATGTAAGATTAGTTTGCAATTATTTACAAACTCTATAAGTTATTTTATTATATCTTATTCTCTAAACTTTAGACAAGTAATTTAAGTGTTTCAAAAAAAAAAAAAAAAACAAGTAATTTAAGTTTTTTTTTTTTTTTTTTTTTTTTTTTTGTTTGTTTAATGTTCATTTGCTCAATATTTGTGTCAGTCAACTTATGCCACTCAAACAATACATGTATTACATATAGTATGTCAATACAGAGTTGAAATTATATTGTCCATATCATAAAACAGTATGTATATGACAAAATGAGTCCATTAATAGCCAACTTAACTTATTTGAAAGAATGGTACGACTATTGTATTATTTTTTATCATTCTCTTTTTACTCTAATATATATAGTCGATCACTATAGATGCCAACGGCGACTTAGTATATATCAACCACTAATATACATTTATCGCCAAGATGAACATATATAACTCAACGATAATTGACATATTTATTAATTTTATTGAAGTAAGAAGTTCGAATTCAATATTAATAAAAATAGACATATATTACTCTTTCACTATTAGTTTATCATTGATTAATTATATCAACCGAGTAAACAAGAAAAGGGTAAGTCTATGACATTTAACTTTTTTTTAGCAAGTGTTTGAATTCCAATTTGTTATTGGACATATCTTAGGGTATATCGTAACGACATAATTTAAAATGATACACTAGGAATATTTGAGTTTGTTTTCAATTTGATAATTGTTTTTCCATGTTCAAATGCTAGGTCTACCATTAAAAAGAAAAAAAAAACGGTGTAGTTGCAATAATAGCCCCCCAAAAAAATGTAAATCTCGTAATATTCTTTTAAATTTTGCAAATATAAAAAAAAAACATTAAATTTGATTTGTGTTTTTTACCATTTCAATTTTATTCTTATTGGTGTATCAGCATGTATATCAACAACATGTCTAATATACTTTATGTTTAATATATAAGTTGTTGGGACCTAGATCTTGTTTGCTTCGAATTGCCTAGTGGGTGCCCAACCACCTTGACCCCTGACTCGCTTTCTCCTGGTCCGATTTTGATCTTATCCGAGCTGACTTGCGTAAGAGATCTTCGCATCGTATTGGTGTTGAGCCCACTGCATTTAGATGCCTAAGTTAGTACAATGAGTGAATAATTCAACTAAGCTTTAAAAAAATTTGAGATCGACTCTCTCTTATGAGAGTGTATTCTCTCCTTTGGGGTGGTCGAATGAGGTTATTTACAAGTTTATCATCTAACACATGCCCATGGTTGCATGTGACGGCAGGAGGTGTCATGGACATTTCAAGGTGCCAATTCGGCCTCAGCTCGTTTATTTTTCGATTGGTACATATTTATGAGTTTAGCTAGCCAACCCATATTTCTGACATTTTCCTTTTGGGACGCACATTCTCCTATATTATTTTTCCAGTATTCTTTATATTTGGGACTTGCCTTGGGCAACCCTTAATATCAGTCAACTAATATACTTTATATCATGTATATTAGTTGAAACAATTAATGGAAGTAAAATATATTAATCAAATCATATCAAAGAATCGAAACCATAATATGACTAACATAAAAACCTAAATCAGACATTTGAAATCGAACTACTTGAATGAAAGCAACTCCATATCAAAACGAAAATAACAAATAATATTCATTGTAATTGAACAAACAACGTCTGTCATAATATAGTTAAAGTCATGGTGTCGTGGTATATTGTATAAATGATATAATTTATTTTTGGTATATTGGAAAATTATTATACTAAATATAACAGCATGAAATATATATATATATATATATATATATATATTAAAAAAAGATACATTAGATTATTAAAAAAAGAAAAACTACATAAACTATTGTTGATATATATGTTGATACATTAACGAAATTGAAATAATAAAAAACACAAAGATTTTATTTAAAAGTGTTGCTATTTTACAAATTTAGAAAACAATTTCTTGATTTGCAAATATCTTTTTTACCCAATTTTATTAAATTGTAAAATTAGTCTCTATAATTTAAAGAAATTAAAAATTAGTGTTTATACTTAAAATTTAGTCTATAGTTGGATAAAAATTTCATAAATAATCTTTATAGTAGGACTATTTGAGAATTTTATAAAGCTATATAAACTATTTATAAAATTTTATAAAATTACAGAGTACATTTTAATTTTTAAAATTAGAGATTAAATTTTAACTTAATCCGGACAAAATTTGTAATTTGTAAGCACCCAATTTCTCTAGGAAAAAGTGAGCAAATCTCAAAGCTCAGCAAAGCAATGTATATATATTGTTTTTAAATAATCTCTTTACACTTCGGCTTCCTGAAGAAGCAAGGGAAAACACTTGGCAGAATTTCCCGCCCATTTCTCTGCACTGTACCCATCAATGGCTCCCAAATCCGATAGCGCAGAAGGTGAACACTCGCATCGATCTTTTAAACTGTTGCCCATATGATTTCCTAATTATAATTTTGATTTCAATTTTTTATTTACGATGTCTTCAACGTAGAATTAAATCCTTCAATCCTAACTTCACTCGTTTGTAAATTTCCAGCGATCGTGCTCAACTTCGTAAATGAGGTATTTGTTTCACCACTGTGCTTCACTGATTTCTTTGTTCATCCATTAACCGTTTGCAATCCGATTCACTGGCTTACTTGCTAGTCTTCAAGCGTGTGTAGTTTCGTTTTCCCTCTTCTGCGCTTGTTGCAGGGAAGATTGCAAGGGTTTTACGCTGTGTTGTACTTATATCTTCCTGTTGTTTAGCCGTAACCCTAATTTGTACATCGAAGAACTTACTTTCTTCCTCGATTGAGTGTTGGGTAAACAAACACTGTTTAGAACTCATGTTATTTTCTCAAGGAGCGATTTGTTTCGGTGGACCTCCATTTCGCTGTTTAGTGCGTTTGCAGTTTCATCATGATACTCTCGTGCACCGCTACTATCATTTTTATTCTTTGGTGAGGTCTTCGCAGTTTCATTTGCCGCATTTTTGTTCTGTTCAGCAAAATCGGCCACTAAACTCTCAAAATGCTGCTGATTCATTACAAAAGTTCAACCTCAAGAAAACGGCGGTGCAGAAGGCACTGGATGCCCTCGCCGATAGTGGACGAATTTCTTTCAAGGAGTATGGCAAGCAGAAGATATATATCGCTCGGCAAGACCAATTCCAGATCCCCAACAGCGAGGAACTTACTCAGATGAAGGAAGCAAACGCCAAACTGCAGCAACATCTAAACGAGCACAAAAAGGCTATTAACCAGGTTGAGGAAGGTAATGACACTTGTGAATTTCAAAGAAGTTCTCAATAATGTAAATGTTATGCATCACTTGAGCCTTTTGCAATTACGGTATTCAAATTTCGAGAAATGAAAATGGTAGTATTATGACCTTTTGTAACAGAAATCCGAATGTTGCAGTCAAACTTAACGCTGGAACAGATGCGGGAAAAGGAAGCTATGCTCAGAAAGGAGGTAAATAGATGCTAAATCTGATTAGTGATTGTGTTACCCTCTTTATCTGTTGTTAATGTCTCAAAAAGTAGCTTGTTTGATAAATGCTCGTCAGGTTAAGGAATTGGAAAACAAATTGGAAGTATTGCGGGGAGGTGTAACGTTGGTGAGCCCAGAAGACCGCAAAGCAACTGAGCAGATATACTCTGAGAAATTAAGCCAGTGGCGAAAACGAAAAAGGATGTTCAAAGATATATGGGATGCTATCACTGAGAACTCCCCCAAGGATCTAAAAGAATTTAAGGTTCTCTCTGGTTATTTGCCATGCCCCGTTTCTACTCAAGTTGTTTAGATTAACTAGTTTGTATTATTGCAGGAAGAACTTGGCATCGAGTACGATGAAGACGTGGGCGTGAATTTGCAGTCATTTAGCGACATGTTACCACAAAATCGAAAAAGGCCCAGGGGAAAGTGAGTGATACCATAAACTGGGGCGTCCAACTGTAGTAAGTAAGAGCAGAATTATTTGCTTATATTACTTTTCTTTATTCAATCCGTGCTTAAAGGCAAATACACGTAGATTCTGTCTGCCTAGAGCTTGGCTATTGTATCACGAATACTTATCAAGTTGCTTTTCTTTGATTCATGCTAAGTTGAAGGCACCATTTATTTACCATAATGCCGAGTGAAGAAACTGCGTCCTTGACACTGTTAATTTTTCTTGAATGGGTTTTTACTGTATTCTCATATTTACTTGGTCAGTGAGGTTCTTTCCCTCAATTGACTCTGAACTAAACTTATAATGCTTGTGCAATAAAAGAGGTAACGGTCTCTGCTGTTGTATGAACTCATGAAGAAAGATTCATTTCTTATCCGCAGTATGTTGTACAGCCTTTAGCCTCATGGGTGCCCAATAATGTTTCATTTCAGCGGAAAATAAGGAAATCAGTATTCCATGCCTGAGATAGGTGAGGAGGAAACTGAGATTATACACCAGAGTTGATTAGATTTTAAGTTACTAAGATAGTACCAACGTACTCGAGAGTTTAGATGACCAGATGAATCCCTAAGTGAAGAGAATTTTATAGAGGGGGCAAAGTAAACAAACTCCAAAGTATTTCAATACCATTTCAACAGACAAAAAATTGATATTCAGTGAAACCAACTTAAATATTTGTACACTATATCAAGCTTAAGGTTCTTAAAATAAATGAATCCTACTTACAAAATTTATTATCTTTAAACAGACGTCAATCAAGATACAATATATTCAAGCTCCTCAGTGCCCACGGACATCTACTGTCCTTGTAACAGCCTTATTCCCTATGCTTAAATTTTGTGCAGTATTTTTGTTATCAGCTTCCTCATTGTTTGCTGTGATCTCTGCAGACTCTGATTCCATCTTCTCACGACACTCGAAGCTCGAATTCCTCTCCTCAAGAGTTGAACTGCTGCTTTCTCCATTCCCAGCATCAACATCACTCTCGTCAAAAACCAAATCCTTCTCCAGCAGATTGATTATTGCTTCCATTGGAATCTCATTTTCCTTTAAACTAGCATCCCCGGCTTCCGAACTAGAAGAAGACACTGGCTGCTTTGATTCTGTTCCATTTTCACTCTCCTCCATTCCTATAGACGTACTTCCACTGTGTGTTCCCTTGTTTTGTGATTCCAATTCTATCTCAGTGTTCTTGGATTCAAGAGTTTCAGTGGATTTTCTTGGTTTTGGACTCAGACTACTCAGGTCATCATGATCAAGTGATTTAGATTGAGAGAGTTCCACAGCAGCTCTTGCTGCAGCTGCTGCATAAGCCGCCGACTCAAATGCTGCCTGAGCGGCGTCTGCCACGTCTTTGTACTTCTTTCTTCCTCTCATCGAATCAGCATACCGATTGTCTTTCTCTATCTCTTCAGGTAAAATCTGAAATACACCTTCCACTTTGCTTTCGTGATGTGGTTGATCCTTCTCTTCTGCCACAACTTTCACCTGCATCTATTTTGTAGGCAGTCAATAACTCAAACTTATAGTGGATAGCTACTTTATCTCATTAATTACATGCCATACCTCAGTTGAAACTTCATAAGCCTCCAAATCTTTCAAAGTAATGCCATGTTCAGATGCAATTTGTTTAAGTAACTTCAATTTGATCTCCAAGCTTGGTGGCCTAGCTGACAGCTTCTGTACTATCTGAAAAACCCCAAGATTACCACATCATTCAGTGAAAACAGCAAGGGAAAATTGGTATAAAAACGCAAGCACCAGTGCTTCAAGTGAAAGGATCAGAACAAAGCATAACATACCATTGAGCTAACAGCACAATTGTTGCGTAACTCAATAGCACGAGCAGTAAACTCCTTCCCAAAACGACTGGTAATAACTGAACGAATCTCTATAAGCTCTGGGAAATCCCCACATCTAGAAGATGCAAAAATCAAACCTGAAATTGCCTCCTTAAGTTCTTCTGGACATTCTCTACATAATCAGAGATTCAGAATCAGACCCAATCCCATAGGTTATGTTCAAGGAAATCATAAGTCAAAGAGAAAGCAAAGGTTGTGTACACATTTACAGGCTCAGTTACCAACCTCTCATGTTCAAGTAGCTTGATTCTTTCAAGTACAACCTCACAATAACTCTCTATTATCGCATACGCATCCAGCAGTTTCTGGTCCTTAATCACTTGCTCCACCTGTCAATGACTTAGTATTAGCGACATTTCAATGCTTCTTTTCTGAGAGTATCGATGGAAACTTGCAGGTTATGTAGCCTAAACCCATGCTTAAGAGTAAGAAACAAAAACAAATGATCTTACACGAAAGAGGGCTCTCTCTTGGTGGCCAAGCTGCAGCAACTGAACTACATCAGAACGAGCCTGGGAAGATCTGACTTGGCGCTGGTTTGCAAGAACAGCGAGCCGAGATATGGCCAAATTAACAAGAGCTTTGAACCTTGTGGTCTTGAAGCTTCTTCCCAGCAGTGCATCAATCTTCTTTCCCATGTTTCTGAGAAATCTTTGTTAGCAAAACTCCTGACTAGTTCTCCTTTCCCGGAGGGAAAGAGGCTTAAAATACACAGCCACGTCAATAGGAGAACTATGTGGGTGAGCCACGTGGACGCCAGATAGAACGCAAAAGGAACATAAAAGTAAATTACAGGTTTGGACTTTAGGTATTGAAAAGATGCAGTTTTTATAATTCATCAACTACCAAGTTGCCTTATTTTGAATTGGGTCTTTTCTAGATAGTCCTTTTTCATGCGCGGAAAAGAAAAAATCGATGTTTAAATACTTTAAATTACTTTTTTATTTAATACTTTATTTGATATCTGTTATTAGAGAAAACGAGAAAATTTTCCCATCAGCCAAAACTAAATACCAATTTCCTCTCTTAATGATCAACGATCACATTTATAATAGTCAAAAGGTATATTTACATTTTTTTTATAGCAAGCATCAATTTCAGATGTGGACATACATGGACAAAATTAAGATATAAAAAGTCCTAATAATTACAAGTAAATGAAACGTGTAAGAAAAAAGGGAAGGTTTGACGCGGTTGCCGTGTAAAAAACACAACATAAAGATCAGTGTAAACAACGGGCAGAAGGGTCTTTCCTATGAACCCATCTTCTTCCAAAGTGTTGGATTTCCCTATTTTTCCACGAAAATTGTCAAAACCTGTAGTAAATATTGAAAAGAATGGATGTGATTCGATTATTATGATTACTTTAGAAATAAAGAAAAATGGAACCAACTTTCTCATCAACTTTTATGAAGACAAGAAAACGGACTGAACTTGTCCAATAAGCTTTCGTACATAACAATATACCTATTGTCCATAATTCCTTGGTTAAAACTTTAACGTATCAGCCGCAATGAAAAGAAAATCTGTTTTTTGCTGGGTGATGAATGAATTCACATATCCCAGTTGGAAAATTCAGGTCAATTGAGGGTACAAGGTTAAAATAATGATACCAAGACCATTTGTTTCTATTGATAGACTTCTCACTTTATTATTATTATCTTTTTTTTTAAAAAAAAAAAAAAAAAGGAGAGATGATTGAGTCAATTATACCAACCAGTCTTGTTGTAAATGCAAATCCAAGTATGCAGGCAAGTTAACAAGAGTTTTCTCAGCGACTTTTCCTGAGGACTAACACAACAACAAATTTCACGGATATTGCCTGCCTCTTGCTTTAAAACAAACAAAAGATCAACGAAATACTAGAAATTTTCAGTTCTAGTCCTCTGGCACTTGCCGAATACAATTATGCCCTTTCTCCTTCTCATTTTGTCATTCACCCCCTCTTATTATTTTGCTATGTAAAATAAAATGGTAAATTTTTAAATAACTAACGGGTTTGAGGGAATTTTTTAAATTAAAATGGATAAAAATTTTAAGATCCTTGTTTTTTTCGGCCTCATTTAATAATCTGATCTTTTTATTTTCAAAATGAAGCTACTAAACATCACTTTGTCCTATAGCTTCCTTTGTTTTGTTTTCCAAAAATATTTTTAAAAGTTAAAAATCATTCTAAAGAAATAGCAAGAAAACAAACACAATTTTCAAAAACTAAAAATTTAAAAACTAAGTTATTATCAGACACGACCTTAGACCTTAACTTTTTCTCTTTACTATCTTTTATTTCTATGTGAGTGAAGTCTATCACAGATAGATTTTTTAGGCATTGAGTTAGTACTTGGTAGATAGAATACCAATCTCAAAGAGCAAATTGTTAGTTATTGGGGATCTGAATAAGGAACCAATGAGAAATGTTGCTTGAAGGTGAAACCTTACTAACAATGAGCCTCTATGATACTCAAAATAGTCAATTATCCCTTATATTAAGTTGCCTTCTTCCATGTTAGATTGTGACTTGAGAATGGTATAGCTTTGCTTACCTAATCAAGATTGCAAAAACTATTGTAAGAATGAAGGCAAAATCGGTTATCTCCAAAACATTAAATATTGTACATGTGATGGGGCAAGATTGATAGATGCTACTATGGAAAGGGTAGCAGTGAAAAAATCTCCAACGAATTACAAAGGCATGAAATGTGATGGGGGCCCACACCATTAACGACGAAGGGGAAATCCATTACAAATTGACTTCCTCGTCAAGCGAATAGCGGCGAAACGCAGGAATTAGATTGCCTCATATCCACTAAATGTTTGAAGATATTTCTTACTCTTCATAGCCATCTCATAGGCATAGCCTACGGAAATGATCGAGTCCAGTTTGGGTTATTTACGTTGGTATAAAAATGATTGGAACTCACACCCATACAATAAGGCAACACGATGCACAGATCACTAAATACCTTGGATTTGTAGATTCATCTAGAAAGCCCCCAACATTTATTCCGCAACGTCATTAATCATTGAATTTAAGGTTATGCACTATGGTGATACTATAAAATTTTCCGGAGTTTAGAGCATATGACCAATCAAGATTAACAAAATGACTTGTCATTACCTAATCTGCCAAGCCCGTCCAACATTCCACTAATCTGGAATAATACAACCAGTTTATTCACATAACGGAGTTTAGTACAAAGTTATCCAGATGAACTAAAATCTCAGAGATCGTGGTCAATTCTGATAAACAGGAAGCTGATTGGGATAATCCCTGGAAAAACTGAATCAGCATCTTGCTTCCGGGAATATTACTTTTACGAAGGCAATGCTTCTGATTACACTCGGCTATACGACACCACATTGGATGAAATTGTTGTTAAGTGTACAGCTGGGCAACAGAACAAAACATAAAGGAACCTGCTTTTAATCCAATATTACAGTTAACCAGCACTAAACTAAAAGACATGTTTGGCTTGACTTTCCATGGGTCAAATATATATTCTAAAACGAAAAAGAAAAAAAAAAAGATTTAAACACTTAAAAGATCAATCCAAACATGGACAAAACAAAAAAACAATTTCTTACACTTACGCTTCAGGCTGCCATTACAAATAAAGAGGGAAATTCTTGATGAAAAGAATAACAGCCACAGAAACAAGTGAGCCTGTATGAAACTGACATTAATCACACAGGTGACAGAAGACTAGTTAGCATGCACTCATCTCAAATGCAGTCAGGTATCCAAAATACTAGTATAATAAGTATCTAGGAGGTGACAAAATATATAAGTAAATATAATTCACGGAAATGCTCATCATATAAAGCATGGAGAACTCGAGAACTATAAATACTGATATGGGATGAAAATGGCAATACATAAGCGAAGTCATATAGGCAAAGACAGCCCAAAGAAGTGCAGGTGATCATCTAGTAAAATATTAGACCAATCTTCAACATGAAGCTCAAAATATATTATAAGAAATAGTTTTGCAATCAAATTTGATTATGCAATTGGGCTTGATTGGAAGAAAACACAGCAAACACATGTGAAACAAGAATAACATAACAATATGAGATATTCTGCTAATAAAACCACGAGACAACAAGACCTGTCTATCAATAGGCATAAGGAACAAAGAAGGTTTAAATTTAAACGCATGTCTTTAATGCATAAGAACAACAATTTACCATGTGCACAATGTGATAACCAGTACTGTAACGAAGATGCAACAGAATAGATCAAATTACAAATCCAATGTGTTCATTACAAACATTAAATTTGTAATGAGAATCTTATAGAATTTGATATAAGAATAAAAGTTTCAAGGGAAGTTACAGATAAAATAGTATGAGCATAAACAAATCGATTCAAATTTTGAACTAGAGCGCTAGTCCTGAAAAACCCCAGACGGGCATTTCAGAAACCTTGAAATCATCTAAACAGTAGGTGTCAAAGTAACAATAGTGGTGGGGGTGTAAAAAAGCTCCAACCACTTCTTTCAGGAATTTTCACTTGGAGAAACAATTACACAAAATACGGTATTAGAGAATTGAAAGGAATGCTCGCGTTCATTCAGCATCTCTCTTTATAATTACAAGTGAATGGAAAAGCTACATTACATGAGCTATAGAAGAGAATCAAATAAGTGACCTTGAATATAATCTACATAACTGGACCAAACAGTGAAATGAACTAGATTTTAAAGTTTCGTGGCCCATACCATGAGAAATGATTATTACGAGCACCCAATAGAAAGATTCTCCAGCAAGAAGCAGAGAACTTCATTGATTGTGTTCATAACTGATAAATCCCTCAAAACCCAACGCTTCAAAACACAGAAACAAAGACATCTCACAAGGTGATTTGATTTTCAATGTTCTACTCTTCTCTTCCAAAATGTTGAATCATCTAGAAATAACTTGCTCATAGCCTCATAGGCATTCTTCTAAAGTCTTATTTTTAAGTCTCTGCCTGCCCCAAGTCCCAGACTTCAAATTTTAAAAAGTCTAATTCTATCCAACTTATATTTCATCAATATTTTTTTATAAGATTTATTCATTATTTAATATAGTTCTAAATAATAATAACATAATTCAAAATTCAAACCCTACGTCTCAAGTATAAGTTAAAGCTTCTATGCACTTCCGCATGAAATAGATCGCACTCAATGATTAAAGGTATAAGAATCCTATTAGCATTTTCTGGATAAGTAACAAAAGAATCACGGTACCCTTTGAATAGGTTTTCTCAAAAATTTATCCCCTTAACCAACTAATTTGAGTGGCACAGAAATCAACTGGTGATGTGCATTTTCATAGCGTTTCTTATGAGATAGTACAATTGAGTGGATAGAAACAAAATTTACAAAAATATCCTAATCATAACATTCCTGCCACAATAACACTAGAACTTATGATTCCTAGTACCTTTCCGTCTAACCTTAGAAATAATTGCAGAAGGCTTTTGGGTTGTTTGCTCAATGCTCATCATCCTTTTGTATTCATGCATCTCTAATTGAAAGTTTTTTTATTCAACACTTATACATATATGTTTCACCATTTCGTACACAACTAATTTCTAATAAAATGATAGAGACCATATTTGTGATATACCACGGAAGAAATATAATTGAAATCTAAATCACTACAACATTTCAATCATAGAAGTAAAACTTCCTTAACTATGTCAGACTTCTTATTAACATATTAAATCTTCTATTTATTTCACATTCATGCAATGTTTTTTGGTTCAGGAGCTCTGGAATTCTAATGCTTTCATTATCATCAAATTTTTATGCTTAAGACAAATATTTATCATATCCTGGAAACAGAAAGGAAATTGGACCATTATCATTGATATTTTCATTAATTTGCAACATTGCATTCTTTCTAAGAAATATACAAAAGAATATAACCTTGCATGGAATTGGAAATACTTACAAAAGAATGGGGATGATATGCAGTTGGCCCTAAAAAAAGAGAAGAAAATCGTAATAAGACAATGAAGCTTTTAAAAGTAAACTTCTAGGCTCTAATCTCACATATATTAAAAAAAGACAACAAAAAAAAACAAAAAGAAACAAGAACGTATAGAAACTGCTTTACTCACTGCAACACTACTTCACATGGTGCCACAGCAGTTAACCTCTCCAATGCAAGTGCCTCCATAAACGACTATATCATGGATCAGCACAATCCAATCATTAGGTTTCATTCAAACTAAAGACACAAATAAACTTTGAAGACTATGATAGTTTAACACAATATCAATACTGTCAAGCAACATTTCAAAGATAATACAATCAATAGTTCAAAATCTTCCAACGGCAATATATAACAATAGCATGCACACTAAGTAGACTATATTCATGGATTAATATAAAGAGGTAAAAAATAAAGGTTCTCGTTGTACAGTCCCTAATTGATTGCTAGCATATCCTTGTTCCCAACCACCCCACAGTGGCGGTAGGTTGCATGATAAAACAAATCATGGTCATAAATACACATGCATCTGTCCTCAAGGAAAATAAACTAGACAGACATTTATTAACTAATATCAACGCTGTCGCAATTTTCTCCCAATAAAACAAACCAAGGTACCTTCTCCTGAGTGCCTCTAAATCACTTAAGCACTGGAAGGTTCTCTCAGAGCAGAAGCAGACATCCTGAAGGAAAAACTATATTAGACACTTAAGAACCTGAAAGCAAGAAACAAAATGTCTCGAGAGAAAGAGATGGGGAGAGAGAGGACAGCAGAAGATAAAATCTTGCCAGCCTCCATATTAGTAAGGAAAACAACAAAGTAATGTATTAAAAACCAAAATAAAAATTAAGCACTGAATATAAACCACAAACCATCTTAGAAAAAAGAAGAAATTTTATTTAACAAAGAACTAAAACTAAATAGATTTTTTTGTCCTTGCTAATTTCCTTGCGAGCACGACTGCAGAAATGGTGTTTGAAGTACAAAATGAAAGAAATAATGGGGAAAGCAAGTATGAACAAAATTTTCATAATGGCCACAATCAAGAATGATTACAGGGGGAAGAAACGCTTTCAGCAAGTTGTCTTACAATAGAAACAGTACATTCGACTGAAAGAACCCGCCACTCCTGACCAATATGACCCCTTCTGAATTCAATCATCCCATAATTGTGCCAGAAGCTTAGGTCATCATAAAGAAGACTGGCAATACCAAGTGATTAGAAACTGTATGAATTAGGTCATAATTTACAAGAAATCTACTGAACTCTGGTGTCATAAAAGCAGCAACATTGATCACTTGCCAGTGATGAATGGATGATTCAATGCTTGTGATACTGTCATCCGTTTTTCTGGATCCAACACAAAAATTTTGTCTAGAAGATCCTTAAAATTGGCTAACATCTTTGGATCTTCACCAGGAGATCCCCTAATAATTGATCCAATATCTTTAGGCTTTATATTGACTATTATTCGCTTTATGGTCTGCAAAAGTAGAATTCAAATCTCAGTCAGTATAGATACAGCTGCCATAGAAATTAGAATGCGGCCATTCCAAATGCAATACCATTCACACACACAACAGCATTTTAAAAACTTTTAATGGACGATATTTGCTTAGCTTCAAAAATCTTTGAAGTCCAGAAAATATAAGTTGTAATCGTATATAGCAGCAAATTTCAATTAGGAGTTTTGTGACACAACACAAATAAGTGAATGGCTTTAGACCCCAGAATCAGGAAAAGGGGCTAATAATTACCTTTTTCGTTACAGGATCCTCCTCAGAAGCATGGAAGTTCAGGTCCTGGTCAAAATGTTGGTCAGTAAATGCTCCCTGTAAAAATCAATAGGAGGGGAAAAAACATCAGTAGCAAGAAACATATAAATTTAACTTGTAACTCAGAGACAAAGATATTAAACAAAAGTCCTGTCCTGTGGACAAATCTATGTACCTTACGAAGCATCTTCTTTGGAAAAGGGCCCTTTAATTCCATGTGTAGCCGCAGCATGTCATTATTAGAAGGACCTGGGAAAAGAACTTTTCCTGTAGATAGCTCGTACAAACAGCAACCCACAGACCAGATATCCATTGGATGGTCATATGACAGCCCTAAAACTGCAACATGCAAAGTAATATCAGTGAAGTAATAACTAGAATTACTTGGGAGAAATAAATGCTCGGTAACAACTTAAAAATAAAAATAGGTGTACTATTTTGACCGCCAGATTCAACAGATGGAAAAAGAACTAAAAAACTTACTTATTTCAGGTGCACGATAAAACCGGCTAACAAGGTATGGAGTGATTTCATTTTTACCAGCAAACATGGCATTACCAAAATCACAAAGCTTCAGCACATTTTTTCCCTCGTTAACCTGAAAATTTTATCAAGCATCGTGAGAAACATAAGATCGACCAATTCAATGGAATTTAAAACTTGAAAACATACCAGCATATTATCCGGCTTTATATCACAGTGGAGAACACCACAGTTTCTCAAATGCTTCAGGGCAATAAAAAGCTGCTTAGCGTATGCCCTCACAGCAGTTAGCTTAAGGCCAATATTGCGCCCAAAATTCTTCAAGACCTCACGGAGATTCATATGAAGAGATTCAAAAACTAAACAAAGATGATTCCTATATTTGAAACTTGAAAGAAAACGAACACAGTGACGCTTGTCATCTGGATCTGCACCTACTAGCTTTTTCAATATGACCAACTCCTCCAGACCAGCCTTGTACCTGTACATCACAGGATGCAATAGAGCATCAGGTACTTGAACATGCAACAAAATGAACACCACAATAGCATCACTAGAAAGCAAGCAAAACATACATTGTTTCATTGCTACGCAAAATTTTGATTGCCACTTCTTCTGGTTCGCCATGACCAGCTTTGAGATCCTTTGCACGGACTACGGTTGAAAAGACACCTTTGCCATGTGCAGCAGCAATTTCATACCGACTATCAAGCACTTCACCAAATCGATAGTCTATATTCAACACAAAAGTTAAATAAGCAAGGACTAAATGAATTAAATACATTTTTCAAATGCAAAAAATATATATATGAAACCTAAAAATTAGCAACAAGTTCATTAAAATAAATGATCAGTTTCTTCTGCTGCTCAATTTCATAAATTAGGTCACATCTGGCTAGGCAACAAGCAACATAGTAAAACTAGTTGCACAAACAATCCTACAAACATTTTCTTCAAACCCTCCAAGCATAGACAAGAAAAATAACAATAAAAAAATTAAACCAACCAGTCAACAACTTCACAAGAATACCAGAAAACCTATTGTGGATCCCACCAAGATTATCTGAAATCTATCAATTTACATGTCACTCATATTAGAATCGACAGCATCAGGACAGAGGTGCAAATAATCCTCTTCTTTTGAAGGCCCAAATGCAAACTTTATACAAGTTAACAGCATTAAGATTCTGAATAGGCTAAAGCAAGACCAAGGATCCCATGGACATGTTTGTCAATAGCTATACTCAACGTTGTTAACTTGTAAAACAAAAGGAGTATCGAAATCAAAATTTAGTGTATCACGTATAGTAAGTTTCAATTTGATAAATAATATTGAAATATAAATATAAATAGTTGATACTAAAATAGATAAAAACAATAAATAGCTTCAGAATATATAGAGAAGAAAAACATAGAAATTTCAAACCATTGAACTGATATGTAGTGGTATGCATGAACACATGAGAGGGGGAAAAACATTTGAAAAAAAATGCCAATAAAGAGTCATCAAAAGAACAGTCAACCAATTAGTTTTAATTTATAATTTTCCAATTTCAAGATTGTCTTCTCCCTTTCCCATTATTTTTTTTTTTTATTTTCTTATCTCGTGTGTGCCTCTTCATTTCCTAGCTCAACAGACTTTTGTTTTTCATTTTACTTCTTCCCCCTTTCTATTTCTCCTCCCTCTTCCCTATTCTTTTTGTTTCACTTTCATCAACGATAATTGCCAGAATCCACACTAATCGTCATCGGTCTCTTCTCCAACTATTGTGACTCATCGCCGACCCAAAGTAGCTTTCTTCTCCAGCTGACTGAAGATGACGGTGTTTTCGTTATAGGTTTATCTTAATTTCTTGAATCAGAAGTTGCGATTCACTCCGATTTTTACGATTCAACCTTCTGAATCACACAATTCATCTCATTTCCAATTCAAATGAACAAACTAACTCTTTTTAGCTCCGTTACGTTTTGACTTGTGCGATACAGCTCATGTAACATGCGAGACTACGAGTTTATCAACACTGGTTATACTTAAAATAAGATGTTTTGTTAAAAATTAAACACACCATAATATAACCTGTGACTCCCATTTCAACTATAAATATGATCATACACATCCTGTACCATGAATATTTAAACATGAGATACAATAATAAGTGAATTATAGATCATTTATAAATTCCAGTCGTCCAGGTGAGATAACAGAGATACCCGTATACTTACTATAATATCCATCCGCATCATCCCAATTGTCATGAAGACCACTCCTCTCTATCTGCAAACCATCACCTTTGCCCTGCCAACAAGAAGTAAACAAAAATATCTAAATGCCTTTATGCAACGGGAAAAAAGTAAAACTGCAAAAGGCATAGGTTCTCATACCATTTTACGAACTGCAGCAGGTGTTTCTCCAAAAATGTCATCACAGAATAATCCATCTGACCCCTCAGCCTGCAGTTATTAATATGAACAAATTTTAAAATTATAAAATTGTTCATCTTCTAAAAATAAAGAGAATAACTACGGAAGAAAAAAATTGCACACAATGGAGCTCAAAGAAGACTTTAAAGTTAAGAAAATAATTTCAGAAAAAAAAGAGAGGAATCTACTCTTATACAAGAGAGCATTCTGCGCACCTTTGGAGTACCCTCTCCAAGTTCTTTAGTACCAGCAGTTTTATCAGTCGCAATTACTCCATTTTGTTGTGGTGATTTCTCCACAACAAAAGATGAGTCAGCAACACTATCATCCACCGCCCCATCAACCAATTCTGGAATAGCACGAGCAGCAGCTTCTGATTGAGAAGAATCATTTGCAGAATCCTTACCTGGTCAAAGATAAATCGTTGCATTAAAGTTAGACTGAGGTAGTTACTATAATGTCTATCAATGTTGCAGACCTACTAAAATCTCTAAACTCTATCAGTCCATTTGAGCTCCACATTGCAGGCAGACAGGACTTATAAATTAACCTAATCCTTAAATAAACCATGATCATAGTGAGAAGGTAAAATCCCTCTCAGTAAATTGTTTGACATCAAAATAAGAAAGTGGAGGGGAGGGAGGGGTGAGGTACTACGATTGTGCAGTAAGAAACTTCGAGTAAGAACTTAAGTCCATGCAAAAAAAGTTGGCAAGCAAGTCCATACTTGCTGGCTTCTCTGCTTGATCTTAACTTCTTAATTGAAAATAAATGTAGTCCAATCCAAGTAAATGCAGAAATTTTACCTTTCTCAGATTCCTTCAAAGAAGGCTCTACTTGTTTCTCTAACTGCTGGCATTTGTATTTTGGAACCAAAAAATATATATTAAAAATTACCTCAATAGCTTGTCTTCACCTCCTTCACGAGTATTTCTCTTAAAACTACCACGCTTTTCCACAGTATTAATTCTTCCCCCATCCAGACCAAATTCATTAACATAATGCCTAGACTGCTTAGAACCTTTAACATAGCCATGTTCAAGATTCCCATACTTGTCCTTACTACTTAAAATGTCACTGGATTTATTCTTGTTTCTACCATCTTGTCTCTCCCTATCAAATTCTTTATCCCTATACCGGTCCTTTTGCATCTCTCTCACCCTTTCCCTGTCTCTATTTCTATCACTATATTCAGCCTTATCATCATTCCGATCCCTGTCCCTATCCCTTCTACCATCCCAATCCACTTCTTTTTCCTTGCTCCTATCTTTTTCCCTTTCTCTTCTTCTATCCCTATTACCCTCTCTATCAGTGCTCCTACATCTTTCCTTTTCTGCTCTTCTATCCCTGTCCCCCTCTCTTTCCTTGCTCCAACCTCTCTCCTTCTCCATTCTTCTATCCCTTTCTACCTCTCTTTCCCTACTCCAACCTCTTTCCCTCTCCACTCTTCTATCTCTCTGCACCTCTCTTTCCCTACTCCAACCTCTTTCCTTCACTCTCCTATCTCTTTCCGCATCCCTTTCCCTCCTCCTATCCCTATCTGTCTCTCTTTCCCTGCTCCTGTTTCGTTCCATTTCCTTTCTTCTATCCTTACTCCTACCTCTCTCTCTCTCATCATACTTTTGCTTATCTATCCCCTTATCTTTATCTTTGTTTTTTTCCATTTCGTTTTCCTTGGACCAGTCCCCATCCACCTCCATCTTTATTCTCCCTTTGTCCTTCGTATCCCTGCTTCGATGCCGCCTTCCCTCTCCCCTAGCACATTCAGTGTAATCATCATCCAAGTCAGTGTGAACTTTACCTTTATCATCAAATACTCGGTGATCCCAACCATGATAATGTCTACTCTTTGACTCTGCCTCCTCTTCTACTGTTTCACGAGACTGAGATTGCCCCCTAGAATGACAATTTGACCTCGATCTGCTCCTACAATCTGATGAATCAATGAATCGATCGTGAGATGTTGATGGTGTAAAATCCTGAGACTTGTCTTCAGTCCTTTCTAACTGTGGCCTTTTCCCATTCCCCAAGGTGCTTCCATCTGTTGCCACCTTTCCATTGCCATTGTTGCTTATTTTCTTAATACCCCCTTTAGAAGGAGATAACATTTGTTTGTGCTGCCTCTCGTCTAACTCCAGAGATTCGAGATCAAAATCCCCTTTGCTATGACCCTCTCGACAACGTTCAAAATTATTGTATTTAATTCCAGCAACTTCACTCGTGGAAAAGCTACCATCATTGCCATGCTTACAGCCAGAGTCAGTTTGATAGAGCATCATGTTTTCCTTGTCTCTGTCTTTTTTTAGATGATAGCCACCTTTTTCCTTATAATTATAGAACTTACTGTCCACTTTTGAGGTCTTCCGATCTTGAGCACTGTTTCCTGCCCCCTCTTTCACAATTAAATTAGCCTCGATATCAGATGATTCATCCACCGAATGACACTCCTGCAAACCCATTAAGAGGAAATGCTTAGTGCAGATGCTTGCATTACAAAGTCACAGATAAATTAGTCACAGTATAGATGCATAGTAGGAAACACGTAACCAGATCTTACAAATTAAATGCAAGCCTGAATCTTCACTGAAACGCCTACTGAAACTTCTTTTGCATTTCACTTGTGTTTGTGAGGTGTAATCAGATTCTTACATGTGCAAGAAACACTGAGTAAATCTAACAAAACGTCACCATGAAAGTTCGATCATAGTCTAAAATTAAATACAAGAAAATAATTCTCAATTGGCAACTGACGCGAACGAAGGAAAGTACATATATACCCGTAAAAGGTCATTGTTCGTTGTTTAAAGACAGTTAAAAAAGTCTTCGTTCGTTTCTCTAAGAGAATAGAACCCTTGAAGGTACAATTGATTTTCAAACGCTAACAACCCTAGTCTTTTCTCAAAATTTCACGGCAATCAAACAGAATGTACGAGTAGAACAACAAGCAACTTGTCAAACTGAAATAAAATTATGTTGGTTGGAACCTTACCATATCGGGCTGGTCAATTCTATGGGAAATTTCATCAGCTTCAAATTTCCCAAATTTCACATCCACCTCCTTCATCGCGCTCTCGTTCTCGCGAACGCCAGCCTCGTCCTCTTCGAGAATTTCACCTTCCTCAACGTCATCTTCGGGCCGAGATCTACGATTAGCAACAGGAGGAACACTATCCTCCTGGTCACGGCAGCTTTCTTCTTCGTTCTTATTGCTGCTGTGACGATGTCGGTGACGGCGGCGATGGTGACGGTGTTTGTGACGCTTCGAATATTTCTCATCGTCTTCATCGGAAGCAGATCGGCGGTGCTTCCGGTGAGCAGTATCGTTAGCCATTGGCGTCGCAAGAAATCTAGGGTTTGTCTCTCAACCTTTTCGCTGTGTACGCGTTTTCGGCCTTCAGAGAACAGAGTTGCGTAACGAGATAGTTGTAGTTGTAGCGCTGTAGCTTTACGATAATTATTTTTCTTTACTTTATTTAAATAATATCCATAATACGAATTTTACCTTCACTGGTTGGTTAAGAGACCACATTGCCATTTGACAGTAGCCAAGGCGCTGAGTAGTGAACCCGTGATATACATATTAGTATATTACACGATTTTCTTTTTTTTTCTTTTTTTTTTTTACTGATACGATTTCCGGTGAATTGCATATTTAAATCGAACTAAAATTATCTCTCCAAACAAAAACAAAGTTAAATTATGAGATTATTCATCCAAACAATAACCCTTCGTTTGGACGATAAATAATTTTAAATTAATTACTTGTTTGGAATGAAAATTTTTTGAAATTAATGTATTTAAATTTGTGTGTTTCGATAATAACGGAAAAGGAGAAGAAAGTTAAGTATTTACTAGGGGTCTTTTTTATCGATAGAAAAAAAACAAAACTAATTACACATATAGAAAAAAGTGCACTTCATGCTTTCCTATTTCTCACGTTTTTTTCTATATGTATAATTAGTTTTGTTTTTTTTTTCTATACACAATAATTTTCCTATTTAATTACTAATATAGGCTTTTAACTATGATTTGTTAATTAAAAATTCGACAAGTTCAATTAAGTAATTTACTTTTAAATCCTGTGAAATCCGAATATTTTGGTTGCGAAAGTTTTTTTTAAGTAAAAACAGATTTTGAAATCACCTCGAATTTTAAAATCATTATCTTTCTTGCAATAAGAAATAACGAAATCCATTTGAAATTCGTTATGAATTGATATCCCACAAAATCACAAGGTTCCAAATAGATCATAAAGGAGATAACCATTTTAATCATGGCTTATCATATTGCATTAATTTAAACTTTAAACTTTTATTTTTGTCAATTTTAACTCTAGATTTAAAAAGTGCTCTAATTTTAACTCACAACTTATTTTTTATTAATTCACCTACTACCTTTAAGGAAACGGATATAAATAGAAAAAATATCAAATTATTTACAAACATAAAAAATTTTCATTATCTATCAGTGATAGACTTTTATCAATGAGCGATAGAAGTCTATCACATTTTATCACCGTCTATTTGCGATTGACTGCGATAGACTATTGTATGTGTCTATCTATAGTATATCGCGACACAGTAAAATTTTGCTATATTTGTAAATATTTTCAGCAGTTTTATCATTTAAAATAATTTTTCTATGTTATGTAATCCAATAAATGTACGAGGACAACCTTTTTTTACGATACTTGGAGCGAAAACTTATTAGATGGTTAAAATTGCAACACTTTTGAGACTTGGAGATTACAATTGTTTGAGTTTAGGGTAAGAGTTTATGAAATTGAAAGTTGGTCCAAATTGGTATTTGAAAGTTTGTATTCAAATTTGATTTTTTCTTCCAACAAAAAAACAGTTAGTTTATACTCCATTTCACAACCATTTAGTTCTCATATTTTGGTTTCACAAAAGTAAACTGGAAAACGCTTGAACCCCATATCGTAGTTATTGAGCAGGACCTTAGTTTTCGACTTTGTAGGTTTTTTGTCGATTCAATAAGTTGCCCTTTTAACTTTTAATTTTGTGTTTGGTAAATTTTTAAACATTAAAACCTGTTGAATAAATTATTCAGCTTTCTTATTCATGTCTAATTGATTTGATATTTAATATATTGTCGATATATTTAACATTTTTTAAAAAAGTCACATACATATTAAATATAAATTAAAAACTCATACCTCGTTTAATAACCATTCAGGTTATTGTTATTGAAAATTAAGTTTATAAACACTACTTCTATCAATTAATTGATTTCATTTGTTATTTAACTTTTATGAGCATTTTAAAAAACAAAGTCGAGTGTTTAAAACTAAAACAATTAGTTTTTAAAACAAACAAAAAAAAAAAGTTGGCCTTTTGCATATAGTTTGAGTGTTCAATTGGAAAAATAAAAACTACAGTAAGGAAGTTGTAAAAAGCAAGCATGATTTAAATATAAAAAATCAGATAGTTACAAAACAGAATATTTACATCATGAGTCTTGAATTTCCATGTTGCATCTAATAGATTGGAATTTCCATGTTACATCTAATAGATTGGTTATATATACACATGTGTGTGAGACGCTGATGTATTCCGTACAAAATTAAAAGTTGGATTCGTTTGATAACAATTTCATTTTTAGTTTTATGTTGTATTTCTAAAATTCCATAACGTGGTTTTCACATTTCTTAAAAGAAACACTTGAACTTTTTGTTAAAATCCTCAATACAAACACAAGTTTTTGAAACTACTAAAATCTATTTTTTGTAATTTTTAAAATTGAGCTTGGTTTTTTTAAGACACCGGTAGATAAAGTTGACGACAAAACAAATAAACTTATAGGAAAAGATGAAAATATTCGTCGACACGTGGATATTGGTAAATTGAATGGTTTGACATCGATATTCAATATCTATTGACATCTCCAACATCTTTTTTTTTTTTTTTTATAAATGCTAGTAAAACATTAAAAAAAAACTTCATCTATTTAGTTTAATATGAATAGGAATAGTGATAACAATATCCATAACTTAGTGTTGGACTAAAATCAACTTAATTAGTAATCTAATTTTTTTTTTAACAAATGTTGCGACGTACAGAAATATTCGTCGATATCGATTTTTTATCTATAAATCCATAAAATTGAAATCTTGATATCGATATCCATGGAATCAACATGTGAACGGGCATTTTTCATCGTTTGACTGTAAGAGAACTCGTGCAAGTGTGATGTAGAGTCGAGCACACTCTAAATGGGTGTTCGCACGTTTAAGTTTTAGATATATAGTAACCCGAATCAAACTAATTATTTCGTCCAAATTGAACCGAACCACAAATAACGAGTTGGTTCAGTTTCGGTTTTATGTATTGTGAATTATATCATATTATATATAAATATATAGAATATAAATCGCTCGGTTCAATTTGGGTTCAGTTTTCAAACCCAATAGTGAATTGAACCAAAACTTCATTTATATCATTTTAAATTGAACCGAACAGATACTTTACTGAAAACCAAATTTTCGGTTCGACTTTATCATTTGATTTGGTCGATTTTAGCGAACACTCGTAATTCTGATGCCTAAATCAGTACACAACTGTTTAGTTTGTTTACCCCTCATAATAGTGGAATGAGACTATTTATAAAATCTATGACCTGACATTTGCTTGAGAAATGTGTAATGTTGACGATGTCGACATAGGTGCGGTTGTCGAAGTTTCACGATTTTAACCAATAAGCTCTACTCGATTATTATCCTTTTGATAAAATTAGGCGAGCTCAACTGAATCTATCCAAGACCTGAAGCTACATCTTCTTATTTCCTCGGGCCTGGACTTTATCTTGGATAACCCCAACATACCTAAAATCTGAATTTCGTATCATAAAACTTCCAAGAAACACAACAACGAAATTAACACGGACAAATTACAATAAAAAAAACAAGAACTTTAAAACAATACCATTTAGAGGAAAGTCGTCAATCAAACATTTGATTATGTTACACTAAAATAAAGTTTCCAGCTAAACACAACCCTTCAAACTGTGCCAAACTCCGACAAATAACATCTTTTGAATTAGTACGACGATTTTGTTGCATCCAAAAGGCAATATTTAATATTCTATGCAAATATATTTTCATCTTAAAAGAAAAAGAAAAAAAAAGGAAATCTCTTCAACTTTTTTCTTTGAAGCTAAAGAACAAGCAGTGGGATCCTTTATTATCTACGAACGTGACTGAAAAATATTCCAGTATATATTTATAGTTATCTGCAAGAAGAACCAAACAATCTCTTGATCGTTGAAACTCTGGATGGAATCTGCAATCTTCGAGTCAATATCACTTTCTTGTCCAACAAATTCACCACCACAGACTCTGTATCTATATCCGAACAAAAATCATCAAATCAGTGAAGTCCAAATTATATAATAATCATTTAGTTTTTCAAAAGTTATATTAAATAATATACTACCGAAGAATTTAGGTATATTTGGATTGATTTTCTAAATATTTATAGATGTTTTTTTAAATAAACATTTAAATCTAGAGTCAAATTTAAAAAAAAAAAAAAGAGTTTTCTAGGTTCCGTTCAATAACTATTTGATTTTTAGGTTTTGGATTTAGTTATTTACATACTCGAGTTTCTTTGTTTTATCATTCGAGTTAATAAAGTTTTAAAAAACCCAAACCAAAGTTTTGAAGAAAAAAAAGTTTTAATATATATATATATGACTAAAAATTTAAATGCTCTGTTTATGTGAGGAGAAGCTTGTAATTAAAATATTGAAAGGAAACAAGTTTAATTTCAAAAAATAAAATTGAAATTGTCGGAGCTTTACTAAATTCTTTTTTGTTTTAAAAATTACCTCTAAAATCCAGATACCAAAACAAATAAACTAGGTAAAGCTTAATTTTCTAAAAAAAAAAAAAAAGAAAAAAAAAACCAATTGATAACGATTTTATTTTTTATTTTTTAAAATTTATGTTTGTATACTTTTGATTAAATTTCTAATTAAATTCTAAAAACAAGTTTGGGTATTAAAATCTAAACTTACAAAGGGACCTAAATCACTATCAACCCATATCTAGTTTTACCAAAAACAACTTTTAAAAATTACTCATATTTTACCTTTCTCCTCTCTCCTCACACTTCTAAACAGGCCTAAATGCTTATCAAATAAAACAGAGCTAAAAACCAAATTCTATAAATGAATAAAAGCAAGATTGAAAAATGGAATGAAATTCCTCAAAAACAGAACCCAAAAACACAGTAGAAACTCACCATTCATTTTGGAGAGTATATTGGCCAGTTTCTTCTGACATTCAGCACACCGAATATCAGCTGTTAATACAATTTCCTGAACCTGGAAAATCAAGAAGGACCATCATCAGCCATTAAATTGCAACCACAAAGACAAGTGCAAGAGATGCAGAGAAAAAAGCAGAGACAAGAGGCAGAGATAAGGACTCAATGGAAGCCAGGCTAGAAGCATGAGGGAAAATCTTCTGCTTCCGAACTCCGATTCCGGCCGCCGCCATGCTCCGCATCCGATCACACGCCGCCAATGAAACAGGGGATTCTTATATATATATCATCTACCTATTTGAGAAGGGGGAAGGCCAAAGGTGAAGGGAAAGGAAGATTTTATGTATGGGTTTGTGTAAAAGGGGGATTATTATAAGTGGTTGAAGAAGGGGAAAAGGGAAAGGAAGATAATGAAGGATAAGTAAAAGAGGGTAAGCCGTGAGAGTGAAATGGTGATGAGAAAGAGTTGACAAAGATGGTTCGTTTCACAAATGACAGCTGCTTTCCGCAAAAGAGTTTGGCTATTTTTTTTTTTTTCCTCGCCAGGATGATTCCTTTGAGTTCGCTTGTGTGACCAAACACCCCCACATTTTGGGATAATTTATAATGGGTTAAATTATATCAAATATTCTTAAACTTTGTACTTTGTATAAAAAAAAAATTGGAACATTTTTAAAATACCTTTAAATTTTTTCAAAAAATTACAAATTTACTCTTAGCGTCAGTTTTGGACGAAAATCGTTAGTATTTTGTTTAAAAATTTGCTTATGAAGATAAAATCATTGTATGGACAAACAGAAGTATATTGTTCATAGTACTATAAATTTTCCTGTAAATTTATAATAATATTTTTTAAAAGGCTGTAAATGTATAATATTAGGATCCAATCCTATTCAATAGTTAATATGTCAGCGGTTTTATTTTATGAACTTCACCTCATTCTTAAGTTTTTTTCTTAGTTAGTTTACAAATTTAGTTCTTGAACATTTTTTTTTTAAAGAAAAAGAACATGTATGCTAGACACAAAATTAGTTTAGAGTTATATTAGACATAAAATTCAAATCTATATCTAATAAAACAATTTTTTTTAAGTTTAATTTATCAATTACGTATTATTCATTTGCTAACCATTGTGTCGTGCTAATGATTCATTAGGTACTAACATGTTACTATACTTAGATTACAACAGCTAAATCATTATTACATATTGTTGGTGCCAAAATTCGAATAGGGAAGTGCATATGACTTTCGCGTGACATCAACAGTGAATTTGTTTGAAAGGGAGAAAGAATGTTGCATGTACTTGCCACACACTGAATGTTGCATGTACTTGCCACACACTTCGATACTTAAGCCAAATAATGAAAAAATGTGAAAATCAGGGAGTTGAGAGTATGATTCAAGTTACATCCCTTAGAGATGTCATAATATATTTATAGTAGAGATTGACCTAACGTCTTCTACTTGTCTTCTTAAGAAATATGGTTATCTAAAAACCTAATTGTGTGTTTTGTGAGTTAATTGGACTTGGGGGTGTACATGTCCACGTGTGAGTTGCGCCCTCGACCTCGACCTTTAGTTGATGATGGGTTGGCCCAAAGGCCCAACTCCTTTCCATTAGGCTCAATATGCGTTAGTCTTAGCTCCAGGGACCAAGGCGAAGAAAGTGGTCGGCCTCAAAGGTTGAGTGATGGGTTGACCTAATTCGTCTCGTCTTGGTATCTATATGACTTTCTTTTCCTTTATTTTTAAGATTTATTATTTTGATCTAAAATTACCCATGACACGTGTAATAGAAACAAAATAGATGATTGCATTATGATATACAAAAAGTAGACATCGAGAGGGTATTTGGGGCGTTGAGTTGGTTATCATAGTTAATGGTTCTTATAGTCTATGAGTTATAATAGTATGTGTTTGGGGTGCAGACAATTTTAGAATGGTAGAAAATAATAAACACTATAATAAATAGGGAAAAAGATCAGGGTTGTTTTCAAATATAGAAAAATGACGCTTTTTATCATTGATAGATAGTGAAATTTGTATATATTTGTAAACAGTTTGATATTTTTTTTTTGTTTATAATAATTTACCAAAAGATTATGCATAGAAAAATAGTAAACACAACAATAAATAAGAAAAATATGATGTATAAAAAATAATAAACACAACAAAGTGAGATTTGAAACAATAATATTATACTTAATTATAGGCTATAATAGTCGAAAATATCAACTATTATTGTTGAAGCTCCAAATATAGAGTGAACTATAATAGCCCACCCATCCACTTGAAGACGGGAGACCAAATACCCCGAAATATTATTTCATTGAAAATATAAACGTCAACTATATTTACTATGACATGAGCTAAAATGAGTTTAGTTCAATGATAGTTAACATATATTGTCTTCATGAACATAAGAGATTAAACTCAAGCACAATTTCTCACAATTGTGTTATACTAAACAAAATATTTGAATGTCAAAATAAATTTAATCTAACGATAATTAACACAACATTTTTTCTTATAAGTTAAATGTTCAATCTCCATCGACGCACACTAAAAAATATATATTTGGACATAGAAACTAGTTAAAATATTAAACATTCCTTCTAAATATAAGATCCTCACATGGCTGAACTTAAAGAATTCTGTCTTTTTTGACATTTTTTCAAGTTTTTAACATTTTCCCCAATTAGAATTGAAATTTCGGGGTCGCGTCTACGTACACGAAGCGAAATTAGCAAACAGCGTCTGATCTAGACAACGACGTCGTACTGCACAGAGAAAAAGGGAAAGGTGCTACAACTACAAGGAAGCGACAGATCCCACGCCAAGCTTCCAACGGCTCCAAGGACTACAGGCCTCCGTCTCCATACTTTATTTTGGAAAAATTAATTTATTTAATTAGCTTGTAATTGAAGTTTAATCAATATTGATGTGGATTGGGAGTATTAATCATGGGCGCTCCACTACCAACAAACAATAAAGTTACATTTCGCACCCATGTATTCATTTTAAACTTTCAACCAACTTTTAGTTCTTGGATTTTAGGGGCTATTTTGGCGTCTTATAAAACCCCTTTTTTAACAAATTATGACGGTAACTGAATAATTTATGACATCATAAATTTTCAAACAGTGGTTGTTTAATTATAATTTTATTGGTTATTTTCTTGAAAATACAAAATTTCCCTAGAAAGCAAAAAAAAAAAAAAAAAAAATATATATAGTGTCTGAATCTTTAAACATGGGTCATTTTTTTTTTCACTTTGAATTCTTTTTCTTCGGTCTATTTTTCATTTATAATTCTTTGACTTTTAATAACAATGTCTAAATATGAAACTTAGTAGAAACAAGACAAAATTTAGAGATGAAATATTTAGGCATAGATTAGGTCACCCTTAACAAGATCTATACCTTCGAAAAAGAGTCCGAGTTTACTTTAGAAGTTTGTATGTTGTCGAACGGGAAAATAGAGTTTTGATTATTTGAATGGTTGAATCAAACCCTCCATTGTTTCACGAAGGAGGTAATGGGCGAGTTGAGCAAATTGTCACCCGTCCACTGCCATCTCAACATTCTCACATGTGTGTAGGCGATGGTTTTTATAAATAAATCAATGACACCACCTACATTGTACTTAAACTACGTACTTAGTTATAATGAATACTTCACTTGTTGACTTAGACATTGAAGTGTGTATATGACTCAACACCATGCTAGTGCAAATCCTTTTATAGGTCAGCTCACTTGCGTTTAAAGACTTGAGAGCCACATATCCACATCCACCCAACAACAATATATATGTTTTTTATTTGTTTATAAAACATAGGGCAAAATAGCCCATAAACTATTCCCATGTACCGTCTATTGTCATGAATCAAACGTTCCATTGGAGCAAACAACCAAAAGAAACCAATATATATATGATAAAAAAGGTGAGCAGAGAAAGGGCCTTCATTTATTAATATTTTGGCGACATGTCGACCCAAGTCCTTACCGCAGTGTCGATTTGCCAGTTGAATATCATGGTGTTATTATTGGGACCAACTTCATTTCTGTTCAATTCCAAAAATATCTCGCAAGGAGAAAAATCAAACATCTGTTTAAACTATAAGCCCGGTTTAACATATGTGTATAAAAACATTAGTTCTAATTTTCAACTCGTTTAAACACAACCACAAAATTAAAGCGAGTAGTAATTTCGTGTTGAATTTTAGTCTATATATTTTTCATCGTTTAATTTTAATTTATGTAATTTCAATGAAACTTAAATTTACTCATCAATACTAATTTATTGTTGATTTAATTAAAAAAAAACTTGTTACTATCAAAAGAAAAAGAAAACATGACCTGTTTACTCCTCAAGTTCGAAGAAATAAGTGTATTTGGTTACTGAACTATTAAAATAAAATATATTATTTTAATCTCAAATTATTAAAATTAGCTTTAAAAAGTCTAGAAGCATCTTTTTATTATTTTAAATAATGATGTGTCAATTTAAATTAAAAAATAGTTAATTAACTTTTCTCTCATATCTTCCCTCACTTTTTTTTTTATGAATACGATAGGAGTAAGAGAATTCAAACTAGATATTTATTGATTACCAACATATTTGTATGCTAGTTGAGCTATGCTCGTTTTTGCACCTTTCCTCCCTCTACCCTCCTCCCCTCTGTTTCTATAGTCCATAATCTCCTTTCTTCCTAGATACTAATTAAAAAAGTGGTATCTAAAAATAACATAAACTTTCGAATAAAGAAAATCAATTTATTTAAAACCTACTTTTATTATAAAAAATATTCTATTGCAAGTCATATAATTGTTTAAAACAATAATCAAAGTTACTTCAAGAATATTTTAAACTCAATATTAAAAATTTGACCAAATACACATATATTCTCAAAATTTGGAATTAATTTTTCTTTTCCAGAGAATTAAATACAAAGCCCAAATCCAACAACGGTTCATTCCATTTTAGATTTAGCCCAAATAGGAGTTCGTGGGCCAAAATTCAAATGAAATGAAACGTGGCCAAGTCGAAGTACTGAAAGTAGTGTGCCCAGTGTTTTTCCAGTCTCGTTCCCAAGCCTTTTTTTCTTTATTTTATTTCGTTCTCTTTATTATCTTAAACCATTTCATTCCATTTTTTTTTTTAAATTACAGACTTCATGGTTACCAATAACCTCGGATGTCAGTTAAGCTAAGATCTTATTGGCTCGTTCTCAAGTCGTTATTTTCTTATATATATACTTTTAGAACACATCTCGACTTGGTTCACGAGTGGACTGCTAAACTTTCACCCTTTTTTTATTTTATTTTATTATTATTACTAGATTATAACACAACTTACATAAAGGCAAATTACTTTGACCATAATTTAGAGGTTAGAATTTCCACATCCAAATTACTCTACCTAAAATTATTATTGAATTTTATATGGTGAAAATTTCGAGCTCCACCTTTTAGAAGAGGGAATAATATATAATTATAGCGACACAAATCATAGAATATTTAAAGTGAATAATACATGTCAAAATTTATAGTTTTGAGTTTAATAAGTCTATGAGCATTAAAAACAATATCAAACAAGTTAATGACTGTTAGTAATATTAAACAATATTAATTCTTTTTTCTCCTGTTGATGCAATGTAGTTTTTCCTTACAAAAAATGTAACCTAGCTCAACTCAAATACAAAAAAAAAAAAAAAAAAAACATAAAACTTTCCACAGAATGCTAAAGTTGCTACCAATGTTAGGGCATAACAAGGGAGTTTGAGAGAAGTTGGAGAAAAGTTAAAGAGAAAAGACGAGAGAAGATGGAAGTCACGAAATTTAGAAAAAGGAATAAAAAGTTGGGTTTTATCAATTTAAGGGTAATATGAACATTTCACATCTTATTTGTCTTAAATGTTTTCTTTTTATAAAGTGGTTCCAAAACTCCTTGCTCTCCTAAAAAAATTCGATTTTTGGCAATCTTCCTATTTTTTACCAGTATTTTAAAAAATGAAGTTAAAACTTGAAAACTAAAAAAAAAAAGTTGTTTTTATTTTTAGAATTTGACTAATAAATAAACTATTGCACTTACGAAACATGCAAATCATTATGGAAAATTGAGAGAAAATATGCTTATTTTTCAAAAACCCAAAACGAAAGTGAAATGGTTACCAAACGGTAAACCAACTTGATCATCAAACATAATTAGAATTGTTTAGGAACCTTTTAGCCAATTTTAAAGTTTAGGAACCTATGAAACAAATTGAAAATTAAAAAATCTATTCAACATCTTTTAAAGTGTATTGATTAAAATAGACATTTTAAAAATTGTTTCAATGAAAACAATCGTCAATCTATAGTTTGAGAACAAAAATAGTTTTTTAGTTCAATTGAATACAAGTTGGATATTCAAAATTTGATTTTTTTTATTTTTTTTTGTTTTTTCATATCATACCTTCTAACTAGTTGAGCTATGATAAAGTCTAGGATATATATATATATATATTGTTATAAAATAATTCTCCAATAAGCTCAAGAAAGAAAAAGAAAAAATAGGGAAAAGAAGGAAAAAAGAAAGCTTTGAGTGAGCCAAATGTAGGCGATGGAAACACAGTTGAGGTAGCTCAAATTCCCCCAACGAACGCCTCGTCCTCTCCGCCCTTTTTTCTTATACTTCTCTTCTCTTCCATCTCCACACTCTCTCTAACAGATCCTCTTCGTCTCTACAATGGCGTCCCCTTTCCTCTCTCGTGCTGCTCTCTCCAGCAACACCACCACCATTCCATTTTCCTTTTCTTCCTCACTCTCTTCTCCCCTCCCATGGACCTCCTCCCGTTCACGCACCTCATTTCCCGCTAATTCTCGTCGGAGCATCCCTGTCGTTCAATCCAAGATCCGCGAGATTTTCATGCCTGCCCTAAGCTCCACCATGACTGAGGGCAAGATCGTTTCTTGGGTCAAATCCGAAGGGGACGTTCTATCTAAAGGCGAGAGCGTCGTCGTCGTGGAGTCTGATAAGGCCGACATGGATGTGGAGACTTTCTATGACGGAATTCTCGCTGCTATTGTCGTTGGAGAGGGTGAGACTGCTCCTGTTGGAGCTCCGATTGGTTTATTGGCCGAGACTGAAGAGGAAGTCGCTGAGGCTAAGGCTAAAGCCGCGTCTAATTCCGCTTTGGCTCCTTCGCCTCCTGCGGCTGCTGTTTCTCCCTCTCCTTCGCCTCCTGCGGCTGCTGTTTCTCCCTCTCCTCCGCCTCCCTCTTCCCGCCCTGCTCCGGCAATATCTCAGCCATCGCCACCGTCGGAAGGACCAAGGAAGATTGTGGCTACTCCTCAGGCTAAGAAGCTAGCCAAACAGCACAAGGTGGATATTGGGTCGGTAACTGGTACTGGTCCATTCGGTCGAATTACTCCCGCGGATGTGGAGGCTGCGGCAGGGATTGCCCCTTCGAAGCCTGCTGTAAGCAATGTAGCTTCACCCGTGGCTTCTGAGACTGCTTCAGTGGCTGCCGCTGCTCCATCGAAAGCTGCTGCAGCTCCTTCCAACTTGCCCCCACCAGTTCCAGGCTCAACGGTTGTGCCATTCACGACAATGCAGGCGGCGGTGTCTAAGAATATGGTGGAGAGTCTCTCTGTTCCTACATTCCGAGTTGGTTATCCGGTGTCCACTGATGCTCTCGATGCGCTTTACGAGAAGGTACATGAAATACTAACACCATTTAGTTGGATTTTGTGCCGTCTTTTGCATCCGTTTGGAAATTGTTGACCATTTAGTTGGGCTACTGCAACGATTTCAGGTGAAACCAAAGGGCGTTACAATGACTGCGCTCTTGGCCAAGGCTGCTGCAATGGCCCTCGCTCAGCATCCGGTTGTAAATGCAAGCTGTAAAGACGGGAAGAGCTTTACGTATAATAGCAACATCAATATTGCAGTAGCCGTGGCTATCAATGGTGGGTTGATAACACCTGTTCTTCAGGATGCAGATAAGGCAAGTTGATTACATTACGGATTAATATCGTTGGATGTACCCTGGTGTGTTATAGATATTGCTTTTTTGGGTATCTTCTTATTTATTTTTTGTTCATTGCAGTTGGACCTCTACCTACTGTCTCAAAAATGGAAAGAATTGGTTGAGAAAGCTAGATCCAAGCAGCTTCAGCCCCATGAATATAATTCAGGTACCAAAACTTCCCTCTCTGTGTATGTGAGTGTGTGTTTTGAGTTTACTTAACCCATGAGGCGGAATGAAATTGAATTATACTGCCTGTAGGAACTTTTACTCTCTCCAATCTGGGCATGTTTGGAGTGGACAGGTTCGATGCTATACTTCCTCCAGGCCAGGTGAGTAATGAGAGTTAGGCTACTTATACATAGGCAATGGATTTTTCTGGTCCCTTTGTTTCTTTGTGTTGATTATTCCACACTATGTCAGGGAGCTATCATGGCTGTTGGAGCTTCAAAGCCGACTGTTGTCACTGATGCTGATGGCTTTTTCAGCGTGAAAAGTAAAATGTTGGTAAGTTCTGTTTCTTCTAACATTTTGATCTATTCTCATCTCTATTTATCACGAATGCTGAATTCAAGATTAGTTACTGTACAGTCTCAATCTTATGAGGAACTGATTAAGCCAATAAGCCATCTAAGCCAATCAGGCATCTAAACTATATTGAACTGTATTCATGGATCATGATCAACACAAGGATTCTCAGTATATTCTAAGTTATCTACTTTAAGGGGATTCTTGGGTTAAGTTTTGCGAAGGAATGTTAACAATAGTTTCGCAGAGGAATGGAAAGCGTGGGAATAGACATGCCTGTGTTTAAATTTACACAGAAACTAGTTTTATTTGCTTGAAAAATGGCTGCAAGAGTTTGGTTGGTAGGAATGAGAACTGTTAGATGTGATTTTGATCTGTATCTTTTTACTATCTAATATCTATTAGTATCTTTTGTATAGTAGTGTCCTAACTTGGAGAAAAACAGTGTTAGGATTTTTGGCTTGGACTTTTTCTTCGGTGTTGACACCACCAAGAATAAGCTCCCTATGAAGCTTTTCATTTTTATGGGGGTTCTGTATTCCAAATGCAATTGCAAGTGAAGCTGGAGAGGGAATGAAGGAAGAGCCTTTATGAGATCACCATTCAGAGGGTTTGGTAGAGAAGAGGTCAGATTTGTCGCACCCTATCCCAGGGAGTCTCCTGCTTCTATCATTAAAATTCCTTCTGATATTAAGGTTCCATCAAGAGGAGGGAATACAGCATTGGCTAATAAAAGCAAGTTTCTTTTCCTTGAGAGTAAAATATGTAAAAATGGGCGGAGAAAGCCACTTAACCTTTCCAGAAGTCTTCCCAAGAAAGGATATTTTTACCCTTGTGAACATTGATTTTGATCCCTTTGGCCATAACCTGCTCGAGATTGGATATCTATTGCCTTGACCATTTAGGATTTCCAGCAATGCTTCTTTCCTTTATATGTGGCCAACCGGATGGAAGGGTCTTTGGTGCTCAGTCCTATTTTTGTGATTGTAATAGCTTCAGTTTGGTTTGTCAGTTATGAAGCCATTGAATATATGATTTTATGTTGGTTGGTGAAACTGAGGACCCTATGGTAGGTGGCCGGCCTAATGTTGGTTTTGGCATACAACACACCTTTGCCTAAACTCATGTAAACACAAACTTCCACTCTGTTTTTGAGAATTGGCCATCCATACATAATATAGGCAAAAACTTCTTGAATTGGATTGAAGGTGCCAAACTTGCCCCTTTGAACATTATTAGAGAAAGCTACGAACATAATGATGTTTCATATCTCCATAATGCAGAGGGTAGGTAAAATTTATCTGTACTTATGGTAGTAATTTAGTATAAAGCAGTTCTTCTCTTATTCATTCTATAATTACTTTCTTTTGTTCTGGTGTGGTGTGCAAAGCTTCTTGTCGGGTGGACGCTGGCAGAAATCCTTTCTAGTGTATAGATGTCTTCTGTGGAACAGAACTGACTGGCAAATTCTGCATTTTGCAGGTGAATGTGACTGCTGATCACCGAATAGTTTATGGCGCTGACTTGGCTGGCTTCCTTCAGACCTTTGCAAAGATAGTTGAGAATCCAGAAAGCCTGACCTTGTAGAAAGTCTTCAAAGTTTCAACATCAATTAAAACTTGACTACAGGAAGATGGAAAAAGCAAAGTCCTTTTGTTTTTTTGTTTTGGCCACGGAGTGATGGAAGTTTAAGTTAAATAGAGTCCCAGAGGAATCCTTTTTGTGCAGGATGTCCTATTGATACTTTATTTTGATATACTTCATATTTGTTTCTATTTCTAAAAGGTGTGAAGGGCAATAATAAGTTGATTTACTTTTTCTAAGTTGCTGCGTGCGGGAAATGTAATTGGTAGAAACTCAATGGATAAAGAAAGATGGTTTTATTCATTTGACAAAGATATTTGGTGTTCGTGAATCTAGCCAGCCATTACATGTTGGTTTGTCAAGGGTTTATTTAATCAATGCCTAAGTAACAGTTTCTTAGGCACCTTCTAACCTTTAAACTTGTGCCTCTCTGTTTAGATGTTTAAAGAAGTGCTTCCTTACTGTGAACTATGCAGCACATAAGTTTATGGATGTTGAAATCATATACTTCCACTTATCCAAAATTCACTATTTTCACCCTTTCTTTATGCTCAAATTGAAAGTTACAGTGACCTTTTACCATGATTTTTCCAATACTCGGATACAATCTGACATGTTATGAATTCAAAAATATATATACAGAGAATAACACTAAACAAAATGTGTATTACAAAGGACAATAGTTTATGTTGAAATCATATCCTTCAAATTTTTCTTTTGTTACCAACTCTGTTGAGATAAGCTTTTTTGCTTAGACAGGATTAGTGAAGAATCAATTGTCTACAGGAGATGAAAGTCACCAATCCAAGCTGATCTTCCTAGAAATGTAAAGCTTGTCAATATATTCTATAACCGGACCCGAAGCATTGATATACCTTCTCATTTTCTTCTCTGCCGACTGATCTGCAATGGCGAAAAAGGTGCTGTAAATTTACTTGTGCATACAACATATTTACTGCTATAATTAGGAAGAGTAAAAGAAATGGGCATACTGGTCTCGTTAAGCTTTAGCAGAAGCTGCTCCCTTGTTGGAAGAGTATACATTCCAGCAGAAACTGCTGTTCTGACTGTCCAGCTGTGGTAGGGTGCACAAACTTGGGTATAAGCTGTCGAGGCAGCTTCCCTTAACGAGAATTCACTAAAGACACAAGTGAAAAGCTTTGTAAGTTTACGCAGCTCATTTTGGCATAAGTATGTGCTAACACCAATGTACTAAAAGTATTCAAATAAGTTATGGCCTTTGCATTATTCACCAATGTCAACTTTCAAATTAGCGCGGAAGATCTAACAAAACTAATTTAGGCATATGTTCTTAAATCAATAGGTCGGAAGTTTAAATCCTCAAATTCCAAAAAAAAAAAAAAGAGAGACAGAAAAAGAGTAGGCTATGATTAATTATTGGAGAAATGGAATGACGAAGTTTAAATAAAATTTCATGCTTTGACCTACTATATATATTTAAAAAAAAACAATATCATATTTATAAAACTGGAAACAGAATATGATTCCTGACCCCTGCCTATATGAACTATTGTTTAGAATTTTATGGATCAAGTTAAGATGTATTTAATCTTTCAAATACATTCTTCTGAGGTAGGAGAACAGGTCAAAGATGATCCAAGGATCAAAACGTAACTACAAAAGCAATTTTTCTGTAAAAAGGTGAGAAAATTCATCACTTGGTCATTTGTTCATTTGATGAGGAAACATGCAACAAATTTGGATGAACTTCAGAGAACCATGACAAAGAAAAGGAAATGATTTTCACTTCAGAGTTCAGACAATTAAAACATGCAGAGAAATTCCCTAGTGAAACCATTACTTCTTCCATCTCGATTGCAAAAAGTAAGAGAAAAAGGATTTATACAGAACTTACTCAGTGGACAAGAACTGTTCAAACAGAGCTCTAATAAGGTCCAATCCTTGCCTAACTCGACGCAGATTTCGAGTATGGCTTCCAGGCGTTTTTACTGTGTCATTTGCAATATCAGCATCAAGTATTGTATGTAATGTCTCGTGCTTTTTGGAAGCTTCCACAAGATCACGAACCTAAAAGAACAAATCATCAAAAGGGGGTGATTCCATTTGAATTCCCAAGATCATTCATCATTCAAATTTCAATCTATTTGCAATTTAGGTAAAGAAACGAAATAGAAGATGAAGAATTAGAGGAATATAACCTTGGAGACGTACTCTAACTCAGCAAATTTGAAGGCGAGGCCAAGGGAACTGAAAAGTACAGAGACGAGAGAACAAGCATCACAGAGCGTATCCAATCGGAGTTCTTGAGAGGAATCTTTCAAAGAATTTACTAATTTGGCAAGCCCTTCGAAGGACTCGGCTATGGCGGTAAGAGGAGTCGCACCATTGTCCATTTTTATGCGCCCTCAAAATCCACAGCCACACCCACCACCATTATACATAAAAGTTTTCACCGAGTCAATGGAAATTTCAGAGAAATTGGGACTTGGAACCCTGTTGGTAATTTGCAAGTATTATTGAAAAGAGTTTCAACCTCCCTTTTTTTCTTCTGTGAAGAATCTATCATTGAAACGGGAGATTTGAATGAATGTTACCTTTTATTTCTTCTTTCGTGGGTTTGGGAAGTTGGGAAGTTCGCTACGGATGCGGTTTGTCCAACAGAATTTTGAAAATTTTGAAACGCTGAATAGAGGAGAGAGAGAGAAGAGAGAGAGAAGAGAGAGAGAAGAGAGAGAAAGTAGTGTATGGTCCATGAAGGTGTGCCACTAATTTCGCGTCATTACAGTTGGAGACCTTTTTTAGAAGCTTGGGAAATGCTGAATAATCAGCGACACGTCTCACCCATCTTTGTACCTTTCAGTTACCAAATTAATTTTCTATACAAATGTCGATCAATGATGGTTTGACAATCTCATTAAAAAGGAGATGCATAAGTTCAATTGGTTAACATCGTTAAAGATTTAAATTTCCATTTTGTTAAAATAATTTTTTTTTTATAAAAAAAATGCTAAATTACAAGTGTCTACTTAAGTCTCTACAAATTAAAAAAGTTACTTTATCATCAAATGATAATTAAAATTTAATGTAACCCTAAACTTTCATTAGTAGATCCACAAATTGTAAAAAGTTAAAGAATTTGAATACTAAATTTGTAATTTTAGTTTAGAGATCAGATAAATACAAAATTCAAATTTCATAAACTAAGTTAGTAATTTAACCCAAAGAAGAAAAAAAGGACAGAGTTTTGACAAATTTCTCAGTCCACATCTGGAAAGATACAAAAAACTTCCAAGTTGAACAACCACAGACGATTTTGCTCAAATCAATTGTCGAAACATAAAGTTCAATTGATTTTTTCTCACTTGAATTCTTAAAAAAAATGGGGAAAGAAAATTATTGGATCAAATAGTGGGTTCAGATGTTGTATGGAAAAGATTTCTAAGTAACCAGA
This sequence comes from Lagenaria siceraria, assembly GCA_002890555.2. Classification (NCBI taxonomy): domain Eukaryota; kingdom Viridiplantae; phylum Streptophyta; class Magnoliopsida; order Cucurbitales; family Cucurbitaceae; genus Lagenaria; species Lagenaria siceraria. Next base: position 27,236,484 of record CM016484.1, read on the forward strand.
GTAACCATATTTACCAACTTGGGATGAGATAAATCATTCTAATTCCAAATGTCCATTAATAAAAGTTACACAATTAATCTTGGATTCAGATAAAATGACAACATTTTAGAAACTTTTTAAAAAAAGAAACCAGTGTTTACCCTCCTCTTCATCTTTAGAAAAACTAATGTGTGAAATTTACAAATAGTTTAGATTCTGTATATTTAAATAAAGTTAAAATTCTACGTATAAAAAATGACAACATAATGTATTGATTTTTCAACCACAAAAGAGCATACCATGTTTGTTTGATCCTTTAGCCCAAGGGAACATCGCTGACAAATAATAGACTCGAAAGAATCCAATTTCGGTTAAAAATTGCCGACCAAAAAAGGATGGAGAAAACAAAGAAAACCAAGGGAAAAAAAAGAGAGAATCGAATAAAGGGTAGAAATCACAATGACAGAAGGCTCGAAATATTGAGTTGCGAATTAAAATAAAAAAGATAAAACGCATCTTCACATCTATGTTCACAGCAAACACAATTCACAACGTTGCCAAAGGCGAAAAGAGATAGACAGAGATTAAGAGGGATGCACGACGGATAAATACAGATTCTTTCCTTTTTGTTTTGATGTTGGATTCGCTGTCTTTTTTATATAATTTTTTTTTTTTTTTTTTTTTTTTTTTTTGGGTTTTTGGGGGTTTATTAAAATCGGCAGGAGAATGGACTAATTCTGATTACCCTCAAATTCGTGAATATGATCTAAAAGATAGTTGGCAGCCATTTCCTCGTTTTTGTTGCAGGCGAAGAAAACCTCCACAACTAGACCCCTGTCGAAACCCATATCCTCCAGCTGTAGGGAACGAAGACAAATAAATATCAACATTATAGTTAATCATAAAGATCAATTATGAAACCAGATGAATCCAATTGCTTTTTTTTTTTACATGTTGAACTTTCAAGTTTGTGTCTACTTGTCCTTAAAACCTCAAAAGTGTCTTATAGATTCTTATGTGTACAATAGGTCACTAAATTTTCAAAGAACATATAATCTAGACTTACTACTAAATTTTCAAAGAACATATAATCTAGACTTACTATTAAACATACAATGAAAGTTCAAAGAACATAAAATTCAACCAAATATTCAATTAGATTGGTTAATGTCTAAATTTTTCAAATATGTTAGGGACCTGTTAGACATAAAATTATTAAAAGTTCAATGACTTTTTTTTTTCTAAAGCATAAAATTCAATGACCTATGACATATAATTGAAAGAGGTCAAAAGACCACCTAGACACTTTACATAGATGAGACACCACCTTGAGAGTGGGCTTAACCTGTAATTTAACCAACTCCACCCTAATAATCAGTAAATGAAACAGCGCAATTTTATATATGTTGCATTCTGTTTGATTAATATACATATAGATATATATTGAATTCTCTCTAAACTTAAACAGTTCCCCTCATATAATAATGGAGAAGGTAAACTAACCCGTTGAATAGCTTCGCGCTCCTCTGGGGTTACAGTTATAGCCTGCGGCATGGCCTCAGCGAGCTGCCCAAGTATATTCCTGAACAAGATTTTAGATATCATTAATCCATAAACTTCCATCTTTGTTTCAAAATGAGAAGTGGGAGAAAAAAAATATACCCTTCTCCTTCAAGGGGCTCATTAATCAAGCGGAGGAAGTCAGGTTGATGATCTTGAATAAGCCTAATCAGCTGAGGATTTTGTTTACCCAACTCTTGAAGCATAGGCTGAAACAAAATCAAGGAAAAGGAACCTTGTATAAATCGAAGTAATGGACCTCACATTTAGAAAAAAAGTGTTAATTGCAGTAGATGAGGAACCTGGAGTATCTGAGGGTTAGCTCGCACCATTGCTCGCAAAGCTTGGAACTGAGAAATGAAAAAACACATTTTCAGAGGCGGGCAATACATGAAGTGAATGTGTCGATTTGGGAGAATTAGGAAAGAGAGGGACCTGAGGACTATTTCGTAGAAAATCAAGACTGCCAGAACCAACAGCTCCGGAAGCTATATTAGGCACACCCTGAAGTAAAAACGATTATGTTCATAAACTTGCAAGTTTGGGAAAAAAACTATAAATTGCTCGAACTTTCCTTTTCCTGGAAAACTTGTAATATTAAAACGAGCCTATCAAGTTGCTTAATTTATCTTTTCCTACCTGAGGAAAGAGATCTAATGGATTAGCATTTGGGCCAGTCGATGGCACAGATGCAGGTTGGGCTGGCTGTGCAGGTTGAGCGGAAGGATTGGTTGCTTGCACAGTTGATGGAACTCGAGCAGGTGGGGCTTCAACTTGTTCAGGTATTCCCTATATATGAGACAATTTAGTTCAGACAACACATTCTAAACCAAATAAACTTGGAGATAAAAGTCTAACCAATCATAATTCATTCACTACACAGGAGCCTCAAGAAATAGCAAGTACAATTACAAGCTCAAGGTCCATACCCCCACTGAAGGAAAACCTCAAAAGAGAACTCGCTAAAATATAATTAGACAAGAATAACAGTAGAACTGGAAAAATAATAATAATAACGCCTGCAGGTAGACTTACAGAATAAAGGTAATCAACAGCCCTTTCTGGATTATTGTAAGCAGCACGAAGAGCTCGAACAACAGTGTCCCTGTCCCAAACCCCTTCGCCCATGTCAAGAATCTGTTGGATAGTCTCCTCCAAGTTACTACCAGCAACAAGGTTAGAAGCTGCTTGGCTGTAGACATCGGATTCCGGCCTGTGTTTCACAGAGTAATAGAGGAAATTTAGAAAACTTGAACTCTGAAAATAGAGAGAGAGAAACCCTAGCATGGAATATGGAATATGAAAAAGCAACAAGGGAAGGGCAGAATTCCTCACAAAACAGTGGTTGCAGGAGCTGGAGCTGGAGCTGCAGCCGGAGCGGGAGCCGGCGCCGGAGCGGGAGGAGAAGAATCAGTAACAGTAGCAGGCCTGAAATAACGATCATCGATGTAATCATAAATGCTCCCAGAACGATTGTTCTGTAAAGATGCAGTGAAGGACATAGCAGTGAAATCTAAACTCACGCTGCTGAAGTTGGTAGAGGAACTTCAGAAGTTGATACTGGAGTGGCAGCAGGCGCAGGAGCAGTGCTCTGTGGTGCCTGCAAGTAGGTCATTATCATCTATATCTCCAAGTTTTTTTCCTTTATTTCCATTTTTTCACAGGAAACAATACTTTATGGGCTATAAATAACACAATTGAAGAACACTGCTTTAACTCCAACAGATTGGCAACAGAACATCCATCATCATGCATGGTGAATGATATTATTTGGAGATAGTCACATGTATAACTGTTATACATCAATCTCTTCAAAACAAAACATTATGCATCAGTATTGAAAGATCATATTATCATTGTCAATAATATAATACTTGAAGACAGATTTATTCGTCCACTATTTTAAGAAATACAAACAACCATAATTAAATACTGAAAAGCTCACACCAGAATTTGATATTTGCATCCAACAAACTCGGTGGAAAAAAGAGAAAATAAAAAAATAAAAAATAAAAAGAAAGAAAGATAAAAAATAAGATAAATAAGTGAATTAAGTCACCACCATTACGACTAGCCAGTAAAACATAGAATTGTTATTCCTTACCTTCGATACTGGCGCAGCTTGTGTGGTAGAAGATGTACCACCCGATGAACTTTTATTCTACATACAAAAAGTAAAAGAAAAAAAAAATCATTTAAAGCAAAACACAACGTAAAAATAATGAAAAGGAATAAACAAAAGAGTTCACGCTTTAACCAATAAGTAAAAGTTGCAATATGATCTTTATCAACTAAACATATTACGATTTTTGTTGTCACTCCAAATTCAAGTGCAGACAACAGGAACAGTGCTGTGCAACTTCGTAACATCCAGGCAGAAACACTTTCTTCCATGTTAGTGCTGACACTTCCCACCATGAGCTCTAGACTACCAATTTGTAAGCCTCCCTCTCAAGGCAAGGTAATATTACAGCGTTTGCAGGACATTTCCCCAACTCAATAGTAACCAGTCTTCCATCTTCATAGCACTAAAAGAACAAGTACAGTCCAGTGTTTCCTAACAATTGTTCTTCTTTTCTTGTACTTTTTTTTTTAAAAAAAATGAAAAACTGGCATTAATTGAAAAGAATGACAGATTACATGCACCAAGGGGCTAACTAGCTATACAAAAGAGCACTCCCCCAATCCAAGAGAATCAACAAAAATCATCGTGAACAACCCCCGAAGGGAGGCCCTAAATCTTAACTTCTTCCCAAGACCTCTCCACTAGATTAAAAAAATTCTCCTATTTCTCTCCAGCCACATCCCTCATAAAGTAGTAAAAAAAAGCAGACCACCAAAGTATACAGCCCTTGAACACCTCCTACAACATCAAGCCAGCAGCAACTATTGCAGATAAGAAGGATGCTAAACAATTTTCCTGACAAAACAGTTTCATCCAACCAAACTTGCATCCTCACTATCACATTTTTCTAGTAAAAGGAGTATATTTTGTGACAAAGCTGTTAAATTAAAGAAGCATTTCAACAATACATCCCTCATAAAGTAGTAAAAAAAGCAGACCACCAAAGTATACAGCCCTTGAACACCTCCTACAACATCAAGCAGCAGCAACTATTGCAGATAAGAAGGATGCTAAACAATTTTCCTGACAAAACAGTTTCATCCAACCAAACTTGCATCCTCACTATCACATTTTTCTAGTAAAAGGAGTATATTTTGTGACAAAGCTGTTAAATTAAAGAAGCATTTCAACAACACACACAGAGATACATTAGCCCTTTTGGCATATAGTTCAACCTTGACCATCAAAAGCTCTAGTTAAAGCCAAAACACATATCCAGGTGCAATTTAGTCTCCAACATGGTTGACTGAACTATAGAATTTTTGTTTCGCTTTAGCATATAATCTCCACTAATGTGAAACCTGGACGGTATTGGCTTTCATGATGCATTTTTAATGATGGTATGAGGTAACCTAATCATTTAACTCATCAAATATCTCTCTGTTTAAACAAGGAATCAGGCTTTTCTTTGGTAATAATATTAATCTCATATCTCCCAAGAATATATTATTTACACAATCCTTCCAATTAAAAAAAATAAATGAACTTCATTACCTTTGTTAACATTATTACAATAAAACTATTTTCTGCAACTTTATTTTCCTCCAGTGTTGTGCTATCTTTAAGGACTTTCCCTTGATGGATAAGCATCTGCTGTGCAGCAGGGTAAACATCAGCACCCTGTACAGTTTCTATGTTTTTCTTCACATCAGCGACCTATGAACCAACAAAAATCAGTTTCCATAATAATAAAAAAAGGCAGAAGGTATACATGGTGGCACTAAAAATAATAAAAAGTTAAAACCATTTGCTTTTAAAAATTTACCAAAGGTAGAAACAAACGTTTTTTGTTGGTAAAATCTTCCATTAAATGTAGGTCGGTCTCTACATAAAACAAAGGATGATTAAGGCTTTGTTTGGGATTGATTATGGAGGTGCTAAAAGTGACTAGGTGGGGATTTTAATTGCTCGAGTGTTTGATTAAACAAATTATTAATTAATCTAAAGTAAATCACTTCTAAAATTACGTTGATTTGTAAATTTTAGCTAATGTAGCTTTTGGGATTGACTTCCTAAAAATTCTGATGGCTCTTCTAATTAACTTTTCAAAATTCCTATTTTATCCCTCTTTATTCTACATTTCCAATTTTAAGTTTGAAATTTACCAAACGCTTAATTACTCAAATTCTAGAGCATATTTAACAGTGATTATTTTAGAAGCTACAACAATCCCAAGATAAGCCCAATGCATCAGCTATACCCAAATTCTAGAGCACTAACACCATCTTCTTGAATAGCTTAGTTGTTAGTGGGATTGCTTATCTATTGCCCATGACTTTACTTTGGGAATTTTGATGTATCAATGTCAGTTATTATACCATGTCAATGTCAGTTAAATCAAATCTAAAGATTCAGATTTAATTATGTAAATATTTGAAATTTTGAAATTACTCTAAAGTTTAGTCCATGGTTTTAGAACAATTTACAATGTAAACTAGTCTACTATTGAGATTAGAGAATGAAGTTAAATATATGAATATGTGTGTGCAATTCCTTTCATACAAAAGATAAAAAAAAAATCTCAAATAAAATGGATAAAGCAAATGATCGTATGTATTTATGCAGCTTAATTATCAATTAAACATTTACATTTAGACACATCACATTATGGCTAGTAAATTAATGAGCATCAATTATCAGGGGTGACTTCCAAGCCTTAAGAACTCCAAAAACGAACAAATAAATCAAAATGCATGACCAACACATCTAACTTGATTGTGCCTCTGACCTAATGGGACTGGCAACAAGTTGACAGGCCTTATTTTGAAAGTTAGCTTTTCAAAAAGGAAAAAGAAAAAGAAAAAGTGTGGTAGGCCTTACATAGGCTCAGTGCTTGACTTACATTTGGAAAATTCTTTCAGTGCTTGCCCATATTACAGCAACTAGATATCTAAAGAGTCAGAGACACAGCAGCAATGGTATTGAGACAGGCATATGTTGTTTGAGAAATCATTTGTGGGGAGGAGTAATATGAATTGACCAATGTGGATATGAGAAAACTACTGTATTTAGACTGGCATGTGTTCTGAGAAATCATTTGTGGAACTGGAGTAATGTGAATTGGCAAATGTATATGAAAGAACAACTGTTTCAAGACATCATTTTTTAGTTAGCGGCACCTTTATCATTATTTTTCATCCAAAATTAGTTTCGGACCATAACTACACTTGTTGGACTCAAGAACTAGGGAAACTAGCATGTTACAGCGCTTCCATATAAAATTACTATCACCTGATTCAGACCTAATATATAGAATCAGCTCTATCTTGAGCATCCAAGGAGAGAAATAAAGAAATGACTTACAATAGTGGAATCACAATGCAACTAAAAGCCACATTGTATGACAACAGTAGGAAAATGGACCCCGAGTGATTATGCCCAAATTTCAATCATGATTTGGAGCTTCACAAAAGGGCATGTTGCACAAGAAGTTATTGGCTCTAATGCATGACAGAATCCTTAGAGACTGTTGGAAGCCATTAGAACACCAAGTTGCTCCTTAATAGTTATAACTCGTGTGGTATTTGAAGGAACTTTGAGCATGGAAATAGGTTGAAAAACAAGATTAGGGCAAAAGTCTAAATACTTGTGCCCATTCACCAAGGTTGTGATGACTCATGACTTCGAGACATACCTAATACGTAGAACACCACTATACTTAACACAAGGGAGATGGTTGACTGACAATGGTTTGAGAAGTCCCAAATTACAAAGCAAATTCCTCATCGAATATCTTGTTAGATGGTTAATTACAGAGGAGGGCTTTGCTTCAAGTAGAAAAAGATCTTCATCTTTACCATTCAGGAACATATGCAAAACAAGTATTTGCAAAAAGATATTAAGTGGTTCCACGAGAATACAAAGAGGAGATAAGTGAGGCACAAATGCGATGGTGAGTGCTTAGCGGGGAGTGGCTAAAGTTCCTTAAAAGTTCTATAATGGGACTGAATCACTTCACAACATGATATTGAAAGGATCAGTTCAAAGTAAAACTACAGTAGAGATGATATATTATTGCTGGGCCACATAATTTCATCACTCAAAGTCTGACTAGTCACTGAAAAAACAAGAAGGGATCAAGAAGATAATTAGGTGAATCACTAATTTGATCACTTATTTAATTGTGCTAGAACCAAGAGAAAAATATGTGAGTATTGGTGTTGACGGTATCAACAAAAAGCAATAACACACAATATTAATATATTTATTTAGAGTTGCAAGAACGATATGTTTATACATACTTAATTTAGACTTACAGGTATGTTAGTGGTCTAGAAGCGTATTTAAATTTCAGGATCTTAGTGTTCTCAAAGTTCTTCAACGATGCTCCTTGTTTAAGAACATCTGTGGTTGTTTTTTAGTTTTCTTATGATTAGGAGGGGATCGATGCCTTATCCTTCCTTTCCTATACTGAATATTTGAATTACAAATATCCATTTAAAGGCTCTCTCCTGTATTTACTCAATCACTCAGCCTTAAACCCTGCCTTCATCGTCTTCCTTTATTGTTTCGAATTGAATACATCATCCACAAAATACAAGCAGCGAGATCACTTATGGTCCAAGTCCAGGGAAACGATGACAACAGTTGTGAAGTGAGTTGTATGATTGAATTAGTAGGCACACAAGTGTTACATTAACTATGCAACTCAATGCTAATGAAAACGATAACAGTCTAAACCTCCAGTAGTAAAAACTACTTAATGTTTTACAAGAAAATAAAAACAACAACAAACGAAACAGTCCAGAATTAGTACAGTAACGACGATGAGCACAAGATTCAAATTCCAAATCACGATACAATTTGATCGCACAAGAAGCAGCAATTCAACAACCAAGACAACGAACTACCATCGCATAAACCCTAATTACACTTCAATTGGAAGTAATAAGCACAAACCGGAAATCAAAACCTAGTTGCAGAGTCTCGATTCCGAGTCACGGTCTTAATGCTAAGGATTTAAAACGAAAAACAAAACTGAAACCGATGAAGAAAGTAAACTGACCGTATCTGCAGGCTGAACTTCGATTTCGAAGTGCGAGCCCTTGAGAGTCTTGACAAAAATCTTCATCTTCGGAAACTGATCGCTGCCTTCGCGAAGATGCAAGACCACAGCAGCAGGTCCGACGCCGGAATCGAGAGAATTATGCTAATACCCTAGAGCGAGCAAAGGATTCGAACGACGGTAACCGAAAGCGCAAGTAAAGAGAGCAAGAAGGATTGGATCAGAATTCCGTGGTTTTATATAAGGGGGGTAAAAACCGTGACCACGCGCTAGTGGGCGCGTTAAGAAGACGCTCCTTGATAATTTTAATGGACGATGGGATAAGAGAGCGCGTGGTTGAGCGAGTGATTGAAAAGCTTGTGGTTATGGGTTGATGATGAAAGCTGGAAACATGAGTAGATTTTTGCATTTCGTATCCGACGTGGCCTTCGACTTCGAACTGTGCGTTTTCTGAAGTCTGATATCACCGCTTGATTCGTTGGATTATGTTTATCCCATAAATTTAGTGCCAATTTTCTTTATTTCTTTTCTTTTTTTTGAAACTACACAAATGGTTTTGAAATTGAAGAAAAAAAAAATCCATACCATTTGTGGGTACTAGGGTGGAGAAGTTTGAAATATAGAGGTATTAATTTTATCGAAATATTGATAAAAATCAAAATAAAATTTGATGTCAAAAGATATTTATAAAAAAATATATAATATCGAAATATTTAATGAAATAAATCTTTTACTTGTTATTAATTTGGTTAAAATGCATTGTAAAATAATTTTAAAAATCTTTTGATTTTTTAAATCTCCTGTTTGATTCTAGCTTCTCTAATAACTAACTATCAACAACTTATTTTCATTCTTTTCTTTCTTTTTTTTTCATGCAAATTCTCGAACATCAAGTTTCTTGGACAATGATTAAATACAGCCTAAGCTGCATCTAATGAACGTCCATGCATTATCCAATGTGTCATTTTTTGTTTTGAAATTTTAGTTTAAAGATCGTTATTTATTTGTAACTAGTATCAAAATTAATAACATTAATTCATGTTATCAATTTAAAACAATGATGTGGCAATTGTGAGTAGTCAAATTTTTCTTATTAAATAATTATCTATGTTGATATTATTTAAGAGGGCTAATTTAATCACCTATCTCGTAATTATTTAACTTAATATATTTTTTAGTAGACCATATTTACCAACAATTTCTTTTGTACGAACCTATTTTCTTTGAATACAACCTCAAATACATTGTATTTAGTCTAGTAGAAGGAGTTGTGTATTTCGTAAATAAATTATGCGCCAACATGAGTCTAAATTGATGGTAAGTGACAAATGTTTCAATTGAATTTTGGACCCATGATTTGAGGTCATTTTTATATGGTTGGTTGAAAAAAAAAAAAACCATACATCTTGTTAAAAAAAATCCAAATTAGTCCAAAGAACTTCAAAAAATATTTAAAAGAATGTCTCCAATTTTACTCCTAATTTGTTAGTTTAATAAATTGATTTGTTTTGATTAAACGATATGAAAATTATTTTTCTATAAAAAAAAGTGTATGAAAAATAAGGGACAAACAAGTAAATTGCTATATTTTATTCTCATTTCCTTTGAGTATCAAAACAATAAGATTTAATTTGATTCCAAACCCATATTAAAATTTAGGGAAATTGTTGGGTATCAAAAAAAAAAAAACAAAAGATTACACATATAGAAAAAAGTGCACTCCATGCTTTTGTATTTCCCATCTTTTTTTTTTGTAATTACTTTTATTTTTTTCTATTTGTGAAAAGACCCCTTAAATTTATAGAATTTAAAATCAGTCCAAATCCTAACAGAAACAAAACAAAAAAAAGATTTGTAAAACATGTGATTATTTGAATTGTTTATCTTTCTTTCAATTAACGATTTGGCATTATCAAGTAGTGATTGTGTATTTCAAACGTTCGGTATTAATGTGGATGTTAACTTTAAAAAAAGAAGAAGAAGAAGGGAAAAAAAAAACGTGTTGATTTTGATTGGCATTATTGACGTTGTTTTGTTGGGCCAAAAGTTGGAGTCGAAACCATGGACCAAACAAAAATCCAACGAATCGTTACAGTGGGCCTTTAAATCATGGCAACCATTTTCTCACGGCACATATTTAAATAAATAAAAATGAAGGGTTTATTTGAACTATGCTCAAATTAGAAAATGGCGGATAACAAACCGCTCTTATATTCAGTGTCATCTTACGCTACGATGGAAGTTTGCTTTCGATGGCGATGTTGAACTGCCATCAATTATTCTGTCATTGTATATATTCGATGGCAGTTGGTTAGGATGGCAGTTTTAAACTGTCACCGATCATGAACATTTGATGGCAGTTTGTGTAAGATGCCAGTTAGGAACTGACATTGTACCCATGCTATCATACATAATATGATGACGGTTAGGTACAATGCCAGTTACGCACCGCCATAATATGAGGCATGGATGACAGTTGCAAACTGACATGGATGCTATGAAAGTTATTTTCTTTAGATGACATTTAATAACTGTGATTGTTGTATACTACGATGTCAGTTTCACACTGACATCATAACATCATATCCTGAAACAAATTATTAGCAAAATGTGGAACCCAAATCCTGCATAAATGATTTTTATAATACTAATAATCCTCATCCTCACAAATATTCAGCAAAACAAAGATGAACTTCCAGAGAACACAATCTATCATATCATTTCAATATTTATCATAATCAATTCATAATTGAATTTCAATATAGGGCTACATAACAAGTTTCAAGCCTACAAAAAATTCATAAGATCTACCAAAATTTAAAAAAACATCTCCAACAGAGCAAATATTGCTACACAATATGTTTCAACACTACACAATGCATATGCTCTATCCAAATTTCAGAGAACACTCTCCAACAATAACTTTACAACCAAATAAAGTTACACAGAATGCCTAAGGGATACCAAAAGTTCGGAGCGAAAACGAACAAATATATATTGTGGCACCATGCGATTCGATCAAGTCTAGTTTGACACATACTCCGCTCACTCAACTCAGACCTCATCAAGTTCTTCTTGGGTAAAAGGGTTCTTAGTATTAAACTATATCAAACCAAATAAATGACAAATATTATAATAAATTCATCATGACTAAGTTGCAATGTGTAAAAATTTAGAATAGTGACATACAAGTGAATTGATTGGAGTATCTGGATGATGTAAAACCTCTCTCGTGAACTTCATCACATAATACCCACATTCAATGCTACCTTTTTGGCGAGGGCACTAAAATGTATAAATAAATAATAATAGTTAAAACTTGTTTTATATATGTAATAATAGCTAATTGATTATAACTAAATTTTATTTACCTTTACTAGGAGCCATGTAGTATTGGCATGTTTTTGTATTCGGTGAGTACTTTTAGCCATATGCATTTTCATTGCCCTAAATAAAGGACAAGAACAACCAAACACAAATGCAAACATTTTAAAAAACTTAAAGAATATAAAATATAACTATATTAATATAATATTGTATAAACTTACGTATTTACAATATATTTCACATCATCCAGCTTGTTAGGGTGTAATGAATCTAAAATATATGATGTATTTGAATGTACGTTAACAACACACAATATCCAATGACTCCTATAAAAAACCAATGAGAATGAGTATGATTACGTTCTTATGAAAAGATACATAAAAATAAAACTAATATATAATAATGTAAACTGCTACCCAGGATTGTATGGAATGAGCACCATTTGTCGTGGTTGATCTAAGAAGACAGTTGATAGAATCTTTGCTCGGTTGGTCGGAGTCCCAAAACAAGGTGCGATGACACTCGAGTCGACTACTTTGAAGGTATTCAATACTTCTGACCCTTCAAAGTATTTCCAAAGAAACCTATATACACACGTTGAACATATTCAGTACTTCTATCCCTTTATTAGTTACACATGAAATAATCAAATATGTCACTTACCCAATATAGACTAGTAAACATGCATTGGAAATTTTCACCATTCCACATAGTTGCAAAACATCTTCTGGCATGAGAAAAATCGTTTTTCCCGTTTCGAAGACTTGATCACTGAGGGGCACCCTCAATGCATCATGCTTGGGAAGTTTTTCAGCATATCTATACAAAAATTTAATGCATGCAGGAACATAAAATGCTAGAAAAATTAGGTTTGCTTGTTGCAACTGGTTTAGGGTCCTGTAAAACATGCAACATAATTTTAATCACCAAGATATGTTAATCTAATAATTGTATAATAAATATTTTTGTTTTTTTAGAAACATACCTTGTCTTTTCTGGATTGAACAAGACTACGAGGCCATGCAACCAACATGCTTGTAGCTTCAGACATCTTCTATGTTGCTACACAATATTTAGAATGTCGCATAATATAATTTATATGCGATGTATAACTTTTTAGAATGTCATAGGTTTTGATACACAATATCGTCTAAATGATAATATGTTACATGAAAAGACCAAAAGAACAAGATTTGTTTTCTTTCTTTAAGTCTTTCTTTCTTTATGGGTTTTTTTCTATGTTAAATTTTTTTAAGTGGGGCATATCTACTTTCTAATCACAGCCATCAAAGAATATGGAAGAAATTTAATGTAAAAAGGAATAAATAATAAAAAAGAGAAGAGAAGACCTTGAGAAAACGACAAAGAACCGACCAAACTGTCAATGTAGGGTCTTATTGGGTCAGATTCCTCGGGTTTTCAAAATCGTTTGTCCTCACTGCCAGTCTTTTGCACGAGGTCAGCTGCCGCCACCGCTAGCTTCAAGCCAAGGTAAGCCGCCGCCAATCGACAATCGCAGTCGCCGCTTGCGTCGTCGTCTATCGCCACTTGACGTTGTCGTCTACCATCGCTCAATCGCCACCGTCAATAATCGTCCAGCCACCGTCAATAATCGTCCAACTGCCTTCAATCGAGGTCTTCAGCCCAGCCGTCGTTGATTAATGACGAAGGGTGTGGGAGAACTACAAAACGGCGCTCGCGAGCTAGGTGTGGGAGACGCGCGCGACTAGGGTTCTTTTCGTTATGTATAAAAAAAAAATTAATTCAATAACCCCAAAACAACGTCGTTTTAACTTAAAGCGCCATCCTACTAAAAAAATTCCGCCATCCACGCTTTTTTTCCTTCTTTTAGATGGCGGTTTTGAACCGCCATCTTTAAACCCCCATTAATGGTTTATTTTGAACCGCCATCCTACTAAAAAAAACCGCCATCATAAGTAAATAATACAACCGCCATCTAAAGTAACAAAATTGTGCGCCAACTATTCCCGGTTTTCTATCAGTTTCGATGGCGGTTTGGAACCGCCATCTGAACTATGCTTACGAGGACGGTTTTAACCTGTCATCTATTATAAAAATTTCGTTTATGTCCAAATAATTCCGTGAAAATAGGCGCCTTTTTCCAAAACTGCCATCGTAAGGTCGATCCGTCATTGTTTATAAAATGCCAACTGACATCTAAAACCAAATTTGTTGTAGTGTAATTACCTTCCGTTCAAAAGAGTGATTATTCATTTATTAGCTTTTTACCACAGACAAAAAAAAAAGTCTACAAGCTTATTCATTTCAATAAAAGTGGAACTTGCAAAACAAATGAATAAAAACTTTGTTGAGGGTTGTCCAAGGAAGGCCCAAAGCAGATGGGCACGAGTCCAAAGGTTACCGAGAAAGGACATAAGGAAGCGCATGTCCCAAAAGGAAAATGTTGGTGTCTTAGGATTTGGGCGACCAGCTGAGCTGATGGATATATACCAATTGGGAAATAACTGAGTCGGGTCCGAACTGATACTTTGCAACCTCAAGTGTTAGAAAACGCTCATGATGCCACTGTCGTTAGACGTAACTGTAGATGTGTGTCAAGGGATTGACTTTTAAATAGCCCAATTGGCCACTTCAAAGGGGAAAGTAAGTAATCTCCAGAGAAGAGACCCGACCTTACTCCTTTATGTACTTGGGTGAATTAGTCACTCTTCGTACTAACTTAAACACCGGAGTGCAGTAGGCTCGGCACCACACTGGTGCAAGGATATCTATAATAGGTCAACCCGAAGGATATCAAGATTATACTCGTGAAAAGCGGGCCGAAGGTCGAAATCACCTGGTACTCGAAGTGAAGCTCAATGCGAAGATCCAAGAGTCAACAAACTCCAAAACCCATCAACTTTGCATTAAAAATATATTTTATTAATCTATCGAACACAAACTTCCACATTTCTACAAATAATTCCCTATCAAATAGTAAAAATGGCAACATTTTGACTAAACAATAATAATAAATTTCATTAAAGGAAATAACGTATATGAATTTGTTTTCAAAATTTACAAGGAAATGTTAATAGACAACAAAAAAAAGTTTTGAAAACTCAATAAAAAAATAAAATTATGAACTAAAATTAAGATTTATTGAAAATACAAAATACTAAAATTAAATATTTAAAAATTCATAGATTAAAATTTTTAAAAAAAAAAAAAAAAAAAAAAAAAAAAAAAAAAAAAAAACTAGCAAAAGAATTGCGTACAAAAATTCGTGAAGTAAAAAAAAGAGGCGCGAAGTGTAATGCCTAAAAAGGGAGGTATAGGTTATAACAGTAAAAACTAAATTTGCAGTAAAAAAGAAGATTCATATGGGACTATAGGCTTAGGCCAAAAGGGGATTAAAGGCATTTCCACGTTTATTTTGTTATTCAAAATCAAAGGTTTGTTGACATTGATCTGTGGTATTAAATTTTTATCTATATGTCATATATTTTTATCAGTATTTTAACATTTTCATGTTTCATGAGATGACAGAGGTAAAATCAACATTATTATTATTATATCGACTTAAAAAAAAACCTAAAAAGTAAATAAATATAATAACAATAATAAACATATTATTACCTAAACTTATTTTGAACAATGCAAACTATTTATTTAATAATTTAACTTTTTGTTGGAACATGTATTGTGCGTTGAGAACTTGAACGCGTTGACAGTTAACATCGGGTAGTCAACGCAATGAACTGGACGCCTGGTGGTCAACACAGTAGGATGGACGCATGGTGGTCAACACAGGAAAATGGAAGTTTGATGTTGAACGCCAAGCGATGCGATGAACCCTCAACGCCTGGAGGTCGATGCTTGCAAAACAAAAAATACGTGAAGGCTGAGTCGCGGAGCTCGCTCTCTTTAAGACGTTTCGCGGCTCTGCCCAAGGTGCATGCAATTCGGAATCGTTGGCATGTCGTCCCCAGGATAAAACAGTCCAGAAAAAGTCTGTCTCGATCGAAACATGTACAAGTATTGAACGGAATGATGACACCCTTCAATAATGCTCGGAAGACATAAATTTTTTTGTGAAAACAAAATTTTGTGCCCTCGTCAAATGGAGAAGGCAAGCCTTATATACACCACGATGGCCAACCAACGCATGCTGGACGAGCGCCGAGAAATGGGCGCGGGCATGAAGACCGGTTGACCATACGGTGAATGCCGCGAGGGACAAAACAGTAAACTTTATTTTTTATTTAAAAATAATAAAATAAAAATAAAACTTATTTTTTTGCCACCTCATCTCGCCCGATCGACCGACGGCGCGTGAAGAAGCCACCAAGCCCACCATTGTCTATCCCCTCACCCTTCTAAAACATGAGTACTCCTTATGGCCCAAGCCTAATGCTAAATGAGAGGGTAAATAAGGTGACGTCACAATGCTTGACGTCTCACCTCTCCAAAATTCATTTTTTCCTTTTATTTGAAAACTCTATTTTTCATTATTTTTCAAACACTTTTAAGATTTTTTATTTTTTCAAAAATAACCTTCACATTGGCTTTTTATCGATCATTCCATAAACATTTATTTAAAATTTAAACATCGACATTTCCATTCCACATTTAAAAACTTTAGTTGACTTGATATCTCTTTATAGTTTTAGAAAAATATCAACTTAAATCATTACATTTTGAGGAATGTATCAATTAAAACTCTAAATTAATAAATTTTTGCATAAATTAAATATATTTTTCCAAACGAATTGTAATAGGTGTAAATTGGTAAATTTACAATGGTTCAAACTTTAAATTAGTATGATTATTAGCTATTGTTTTAATTTATACAAACCCTCCGGGGTTGCTTGTTTAGTGGATGTTTGCACGAGATTTTCAGATAAACGTGTTCGTGGAGTTGAACTTGTGTTTATGTTGATTTGTGTAGATGTGGTTTGATCTCTAATACTTGATCCTCTTATTTTCTTTATTGAATGTGCGTGCTTGGTTTGAGAAACGTTACATAAATGTTCTTGAAGTTAAAGTCTCAGAAGGGTTATTTAACTTTAAGATTTAGGGAGTCTTTTGATCGTTGGAATAATTATTTCTAAGCTCTCTGAAGTCTAAAATTCTTGAACCTTTAAATGCGTACGCTTGATTCAAGGAAGCAAAATGTGTTCATGTTTTTGAAGTCTTGTCTTGAAGAATGTTTGTATCTTCAAAAAAAAAAAATTAGTCTTTGAGTGTGATTTAGTTTTATTTTTCTAATTATTGGGAGAATTATCTTTAAGCTCTTTGGAGTCTTAAATTTACGAACCTTTCAAATGAAGATAACTCCTCTATTTATGAGGTTATAAGGTAGGCTTTATGGGCTTGAGCTTGGTTAGTTCATGGATCTGACATTTGGGCCCAACTAGTTGGCATTTGGGCTTTAGTTGGCATATGGGCCAAATTAAAGAGAAATTGGATTTTATAGCCAATTTAAAGGTTATGTTTTGAAAAATGGACAAAATAAAATAACACAAGAATTATGACCACACACCCAACTCACGTGTCTACAAAGTTTCTAATATTCCCAAACTGCTCTCAAAACTTAATCATATGTTAGATTATTATTAGATTGTATCCTCGTTTTTTAAAATTAAAATATTTGTATATCTAAATTCATGTTTATATCTTCTTCTTTTTTTTTCAAAATTACGTTGGAATCTCAAAGTTTGTTATCCTTCTATAATTTTAAATTTCAAGATTTTGTCTTAGGATTTTTCTTTAAATTTAGTAACAATTAACATTGTTTTTATGAGAGAGCATGTGAGACAAAGTCATTAGATTCATGTTCACCACAAGAAAAAGTTCACGATGTTGATTCATGTAGATGGTCTCTCTCTCACCATTTGAAGGTAATATTAGTCAAGATGATTGGAGTGCAATTCATTTTGTGCAAAACCTTCCCAGACTTTTATCAAACATTTCATGAGCTTTTCTTGAAATTACTCAATCCAACTAACATCACACATTCAAATTTATTTTAGTGCCTCCAATAGGATGTGAATTTATCATTTGCTTAGATGACAAGAGTACACTAGAATGTGAATTATAAAGAGATTGTAGAAAATTCGTTTGGTTCAATAGTGGGAGCTGGTTCTAATTTCTCAAACTGAAAACACCGGTTTGGTTCGGATCATGACAACCATCTTAGCATGATGATGGACGTAGTAGAGTTGAAATTCTTGAAGATGGCGAGTACAATTGTTTGACAACACTATTAAACATTTTATACAAAGTATTTTCCTATAATTTTCAATAGTTATTTCTAGGAATGTGCTCCATAAGGAGAAGTTGTTCTCAACCAACTTTCCTAAAATATAATATTCCCATATATGATTTACTTTCTTACAAAGTATTTGTACGAGGATTGATTTTATTTTTGTTGTATTTGCAAGACTCAAGCCTATAAAATTTTAATTGTTACAAAGTATTTGAAGTGACCCAATTTTAAGCTCTTGTTTTTTTATACCACACAAAATATGACTAAGATGCATTTGTGGTGGAGATTTAATCTATAGTTATTATAAATACAATGTCTTTATTTAGGCAGTGCCTAAATTTTGATAATTTTGCTAGAAACCTAATTTATTTTATCCATCATTGTTTAATTATCCTATAATTTTGTCAATCAATACATATATTTACTCTTCTTTATTTACATTTCATAATTAAAAATAAATACCATCAATATTTATTTTGTTTACATTTCTTGTATCATAGTGTTTTAAAAAATTTAAATTAATATTTATTTTATGAAAAATTTTAACAAATATTTATTTTATGAAAAATTATAACATTCTTTTGTTGATATTAATTTTTTAAAAAAATAAAAATTAATAAAAACAAATATATTATAAAAGTTCAAAATATATTAAATTAATTATAAATTAATGAATAGCACGCTTCTTAAAATATTAGGTAAATTTGAGATATTTTCGAATATAAATCTATGATAACAAGCACTATTATTCAATTGTTCCCAAATATCTACCAACACATTCCTTTTAACATAAATATAATTATTTAAAGAGGTTGGACATATATAATATTGAGTTTCTATAATTTGTGAACCATTTCTATAATTGTTTCTAGGGTAAATATCAATTTATATCCATAAATTTTAGAGATTTGTATCAATTTAAATTTGAACTTTCATAAGTGTTTTAATTTAAATCTTAAACTTTTAAGTGTATAACTTAAACCCTCCATTATGTTTTATTTGAATATATTTATAAATATTCAAAGTTTAAATTAATATACTTATAAAAGTTTAAAGTTTAAAAATTTGGGGTCTAAATTGATACCATTCCCTAAATTTAAGTTAATTATGGGTATGGGTATCTAGAGATGGTGATTATCTATTTTTTAGAAAAGAACAAATTCCGCGTAGAGTGTAAAGGGGCGTTTTTTTCTTTAATAATAAAATAATAAATCTTTGTCTAATCCAAGGTTATACTTTCATTCTTGAATTTTGGTGCCCACGTATTTTCCGTTCATTCTCGCTCGTCTATATTAAAAAAATAAAAAATAAAACAAAAATTCAGCACACAAATGGCCGGACGGAGAATCTAAGTTACGAACGAAGCCGCCAGAACGCAAAAACGTTCTCAAGAATTCAAATATTTTCCTCGCAGTTTAGAAACCATAAAGAAGAAAAAAATAATCACACTGTATAAAATCATGTGTATTCAAAGTTGAAAGAAAGAAAAAACGAACCAATTTCTATATTCATCTGCGGCATCTGTATCACACTAGTCCTACACTCCTTTCCATCTTCCTCCTTCAACAAATCTAAACCAAAAACATTTACAAATCGGCGACGTTTCTACCTACTGCGCCGGCAGAGATTCTTGCCGCCAAAGAAAATCCGAGCTATCCGACGAATCAAAACACAGATTCGAATACTCCAACAGTCCATCGAACGCCACATACTCCGCCGTATCGCTCCCGCTGTACACATCTCCGCCTTCCAGTTCAAAAGCATCGTAGTTCGGGATCTGATCCTCAAACCTCCACATCTCACCGATTTCAGACGAATCAGTCGATACTCGAGCAAACTCCTGTTGGCTATTCGAAGGCGGCAGACCGAGCTCGTCGTCGGAGGCTTCCAAGAGGTAACCTAACTCCGGTTGAGATTCACCGGAATCCGCCGTCAAATCTACCACCGGCACCGGAGAAGACGATGCGGTAGCGATTTCTTCCTCGAAGCTTCTCATCAACGAGTCGAGATCCTGAGTCGCTGGTTCAGGATCGGACTCGTCGAAGAAACCAAGGAGGTCGTCTCTGAGCCGCTTCACCTCGGGTGAACCGGCCTCCGACTCGGCCGAGTCATCCCGATCCCGCTTCTTGGAATTTTGATTCTCCATAGAAATAAAATCACAAAAGAGGAATTAGGGTTTCCTTTTTTAAAAATTTTTGTGATTATTTTGCTTAAGTTTCAACGGATTGACGCGATAAAGAACGTGAGACAATTTGGGCGGGGTATCAAGGACTGGGTATTTATATAAGGGGGCAAGGTGTAAAGAAGGTACAAGGCGCGTGGATAATGATGTAAAATAAGCGCGTGGAGCGTATAAATATGCTATCTTCTTTGTCTTTTCTTTTTTTTCCTTTTTTTCTTTTTTTTTTCCTTTCTCTCTTATCCCTAAAAAGAAAATTGTTTCCTACGGAAAATTCTACCCACCTCCTTTTCATTTTCGTGACTTTGTCCGGTTTCGGTTTTGGAACGAGGGAAAAGAAATTAATTGATTTCAATTCCATTTACATGTCCGCAAGAGTGGGGCCCACTATCCGAGTCAATGACGGATGCGTTTCTGTTTAAATTGTTGGCTCCCTTTCGGTGGCTCGGCTCAGCTGCCCCGAAGTGGGGCTGCGTGCAAATTATTGGTCGGAGGGAATACATATATATATATATATATATATATCTTTTCTCCTTTATGAAAAAATTAACTTTTTTTGTACTCAGTTTTTGATCTAGTTTACATTTGGATGTTACCATTTTATTTTGAATTTTAAATTTAATTTCTATTTAGTTTTTATATTTCAAAATATTATATTTTTCGTTTGCTTTTTTTTTTGCCATTAAGTTTGAATTCTTGCTTCAATTTAGTTATTATAACTTCAAAATTTACACTTTTAACATTAATTTTTCATTAAATACCCACATTTCAACTATAGTATTATTTTCTATTAATTAATTAAAAAAACTAAATTAATTAAATCAACTTTCAGTCATTTTTATTGTTATTAAACTTATTTAAAATAAAGTTAGCATCATAATTATTTTAAATTAATTAACTAAAAGTGTAAATAACATAAGGACCAAGTGAAAAATAAACTTAAAATTCAAGAGTAAAAATGTAACATTTTGAAACCTATGAGACAAATAAAAATAAAAAAAAATCTAGAGGTCAAAATGATTTTTTTTTCTCACATCCCATTTTTTTTCTTTTTTTCTTTAATTATTATTTTAAATTTAAAATTTCATGTCAAAGTTTAAAATATTAATAAAGCTATTTAGGGATCTTTTAAATCTATTCTAAAAAAATTTAGAGAATAAAAATATATATTTAAAATATTAGTGACCAAATGTACCATGGTTGAAAATTAAAAAACTATGACACCGTTTGGTAATTATTTGTTTTTTAATTTATTAAAATTAAGTATATTTTCTCTCAATTTCCTATTATAACTTTCATTTTTCTTGACTAAATTAGTTGAATTCGTAGCTAAGTTTTAAAAACTATTTTTTGTAGTATTAAAAATATTGACTTGGTTTTTTAAAAAAATAAAAAAACATAATAACAAAGTAAGAAAATTGCTTAACTTTTAAAAATTAAAAATAAAATAAAATAGTTACACCGCCAGACCTAAAAAAGTAACTTCTTTCCATTAAAACTGCTTTTATATCCGGGGAGGGTATTTTGGTAGTTTCGATCGCCTTCGCTTTTGGTCAAAGGTTTAGACAAACAATTGGAATTAGAATATCCAGACTACAGTTTTCTTTTTCTCTTTCCTTTTGTGAACGACAGAATGTGGATTTGATATGAAGCCACTTGCGAGTTTTAAATTTAAATTGAAGAAAAAACATCATGGTTGTAATGTTTTTAAAGTGGCAGATTAAAAATAAATAAATTATATTATGCATACGTGCTTACGTGGGAACTCTCGCTAGATTTCTTGTTTAAAATCAAAAGAAGACATTGATAAATGGTTTATTATAAAAGCTACGTATTCTCCCCCAATATAAGCTTTCTTTTGATTTTTCTTAATCGTATAATGAATAAAATGTTTTCAGTATTATCTGTCTCAGTTTTTTTAAAAACTAATTTCATGCCGTCCTTGACCTTTAAAAATACATTATTTTATTTAAATTTATAAAATTATATATTCTTTAAAAAAAATTCAAAAAAGCATTTAGGTTTCATCTTTTTATCATGCCACCGAAGTCCATCTAATCTATTTAGTTTTAATACATTAATATATAAAGTAAAAAAAATAGTCATAACCTATTAAATAGACATAAATTTAGAAATTAATAATTTAAGCATCACTCTATGTACTAATATATTTCAACTAGCATGAACTTGTACTATTAAATTTGAGGTACGAATTTCAATCCCATACTACATATATTGTAAAAAAACAAAAAAAAAATTAAACGCTTATTATAGAATATAATGTAAAGTTCAAAAATTGAAATATTCAAATTATCTTTCATTGTAAATCAATAAGAAAAATAAGGGTCTGTTTGAGCACAACTTGAAATTGGTAGGGTGGATTATTATAGCTAAGGGCTCTAAATATAATAGTAGTACTTACAATTATTTATAACTTACAATTAATTATAGTAACACTATTTGAAATACCTTATATTACAGTGCTTACTATCTTCGATCCATCCTCTATTTATTATTTTCAAGGGAAAAATCTAATACTGACGTAGTACATATTACTCTCGTTCATTATTTGACACGTAATTTAATAATTTATTATTTATTTATTTTTGTGGACCCCACATAGTTCTTAAATTTTACTCTTATGGCAAACAATGAATGGAAAATTTTTCTAATACTATGGGAGTATCATACTCCATGTGTTCACACTATAAATTTGTCTCCAAAAATACTAGTGGATCACATATTAATGTCAATAAGTTCCACCCTATTCTTAAAAGTAGCTTGGCGTGACACACATTTAAAGAAAGGAATATTGAAAATCGTCCATACTCCCGTAATATATAAATTTTCTTCCAATGAATGAAGATTTTCCATACTATCGCAGTACTAAAAAATTTATTGTATCACAAACACAACTATTACCATCCCACTTCTCATCTAAATTATTTGAAAAAGAAAAAGGAAAAAAAAATGAATGGTTTGAAAACGTAGGGTAGTGGGTACCTAAAGATGTGGGGCAAAGTATGCAATGAATAAGGTAGTGAGTTGGAGTTTGTCCAAAAATAGGACGAATTGGGAAGGCAATAATGAAAGCGATTGATTGTGCACTTTTCTAGAAAATCTCCCAATTGTTGATGACGTGGATGCCCACTTCACCTTAAAAAAATAATAGTGAGAACATCTTCCAAAGGTAGAAAATCTTGAGGTGGGGTCAACCAATGGGATTTTTTTCAGAAAAAAAGGGGGGGAAATAATTAAAAACACGCCCATATTGAGAACTATTTTCCATCATGTACTAACCCATAAAAGGAAAAGAAGAAAAAATTTTAATATCATTTTATTATTTATACTTTTAAATTTATTCAATTCTAGTCCATATTTTAAAATACTTAATTCGATCCACCATATTTTTAATAAATTTTAAATTTAATTCATACTACTAGTTTATTGATATTTTTACTATAAATTTAAAAAATATATCTACCTATTTTTTTTTCTTACTAAATTGTTAGTTCAATTTTGATTAAACAATAATTTTGAATGATTAAATTTAAGATTTACTGAAAATACAAAAATTTTAATTAGACATTCAAAAAAGAGAGAGATTTAAATAAATATTTTATTTAGTGTTGGGAATTGTGTGGAAGCCGTATGAAGGGAATTTTCAGAGGCTGTATTTGACTAATGAAATTTTATCGCGAACTAAAAGAAAATTACCCAAATTCCTTTTTATTGACTTTCTAGAATTGCAATTTGAGGCACGTTATCTCCTTACCAACCGCTGGGTATTTTGGAAAATTATATATTTATGTATAAAAGTGGGTAAGGATATATTTAGAAGGGAATAAATTCCAATGGTCACATTCGTGGATATATTATAAATTTATAATGATGTGAAAATGTGAAAAAATATTTCAATTTATATCAACATTATTCTTAATTTGGTTGTTATTTTTGTATTATTGATCAAATGTGTTATTGATTATTTTATTATAAAATATTTCAATTAAATAAATTTTTGATTAAAATACAATTTTGACCCTATATTTTGAAGTTTATTTAATTTTAGTCCATGTATTTTCAATTGTCCAATTTTAGTTTATGTACTTTTAATAAATCTTAAATTTAGTACATACTACTTGTTTTTGTTATTGTTTGTTATCTATTATTATTTTTACTATACATTTTAAAAACATATTCATACATTATATTTTCTTACCTGAAAATTATTATTATTATTTAATTAAATTTTGTAAAAATTAAATTTGAGGGACTAAGTTTAAAATTTATTGAAATAATAGAGACTAAAATTAAATAATTGAAAGTATAAAATTTAAGCTTAATAAACTTCAAAATTTGGAGAACAAAATAATATTTCAACATAATTTTTTTTATCCCATTTACAAAATATTTGATCATGTGACAAACATACAATTATCTTTAAAAAAAATTGAATTTACCTTAAAGGCTAATGTTCATAATATATTAATAACTAATGGTTGAATGGGAATAAAATTAACAAAAACAATAAAGTAAACAAATTTTAATGTCAATATATATTGTGTGTTTTTTTAGTCAGAACACAGACACACAAAATTCAACGACATTTGAGGATGTAAATTCCAACTTTGACCGGTTGTTTTGTTTCATAAATTTTGCACACAAACAGTTTTGGTATTTTACATAAAATTTTGTAGCGCATTTAATAGATTAAGGACATATTTAAAAATAATTTTTAAATCGTTAAAATCATTATTTGTCATATGGAAGATCACTAGAAACACACTTTTAATCGCTCAAAATTAATTAATATTTAATTTTACGCTTTTAAATATTATTTTTATATTGTCAAAATTGGTTTTGAATAATTAAAAGCATGTTTTGTAGTGATTTAAAAATTGACAAAGTGGTTTTAACCATTTTAGAATCACTCCAAAACATATCCTAACTTACCATTCTAACTATAAAACCTCCATAGTTGTGTCCATTTAAAATCTACTAGTTCATAATACGAGCAATGGACATGAAATTTATAGTTTAAATAAATTTTTATATTATTTGACTTGAATAACTGTTGCATAAAAGAAAAGGCTCGAATAGTTGTAATTGTAATTATTAAAAAAGAAAAGACAAAAGATAATTTTATGAAATTTTAAATGACAGGAGACATGATTGTCCATTCAAACATATCTATACTATTAGATCGTTATTTTGTTATATTTATGATGTACATCGCATCTATACATGACGATATATACCACTTCGACCCAAATAGTTGTAACTGGAAAAAGGAGATGATTGTTCGTTTAAACAAGTTTCTACCGTTAGATTGTGATGTAAAAAAACAATACACAGCTTCATTTGTAATCACTTCAATATGAACAATTGTGACGAATGTAAAAATATAAATTATGAAAAGTTGTAAGAACAAAATGGAAAAGTAAAGATTATCCCCTCAAATTCCTTTTATATATAGTATATATATACAAAAATATAATTATTCATTTTTTAAGTTTGAATATATATAAATAGTTAATTCAACCCGTCGAATATTGTTTCAAATAAAACAAAATATGTGTGGTTGGAGATTTTGAATTTAGGATATTCGAGTCAGTGTTATACATATAATAACAGTTATCATTTCAAAAATTGATAGTTTAATTATAATAAAAATAAGGTAATTGAATAGTTTGAGTTTGGAAGGGAAAGTTAGGGTGGTAAGTGTGAGTTGATAGGGAGATGAAATAAAAGATGGGAAAGAAAGAAAATTGAAAGGGAAGAATGGGTGGTTGGCATTTTGAGAATAGTCACGTGATTTGTAACAGAGCAATCAATTTGAGTCTCTCAAGTCTCAACCACCCACTCTGCCCAAACTCAAAACTCATTCTCCCCAAAAAAAAAATATCAGCAAGTGGCCGACACCCTCCATTCATCCCAACACTTAGTATTCCTATTTTTCTATCTTCCTTTTTCTTTAATAAAATAATTTCTACTTCCGACCCCACCAACACACTCCATCTCTCCTTCCTTTATGATTGGAGTAAAGAATGAAGTTGTAAATTAAAAACAATCGTTTGAGACGTTGAGTTGTTATTATAATATATGATTATTTTAGGTTGTGAATTATAATAATATGTATTTGGAGTGTATACTATTTTAGTCTAAATAAAAAAATAGTAAATACTATAGCAATAAGAGATTTGAAATAATATTTACTATACTTAATTGTAAGGTATAAATAGTTGTAAATACCACTATTATATTTAGAGTCATGAATTATAATAACTCACTCCACCAACTTCAGGTTGATGGCCCCAACACCTTCTAGATAGTTGTGATGTTTAGAGAGTAGTGGATTTCTGAAACTCACAAAGTAAAAAGCTAATGAGACATAAAATTAATATTTTTTTAGCTGTGGGGATCTATAAATTCTTTGGGCCAAATAAAAAGTGAAAGGAGTAAATGTTACTTTGCCAATTTAACCATCCTTTTGTCTTTTTTTTTTTTTTTTTTTTTGACATCATCAATTTTTGGAGACATGTCTATAAATAAAAAAATTAATATATTTTTTAATTTTAAAAATTTTTAATTGGTCACCACTTATTAGATTACTCTCTCTCTTTTGGTTAAATTACAAATTTAGTTCTTACAATTTAAAAAAAAAATTAAAATTTGGTCGATATGATTTTAACATTTAAAATTTAATTCTTATGGTTTGATAAAACTTCATAAATAGTTTTTAGCGAGAGTTTTTATCAAATCATGTGGATGAATTCTAACTTTTAAACTATGATGACTATATTTATAATTTAATATTTTTTTAATCAATGAATTTATTAAACTCGAAACAAAAGTATTTAGGGTTCTATTAGGGGGCGAAATAAAATCTTACTGTTTAATGGGTCTTTTCTTTTTTCCTAATAAATTAGAGATATATTTGATATACAAGTTTATAGATTATTAAACACAACTTAAAAAGTTGGATACTTGACTTGGAAAGTTAACCATGAAACAAAACTATGAAAATATAATAGTTTTTTTTCTTTTTGAAAAAGTAGGAGGAGACCAAATATCTAAATATAAAAATGTAGAATCATTGATGTTGTGTTGTTTTATTAATTTTCGGATAAATAAAACAAGATTCTAGTCGGCTTGGTGTCCAATCATGTTAACAAACTATTTAAAACTCGACATGTTTTAAAATACTAATTAAAACACAAAGGGCACACGTAACTTTTAATCAATCATGTAAGGTGGCAAGTTAAATGACTTACGACCTGAGTTTTTTTTTAATTATTTGATTGTTTATTTATTTTAAAGGTAAATAAAAACAAAGAAAGTAAAGAAAATTAAATCCTAACCTCTTCGTCAAGATGATGAAAATAATACTCTCGAGAAAAAAAAAATCTTTCTAGATCAAAGTAGCAAAAACATGTAGAGTGGCAAGTTAAATGACCCACGACCTGAATTTTTATTTAATTATTTGTTTGTTTATTTATTTCAAAAGTAAATCAAAATAAAGAAAGTAAAGACAATTACATCTTAGCCTCTTGATGGAATGAAAATAATACAATATGAACAAAAAAAAAGAAACAAACATTTTTAGATCAAAGCAGTAAAAATATGGTGTTTTGTTCTCTTATTGGAGAACGTGACAAAACAAGAGATATTAGCAGCCTTTCTAACAAAATTAATGTCTTCATTTAACACCTGAATGTCAGAGAAAGATTAATCCATACCATTGATGAATATGATAATCTCCAACTCATCGAATTTGACTACTAATGAAGTTATATTTTTGTCTTGTTTTAAAAAAATTTCTCTTGCATCCAGACAAAATTTTGTATATTTTCCTAAAAATCAAAAGTTGAAATTATTTATTTATACTAAAAATATGAAATTTAATCTCTAAGTTTATAAAAAAAATTTAATTATATATATAATTGTAGTTGAATTAATTTCACTACATAAGATAAAAGAAAATTTTTTACGGATAAAAAAAAAAGTTAAATTATTTATAAAATAATATTAATAGACATTGATAGAACTCTGTCAGCATCTATCAGTGATAGACTTTTATCATTTTTATTACTATCACAATCATTTAAAAATTTTACTATTTTGAATAAATAATTTTCTTTATTTTTTTATTTTGAAAAATTTTCAAAAAAAAACCATTAATAATAAAACGTCATCCTCTCACTATATAATTGTTTTTTGTTGTTTTTTTTTTTTTTGAGCTATAGTTTTATAGATGATTCTATGTGTGACACCTATAAAGTAGGTATGAGAAAAGGAAACACAATTTTTTTCATTATCTCATCTTTACATTATTTTTAAAATAATTCATTTTCGGACTTGTCTTATTTGATTTGACACGAATGATGTGAATAATTGTACGTATATTATAGATTAAAATATTATTTTTAATGTTTGATTTTTTTCCAAGAAAAAAACTTAAGTACAGCTACCTATCTCTTATGCAATCCAGACAGCACTAATAGAATTGTGCAAATTTTATTTTTGAGTAAAAAAAAAAAAAAAGAGTATAAGGAGGCTGCATCTAATCACACTCCCTTTTTTTCAATATACAACTTTAAAATAAAAGGTTAAGTATTTGAATCTAGTTCTATATTATTGATTTTAAAAAACTAAAAAAGTAAGACCCTTTTTTTTCTTTTTAAAGCTCGAAGATCAGGTTAAACATTTAAAAACTTATATATGTGTGTCTAGGTTAATTTAAAATATATAGATCAACCTAAACTTTAAAATGAAAAGATAACCCAAGCATGTTCAACCATGTTTCTACTCGTTAGGTATTAGGTTCAAATTTTCTAATTGTATGTGTGATGCGTAATATTTTTTATATTAAAAATTAGTCACTCTACTGGTTTAGGATATTGATCAATGAACTGTCAATTGTCTATTTTTAGTCTATATATCTTCCCTAAATCTTAAAATTAGTTATTGTAGTTAGTTTATTCTATAATTTTTTAAAATAAATTTAGGTACTAATAACGTATTCCATTTATAAATGGTGAAAATATATTTACATAATGTATTTTATTGCATGAAAATTATAGTTGTTATTTGAGGTATTAAGATAAAAATTAACTTTGAAAGCTAAATTTAAGATTAATTGAAAGTACAAAAGTTAAAATTAGACAATTGAAAGTACAATGACTAAAGCATTGGAATGAACCCAAAATACATGATTTTAACCAATTAAGACAACTACTTTCTCTAGTTGTAATAATGTTAGTTCGACTGTTTATCTTATATCATAACACAATGTTTTTAAGGTTGAATTTTAAAAAGTACTCTTAAACTTTGAGATAAGTTTCAATTATGCATTTGAACTTTAAAATGTTTAATTTTGGCTATTGAACTTTGAAATTATATCATAACACAATGTTTTTAAGGTTGAATTTTAAAAAGTACTCTTAAACTTTGAGATAAGTTTCAATTATGCATTTGAACTTTAAAATGTTTAATTTTGGCTATTGAACTTTGAAATTATTGAAGGAATTCCTCTTAGAGACTATTTGGGAAGTTGAAAGGTAACCAGGATTTACGATGAAATATTAAAACTAACGTTGGAATGGAATTGTAAAGCGTGAAAATAGAGGAAAAGAGGGTTCAGTTGAAAATTGTAGGAAGTGAATGTAATAAGGATTACAAACTGCGCACAAGCTCTCAATTCAAATGTTGACTTGGGATTTCAACTCATTATAAACCCATTACATTACAAGCTCCCAAACAGTCCCTTAGAGAGTTTAATTGTTAAATTGAATAAAGGACAAAAAGTAATATGGCAACTAAGACGTATAAATTAAAAAGGTACACATACATAATTTACAATTAAAATTCAACTATGTAGAAGATGGTGTAGAGATAAGTGGTTGAGCTTAATCATACTAACGGTGTACTTCAAAGAAAATAAGGGTGTGTTTGGAATACACCTTCAAGTGTTTAATTTAAAAAATAAATTATGTTTGAAAAAATTAAAGTATTTGGTAACTACTAAAAATAATTTTTGAAGTGTCTTTTAAACAATTTTTATTAAAAGAGTTTAAATAAAAATGAGTTTTTTTAAAAATATTATTTTCTCAAGTCAATCTAGACGACGGCTAAATAGACTTAGATAAGAGTTGAACAAATAACTATTTGAAGAGTGGAGAGATTCAACGGTACTTTTGTTATAAAATGCATTTTGTATCGTATGAACTGTTTTTAAATATATATTGGAACCCTTTAGTGTATATATATATTGAAAATTAGTACAAAATATATATACGTGATTAAATTAAAAAACAAAAAATAAAAAAAGGGAAAAAAGGATGGGAACGGGGAAGGTGATCCACAGCCCACCCAAACGGAGCCCGCGGTTCGTCTTTACCTATCGCCCACGTTTCCACGTCGCGTAATCATCACGCTTCCCTTGACGAATGTCGTGTGACCCGTTAAAACGGCATAACCGCGTTTGGCCTGCCTGTAACGGCCGTCCGTTCCGTCTCTTTCTTTCCCCATCAACTTGTCGCTATTTATTGCATTATTAATTTTCTTTTCCTGTGCTTTTCTTTCCTTCCGTGGCCATCTATTTGCTACTCCACAGTTTTTTTTCTTATCTTATTTACAAGTTTAGTCATCCCTTTTAAAATTAAAAAATAGGTGTTACATGAGCTACACCTATATTTATATAACTCACTAATTATCTATCTAACTAAAATTTGTTACGTGACAATAAATTTTGACTTTTTTAAAAAAATTAAATTATTATTTTCTTGTCATATGACAAATAAAGTTTTATATACGTGTATCTAATTATTGACCTTTAAAATTTGTGTTTAAATTATAACGTTTGAATTTTATATTTAATAAATTTAGTAATTTTTTTATTATATATAAATTTTTGTTGAAAACATGTAGGGAGATCAAGTCTCATACCTAAAAATTTGATGGTATAAATCAATGTTATTAAATTATGCTCATATTAATTTTAATTTTATATCTAATAAATATACGACGAGTTTAAATATTTAAAACATTTAATCTATTATATATAAATTTTAACTTTTTATCTAACAAAATTCTAAACTTTTACTGACACTTTTCGTCGTCGTATTGGTTCATTTAATTACTCGAAAGGTGTTGGAAGAGAAATTGTCGTCTCTTCTTTATATCTCTTTTACTGGATGTCTTCTTTGTTGTCTCTTGACGTTGTTCTCTAATTTTGCTATTATTTGTTTCCTTAAAAAACCCCTCTAATTCAATATACTGCCTTCACTGTTCTCTTCTAAGAAAAATTATAAACCTTCAATTTTGTGAATTACATTTGTTTTCATTTTCATTGTTCAGTTGATTTATCTATGGTTTGTCATTGTCTAGTTTTTTTTTATTTAAACAATTTTGATAAAAACTGTTTAAAAGAAAAACACTAACGTGTTTAACAAAAAGTATTTTTATATATAAATTTGTTTGGTTCGTTATATATCAAAGGTGTTTTTTTCTTATTAATGTCAAATTATCATAAAGAACTACTATAAAATATTATAAACTAATAATTTAAAATAATAGTTGTCTGAGTTGGCTAATGACAATAGCTGGATTTTGT
This sequence comes from Lagenaria siceraria, assembly GCA_002890555.2. Classification (NCBI taxonomy): domain Eukaryota; kingdom Viridiplantae; phylum Streptophyta; class Magnoliopsida; order Cucurbitales; family Cucurbitaceae; genus Lagenaria; species Lagenaria siceraria. The sequence goes on from CM016484.1 coordinate 27,268,505, forward strand.
CGGCAGAAATCGTTGGTAGCCAAGACAACATAGTAGAAGTGAGATAGACCGTAGATGACATTTAAGACAACATAGTAGAAGTGAGATAGACCGTAGATGACATTTTTGTTGTAGTAATTTTAAGAATTATACAGATTAGAAAGAGAATAACTATTAAACACTTCAAAGTCATTTTTGTAAAAGTTGATTCCAAATATTTATCACAAACTAACTTATTTTATAAACTCGTGATTTTTTTTTGTATCTGCGAGTTCGCGGCCAGCTTACACGGTGTCAAGAAAACGTGTAGGATATTAAATTCTAGGTAGGTGACCACCATAGATTGAACTCATAACCGCTCAGCCCTTGGCTCTATATGATTTAAAATTTTATTTTGAGTGGTTGCCTAATAGGCTAATACGCGATTTTTTAAAAAAATAATTATTTTTTTAAATTAAACATTTAAAAAATATTTCAAATCTATTTTTAATATTGAAGTTGAGCTAAACTCGTTTTGGTTGGTATATATCATCTACTTTATCAACTTATTCCGGATCAATTTTCTTTAAATAAAGTTTATTTATTAATTGTTTTTGCAGTGGCCTCGTGAATCCCGGATGTCGAAGGGGGTTCACAACTGTACCTTTTCAAATCTTACTGCGTATGAAAATTCAATATAATGAAAAATGTTCATCACTTATTACAATATTCAACACTTTGCAAAATCAACACATCCTAAGTCAATTTCTAGATGTCATTTTTCCCACTCAGAAATTTTGTCTTCCCTAACCATTTCCTTCCAAACCACATTTAATTTTTTTACTTACCAGCAAAGTTTTCCAATTTGACTTTTTATATGTTTAATTTTTTAATTGCAAAATAATAAAAAATAAATAAATAGAGGGAGGCAAATTGAATCTTTAAAATTCATATATTGAATTGACAAATCATACGGGATAATTACCTCCCTCTTTCTGTTTATAGTCCATTTTCCTTTTAAAGTTAAATTACAAATTTAATCTATATGATTTGGAAAAACAAGATTAAGATTTAATTCTTATAATTTATTATTAAGATTCAATTCTCTCGATTTCATAAAACTATCATATATAATATTTACGGTAGGAACTATCTATGAAAATTTTATCAAACCACATATAGACTATTTATAAGGTTTTATCAAACTGTGAATACTAAGTTCTATATTTTTAAATTATAGAGGTTAAATTTCAACGTATTCTAAATTATAGAGATCAATTTTGTAATTTAAAATTCATATATTGGATTGACAAATCATAAGGGTGATTACTTACCTCTTTTTATTTTTAGCTTATTCTTCTACTAATTAATTAATTATTGGTTTTTAAAAAAAGGTTTCAACGACAATAGGTGGAAGAGTCTAATCTTTAGCTTATTTATCGAAGTAACATATCTTATTCAATAGATTGTCTAGTTTATTATTTAATTGATAAATAAATAATAAGGAAATTTTACTTTTTTTAGTCCCCAAGTTTTGAATAATATGTGCGTTTGGTATTTGAGTTTTAAAAATGTACGTTTTTAGTCCCTAATTTTATAAGAATAGACCCATTTGGTCCCTGAGTTTTCAAAATATACCTTTTCAGTCCTTGAGTTTTTAAAAATAGGTTTAAAAGGTCCTACAAATATTTTTCTTTGATCTTTTAAAAATAATTATATAATATTTAAAATTATAAAAAAATAGTTTTAGAGAGAAGATGGTTTTTAAAAATCACTCTTTTAATTTATAATGTCATATAGTTATTTAGATTAATAATAAAAAATATTTGAAGGACCTCTTAGACCTATTTTTAAAAATTCGGAGACTAAAAAGATACATTTTTAAAACATAGGAACCAAATAGACCTATTCTTATAAACTTGAAGACTGAAAATGTACATTTTTAAAACTCAAGGACCAAACGCATATATTGTTCAAAACTTGAGGCTAAAAAGGTAATTTTTCTAAAAAATATAATTAAGAGATGGAAGCATGTTTGTAAATAACGTAGATTAATTCTTACAATGATGATTATCAAACTACGAATAAGATCAATCAGTCATATTTTTGTCATTTTTTAAAATCAACGAACAAGATAAAAGATGGAAAACATAACTTACAATATTTCTAAAATAATTATAATTTCATAACTAGACAATCGATATCTCAATAATTAGGTTTTTAGTATTAAACTATAGTTAGTCCCTCAACTGCTACGTTTTTATAAAATAAAATTTTTGAACTTAAAAAATTTGTTTTCTAACCATTCTCAAGACTTCTAATTTTATATTTAATACATCTTTAAATTTCAAATTCTATAGCAACACAAAATTAAAAGTTTAATGACTTATAAGAAAAGTTGAATACAAAATCAAAAGTTTAAGTTGTTATTTGACATTACATACAAATTTAAAAAATGTTTAAAATGTTAGTGACTCATTACATATAGAGTCAAAAGTTTAAGTTCTTATTTGTATTTTTAATCCATAATTTAAAGATTTATTAAACATCAAATTAAAGGGTTTTTGAATACATACCCATCTAATCAAACTGACATAATTTAATAAGTCGAATAGAAGTAAAACATTATACACATGTTGTGACTTGAATCTATAATGATAATTGTGGGATGGCTTCTTATTCCAAGAGCAATGTACCTTAAAAATGTCTAAAAGAAAAAAGAACATTTGATTTATACATAATCTTCCTGTGTTTTCCACTGCCAACACTTTAGGCTGTGGATATATTTGACTTTGAATAATCCACATTTTCGGCATTTAAATTCCAAAATTAAATACTTTGCTTCCGAAAAGGACCAATTGAATTAAAAATAAAGCGAACAAAATTATGGCAATGGCAAAACTACAGCCGTGTTGGATAATTTAGTCTGTGTTGGGTGCGTGTGTAGAAAACAAATTCTGTCAACTTACAACGTTAACCCCTCAAATTTTTTCTATTTAATTAGTTTTTGAATTTTTAAATACACGTGATTGATTTATGACATTTTTTTAGGTGATAAAATTTTAATTTTGTGTGTACTAAATTTTTAAAATTAAAAATATATTCATCCATCAGTGAACGATTAGATATAAAATTAAAATTTTAGAGATCTATTGAAAATTAATTTGAAATTTAATAATTTATTAGATAGTTTTGTAAAGTTTATAAGTCTCTATTGAGAAAAAAAAAAATCATAGATTTGTTAAATTCTCTTTATAATTTGATTCTCTTTAAAGTTTAGATACCAATTAGAGAAATTGTAATAAAAAATAGAAAAAAAAACATTCAACTTTTTAAATTTCTCAATAATATTCTTTACTTTAGACTTAATCTCTCATGTTTTTTTTTTTTTTTCACATATATAAAACATAGATATCATAGAACTCTATTTTCAAATCAAGCATAAACTTGTATTTGCAATCTCTATACTTTTTTTTTCTCTTTTTTTTCTATTCATGTACTATTCAAGATAAGATTCAGACCGTTTAAAGTGTAAGCAACTTTATTTCCGGAAAAAAATTTAATACAAATATTGAGAAATCATAGCCATATTATAAATTATTTTAGATACATTTGAGGCAGTCGTGAGAATATTTATTTGGAAGACCAACAACAAAGAATAAGTGGATTGAATGGCACACAAAATGATAATAACTTATAAAATGTAAAACCTATTTTAAATATTTGTTACGAAATGTACTTTTTTTTTTTTTAGTCCCAAATTTTGAATGATAGGAGGGATTTTTTAAAAATATATATATTTTTTAGTTATCAAATTTATAAGAATAGGTCTATTTGGTCTATGAGTTTTCAAAATATACATTTTCAGTCGCTGATTTTTTAAAGATAGGTTTTAAAAAGTCTTTTAGTATTTTCTCTTTCTTTAAATTTTTTTTAAATAGTTTTAGAGAGGAGATGTGTTTAAAAAATTATTTTTCTAATTTAAAATTCCATATAATTATTTAAATTAATAATAAAAATTTATTTGAAGGACCTTTTAACTTATTTTTAAAAAGTCAGAGACTAAAAAGGTACATTTTAAAAATATATAGACCCAATTGACTTATTCTTATAAATTTAAGGACTAAAAAAAAAAAGTAATTTTCTCTATTTGTTAATTTTATTATTTAAAAAATCGATGGTTGAACCTCTATTTGAAGTACAAAATAATATAATAAGAAATTAAATAATTCATCGATTTTTAATTGATGAGCTACAAATAGACGACTAAATTGTAAAGGCACAAGGGATATCGTGCTTAATAAATTATCGTACTAGTTATATTCACGGAGAGATATATACAGTATCACATTTTTAATACTGCTAAATTATTGATTCTAAAAGATATGGCAAGTTATTATTTTTTCTTTTAGAAAAATATCCTAAAATATTATATTTTTATCCTTGAGTCTTCATTTAAGTTATCACTTATTATTTGGTCTTTAGGTTTCGACATCATATTTTACATTTTTACCCTCAAATTTTTACTAACACTTACTTTAGTTTTTTATGATAACTTCCAATTAATTAATTTAAAATGAGTATTTTGTGAAAAATCAAGGTAAAAAAGATAAACCTTGAATCCTAGAGATTAAATAGAAACTAAATTCGAAACTCACAAGTAAATATATAATATTTTGAAACTTAGAAACCAAATAAAAATTAAATTCAAAATTCATGATAAAAGTGTAATATTTCAAAATCAATTGGCCAAATAAATACTAGACCCAAAACTTAGGGAAAAAATATATTTTTACTTTCTATACTATAAATTTAATGATTATAATATGTGATTTTATTAGCTTAATAATTTGTGGTCAATAAATTAAGATGTTACGAAAGAAAAAGGCACAAAGGAAAAACATGATCAATTCATCATCGTGATTGTATCACAGACGAGTTCATGCAATGTCAGACCCCATTTTGCCCTTTCCAAGTATCCAAAATTTTTTCCCAATATAAATATAAATAACTAATTTCAATAATATCAAAATTGACACCAATTTTAATTTGATTGATGTACAAATAAACCATTAATTTTCCCCTCAAAAACTCTCAAATTTTTTCAAACAAATTCCTATCTAGGTCTAACTTCGTTTTTCTTTTGAATCTCATCAATTTCGTATCGTACATTAGTTTTATAATTTCGTTGAACATATATGGTAATAATTTTCTAAATAATATTTCAGACAAAAATTTATCAAAACATTGCAACACGTTTTTAAATCTAAGGTTAAATTAGTTGCAACACTTTTTTTAGGCACAAATTAGTTGCAATACATTATGTTCATGCAAATCGGAGATCTCTCGTGTCAATATAAAATTGAACTTATTTGAGAATGAAAAAAAAAAAAAAACTTATTTAAATAATTTGTAAGTCCTTAAAATGATATATTTTGTTTGTTTGAATATTTATAATTGATTGATCTTAAAAAAATATTTATCATTTATTACTATTCTTTTCCCAAGAGCCGATATTTACTAACAAATCTAAATTAATTTTTTTTTAAGTATAATATAGATGGAAATTCAAATCACATCACTCTTTGTTACTAACATATATTGGATACCAACTACGCTTATTTTGACATTAAATCGGTCTAAATTAATAAAATTATTACATTTTTTAGAACAAGAATAATAACCATAATACCTATGTCTATTTAAATTTTTTAAAATTAATTGTCTCTTTACTTCTTTCAAACATTTGATTGAGATGTTTATTTTATCCCATAAATTTTAGTATTAATTTTTAGCAAATACTAATGGTCTTAAATGAATATTGATATATAAAATAATATTGCAAATTGAAATATGGATCTCTTTTTTAAAAAAATGAAAGAAGGAATAATTGGAGATAAAAAAGAAACTTTTAAGTCGCTTTTAGTGGATCATAAATTACTAAAAAAAAGAGGTTCAATAATTTGATGCTCAAGCAGCCAACAAAATAAAGAAATAAATATTTGATTCATAGTGGGCCTTTTGTTTAATAATTCATAGTGGGCTTTAGCAAGAGACTGAGAGCCCGAATGAAGCATCACCGTACAAGAATGGGCCTTACACGTACAAGCCCATCATTAATATGTTGCTTAATCTTGATAATTAAGAAACCTTTCTTGTGGTAAAATTGATTATAAGATAGTTTAAAATAAATCGCTTTTTTCAATAGATTATTTTCAAATATAAAAAAAAAATGAGCCAATCTATTAAGTCTATCACAACTAAATTTTTTCTATATTTATAAATAGTTTGATATTTTTTCTGTTTATAGTAATTTCACTCGGGATAGTTTAGCTTTTTGAGATTAACTTTCTAAAAAAATCTCATACATTTGCTAATTAACTAATAAAAATCTAATTTTATCCTTATCCTAATTTTTTTTTGAAAAATTACTTTTTTTTAGTCTATAAGTTTTGAATAATATGTGTGTTTGGTTTATGAGTTTTAAAAACGTACCTCTTTAGTCCCCAAGTTTATAAAATAGTCAATTGGTCCAGAATTTTCAAAATGTACCTTTTTTGTCCTTCAATTTTTAAAAATAGGTTTAAAACATTCGAATATTTTTTCTTTGATTTTTTAAAAATAATTATATGATATTCAAAATTAGAAAAATAGTTTTAGAGAGGAAATTGATTTTAAAAAAATTATTCTTCTAATTTAAAATGTCATATAGTTATATAAATTAATAATAAAAAATTGTTTGAGGGACCTCTCAAACCTATTTTAAAAAACGTAGGAGACTAAAGAGGTACATTTTGAAAAGAGAGGGGCCAAATGAACTTATTCTTATAAACTTGATGACTAAAAAGGTACATTTTTAAAACTCATGACAAATATTCAAAACTTGAAAACTAAAAAGGTAATTTTTTTTTTTTTAATGTTTGAGTTTAAAATTTACCAAACATTTATTTACTTCATTTTATAGCTATTTTTTCTATTTTACAAAAAAAAAAAAACAACTATTTTCAATTGTTTTAAAAACTACTGTAATCATAAATTGTACTAAGTGTGTTTGTGGGCTATGTTGAACCAATTTTTAGAACCAACCTAATTATTCAGGTTGTAAGTTTCTTCAACCCAAATAATCCTTATGAAGTAATAAACCCAACCCAACCCAACCCACCAGAAATTTGAGTTTGGTCGGTTCTGATTACTCAGGTCATTTATTTTAAATTTTATTTCAAAAGTAAGTAAAATGTTGTTATGTGAAAATTTCATCTAATTATTTTCCTATATTTAATTAAGAATAACAACTCAATTTCAAGTTATATTATGATAATATTCTTCCAAGTGCTAAAACTTATTTTTAAGAATTGTGAGAGAATAAATGATAAAAAAATCATGAGATTAAATAAAATTAAAATAAATATATGTTTATATAATTGTAGCATAAGTAAAAAAAAATATATACTTTTTAAAATAAATAATAAATTTGAATTAGTTCGAATTATTTTAATTGGACCCACGAACTAACCAAACATATAAAATTTTGAACCGCCTAGATTTGCCGCCTTACAAGTTTCTTCTGTAAAGATAATATTTCATTCTGTACTAAAAACAAAGTCAATAAATTGGAATATAATAGAAAGTTTTATAGGATTTAAATAAATTAAATATATTTTTCATTTATAAGGCATTTTTAAGACATTTATAAGGCATTTTATTTTTTAAAGTTTATTACATAGGGTACCATTAACGTTATTATGGATAATTTTGGATCAAATAGTAGACACGTAAAAGAGCTATGCTTTGGGCTCAATTGAAAAGAGCTATGCTTTGGGCTAAACAATTGAGCCTAAGACAAGACAAGGTCGAGAAGAAATAAGAGTGGCATGGGCCAAAGCTCATACACGAAACTCGCCCTTGGCCCATGAGGAGGTTGACCCAAAGAATGCGACCACCAGCGGGTGTGATATGGAAGACTTGTCCCTGAAAAAGGATTTCGAATGAGGGGATAACTTGAAAACCAAGAAAAAAGTTAGGTCAGAAAACTCTATAAAAAAATGTGAATACCCTAAAAAAAAAAATAGGTTCGCTCACCTACGAAAATTTCTTACATGCTACATAGATGTATTTTTATTTTATTTTATTTTTGAAAAACAAGAAATGATTCATTGATTTGATAGGTTATTTCCCCCGCAATTGCACAGAAGAAGACAACTTCATTTTCTAAATTCGATACTTTTCGTTAGGGTGTCAAGTCCATTTTCCAACCAAAAAGATATTATGACCAATGAATTCCTTTGTGGACAACAACGCCATTTTTCTTTTAATTTTGAAAAAGAGAAGGTTTCGTTTATGATATTTTATTTTTGCTTTGGCCCTCTCATTGATAGTTTTTTTTTTTTTTTTTTTTTTTTTTTTTTTTTTTTTTTCATTACAATATGAAAAACAATGATTTGGTGCAACCTAAGCGACATATAATTCATCAAAAGTACAAAGATAAATTGTCACATGACAATTTTTTATTGAGTACAACAAAAATTGTATCCAAATTTTTTTTAATATAAAAGAAGAGATATTTTAATATTTGACCTTAAAAGAAGGTAGAATATATTAATTAATATTGAGCGATGCTGTTAGACTAATTGTTGTATTCCTAATATACAAGACAATTTGTAAATAATTTTAAGGACTTTTTAAGCTCTATTTTTTTTATTACGTTCACTAGACTGCTTTTGTGTTTTAGGGTAGAAATGTTAAATAAGCCAACGTACAGCACGTGTTTATTTAGTGGGAAGAAAACAAATAAATTTGGTTCATAAGAATGGACAAAAATGAGTTACACTTAAAACGAAAACGGCCGTGTTTCGAATTTTTCTACTTTTTATTGTATTAAAAAAGTTTTGTTGATAATTATTTGACTTTAAAAAAAAAAAATTACAAATGCTACTCTATAAATGCTTTCAAAATTCGAACTAAGTTTTGAAAAAAAACCAAAGTAAACTCTGTTTATATATATATATATATATATATATATATAAATAAAGTAAGCTGTGTTTATCCAATTTTTTAGGGATGTTATTAAGATCAAAATCATATTTTGAAATTTTGATATGATCTCAAATGTTATCTTTATAAAAAAATAAACCTAATTTTTTTTAAAAAAAAACTAAATAATTATCAAATGAAACCTTTTGAAATTTGGCTAACAATCAAATTGTTTCTAAAAATATGGAACCATAGTTTAAAAAATTCGGTGAAAAAACAAACACAATGTTAAAAAGCCAAATAGTTAATAATATTTTGTTTAATATCACTTTAGGTTAAATTTGAAGCACACACATAATTAGAATTGAATGAAATTATTAAAGCAAATGATAATATTATAAGATAAAATGCAACTATTTAAGACATATATCTTTTGAGAAAAAAAAAATATAAAGGTTCGAAATATGTATTAGAGTTGTTAAATTAAAGGCGAGACTCGTTAAAGCTAGGAATACTTACATTTAGTTACATTTAGCCACACGAACATAATTGGCAAATGGGTATAAACATATACTCTTAAGAAATTTCAAAATTCAGTCCTAAAATTTGCAAATGCATTTTAAAAAAAAATAAATAAATCAATTTCAATTAAAATATCACATTGATCCTTCCACTTTGAGGTATATTTCTTTCCTTTGTACTTTCAATCAATTTTAAAAATAATCCATATTTTCTTTATAAAAAAATAGTCCCTAATATACTATAAGCATTACTTTGATAAATTTTTAGAAACATATTCCCATCATGACTTTTCTTATACGAAGATCAATATTATTATTTAATCAATTTTAATGAAAATTAAATTTAATATTTATTAAATTAAAATCAGATAATAAATTAAATTTAAAGAATTGGAAGATCAACTAAAATGAAATAAAATTCAAAATCCAATAATTTCTTATCATCTTTATTTACCATGGGTATTATCTTTTTATAACAAAAGATTTGAAGTCAGAGTAAGTTAATTTTCAACGGCCAAAAGCAAGCATAGTTCCGGCTAAAGGTAAAGTTCGTATACCAACTCTTATTATACCAAAAAGAATTTATAGGGATGTTTATGAAGCCACTGTTAAATAATAACTCTATCAACTTTAATAATTTTCACTAGTTTACATATTTATCGAAAAACTATATATTCATCCCTTATTCTCTTTGGAACATTATCTTAAAGATTTTTTTAACTCAAACATATTAACTTCACATTCAACGTTCACATTAATTGTTTTTTCTTTTCTTTTCTTCTTTAAAAGAAAAAAAAAACATCTTCCAAGTGGGTGAATCCCAAAATTTCCAACTACAGCGGATTATCAAAACAAACAACTGAACACATTCTTCCCACGAATTAAGCAATTAAAATAACATCCCATATCATCCATCCATAATTTTTCATTAATTAAAAAAGATCAGCAATATAAAATTCTTGATCGGGGCCAGTCTTACCCGGATCCGCAACGAATTTCAATTCGTCCGCCCTGCATGATCGCAACCGTCGATTTCTTTCAGGTACAGACAAAACATTCACCTGTGCCGGAAATTTCTACTTCCGGCAAGAATCGGCGGCCCAATCGACGCAAGACGGCTTCGGATTCGGACTCCGGCTTGTTTTACCATCCGATTCGACGCATACAGGTTCTAAGTTCAGATCCAGATCCAAATTTCTGTCCAATTTGTGCTCTGGAATTCTCTCTGCCCTAATTTCAACTTCATCGGCTTCTTCCTCGTTCGACTTCGTCGGCTTCGATCTCTTTCCCATCAACAAACGGCTCGCACCGTCGATCTTCTCTATGTATTTTGTCGCCGCGTGTAATCGCTTCAGAATGGAGAAGAACTCCTCCACCTCTTCATCCGTCGCCGTCTCCGCTTCTTTTCCTCTGTCGGCCACCGCATCCTTCTGGCTTCCCGACCCGGCGTCGTCTCCCCGCTTTCTTTTCCCTCTGTCCGTACTCCGACTCGCCGGAAACAACTCAAACGGCATCGTTTTTTTAGCGGTCAGTGGTGTAGGCGAGAGAATCTTTTCTTTAGGCTTTTTGATGTGTGAGTAGAATTTTCTCAACAAAAAATTTATAATGCGCAGTGCTATTAAATTATTTTGGAAGAAGTGGAACTTCTGTTTATAATTTTTGTCATTTTATAAATTTACATATACTATTTTTTATTTTTTTTTTTTGAAAAAAGACAATCCCTTCAAGAAAATTACTTCTACCTAATTAGTAGGAAAATATTGTTCATAATAATTTTGAAGTAAGGAATTCGTTAAGTTCTAAATTCTTGAAATATTTTGCCCACTTTTATAGGGAGAAATTCGACCTACTTTTTTTCCCCCTTAATGTGCAATGCAATAGATTCATGTGCCATTTCCTTTTTATTATTGTAAATTTCGTTTTCAATTACTCTTTTAAAAAATAAAAGTAGTAATATTAATAGGTACTCTACTTCACAACAACTTTCCTCAATTTAAAATAAAGTCAAGGATATTGGTAATGCAATGTAATGTTATTTTATAAAGAGGAAGAGGAAGAGGAAGAGAATTTGTGGATTGTGGTCAAAGATTTATTAATTGAATGTTGACTTATGGAAGAGGGTTTTATTTATTTATTTATATTATAAAATTAGAAGATATAAAATGGAGAATAGTTGAATTGGCATAAATAAATGTGCAAAATGAAGTTTGTTTGAGAGTGACGTAGTAAGAGCACGAGATATTGCGTTTTGGGAGTGACGTCAGCTATAGAAAATGCTTTTGAAAGAAACCCGACGTTAACCATACTAGTGAGTCATAACGTGTGGCCTTTGAATTTCACTTCCGGGAAATTTCACGCAATATTTTTAGGGCGTATTTGTAATTTTAGCCCTTTTAAAATTATTAGGAAAATATTTTATTTTTCAAAACTAATTTTAACTATTGAAATTTATATTTAAATGTATAAAATTGAAAATTAAATGAATTTTGAGTGATTAAAGTGTGTTTTTCAGTAATTTTAAAAATGACAAAAGCGATTTTAACTATTTTAAAATCACTTCCACACATGCCCTTAGTCTTAAAAGACTTTTGATGAGTCTCTTTGATTTTAATTCTCTACATAACTATAAGTGTATTATTTTATATTTTTATTTTATCAATTAAATTTCGAAACTTTTATAAACGAATTAATATAAATTTTTGTTAGAATTTTATTTTAAAACTATTAAATGCATCCATGTTTATCGTTGGTATTGTTAAAATGACATTTGAAGAATATACACTTGTAAGAATGGATGCATTCACGAAGTTAAGCGTTGGTTGAAGTAATTATAAGTTTTACATGATATTTTATCATAAATTGATACAAAGTTCAAAACTTAAATTAATTTAATCATCAGTTTAAGTTTTTAATCGATGTTAGATGATATAAGATTAATTTTGCCTCACTTAGATTAAGTTTTTTGGTCTATCGGCAATTTGACATGGTACTAGAGCAAGTGATTCAGAAAAGTCGTGTGTTCAAGTCCAAAAATGAGAGAAAAAATAATTTAACTCATAAATTTTGAGTTTAATTTTATTTGATTCCTAGATTTGGAATATTACACTCTAATCTAATTATAAAAATTAGAAATTAAAACGAGTCTCGTTAAATTTTTGTTATCTGCCTCAAAGTTAAAAGCTCAACTTTTTCACCCCATAGGATGTTAAAAAGATGAAGCCAAAGAGGACTAATCAAATTAAAAAGAAATAATGATAATAATAAGGAGACAAATTTATTATTTATCCTGACTGTTTTTTTTTTGGCTGTTTTTTTTTTTTAATATATATTTTTTATTGGTCCATTAGTATTAGCCTATTAGGTATACGAAGCAACAAAGCATCCCAGTCAAACGGAGGGGCAGAATCGGTCCAATCAATGAACGAGGATCATCCACGTGTTCCTATTAATCTTCTACACGTTTCTCAAGTACCTCTGTGGTCTTGGGGGTACTTTTGGAATTTTGGAAATCTTCACATGTCATGATTTTCAATTTTTGAATAAATGCTCTTGTGGAGAAATTATTAAATTAGGGTTTCGCAAATTCGCAATGTAACTAACAAACTTAAGTACGAAGATGTCTATTCGCTTTGGAAAGAATTTTGCTTTTCCATAAAGAATAAAGGAGAGTGTGATATTAAGAGAGTTTGCAACAAAAAAAAAAAAAAAATGATGTATTCAATGAGACCTCGATTTCAGTTAACGAGGAAAAAAAATTGTTTATGCTACTACAACTTTGACATCTTTTCAGAATGATTAGGTTCTCTACTTTGGAAAGATATCTTTCCCGATCATATTTTCCCTCTTATTTAGAATGAGAAGGTGAGAGAGTAGTTGAGTGTAGTTTTTTTAGTTTCTTCATCTAAAAATTTGTTTGCGTAAAACAAAAGGAGGACGTGGAGAAAAAAAATATTTATGAGCTAAACGTAAACAATTTTGTCTCTATCTCTCTACCTTCATCGTGTTTTATTGTGTTCATTAATTATAATTGAACAATTTTATTTCTTTTAAACAAACAAAATGTAAATTAAGAGCTTTGAATATTATCCCTACAGATGGCTGAGGTCACCCATGATAGGTGATCTTCAATCCAAATCTCCGAGTGTTTGAAATAACGAGTATGGATCGTAAGTTCATGAGCTGCGGTATTTTCTTTGCGCTTGACAATAATAAACACCCGGATGAAACCCCTGCATTATTTTGAACGAATAGCATCAACAAAAACCTTGTAATTTGTTCAAATACGTCTCCTGGCCTATCAAAAGCTTCTATAGAATTTGAGAATCAACTTCACAGCCCAAAGAGGGTGCAAGCCAACTTCTATAGTGATAGTAATGTTGTTAAAAAGAGCTAAAGCTTATGATAATTCGATTGAGCCGGTAATATCCTGGTAAGTCGCTGTATTATAATTGAACTTTTTTTTTGTAATGTACTTTATTTAAAAATTGAACTAGATAAATATGAATAATTTTGATTATCTTAAACCACGTGATGTCAAATTATAATTTAGTAGTATGATTAGTGTGTCACACACAAAAATTAAGTAATAGTGTTAATGTAATAATAACTTACTCGAGAAAAAAAAATAGAACTTGAAATATAATCAAAAGTCAATTTATCGAAGTTTCTTTCAAAAGGATGATTCATCCCGTCTAGAATTGTTTTGAAATGATGAATTTATTAATTCGTTTACTTGTAGGAAAAGCACTTTAAAAATGCTGTTTTTTTTTTTTTTTGGCTATTTATATTAGTAAAATACCTCGGTTGACCGATGAGTTTATTTTAAGTTTGAAATAAAAGTTTGTGTTTTTTAGTACAAAATAAAAGTTTTCTATGTACAATGTCTGACTCTATGACTTCTTATTTGATTTTTAAGGCTGCTCATCCTTATTTGGTCAAAAACATGCTTAGACTATGACATGTTTGATTTTAATAAGAAGATATGTGAAATTGTATGAGAAATTTACCATCAATTTACAATTATTACAATTGTTTTTTTTTAAAAAAATACAATTATAATAATATCAATTTAAGCTAACTCAATTGATGAATACATTAATGTCACATCATTACAAAACTTACCACCATAAAGATAAAATTTTCAAATTAAAATATGGCCTATAAAAATATTATGAGACGGAGATAGCTAAAAAAAAAAAAAAAAAAGAAAAAGAAAGAAAGAAAGAACAACACACAACCAAGCTTGAACATAACTCAATTAGTTAAGACGTAGGTTCTCGATCAAAAAGTTAGAAGTTTCACATGATAATACAATTACGAAATTATATATACTAAAGGGCAGTTGCAAATATAGCAATAAGACCCAAAGTATTAGCAGATATAACACAATGTAAAAAAAAATATGAAATATAGCAAAATTTAGATTCACCTATAGGAGTTTATATATAAGTGATAGACCAAATCGCTAGTAGGAGTCTGTTACCGATAGACTTTGCTATATTTGTAGATTCTTTAAAGATGTTACTATACACTTAATTATTATCCCTAAAATTATTATCCATTGCAATTACCCTATATAATATTGAGGTTTGCCTCAGGCAAGGCCTAAAGTCCATGGTCAAGTCTAAGCCCAAAGGAAGTCGAGGGGTGGCATGGAAAAATGTGCATCCCAAAAGGAAAAAGTCAGAGCCTCGAGTTTCGAGTCGACTAGATGAGCTCAAGGAATAGCCGAGTCAAGCTTAATGCTCCAGACTGATCAAATGAGTTCAATGTTGGTGTCATGAAACCTCGAGACCCACATTCTCTTAAACACCACATGCGTTACACATAACCATAAGTAAGTGTTGGAGAAAGGGAAATCTCAAGTCCCGCAACCACCCTAATATCACCAACGTTACACGTAACTAGAGGCGAGTGTCAGATGAAAGGCCTATAAATAACCTCCATTGGACGACCCCCAAGGGCAAAAAGTAAGTTAATCTCTGACAGAGAGCTTCGACCTTACTTCTTATATACTTAGTTGAACTATACATTCCTTGTATTAACTTATGCATCAGAGTGTGATAAGATCAAACCACACCAGGGTGAAGATCTCTTACACAGATCATCGGCTCGAAAAGCAAGACCAAAGTTAGGGGAGTTATTCAAAGGTCAAGTCCATGAGAAGCTTGAAACAATAACGAATGCTGAGAGATACGAGCGCCAACATATACATTAACAATATCTTATTTGTTAAGAATTGTACAAAGTAAATATCAACAATGGCAAAACAATTGTACTTAAAAAAAAGGGGTAAAAATTGGCTATTTTTTAATTCGTTTTGGTCTCTAGGTTTTAGGTTTCATTTCTATTTGATCCTTAAGTTCAAAATGTTACACATTTAGTCCTTAAGTTTTGGATTTGATTTCAATTTTGTCCCTAGGTTTCAAATTGCTACAATTTTATTATTCGTATTTGAGTTTTGTTTCAATTTGATTCATAAGTTTTAAAATACATATTTTTAACCTTGATTTTTCACTAAATACTCACTTTTAATTTTTGGTGTTAATTACTATTAATTCATTTAAAATAATTATGAAGTAAAAATTTTAATTTTAACAGTGATGAAAATAGTAAATTTTAAGTGATTATAATTATTTTAATTATGTATAAATTAATTAATAGACATTAACACTAAATACTAAAAGTGAGTATTTAGTGAGAAGTCGAGGGTAAGGGTGTAAAAAATGAAAACCTAATAACCAAATTGAAACAAAACTCAAATCTCAAGTTTTTTTTTTTTAAATAATTTTTTTAGCAAAAAGGTCAAAATTTAAAACTTGGAGACTGAATTGAATTAACTAAACTCAAACTGAAGGATTAAAAGTATAACATTTTGTGACCTAGGGACCAAATAAAAAACTAGACTAGTATTCTCCCTCCAAAAAGAAAAGGACAATGATAATAAATATTGACAATTTTTTTAAACCGTTTGATTGTTTTAAATATTAAAACACCAATTTAACTACAATATTTGACAAAATTTTCAAATCATGAGAAGGTCAATCTACATGGGCTTCAGGTAAATTTAGAAGAAGTCCATCATCTGACATCCGCTGGGGACATGTACAATATTAGCAGCATCAACGGAGGTGTAGTCTTTGAAGTTGCAGGTTTTCAGCCAACGAACTTGGTTCTCATTATTACCCATTTTGTGATAGAGATCGAACTTAGCACAGTTGGACCAATACAGTCGAGGCTTTAACTTTTCATTTGGGGACGTGTACATCTCCAGTCGTACTCATGGAATGCCCTTAGATTTTGGCCCACACGTGGGTCTGGATCTTGCCTCGAGTAACCCTCAACAATATCTACTAGTTATCTATATAATTTTTTTTTGGCAAGTCTCTACATTTTCTCTCTCTCTTGTCATGCTTCTCAAATTTAGCTCTTTTGAACTTTGTGTATAGTGCTTAGGTGTTGTATTATGGACTTTCTTCTTTCCTCCTTTATTCATTTCCTTTCAATTGTTGAAATGTTAGTTCGATAAATCTTCTGAATTCTTTGTTTTACTCTAATTGTTCCACTTTCTAAGAATTGGTTATACGTACGTAAAAATGATCGATTGATTTATCAAAATTAATAATAAATAATCCCTAAAAATAATTGACAATGTGTGCCATTAGAATCCAATATTTGATTTATATCCTCAATAATCATAACTCTATTTCTTTTATTCCAACTATCGAAGCTTGTAAAAAATGAAAAATTCAGACGTCCCTCTTTCTATGCATTCATCACAAATCACTAATAGAAAGATATGAACAGACTAATTGAGTCAATCTTTATGATGAAATGGATTGTATTTACAAAACCATATCCAAGAAATAAAATCATCTTTCTCACAACCACATCTTAATCACAAATTAATTCTCGCATTCTCAAGTTTCCCCAAGATCAAAACACCCCAAGTTTATTAGGGATGTTTGTATTCCACAATAATAATCTTCACCACTCATCCATCTTATCTTCATATATTTGGCTATAGTTTGGTCTCCCCTTCCCTTCACATGCTAAATGCTATCTACTTTTTTATAGTGCACATCCCATCTTTCCATTATAGCATGTTGGACCAACACACTATATTTCTTTTTTTCTTTATAATAATGCACATGGAGACTAATTGGACCAAATATATATTAATGTATAGTTGTCAAAATGAACTACATATCGATTTTATTTTATATTCTATTTATACGGTACTGAGAAAAAAAATTAATATATCATTTGACTTTTTTTTCCACTAATATACTTAATTTGACTTGATTAGACAAAATTATATTCTCTAACTCTGTACAAACCAATTATTGATAATAATAAATATTATCTTAGCAAACAAGTATGTCTCAACTGAGTTGAAATTATGATATATCAAACCTAGCCTACTTTGGTGCTCAAAATCATATCTGCCTCTCACCAAATCTAATCAATGCGATATTCTTTAAATAAATGATTGAATTCATGCATTACAAAAATTAAATAATAAAATGTCGATGAATTTTGATTTTAGAAATAAGAGGACATAACTGAATACGGTTACAAGTTCAGAACCAACTTGCAAAATCTAAACCACAAAGAAAATTGAATTAAAAAATTATACATTACTCGAAGCAAATATCTCATGTCACGGGTAGCTAAAAGAAATAGACAACTTGTGTAAAAAGGTTATAATTTTATGACCCGAAAAAAATGGAAATAGTAAATTTATTATCTTACTAAAATGACAATTTATTTATATATTTATTTTCTATCATTTTCCTCTGCTCTTCTTAAATAGTACACTGCAGTGCTATACTTCTCCAAGCTCCAATGGCGGCGTTGCAGGTTCCTTCATTTCATGCTCTGTTTCTTTTCTCCCTTTTCTTCTTTGTTCTCTCCAACTCTGGCCTGAAATCAGCCGTCGCCGCCGTACCGCCCAAGAAAATAGGCAATGGGTATCGTCTGATTTCCGTCGGCGAAGCTCCGGGCGGCGGCATTCTCGGCTTCCTCCAAGTCAACACGAAAACCCAAATTTACGGCTCCGATATACCCTTGTTGCAGCTCTTTGTGAAGTACATTAAAATTCTGAAATCTCATTTCTGCGTAATTTTCATTTTTGGGTTCATTTTGGTTGATTTTAATCATTTGATTTTTACAGGCATGAAACAGGGGACCGTTTGAGAGTCCATATAACAGACGCGAAGAAGAAACGATGGGAAGTTCCGTACAATTTGTTACCGAGACAAACCCCTCCGCCGCCGAGACGTACGGGCGTTCTCCCTAAAAACAATATAACCATTTCAGAATATTCCGGGTCGGAGCTGATTTTCAGCTATTCGGTCGACCCGTTTAGCTTTGCAGTGAAGAGGAAGTCAAACGGGGAGACTCTTTTCGATTCGGGTTCCGACGAATCCGACCCGTTTAACAGCTTAGTGTTTAAGGACCAATATTTAGAAATTTCAACAAAATTGCCGGAAACCGCGGCGGTGTACGGGCTGGGAGAGAACACACAGCCGAAAGGGATGAAACTGCAACCCAATGAGCCTTACACACTTTACACCACCGACGTGGCGGCGGTGACTTTGAACACCGACCTCTACGGGTCCCACCCGGTGTATATGGACCTGAGAAACGGCGGCGGAGTGGCGAATGCTCACGGCGTTTTGATTCTGAATAGCAATGGGATGGATGTGTTTTACAGAGGGAATTCGTTGACGTATAAGGTAATTGGCGGTGTTTTTGATTTCTACTTCTTTGCAGGGCCTTCGCCGTTGAGCGTCGTCGATCAGTATACGGCATTTGTGGGCCGGCCGGCTCCCATGCCTTATTGGGCTCTCGGTACGTCGGATTATGCTCCGTTGGGTAACAATTTGATTTTTTATTCATCTCTAAATTTTGAGAAAAAAAATAGATTTAAAAAAAGATTATTTTCAAATATAAAAAAATTACATAAACTATTTATAAATAGGACAATATTTGAGTGCATCTACATCTCACTATTATTACTCACACCAAAAGATAATTAAAATATTACAAAAAATAAATAAAAAGAATTTGTCATGTGTCAAAGTATGATTAGACAATTTGGTAGAATGCACAGAGATATGTGTTACCACATCTAAGTATTTTTCTTATAAATATAGAAAAATTTTACTCTAAACCATGATAGAATTTCATTGCGGTCTATTTTAATTATAAATCCTAAATCCTAGGACGTTTGACTAGTGAATAGGTAAATATTGTTGGTATTTAGGGAAGATGAGGAAGGTGAGTTTTGTTGAAACTTGAAAGTATTTTTGGTTTGGTTTTGGTTTTGATTTGTCGTATGGAGGAGGGAAAAAAGTGGGTTTGGTTTGGTGATTAATGGGAAGGGAAGGGGAGATGGTCCATACTCTAAAGTGGATTTTTTATAGGGTAAGCTTTCATGGAGTCATAGCAACATGTGAAGGGAGTTAATGTTGTAGGCCTATACTTGTAGATATTATAATTTTGTTTAAATTTATTTAATATATTTTTTTAATGATGGTCTATATTTTAATTTTAAAAAAATTAGGACATATATCTTTCACTTAAAAGTAAATAGAGGTCTAAATTAAGGGTGTTTCAAAAGACAAGTGCATCTATTAAAATCTTTTAAGTTTTAAGAACCTATCAAAGAAGAACAAATGGAAGTTGGGGAAAAGGACACCCTTCAAGCTTTGTTTTGTATTTTTAAAATTTTAAAGAATAGTTATTGATTTTTTTTTCCTTCAAATATTATTGATTTTGTAAAAGAAATAATCCAAAACAAAATTCCACTTTTGGATTCTCTTTTTCGTACAATGTACAAAGAAAAAAAAATAATTGTTTTACCATTGGGGTTCAAATCATGGTAACTAGTATGATTCATTACTAAAACTGTCGGCAAATTTTACAAATAATTTTTTTAAAAAAAGAATAAAATTTTACTTATAAGCATGTCATATTTTTTCAATTTTAACGATTTTCAAGTTTGTCAAATTGGACAAGCTTGGATATCTATTACAATTTTTATTCTCTAGTAAATTTTGATTGATTCACCTATTAACTAAAAAAATATATACAAAAGCTTTCATAAACTCAGTAATTTCAAATGAAGTTGGATCAATGTATAAATTAATCATTAAATAAAGTTATCAAATTCCACAATTTTTTTTAATGTAGACCTAATATTTATTTTCCAAAATTGTGTAAATTTTGTATTCTATATGATTTGTTTTATCATTATTCTGGAAATTTATTGTTTTTTTCTTAGAAAAAATTGTTTTAGCATTCATTTAAGAGAAATTTTCAAAAATATAAAAAATGTCAAACTATTTACAGAAAATAGAAAAAAAATACTCATAGACATTGATATATCTTTGAATTATAGACTTTGATAACTTTTATTAGGATATATCACAATTATCTTGAAATTTTACTATTTTGTATAAATAGTTACTTATTTTTCTATTTTTTAAAATTTATCTTCATTCAATTCAAATATAAGAATACTTTTTTCTTTTTTTAACAATAATTAGTTACCTAAGAGGTTGGAATCTATAGTACTTTCATAGTTGAAGAGTAATTTGTATCCACAATTATGGTACTTAGAGTGGAGAAACAAAATTCCTGAGGCCCCAACCAAAAATTGTTCCCCATCATTTGATGAATATTCACTTTGAAATGTCAGCAACCAGGAAACAAAAATCTTACATGTGAAGAACTAAAATTTGTAGGGTTTCACCAGTGCCGATGGGGCTACCGGAATCTCTCCGTCGTCGAAGACGTTGTGGAGAATTACAGAAAGGCCAAAATCCCTCTCGATGTAATCTGGAACGACGACGATCACATGGACGGCCATAAAGATTTCACTCTCAATCCAATCAGTTACCCTCATCCAGCTCTCTTATCATTTCTCAACAAAATCCACAGCTCCGGCATGAAGTACATTGTCTTAATTGACCCTGGAATCGCCGTCAATTCCACATATCCCGTTTACCAAAGAGCCCTAGCCAAAGATATTTTCATCAAACACCAAGGCCATCCTTATTTGGCTCAAGTTTGGCCCGGCCCCGTCCACTTCCCGGACTTTCTCAATCCCGCCGCCGTCTCCTGGTGGGCCGACGAGATTCGCCGCTTTCACGATCTCGTTCCGGTTAACGGCCTTTGGATTGACATGAACGAAGCCTCCAATTTCTGTACCGGAAAATGCACGATTCCGGTAGGGAAACAGTGTCCCAATGCCACTGGACCCGGCTGGATTTGTTGTTTGGATTGTAAGAACATAACGGACACGAAATGGGATGACCCACCTTACAAAATCAATGCATCCGGATTACAAGTTCCGATTGGGTACAAAACAATCGCTACCAGCGCCGTTCATTACAACGGCGTTTTGGAATACGACGCTCACAGTCTCTACGGATTTTCGCAAGCAATTGCTACACACAAAGCCCTTCAAGGGCTGGAAGGAAAACGCCCCTTTGTTCTTTCACGCTCTACGTTCGTCGGTTCCGGAAAATACGCCGCCCATTGGACCGGTGATAATCAAGGGACGTGGCAGGATTTGAAATACTCCATTTCCACTGTCCTGAATTTTGGTATCTTCGGTATCCCAATGGTGGGATCTGATATTTGTGGGTTCTATCCAGCGCCGACAGAAGAGCTTTGTAATCGTTGGATTGAAGTGGGTGCTTTTTACCCTTTCTCTAGAGATCATGCCAATTTCTATTCTCCTAGACAGGAGCTTTATCAATGGGAATCAGTGGCTATTTCTGCTAGAAATGCATTGGGAATGAGGTACAAGATTTTGCCGTATCTTTACACTTTATCGTTTGAAGCTCATATCAAAGGGGCCCCAATTGCAAGGCCGATTTTCTTCTCGTTCCCGAATTACGCTGAGTGTTATGGAGTTAGCACACAGTTTCTTCTGGGGCAGAGCTTAATGATTTCTCCGGTGCTGGAGCAGAACAAAGCAGAGGTCACTGCTCTGTTTCCGCCGGGGAGTTGGTACGATTTGTTTAATATGACGAACGTGATTGTATCCAAAAAGGGGCGTTATGTGACACTCGATGCGCCCCTTCATGTGATTAATGTTCATTTGTATCAGAATGCCATATTGCCGATGCAGCAGGGTGGGGTGATTTCGAAGGAAGCTCGAACGACGCCGTTTAATCTCGTTGTCACTTTCCCCGCCGGCGAATCTGACGGCGAGGCTAAAGGGAATCTGTTCCTCGACGACGATGAGCTACCGGAGATGAAAATTGAAAAGGGTACATCGACTTATGTGGAATTTTATGGTGTGAAGAGTAAAGGCCGTGTGAAGATTTGGTCGGAAGTTGCAGCGGGGCAGTTTGCTTTGGAGAAGGGGTTGATTGTTGAGAAGGTTACTGTTTTGGGGTTAGATGGAAGTGGGAAGGCGAATGAGGCCTTTGTTAATGGAGATCCGGTGGCGGCCGGAGTTTCGGCCTCCACGGTGGAGAAAAATTTACAGGAGGAGCCATTGGGGGAAAAGGGTGAAAGAGGAAGAAGTTTGATGGTTGAAGTCAGTGGTTTGTCGTTGCCGATTGGGAGAAGCTTCGATCTATCCTGGAAAATGGGATCTTGAATTTCAAGTTTAGATTCTAGTTTTTCTGTGATTCGTCTTCTTCACCATGAAATCAAAAAGATCGAATGATCCATTTTGTGAATAATGAATCTTCTTGTTTTGGTTTCCATGTGCTAATTTGCATTGCCATTGATCTGTAAATTGGGCTTGTTGTTGGGCCTTTGTAATCTATCTTCTGATTTGGGCCTGGGCTAATATTCGTAATAGATGGTGGAAAAAAAGAAAAAAGAAATGACGTATTGCCACCTCATCCGACAAATCCTAATTACACCTCCCAAAGCAAAATCGCATTCGAGTATGCTGTTTGCTGTATATACGATTTTTGTTGGCTAAAAGCGAATAGGAATAACTCGGAACTCAACCATTTCATCGAATTGCGTTTTGAAATTTAGATAAATATTGTAATAGTTGAATCGTGTAGTTTTTTTTTTTTCAAAACAAATTATTAGAAAGTACTAATATATGCACTCAATGAATTAAAGAGTTTGGTATGAAATTGATATATTGCAAATAAAACATACTTATTTAGTAAAATTATTTAATGATTGATTTTGACTTCGTTTTGATTGGGATGATGGGCTTGAAAGAATTTATGAAAACCACTTTAGTACTCAAGTTTTGAAGAATTGATGTGTATTTTCAAAACATATTTTTCTAGTCTTTAATTTTTTAAAATATTGCATCTAGTCTCTAAAATTTAAAAAAAGAAAATGTGAATGAAACTTTTTAACATATTTTTAAAAGTTTAAGGAATACAAAAGTAACTTTTAAAAATTTAGAAAAGTGCATGTGTTTTGAATACTCAAAAACCAAAAACACATATTTGTTAAAGAACAATACTTGGGTTCATCTTAAGATATATCTATCTCTATGCATCTCACTCTCAACACCAGAAAATTTATAATACTACGATAGTATGAAAAACTTTTCACACTAACTCCATTAATTACTTGCTACAAAAGTAACATTTAAAAATTATTTTGAGTCTATAAAATAAAGAATTAATAAATTATTTGATGACAGGTCAAATAATGAATAAGAGTAATAGATATTACTATTAAAAAAAAATTCTTCTCAACACACCAAAAAAGTAATTAAAAATATTTTTTTAAAAAAAGAGAAAAAAAAATATATATATATATAAGAAGAAATTTTTCATATGGTAAATTATAATAAGATAATTTAATGAGGTGCAAAATAAATAAATAAATGTGTAGTTAAAAGCACCTAAATATTTTTCCTTTTTTAAACTGAGAACTAAAAATACAATTAATCAGAGCCGAAAACATTGAAAGGAAAATTGTTAATGATACACCGGAGAATAAGCGGTTTCCGCAGTTACGGACTGAGACTGAGCAGCAGCCGAATTGGCGTCGTCATCATAATGATAGGCGTAAGAGCTGGGGGAGCGGGTTTGGAATAGAACACGTGTCGGTGATCCTGTGGAAGACCAACGGTATAACAAACAGGAGATTTTGGCGGGAAGAATAAGGCGGTGGATGCCACGTGGGCGCAGTGGGCGGGAAAAACGTAAGCCCGTTACGTTGGGCCCACTTTTGTCGTTACCCGCATATCATATTCATGCATGGCATGCACATCATGAGGGGATGATGATGATGATGGCTGTTAGATGTGGAACAAGGTCATTATTGGAATCTCACATGATGAGAAAGAAAAACGGGAAGAGCATTAATTATAATGTCTCTGACTTTTCTGTGGAATTTAGTCGGGCCATTTACTATCGGGTCGGGTTTATTAGCTGCCGTCTGTCGACCATTGTCAGCCGTTGAATCTGTATTTTATCGGTAGCAATATAGACATTGTCACGTGCATAGCATAGTGTTTATTCATTTTTTTCCACTCTCTCACTTTTTCATTCTGAATCATTTCCCTTTTTCTTTTAAAATGTCATTAAATTGAATAACATATAGAAATATACATAGTTGTGGACAAATCTCAATGTTATACCATTAAGCATGGAGTGATTTAAAATTTAAAATTAATAATTATATTAATTTGAAGTTAAAATTTTTTTTTTGTAAGTGTATTAATTTACACCTTCATCCAATCTTCATTCCACTAATATTGTGTGGAACTTGTAATTTAAATCAAATTCCTAATGCTTTATAAGTCAATTAATTTAGACTCTTTAATGTGATTACCTTTCACAGTTATTTATGTATTAATTTTCGAATGGGTGTAGACTTCTTCAAAGGTTGGTTTGAACTAGTGTAAAGAAATTTGGTGCAAGTAATTTTATTATTTTAAACATTGATACAGCATCTTAAAATAGAAAACTAAATTTTAAAAATGATCTCTGCTCCCTCTACCATTTTTTATCCTTGTTCTTCTCCCTCCCTCCAATATTTTGGCCCTCGAGTGGAGGACAGGGGAAGGAAAATGAGAAGAGAGGGGAGATTCTATATATGTGTGTATTTTTTTTCTTATTTAAAATGTTGTTTCATTGTTTAAAAAAAATAGGAAAAAAACTCTAAGACCTTTTAAGTTCATTCCCAAAACGCTCGATTACTAATGTAGATTTGAAAAACTCAAGACCAACCATATAAAATTGAATAAATTATTAGATTGTTTTTATTTGCTTCGGTTTATTATCGATTTGGTTTTTAATTTTGATATTTTTTTTTGGTCATTTTTATTAATTTTAAATTACAATTTGATCCATTTCTTTTTTATAGATTGAAATTGGACATTTTGTAACACACCTTAGTTGCTATAATAAATTGAATCCATGACCTGTCTTTACAAAGGTCAAAACCCCTATTTATTACTAAGCTAAATTAAATTAGGTTCATGTCGATGATTTATTTATTTTTTTATTTTGTAATAGCGGCCTAGTTTGCACTCTTTTATTTTTCCAAAATGAAGAGTTTGTGAGGTGAAATCAAACATTCAAGTAATATTATATTGTTTTAGTTGAGATTTTTTATGTAATTTTTTATTTTACTAAAGTCTTTTACATTTTGGTTAGTACAACAAAGTAGTTATGAGCCTTTGTTTTTATTTTTTATTTTTTAATACTACTCCAGGTTCTTGAAGATCGATGTTGATTTTCATCATTTATTTAAGTTATGGCTTTTTTAAAATGATAATTTATTATTAAAATGAAAAATGCGTGATTTTGGATGGATGGTCTTGGTTGACTTTAGGTCGAGCACACCCTCAAACACATAGAATCTTACATCAGTGGTATTTTATTATTAGAGCATTGATATAATATTAAACTTACGTTCATCCAAAAGTTTAAATTTATGAGTCAACTAGTGATTTATCAGAGTAGGAGTCTAATGGGCTCGAATCTCATCAACTTCAATGCATTTTTGTCTTATTATAAAACAAAGTCATTTTAGTTAACAAAATAGCTATTTGATACAATGATAGAATGTTACGACCCACTTCAATAGAACTTAGGTTCAAATTATTTTGCATGGAATTCCTCTAAATTGTTTTCTAAATTATGAGTTTAATCGCTTTTAAATGATTGACCCAAGAATTTAATGTGATGTGTGAACATTTAAGACAACTTTTCCCTATTAATGTGTTTGTTGTTGTTGATGACAATGATGACAATGATGATGATGATAATAATAATAATAATAATAATAATAATAATATATTATGGAGGCGCGTTATGTTGGCATAATTAGAGGTGGGAGTAGGCATGCATGAATATCTTAAACGTGTTATTTTGTGGGGTTGTTATGTTAGGAGGATCATTTGAGTGTGCACAATTTAAATCTTTATGACGGAGATGATCACGTGCTTCACTGCCTCAGACTTCCATTAACTACATCTCGGTCACGTGCTTCTATAACTCAACAGTAAATGCCATAAATATAACCGACTTTTTTTTTTTCTGTTTTGTTTTTCTTTTTTAAAATTTATATTATTCAAGCATTCATTTCGTAACTAAAAGTGTACCGAGAAAACTTGATAATGTTTGAAGGTAAATATATTAGATTTAAAACACTTTCATAAGAAAAAAAAATTTGAATAATAATTTGATCATTTAGATTCATCGATTTTGTTAGTTTAGATTGATTCGACTTAATCTGGTTGATTTTGTGTTTTTGTTTGTTTGATAAATAATTCAAATTCATTTTAATAGATTTCAATGTCAAAATTGTCGTTTATCTCAATTTAATAAGTTGTTTTTATATTAATTTTTGCTAAACCGAGTCAAATCAATTTGTTTGTATATTTACCTTAAGATATATACTAAAATTTTACCTGCACTATAGATTTGATAATATAAAGTTAAAAGGATCAACGTTTGAGTTTTTTTAACTACGAAGTTTTTCTCCCTTTGTTAGGAGTGTTTAAATGATTTGACAATTCGAACAACTTAGACCATCCAACCCAAAATGTAAGAGTTGAGTTGGATTAATTTTGTTCTTGAGTTGAGTTAAACTTTTTCTATTTTTGTTGGATTAATTTTGTTCTTGAGTTGGGTTAAACTTTTCTATTTTTGTTGGGTTGGGTAGGTGTCGTCAATTGACTAAAAAAAACTTGGGTTGACTCAACCCAACCCGAATTATATATATATATATATTTGTTTAAAGTTTGATTACTTTATATCGATTAATTTGTGAATTTTTAATATTTTTCTTATAAATTTATTATGATATTTGTTTTTGTTTAAAGTTTGATTACTTTATATCGATTAATTTGTGAATTTTTAATATTTTTCTTATAAATTTATTATGATATTTGTTTTTGTTTAAAGTTTACAATAAACATCATAGATATTTGGTATTTAACCTTTGGATTTTATGAGATTTTAGTTATTATTCAAATTTATATATTTTTAATTAAAAAGAAAATAAATAAGTTATAACCCGACAACCCAACACAACCATTTTTAGGTTGCCAACCGAACTAACTCGAATTTTCGAGTTGATCCAAATAACAACCTTCAATCCAACCCAACCCAACCCAACTCATATATATATATATTAAAATTTGAATAGTTGAATTTGCATATTTCTAAAAGTGATTTTAAATGGTAAACATAAATGTATTCGACGGTACAAAATATTATACAAATATAAAATTAATATTACAAGGGAAGCTTTAAAATTTGAGGGTAATTTTGGATTCTTCTTTTATTATGAGAGTTTTTTTTTTTTTTTTTGTTAGCCATTTAAAGTGATTCATTCGGAGTCACTTTAAAATTAAAAATTAAAATTGTTTTCAAACTAATGGTTGAGAAAGTGATTATCAAAATATTTTGTTGTTATGATTTGTCCAGACGCTCTATATTAAAAAAATAATAATAATAAATTGCTTATGTCGTTCACAATCACTCACCAATTTAACCAGACAAAAATTGTATACGTAATAAAAATCCTTTAGTACAAATTCATGACTACATTTTGAGAAAATTTAGTGAATGAAGTGTAAATATTTAAAATGACAAATAAAATAAAAATAAAAATAAGAACGAATAAATCAAATTCACGATTCATTAAAGGCAGAATACTAAAATATTCATATAATGAATATTTTGAAAATGCAAGCACCGGACAGAAGCCAAAAGCAAGAAGTATGTAACCCTAAAGGGGTCGCGAAATTAATATTGTCATATAAATAAATAAATTAATTAATATTAGCATTTTTCCATTAAAGTTAATGGTGTTTACCTGCGAAATTAAATTAAAACGTGTATTTGAAAAAGGTAGATAAACGCATTCATTCGAGGACTAAAATTACAATTTAATGATAAAGTAGTGTGTGTGTTGTGTATGAAGTGGACTAATTTGCATAGACTACTGATAAGAGAACGTGCGACATGTGTTTTATAAAATTAAGTTGGATTTTTAACATAATTCAATATGGTTGGCCCACTAACTTCACGATATTAAGGTAATTCAACTCCACTAACTTAAGTTACAGTGTCATAATCTGGGGCTTGACCTAGCAGATTTACCACTAAACTAGCTAATGACATATGTTATATATATATATATATATATATATATATAAAAAGTTGAGAGAGCTCAAGTCCCCCTGGGCCTATACTAAATCCATCCATGCCTCCAACGTGTTCCAATGACTCCACTTGTTGGCCACCGCCAACAACCAAGTCCGGCAACATGCTCCGACGACCACTTCCGGTTGCTAACTCCTATGACCATCTTTGACGTTAATGTGAACGTATATAGTAAACATGAGTATTTTGTCTACCTCGAGTATAATGGTTATATGTGAACAATTGTAAAATATACAAGAAGATTTTAAATTGACATCTCAATTGAGTGTTGGAAATTTGGAAAGATATATGCCAAACCGAATATAGTTCAATTGGCATACAAAACTGTTAGCAATCATGAGGTATGTGGTTCAAATCTTTGTGTCCCCATTTATATTAAAAAAGACTGAAAAAATACATGTGCTTGAATGCACGTTTGGAGTAACATGAAAATTTGCGAGGTCCTTCTACTCTCAATGCAGGATCCTCAATATTTGTGTGCGACATTTTAAATCATATAATGCTTTTGTTGTTGTTATTGTAATAGGTTGTATACTTTGTTGTTTTTTCTAGTGCTCCTATAGTAAGTCTTATTGTGTAGGACTATTTACACTTTTACTTATTGTGTTAATTAGTGGAGTTAATTGTACAAAAGCCCCAAAATAGTTTAAAAATGTTTCTGCCCACTTTCTTAAACTTAGAGAATTTTGTCTTCTTGCTTACATCCAAAATGATAAAATTATCCTTAATTTTCTTTATTCCTCTTCCTTGTCCCGATTTCTTTTCTTTTTTTTTTATTGATTTTTTTGTTATTTTATCCTCCTCCTCATTGATTTTCTCCACTGTCCTTTGATTTTCTTTTGCTATCATGTTGTCTCATCTGTTTTAGCATCTCAGTGTGCGTCTTTGCTTCTCTTGGTTGGCTTGTGTTGCTGTTGGTCCAACTATTCATGAGTTTTCTATCTCTCTATGTTGCACACAAGTTTTTAATCTCGATGGAGTTGTGTTGCATAGCGAAAGAGAAAGGAGAGTGAGTGTGAAAGAGAACAATGGTGAAGACAGAGGGAAGTAAGGGTTACAGAGAGAGAATTAAGATAAAGTGAGACTCACTACATATGCTTTTTTAGTAAATTCGCTTGAACATGACATAAGCAAAATGTATTTTTTTTTAAACTGTCATTTTAAAAGATATGAGACAGATTTCATCTTAGATCCAAATTTTGAGTCATTCGTATGAGGAACCTATTTTATTAGTGTACCATAAAGTTGGTTCGGATTTGTCACGTGATGTCAAGTTTGAAAAAATAAATTAAAAGTTGAATTTTCTAGAAATGTATACTTTATTTCTATCATGAAAATTATTTATTATTTTGTCGCGGAACTAACGGACTCAATTAACAAGTACATATAATATATTTAAAATTGTATTCAATAGAAAAAATATAGAATATATAAAAAAAGAATGCACGACACTGTTTAATTAACAGAAGTTTCAATCCGAAAAAAAATAACAAAAGAATGAACTAGAAATAATATAATATATAATATGTACAACATAATTTTATCATTATATTTTTAAGATAATGGTATTGGTTTATTTGAGGAAACAAAATACAAATTTTGAATGAAAATAAAAGGAAGGGAAAAAAAAAGAAAGAAAAAGAGAAATTATCTCTCACATACTTATTATATAAGTTATACTAAACAAAAATATCAAGAGGTAATCTCAAAAGGAAACAATCTGATTTTTTTTTTAAAAAAGGTAATATTAGATTTTAAATTATGAAGAAGGATTCCAAGTAATATAAATATGAAAAGGAAAAAGAAAAGGAAAAATCAAATCCATCAAAATCTCAAATTCAAACAAATTTTAAGATCCGTGGAAATTTGCGGCGTAACGATAGAGTAAGAAAGTTTGAATATATAATGAGAATGAATGGATGTACATGACTCCAATGGCATCCATCCATCCGGACCCATCATCAAAAATTCCCTTTTTAAGCAAATTCCACTCTTCATCATTTACTTCTCTAAATTTTGACCGCTCCAAAGAAGAATTGCAGGCGCCACCACTGTGAAAATTCCTTGGGATAACGCAATCACACAGAAGTGAATCAGAGTAAGAAGCTTTTTTCGATCTTCTTTCTTTTTTTTCTGTCTATTTTAATGTCGGATGATCTTAAAATGGGAACTGGGTCGATTCATTGTTCCTATTGTTGTTACTGCTCATACTGCTACTATATAGTTTTTCTTTTTTAAATCATATTTTTCGATTTCTGATGAGATTTGCACCATAATCGATATTTCTCTTTCTCTTTATGTGTTCTGTTCCTGAAAAATCGAACAATGTTGGGTATGGATTGGCGATCTCTTTCGCTTTAATCTGTTTATTGTTTTCTTTCTCTTTCTATCTTTGAAGAACAGGGCTCAGAGTTTTCTCCATCTGGGTCTGTGCTTTTTTTGGAACTGGGAAAGAAGTTGAAGACGGTGGTTGAGCAGTAGATTTTATGTCGGCTTTGTTCATATTGGCAGTGATTGGGGCTCTGTTGAAGCTCTGGTTTTCTTCTTCTCTCTGCTGCTTCTGGCAGAGGTTGATTCAAGTGCAACAATCCTATTCAATGCGTTTGAGATTAAAAAGGCAAGACAACTTTTCTCGTTTTCTTTTGTTTTCTAAAGGGTTTTTTTCTTAGCCTAATTCTGTGTTGGGTTTTATTTGCAGGACTTGTTCTGGAGTAAAGTTCTCTTGGGCTTTTCGTATAAAACGATTTCTACTTCGTTTCTCTACCTTACACTTAAGTTATTGTGATTCTCAGAGATCTTCCATTGTTTCCATTTGATTATTATTATCCATAAATTACTCTCTTCTTCTTCTTGTTCTTCTCCTTGTTCCCATCGATTTAATCTTAAATGTCGTACTCTCCTAATCAGAGATTTGTTAGCAGCAGTAGAAAGTCGAATCTGCTGCCAAATAATTTCTCTGCAGATCGCAAAATGAGGAGAAAACTTCGTATAATCTGTTACGATCCTGATGCAACTGATTCATCTTCAAGCGAAGATGAAGGAGAAATAAATGCAAGAAAGTTAAACCGAATCGTACACGAAATCCACCTGCCTCCGCTGAAAAAGTCTCTCGAATCCGAGAGTTCTCAAAACAGCAACAATGAATACAAAAGCCCCAAGTTTAAACAGTCGAAGGCTCTGTTCAAAAACCCTTCCTCTCGAAGACAATCGTCTTCCAAATACAGAGGTGTCAGACAGAGATCTTGGGGTAAATGGGCGGCTGAGATTCGAGATCCTTTTAAAAGAAGCCGTGTTTGGCTTGGTACTTACGATACTGCAGAAGAAGCTTCTCAAGCTTACGAGTCGAGGAGGTTACAGTTCGAAGCTATGGCGGCGGAAATGGCTGTTGAAGAAGAAAGCAAGAGAGCTGGATCCTCATCTTCCCCTGTTGTTTCGGAAAGTACGGCGGAAACCACCGTGTCTCATACATCGCCGTCGTCGGTTCTTGAATGGGACGATTCAACTTTGCAAAGCCATGATTTGAAAGAGGGATCAGATTCAATCAAAGAAGAAACAGACTGCAATATGAACTATCTTCAAAAAGGCGATCAGGGTAGTAATCCGTTTATGGAGGAAATTAACATGGGTATTGATTTTGATTCGATTCTGGCAGATGGAATCGGGATGTTCTTGGAGGATTTTGGAAGTTTAGAGAATACTGAGATTTTTGGGCTTGCTGATGATGAACCCAGTGGCCTTCCGAATTGGGATTTTGAGGATTTTGGGAATGATGATATTTCCTGTTGGCTTGATGATTCCATCAACATTACATGCCCTTGATATATATATATATATATTTTCAGCTTAGGAGTTTTGTTCATTAAGAATGCAATTTTAATTTTTTTCTTTTTTCTTTCTGGAGTGAAAATGAGAGAGATAGGCCTTTTGGGTTTTTTTTTTCGGTGCTGTTAGAACCGTCCGAGCGGTGTTCGTCTCTGAAATAAGAGATTTTTCTTTCTCTTTGAATTTGGTGAATCAATTTTGGGGGATTGTGCTAGCAATCTCATTATAATTGCAAATTTTCTCATATAAAGCATTTTTTGTTTTGAGTGTTAGCATCAAAGTAAATAATATCCCAGAGTTACACTACATAGTGTAAATTTAGCAAAACATAGCCGTCTCAAGATTTCTTTTAAGAGAATATATTTGTAGTTTCCGGTTTCTATTTATAATCGTTGAACTCGTTAACAAAATAAATATAATAGGATTGATTTAGAAAAAAAAAAAAAAAAGCATTTGTAAAATTATATGTATGTGTGTTTAATGAGTGAATGACCATTATTTTTAAGGTACGGAGGAAAGTGAGAAAAAGTACTTGATGAAATTAGCTGTAAACCAATTACGTAGTCTGATCCATAGTACAATTTTCGTACTGTTATGTGTGACCCTTTAATTCACAAAACGCTTTATTATTTATATTTTCTTTTTTAAATTTAAATGTAATAAATTCACATAACGCTTTGGCCTTTGTTGGGCGGTCCACTTCCGTTGAACTTCATTGCTATTCTTCTATCTGGTCACTTTTGCTGAATGCTTGCTTGCATACAAAGTAGATATTCGAAAAGTATTTTTTTTTTTAAATCAAAACTAAAAAACCATTTAAAAAGTATTTGTCATTTGAAAAGTTAAAAAAAATTTAAAAAAATAGATAAAGTGAAATTTAGATATTTAATATTTATCTAAGCCTTCTTTTTTTTTTTTTTTCTCTCTCTCAAAGAAACTCTCTAAAGAAAATATTTTTGGTCAATTTTGTCCTTTCAACTTTTAATGAATTCCAAATATATCCATCTCCTCGCTATTGCCAATAACTTTAACAAAACTATTGCTTTTAGTATGAAAAATTAAGTTGGTAAGTAGAAATCTATTGTTGTGTTAAATACATAATAAGTTACCAAATTATTTATTATTTTCATTAATATTTAATAGTGAAACAGATGACTTTTAAAATTCCACAAGAAATTTATAAATTCAAAATGTGATAATCAAACTATATATTCATGTCCAACTTTTGTAACAATAACAGACGAAGGAAGTCACTCCAGTGAGGACTAAGGAGTGTAGTAGACAGCATGTTGGTGAATGAATACATAGAGGTTGAAAATTGGAGAGAACAATCGTAAATAATGACAACATAGGAATGAAGATTGAGGAGAAGAGATAATTGACCAAATGGGTATTGCAGCATGGAAACAATGAAGATCAGACGTCTGAGAAAAAAGCAAGATTGATTAGGAATTTGTAAATATTATCAACTTTATTACAAAATTGCCATTTAATTATTTATTTTTATAAACATGTTTGTTTTAGGGAAAAAATTATGAATGTAGTTTGTACATTTTTCTTTATTCTTTTATTTTCTAAAAAGCACAAAGTTGCATCGCAATTAATAAATTTACAAACGACATTTTATTTTATAAAAGTAGAATTATAATAAAAGTTATATAGACCATATTATACAATTCAACATAAAAGAATTCAAACCATTTAGTTAGATTTCAAATACTGTGTTAATTGACAAAAGTTGCTTGGTCAGTTGGTTCAATTTAGTTTATTAGTTTGATTTAGGTTTATGTACTTGACATTACTGTAATTAAGTTTTGCACAAAATTAAGTTTTGATTAATCTATAAATTAACTATTGAAACTCATAAATTTTAACAAAATTTTCGCATGTGTTATTATGAAATTTTTAATCAATTTCATACCATACTTTAATTTTGAAAAGATCATTTGAAGGAACACTTATAATCATCTAAATTGTAACACTAATCTAAATTTAAAATTGCCTTTTTAAGAGTATGCATTAATTTATTAAAATAATAGTTTTTTTTAAGGATGAAAGTTATATTTTAAAATAATTGATAAATTTATTTACGAATACTAATATTAGTAATATTAGACACCAAACATTTTTTGAATGGAAATAAAATCATTCCACCAACTAAACAAATAAATTAAATGGCTAAAAAAACAGCAAATAGCTTAAAAACATGTTATATTTGATTAACTTAGGAAAATGATTATACTCAAACACTTTAATTTTTTTATAATTAATTATTATATGAAACTAATCATTGTCAATTCTCTTCTTAAAAGTTATGCGACAACTAATTTCAATTTAAGAGAATAATGAGTTCACCAAGTTAAAATATTACACCATCAACTCTCATATTAATAATGTTAATCTCAATATGATTAATTAAGCTAGTTGCATCAGATCCGTATTCACAAAAAAATATATATATAAACTTTAAAATATAGGATATTTTTTAGTTTAGCATATATTGTTCTTATTATATATGAACTTTCAATTTAATTAACTCATTATACATAGTTTTAATATTTTTTAACTTCGACAATTTCTATTGGATGATGAATGTTAAGACACTTAATAATAAACTTGCATGATTCCATACTTATTGAATTGGTAGAGATTTAGGAAGAAATTCTCATACAAGATAGAGAAGACAAGGAGAGCTTCTACTCATTTCTAGAAAATTATATCACAAGTTTATGGACATTCCCTTAATATTTCACAACAATGAGATACTAAATTAAAAAGTTTTAAAACACATACAAAAATATTAAGAGAATTAAATTTATGCAACTGTATTAATACCAAAATACACGCAAATGCATGTGTTATTACACTAGTAAATTTAAATATCGCAAATCACTCATGGTTTTTCCTTGTTTATTATTATTATTTCCTTTTTATATATATCAAAGGTTATTATTGTGATAACAAAGAAAAGGATATACCGATGAAAAATTAAATTTAAACGTCCCAGTGATGGTATCTAATTGTCAATAATTGGTTAATAATAGAACAATAACATTACTAAAAAAATATGATAGAACGATAATAATGTCGAAAATTATAATATCGTGTTGTGGAAAAGTAAAAAAAAGAAGAAGTGAGCGTGTAATTCAGAATGGCAGAACCGAAGCAGTTGTCATGGATGTGATCAAATAGTAAATGGTTATTCTTTTTAGAAAAACCAAATGATCTTTAAACTAAAATAAATAAAAAAATTATATCGGTAATTTAATCATGAACCCTAAAATCGAAACGGAGTTTCAGATTCAAATTGATTAAACTACAGACAAGGCAGATCGTAACAGTCTAGTTCAATTGTTTCTATTCAATTACTCAAAGCGCTAAAATTACGTGAAGCGTCATAGAAGTTGGAATTATTGAAGGCTTTTTCCAATTCAAAGAAATCCTTTGTCTTGGAAACTCTTGATGGAATCATCAAACATTTGCTCGATCGTCTTGAAAGCAGGGAATCCCAATTCAGAAATTTTGCTCGTGTCCATGTTGTGAGGGTTGCAATCTCCTTGCTGGAAGCTGCACCTGTTTGTGTTCGTTTTTTTTAACAAGATTGTTTATGCAGATGAACTGTTTGATGAAATGACTAGGAGAAACAAAGAGGGTGTTGTTGAGATTCTTCAACTTACTTGTTTTCAAATGGGTAGGATGGATATTTGGCTCTGAGCATATCAATGATCTCTGACCAGTGAGCCACTGTGCTTGAACATATGATCCTGCCTGATGCTTCTGGATCTTCCATTGCCAAGATGTGCGCTGCTACCACATCATCTATGTGGACAAACCCCAACGTGGAGTTTGGATATTCTCCCCTTTCACCTGATGGAACAACCCATCTGTTTGATGTTTGTTTGTTTTTTCCATCAAAGAGAAAACTGAGAAAGAAATTTAGGGACTGTTTGAAGAAGATGGAAGGATTATTGTAAACCTTTAATAATGCTGAGTAGGAGATGCTGTGTGCTGGTTGGCTTTGGTGTAAGCAAGGGGCCAACAACAAAAGATGGGTTCACCACAACTAGATCCATCCCATGTTCTTCTGCCATACGCCAAGCCTCCTTCTCTGCCAAAGTCTTTGCAAATGCATACCAAAGCTGCCAAAATATCCAAATGAAGAAAGAAGGGAAAAAAAAAGGGGCCTCAAGATTTCCATCGGTTGAATTGAATTGATCTTCCTCTGCATTGTAAAGTGACATGTAATAGAACAGAGAAAGATGGGTTGGTTCTTACGTTGTAGCTCTTGCAATAGTCGGGATCTGTCCAGTGCGATTCATTGAGAGGACAAAGTTGCTGGACATCATAACGATATCTAATTGCAGAGCAGGAAGAGGTGAGCACTACTCGTTTCACACTGTTTGCTTTTAAACAGGAATTTAGTACATTCATTGTACCATTTATACTTGGATCAATCAGAGTTGCCTGTCATATTGCCAAACGTTAATCATACCCTCATAATGAAATGGCTTATTGAGTATGGATTAAATAGTTTCGGAAATGTGATAATCCCAAATTGAGGAGAAAGGAGTTTGGGCATACCCCAGTCGTAGTTAATAAAAATATTTAGATAGCACTTGGTTCTTGAGTTTGAGAAGAGTGAATTCTATTTATATAGCACGGAGTTCTAGTTTTTAGATTTGGATTTATATAACTTATGTTAAAGTCATTATATTGTGTAAGGCTGGGGGCTAGCTTTTGCCAATCAATAATTTTACTGTGGAGCACCAAATTCTCGCCTATGAATTCAAAACCTTTACCGAAAAACACCACCCCAAATTAACCGAATGGTCGGGACCTTGCCTCGATGTTGTTATCGTAGGGAACAAGAACAGGTGAAGCAGTGTGGAAGACCCCATCCACTCCTTGAATGGCCTCATCAAAGCTACCTTCTTCTAACAAATCAGCTTTTACTATCTTCAGCCTCTCTTTTGCTCCATTAAACTCCCACAGAAACCCAACGTGTCCATAGTTTCCTATCCAAGAACATGACAAGTAATTGTTAAGAATATGTATGAAAGGTTAGGTATACCATAATCTAAACTTAAACTGTTGAGCTTATCTGAGTATAGGACAGTTTATTGGCTGAGTTCAAAATTCAAATCAAAGGAAGTTCTTTCTTTTACCTACTTTCTGTCATTAATTTTTTGCTTTATGCCTTGTATCATGTCAATAATAAAAGACCCTTCTCTTTAACCCTAACTAAGCCCCCTAATCCATATCAGTTCTTTTCTTTCTTTCTTTGGAAAAATTTCATTCATTGAAGCGTTATTTTTATCTACTATTATCTTAAAGTAAATAATATCAAAAGTATTTTAATGACTATAAATCTAGCAATAATCTCTATGTGGAAAAATATGGAAAGTTATAGACGACCACCATTGAGCTCAAACAATTCCATTGAATGAATTATGATTGCTTGAGATTTGACGAAATTGTGTGATAGTTAAACTGTAATTTTGATGACTGCAAACCAAACCAGGGGAGATTTGGTGGCAATAAGTGTATGGAGGAAGATGAAGGGAGGGGAAATACAAAGCAATGGATATGGTTATACTTCAGAACCTGGGTTTCTAACAGTGGTACGAACGTGATGGCCATTCTCGAGCAGTGTCTTCACCAAGTAAGAGGCTATGAAGCCGGTGCCGCCGGTAACACAATACTCTGGCATCTCGGCTGGCTGTGCTTGGGTGGTGGCTGTGTGCAAAGGAAGAGTTTATACAGTGGCCGAACTTGAGGATTGTTCATGTGTGGAGCACCTGCAGTTGTTATATTGTTGAACTCATTTACAAAGAGTGGAAGATGACTCATCCATTTTGTAAGGTTGGAGTTCTCTAAAAGTAAACATAATTTGTGCTTTCTTTAATTTATACCCCTTCTTGTATTGTAGGTGTGCTCAACATGCTATGCAGCTTGCTGCAGTGGTTGGTGCAAACTTGTTTTTGGTTTTTTGAAATAGATAATTTTTTCTACTTCTCAGTGTCAAACAGAAATTTATCGTAAACTATTCGAGTATGATAATAAGACATCCAATATTAATTAGTTATAAATAATTTATAATTTTGTAAGGTTTTTTAATTCCTGTCATATGTGGGATAGACGGTTTGAAGTTTTGACATTTTGATCATTAATACATACTTTATGATAAGTCTTTGTCTAATAAGTTTATAGGCTACAGTTAAGTTTTAATATGTTCCTAAATTTTCAATTTCATATCAATAAAATTATACACTCTCAATTTTATGTCTAATGAGTCGTTAAACTTTTAATTGTGTCTAATCGGTTGATCTATTCAACATTTTTTAAAATTCACAATTTTTTTTATATGTATAAAATAAATGAAAGTATATGATTATATTAGACATACTATTCGATTTTTTCTTATTTAAAAATAAATATCTAATATATCATAGATGTATTGTACGCAAAATTAAACGTTTAGAAATTTGTTAGACATACTCAAAGTTTAATGATATGTTAGGTGCAAAATTAAAAGTTTAGAGATTTGTTAGATATGTTTTAATGTTAAATGATCTATTAGGCAAAAATGATAGATTAGACTTGTAATTTGACCTTTGAAATTTATGAAAAAGTTGATAAGAACATCAGTAAAATGTTTAATTCATGAAAACTATAAAAGCAAAAAGTCTCTATTCATAATTCATCTATGGATTAGAGATGTCCAATTTTTTTCGTGGGGACATGCGCCCTAACAGGGCGGGGAATAGGCTAAACGAGGGATGCATTCCCTGCTCCCACCCCATTAGACTTAAAAAAAAAAAATTATAGTAGTTTAATGTTATGTTGTTATTATTATTATATAAATATTATATTAAAATTTTAAATTTTATTGTTTAATGGTCAATATAATGAATTTGTTTAATTTGATTGGAAATTGTTTTCTTTTACTACAAAATTAGAATAATTTATCTTTAAATTCAAATTGACTACGTGGAACTAATCATATAAAAAGATTTAGTAAAAAATTAAACTACTTAATTAAAAATTTTCTATTGTAATAATTTAAGTTAATTAATTTTTTTTAAAGATGAAATGAAATGAAATAGTTGATAAATGAGTTAAAAATTTATTGCTATCAAGTATATTATTTTCTTAAAAAAAAAATATATTATTTACACGTTTTTTTAAAATTAAAAATAAACTACAGCATTTAAATCAATTAAATATTAATTAGAAGATTTATAATTTATTAAATGGGTTGTTCAAACCTGAAGTCGTTGTAATATAGAGGTAAGTATTCCCGCCTGTCACGCGGGTCACCCGCAACGTCGTTTAATTTTTTTTTTTTCTGGGACGGCCCTAATTTGATTAACACTATACTCGATGGAGGGAAAAAATATGAACCCGCCATAAAACATCCTGCAATTTTCTTTCCCGCGCGAGCGCTCTCTCTCTCAGTCCAGTCCTTTCTCTGTCTACCGAGGGTTTTCAGAAAATCAACATCTTCGATGCTTGTTTCTTCACTGAATTCCGCCATTCATTCTTAATTACCTGTGCGTGTCTGTGTTGTTCCTTTTCCTTCCAATGACAAGAGCTCAACTCAAAGAACAGGCAGATGCTAGTCTTGAGATAATTTCCATCGGATCCCTGTACGCTGGATCATGGGACAAGAAATACTGGAGCAGTTCTAGGGTTCGATTTTTTTCGATTCTCTGCATCTTCTGATTTATCTGTCTGCTGTAATTGAGTTCGTTTATCGCGGTGGTTATATTGCACTTTTTGAATACGTTTGTCTAGGTTTATTTGATAATTTGTTTATTTCTTTAAGCGGAAAACATGTGATGTGATGCTCGTAACAACGTTTGTTTCCTTTGGCATTCTGTTCTGTATTTTCCGACTCGGTTGCTTTGAAACGATTTCCCCCCTGATGATTGGCTTCATGTAACTACAACCTGCTGATTTGCAAACTTATCTAGCTAGGTTTTCCAATGTAGAATTGGTAACAAGTAGTTGATCCCAAATTGCACGAAAGGTCGAATTGTCTACTTCGTGAAGCTCAACCAATAGATTCATTTTGTGTAGTACGAATTTGGAGTAAATTGGCTTCAGTATAAATGTCCAGTAAATTGCATGAAGTTTCAC
The DNA here is from genome assembly GCA_002890555.2 of Lagenaria siceraria. Classification (NCBI taxonomy): domain Eukaryota; kingdom Viridiplantae; phylum Streptophyta; class Magnoliopsida; order Cucurbitales; family Cucurbitaceae; genus Lagenaria; species Lagenaria siceraria. The sequence goes on from CM016484.1 coordinate 27,309,552, forward strand.
TGCAACCCTCAGGAGAGTCAAATATCAAGGGTTCCAATATCTAGACTGGAAAATTAGGACCAGTTGACGAATTTGTCAATTTGAACTGCTTGCTGAACTATTACCATTTTGTTATACTTTGGGTGGTTGTTGCAAATGTTTGTTGTAATTACAAATGCAACATACTTGAAAAAGGTGTTTTAGATCAAGAACAGTAGATGTCAAAGAGATCTGGGAATATAGATTTTTGAGTTTCATGCGGTAGTTTAAATGTGTTTTATGAATTATTTACAGAGGATATTCTTATAAAAAAAGGAATTATTTACTGAGGATAATTATCGTGAGACTGATTGGTTATTTAGGCGTGGCTATTTCACCCCTGCAGTGTAAATAGGAGATAAGTTTGCCTTTTGAGAGTGGTGATTCCCCTATTATTTTCCTTTATAAGAGACTTTCTCCTTACAACTTCAAGAAGTTAAGAGAAGATAGATGCATTTACGAGATTATAAATAAGAAATCTCAACTGAGGACCTACTGTAATCATTGAATAAATGTGCAGGGTAAAGATCGATATCCCTATCCAGTTGGGTATCAGGTTATTCGGGCTTACAATGGGATCAAATATAAAATGGAAATTCATGAGGGTCCAATGGGGCCTTTATTTATGGTGTGTATGGCCTTCCTATTAAATATTGAATATCTTTGTTTCTCATGTCATTGGAAAAATATTTATTGAAAGGTTATATCGGTCCTTGCAGATTTTGTCCATGGATGGAAGTTCATTTTCTGGGCAAACCCCTGATATTGCTTGGGAGATGTTTCAGAGGAAAGGCTGCCTCCACACTAAAATTTGGCACGGGAAAAGGTCTTCATGCAAGGTTGATGGTGTGGAGGTAGAACTTTTCTCTTTCCATTTGCTGTCTGTTTGCTTCTTAGATTTCAATCTTTTTATGGAACCGTTTAACCAGTGGAGTCAACACTAATAAACGAGCCCTATGATGCTGTAACATTTATTAATTTCTAGCACTTCTATGATCGGTAACTTATTTTATACCCTCTTCCATGACATTCTTCAAACATGGTAACTATTTTCATTCTTGATACCAAACTCAACTTTGTGTAAATGCTCAAGTGACAAGTCAATTGGATGGTTAATTTGTGGAGTTTATCTCCTCAGTTTGAATATATCACCACTGAGCAACTTCACTTTCATCTGTGATGCTCTTGTATCGGCAGAAGAGAAATTGAATTCATTCAATCTTAAGCGCCATGATTAACTTTCCACCTTCTGTAGAGATCTATGCAGATATTTGAAATAAAATAACTAGATGGTGTTTTGTTTATCTTTTAAACTTTTATTCCTTTTCATTACATCAATGAGAAGTTGAATTTATCATCTTGGAAAAGAAAACTAGATGGTGTTCAACTGCCTGGCTTCTTATTTTGGGATGTTGAATTTATCATCTTGGAAAAGATAATTAACGCAAATATCAAGTATAAGCAGTTTGAGGAACTTGCTCCTTTCTTTTATTTTATTTTTTTGCTCAGGAATGAGGCCAGTTAACTATTTTACTTCAATGAAACGTCTATGAGATAATTGATTTATCTTTTGTATTAACTAGTACAATATTACCCTTCTCTCACATGTGTGCAGGCACATGCAAGCACCCAATCAAATGTAGTAATTTAATCACAGAATATCAGAACATTGAGTGACGTACTTATATTTCTTTTCGTCCTTTGTAGTTTTTTGGGTTCAAAAATCCATTTATTCAGAGGTTACTTAGGGAGCTTGTGGCAAATGTCAGTGGAACAGCAGAACTAGACCCGCTTCCTTCAAACTTATGCAATAAGGCTTCTGGATCTGCACAGACTGCAGTTGAGCATCACTCTGTTGATGAATGTGAAAATGCTGAATTAGTTTTTTGCCACGAAAAATCGAAGACTGCAAGAAAGAGAAGGAGTCGTCATGGAACTGAAATGGAAAAGTCGCTTAATGGTGCTAATCTAAAAAAAGTACAAAATCATGGTTCAAAAATTAGATCCATGACTGCAAAACTTTCAAGCACAGCATTTGTCAATGAAGTGAATCAAGGTTTTTGTGGTAAGTATGTACAGAAACTAATTAAAGAGTGCTTCTTTACTGTTCGTTTCTCATAAAAGAAAAAAAGATTGTTCCTTCACTCTTTCAAAAAGAAAATATCTCAGCAACTCTTTTGGCACCAGTACCTGCAACGTCTATAGGAAATGATAAAAAATTTATAAGTTGCCAGCCAAATTTGCATCACCATGGTATTTCTAACTTCTTTGTTCATGCCTCAGAGAAAGCTATGTGCGTACAAGAGAAGGATGCTGTCTCCGATTCCACTCAAGTAGTTCATAATGCATCCATTGATGAAAAACTTGTGAGACTGTATTATTTTTATTTAATATTAGCTTGTGAACTTCCTTGTTTGCTTTTGTTATAAATTGCAGTTTACATTTAGGCTCTTATTCACATTTTAACTAGATATATAGACCACAGAAACAAAGATCATCTTGAGAAATCAAATTGTGACGGTTCGAAATGCTCTTAACTTCATACAGCATGATAGGTTGTCAATGGACAAGTTGGAAGGTAGTAGTCGAGAAATGGAAACAGGTGGTACCAGTGTAGACGTTTCTATACAAAAGTATTGTCCAGATACTGAAGACAATAATCATCATTCTTCAGATACTTCAGATCTAAAGCAAGGTCTTCTTAACCTATCATTTTTTTTTTGACAAAACATAGGTCTGTTTATATATTTTGTCTTTTTTATTTCATATTTTTATTATTGAATGCAGGTATTCTTGAGTCTGCTTCTGTAAGCGTGGAAAAGAAAATTCTCAATCAGCCCGATATCATCATACTTGAAGAGTCGATGATGGATTCCCATCCGGAAGAAATTTGCTCATTGAACACAAACGTAGGCTCCAAAAGAAATGATTTTGATTCAGTAGGTCAAGACATGGTGAAGTCAATGATGACTTTTTTGCTTCCACAAGCAATTCCTCTGCTTAAGGAGAATTCTGACAGGAAAGATACATCCACTTCTAATTCGGAAAGGTTTCTTTGTGGTAATTTATAAATAACCCGTAGCTACTGTAATTAACATTTGACTATAATGACAGATTCGCTATATGTGCATAGGCAAACTTTTTAGTTTTATTTAAATATATTTTGATTCATCTGCAGATGGAAATACAAAAGATGTATTGCCTATGGAGAAAGAAGATGGAGAAAAGCAGGAATACATGCACATACAACGTGGGAATTATGAATCTGCTGTCCCAAGTCTTGAGTTTCCCAAACACGGTCTTGACAATCTAGAGGGTGAGCAACATGATGACCGTGCAAACATTAATGGCAACTTTTCTTCTAATGGTCAAGGTAAGGAAGATATGAAACCTATTGATTCTTGTGGTCGCTTGAATGATGAGTTGGTAAATCATCATGAAGCCACAAGAAGTCATGTGATAGTGAAATTGGTGGAAATTTGCATGGAACATGCTAGGAGAATAATTTGTGTTCTTCAGAATGTCCTCCCAGCTGCACCTCTTTTGGTAGAGTTCTTTCTGATGAAACTATGCATAATAATAAAAGGATGGATGAACGCCCGTTATATCTTCAAATAAATTTCTGGAGAGTGGACCAGAAAACTCCGAAGGATTATATAGAAAGCAATGTTGATGAGCAATTGTTCAAGTGGATCTTTTTTCCAACTCTTGCCTGGGGAGAATTTGTTATCATGTATATATCCTTGTTTACCTTAGCAATTTAGTTAGAACCAATCATTCACTGATGATAACACCATTACTATAAATTTCATTTGTACTTAAGAAGCATTTCTGTGACATACTTCACGTGAACTAGATTTGGTATTGAAGTGCAACTCTCCTTTACAACCGTTTATTACCTATGAAAATCTATTAATTGACGTTATGACATCTCCTTTTTTCAGCTCAAAATGCAAATGATTCAAGTGTAAGGACCTCTGCATATTCAGAGGCATTACATAAGGAAGTCATTGTAGGAAAAAAGGCTGCGGGAATGGACACTTTGCCATCTTCTCAAGTTCCAAGCATTGTGTACAGTAGGAGAAAAGCTCAAAACGTGTCTCATTTGGCTAAAGGATACAAACGGCCGTCCAATGAAGCTTGTGATACTAGTTGCTTTGAAAAACATTATGGTGCGGAAACATCTTCCCCTAACTCTCCACATTCTTCTGATATCAATCTTTTCACTCTACCCGGTAACCAACAAACAGAAGATTTGCTTTCTGAATACCCACTTCGAGAACAATCCCCCATTGATTGCAGCTATAAAACTAATATGAAAGCTGAAGCAGGATTAGAAAGAATATGCCATCACGGTCCTACATTAGACCTGGATGAAGCATCACTGAGAGCCAACAATAATCATAATTCAGAACTTCTAGACAAACCTGTTTTGAAGGAAGATTTGGAAGGTTGTATTGACAAGAGGATTATTGAACATAATAATGTTTCAAGTACAAATAAATATAAGTTATCTCAAGAGATGGGAGCAACCTTCAGAGATGATAGTAAGGATTCTTATCCTTATTGCAATGTGGAGCTCTATCGTGAGGCGGAAGGAATGTCAAAAATAGTGGGATCTTATTTGCACCCTATGCCTGTATTATCAATTTTCCTTAGCAACATTGAGAATGTAATCCACATTTGTGTTTTGTGTGGTCTTTCGGTGGAAAAGAACAGAACACTCATTACTTACATGGTGGAAGTGAAGGAACCGAAGTTAGGATACCCATCCTTGGTTGGCCACACGACAGTAATGATGCCAACTCTAAAAGACTATTTGGGTAAAGAAGTGAGTCCTTATCTTTATAACTTCAGTTTATTACTGTGTTAGGCTTTCCTGAGCATGATGGATTTAATTCACTAGTTTATGTTACCAAGATTGCAGTAGAGCGAATTAGTTTCCAGTTGACTCCAGATGGGAACTATCTTGTTCTGATTGGTGGCATTAGAACACCTTTTTGCAGGTTGTGAGCATTTTCATGAATTTTAAATACTATTACTTTAAACAACAATATTATGAAAACTAATATTGGAAAGATACTCAGGACAGGGAGTATAAATTGTCCATGCTCTACATGCACATCTGGAAAGTTTGAAGAGAATGCGGTGAATATTGTGCAAGTTAAATATGGCTACGTATCAATCATTGCAAGCTTGAGAAGTACCGACATTGTACATTGTATATTGGTCTGTGAACCTGATCAGCTTGTTGCTGTTGGAAGAGGTGGACGTCTGAATATTTGGGTCATGGACGCAACTTGGGGGTGTGTTCCACTGGAAATAACCATTCTTTAATTTTTGGTTCTACATTTGATAATAATGAACTTGCAATTAATTCTTTGCTTTCTTCAATTTTGTTATAAGATTAACATGCATCATTATTGATTCAGAAAACAACCGGTTCAATCTATTCAATCAAGATGCATCCCCTCATTTTGTGATAATTATTGTTATTGCTGCAGTAATTAGTTGAGATTGTAGAGCGTCAGTGATGTACTGGTTCAATGGAATATTTAAATATATGTATAAGGTTAAAATTCCAGCTGCAATCTAAATGATAACACGTTTGCATACTGCATTAATAAGCTTTCATGGTTTTTGAGCTCTATTTTTCCTAATGATTTCTGGTTATTTTACTCAAGGGAAGACTTTTGGATGAGGTAGTCCCTTAGGTCGTCATTTTTATTTGGTTGGCGGTCTATTGCAAAATAATTGGCCCTTGCTTTATTATTCTTCAATTGGTAACTATGCTTTTTTTGAAGCTACTTGTTCATGACGTACTATACTCAGATTAATGATTTCATTTAAACCACTTGTAGAAACAAGCTGATTTGAGTCTAACATCTGCTTTTGCAGCAAACAGATAGAAAGTCATATCATACCGTCTGAGGACCACATATCTCCTAACTTGGTGGAACTTAAAGGGATCCCAGAGTTTTCCAATTTGGTTGTAGGCCACAACGGTTGTGGTGAATTCAGTTTGTGGTATGTCATTGGACAGTTAAAAGTTTCTCATATAGTACAATTATTATTATTATTATTTTTTCATTCTTCATTTCTTTTATAGCACTGGTGGCATTTCCTTAGTAAGCCTTGCATTCTCTTCTAGTTAAACTTAACTACCTTTAGTATGTCAAAAGTTTGATTCTCTTCTAGTTTTTAAACGTGAGTGTTGTTCAGTGATGTTGAGACTTAGCCACGTGGGAAATTTATGTTGTCTTCAGATAGAATTGACAAATCAAACTGAAAGTTAAGCCTAGGAAACTTAGTTAAGGTTATGATCAGCGCCTTATCGGCATTACAAATTACATTATCTGCAGTGAAAAGTATATAGGAAATCAGCTGGAAACAAAGTTTTGTTGATGTCATGTTATTATTTTTTAAAATTGTCCCCTACATCAAGTACAACCATTTCTCTACTGGTAATTAAACAGGCCTTAGATACGGATTTGAATGGGTTACTGTTTCATGTTATCTTTGTATGATATTTGGTTTAATCAAATTGATATTACGATTATCTTTGAATGTTTGCTAGCATCTAAAAGGTACCTTCATTTGTTTTAGGGATATCCCAAAACGTGCTCTGATATCTAGGTTCTATATGTCGGGTGCCTCAGTTAATCAATTCTTTCCAATTAGTTTGTTTAGTTTGAAAAGAAAGGAAAATTTTACCAACTGTAATTCAAGTGACCCTGTTCAAGAGATGTGTGCAACGAGTACAAACTCAAGGAACACCGCGGAGCATTCGTCACATCAGCTAAGGGACACCTTATATGGCTTTTGCCTCAACCACATCAGATTCTCATGTTTCACATGAATATTTACCAATGGATGGTCAGATAAATCATGCAGAGTCTTGGAAACTAATGTTACTGTAATAACAGTACGGTTACATTTGGTCCAGAGCTGGATTTCAGGTAGTGTGCTATCATAATTTCAAAATTGGCAGAGTTTTCGAATTTCTAAATCTTGGACGTCAATTTGATTGTGACCGGATGTACTTTGCTCATCAACTGAGTATCATAGGATAAAATAATGATTTAATGACTGCAAAGTATTCCATTATTTATTATATACAAACAGTAACAGTTTAGATTTACAATTCCATAAGATAATTAATGTGTTCTGCAGTTTCTAAATGCTCCTAATTTCCAGTAAGACCTACAAGTAGTTACTTGAAAATTAATTAGTAAGTAGTCTGTTAAGATTATGCAACTTGATTATTTCAGCCTAACTGAGAATTCATCATATTCATTTATTTGTTTCTAGCACGGTTAGATGTTTTAGCGTTTATAACTCTTTCACTTTATAGAGCTTCTGCCATTGGGGCATCAGCTGGTCGAGGTATCATTGGGACTCAGGACGGCCTAGTTTATGTGTGGGAATTGTCTACAGGAAATAAACTGGGCACTCTTCTTTGTTTCGAAGGTATGCTTTATAGCATTGGTGACTGAAGGTGACTGAAGCTGACTAAAGCTTTCCTTAGTGTGCACTATTCTTTGTGGAAAGAGTTCATTTCTTCAGTATACTAAAAATATTTCCATAATTATCACAACTCAAGGAGCCAAGAGAAGAAACAAAGAAACAAGGAGTGAATACTTATCATACATCTCTCGACAGTTATGAAATGTAAACATGATAACAAATAAGAGACCAGCTTTAAGAGTTAGAAAGTAGAATATGAAATCTGTTTATCATCATAATAGTGTCATTGCCCATTGTATCTTTCAAAAAGAAGTTTCATTTCCAGTACCATTATCATTATTGATTTCTTCAGTTTCTCATATATATTTTTTTCTCCAATACAGGTGCAAATGTTGTTTGTATTGCAACTGATAATAAAGAGACAGGTGTGGTGGCTGTAGCGGCTGAAAATAGGCTTTTGGTATATCTACTTTCATCAGATGGGAAAAGGTAAACCATAAATGGCCTACCAACAAAGAAAATTACTTGTATTCAAATTTGCACAATATCAGCTAAATATTTTAGTTTTGAGTTGGTGTCCGTCATATGTTGATATATGACAAAGGTAGGATTTATTGTGACATGGCTGCATCTGAGCCGACGATAAATGTAAATAATCCATTCATTTACGAAATAAAGAAATCATAGTCTAACTTTCATGTAGACAAATTAATCTTTCTAGATGGGGGCATATTCTATTTGAATCTCACAAAATGATTAGTCAATTCATGCTCAATTGTTAACTTGTTTCTCATTTTTAATTTTATCCTTGATTATGGTATGTATGAAACTCGTATCAAACTATTTAAATGTTATCTTATTTTTAATTTCGTGTTATTGTTTTGTTAATAAATTTTGATTAGGGTTGTACATGAGTTGGGTCGTTTTGAAGAGTTTTTATAGACCAACATGTATTCTTTGTTCAAATATTTCCAGATACGAGTCCATATGAGGGCTAAAGAACAAATCTTATAGCCCACTTCTTTCCGAAATAAATAAATTCCACAACCAACATTCTTACCGAGAGAAATAACCATGAAAATTCAAGACAAATTTCAAACTTTTCAGTCTTTCATTTTTGCATCTAGTTTTCGATAAAACGATCACTTGGGGGTTTTAAAGCCTATTCGCATCTTTAACAGTCACGAAATGTCTGTTGGGTAGGGTTAGAATACTAATGTTAATCAAAATAATGAGATAAAATAATAAAATCATTTAGTTTATTGTCACATCTCAATTACGAAAAATATAAAATACTGTAAAATCTTAAATATAGATAACAAATCCATCTAAGAGTAAACTTAAAAGTACAATTTGGTACTAAAACATGAGCTCTCTCTAGTAATTAACATGTACTTTGAAAGTAGGAAAATTATATTTCACATATTTTGTACCACTAGTATTGATGTGTGTTTCTCAATAGGTCACTCTGAAGCTTGTCGATGTATAAACGAGTTGACTTGCAAAAGAACTCGCACCGGTATATGCCACATACACCTTGATGCTTAAGTTAGTGAATGTAGTGTTTAGTTCAGCTAAATACTAGATGTTGAATGCCTTTAGAGATAGGGAGAATGTGGAGATGACAGTGTGCCAGTGGTAGTTAGCTTGACTAGACAATTACCAATTTCATGAAAAGGATATGACTTAGCTCATGCCATCCCGACAATCGAGGCTTAATTTTATTCTTTTAGGCAACATGTGGATTTCAACAGTTTCTTGGACTCAGGCACTCTCAAGTGAAACTTAGCCTCTAACCTCTAATAACCAACCAAGAAAAAAAAAAAAGACAGAAAATAAACTTTTTACTTAGGGTTGAAAAATTTCATAAAAATTGGCCATAATGAAATAAAGATTTGAAATAGTTTGTTTGACATAATTTTAGTAAATTAATTGAATGGATAAATTTGGTTAAAAATTACTTTTGATCCCTAAACTTTTATGGAAGTAAAAATTTAGTCCCTGAACTTTGGTTTATAACGATTTAGTCCCTGTACTTTTATTTTTGTAACATTTTAGTCCCTGAACTTTACTATGTAATAATTTAATTCATGTACTTTAAAATTTTTAACGATTTAGTCCCTATTGTAGAAATTATGGTTAAGATTTAATGAGATTTCTTGCATAAATAAACCAATAACCTAATTAGAGACTCAATATTTTTATAAAATACAAGGATTAAATTGTTACCTACTAAAGTTTAAGAACTAAATTGTTACAAAATGGAAAGTACATGGACTAAATCGTTACAAATCAAAGTTCATGGACTAAATTATTACTTTTATGAAAGTTTAGAGATGAAAAGTATTTTTTAACTAAGTTAAAAAAAAAAAAAAGTGAGTGAAGATCGACCGAGGCAGTGGAGAAAAGTGATTGGGTTTGGTGCAATAATTACAATAATAAACATTTAATGCGGAAAATAGGAAAAACGCTTGAGGTGAGCCGAGTGGGCTGCGGGATGACCTTTCGGATCGGGTTGGTAGTTGCCAGTTGGCCGCTGGTTGGTTCAACTCCTCCAAATTATGAATCTTTTATTTATTGCTTTTGCCTATCTGGACCAACCATTTTCTGCCACGTCCCTCTCCATCCTACTTGTATTTAATTTTCCCAAACCAACGAACAAACTCCTCTTTTTCTTTTTTCTTTTCCCATTGTTTTACTGTACGACACGTGGTTCCACACGTGTCCACTTCTGTTGACGGTGTAAATACTGTTTCAGAATATTTTTATTATTACTGTATTATTCTCAAACACCAAAATTATTGCAAGAGTGATACTCATGAAATTCAATATATATTTTGTAGGAATAAGAAGAAAAGTAGAAGAGAAATTAAAAGAATAGAATCAAATTAAAAACACAAAAATTAACATGTAAAAATTTTAAATCGAAAAAAAAAAATTAGAGATTAGAAAAATTTTACTATGTGAGAAATTATTACAATCACACAAAATATTTCTCTTTTCCGATCTCTATTACAAGAGCATTCCTTCAAAACTTCTATATTATTCACACCCTTTTTCTACCCTCAAACTACGAGAATGCATAAGAGAATTTAACTAGAGTTAGGACACCTAAGTTTAAAGTGTTTCTAATTGATACAATTTGAAACGAAAAACATAGGCTCCTTTTATAGTGTTTGGAGCCTATCATTTTCTTCAATTTTTTTTTTATGTGAGACAACTATAATTCTAATATTTTAACAAAATTCGACAAGCTCTGATAGAGGTTCAATTTAATGTATGGATCCTTAAATTCAAACTTATCAACACATTTTCATCTATTTTAAGTAAATTTAATTAAATTGACATATAAAATTGCACAATTTAAGATAAGAGTTTTGTAAGTCTAACCTTGCTTCCTCCAAATGGGTTAGAATACCATTTTGGTTTCTGACTCCTTGTAATTTTGATCTTGTTTAATTTTGGTCAACTACTTTCGAATGCCTAATTTTAGTTTATATACATCCATTAAATCATATTAAGTAGTTTATTGTTGTTATTTTTTTTATTATTATCCGTTAGCATTTTCATTATAAATTTTGAAAACATACCTATTATATTTTCTTACATGAAAATTATTATTATCACTATTATTATTATTTAACTAATTTCGATAAAAATTAATTTTGAGTAACTAGATTTAAGATTTATTAAAAATGTATAGACTAAAATTAAACAAATTTTAGAAAAAAAAAAATAGTATTTTAACCTAATAAGTATTAGTTGAGAAGTGATTATAAATGGGAAATGAAATTTATTTTAAGCGGTGTTTTTTTAAACCAATTTATCTAACTCTTAAGCCTTATTTTATTTTATTTTTAATATCCCACTTTTTTTTTCCCTCTTGACTATAACTACTTTTTGTAGGTGTAATTTATCCATTTAACTATATATAAATTGGAGATGATGTAATTAAAAAAAAGGGTACATTTTGGATTATTTTAAAGGTAAGGTTTTTGGGTAAAAAAAACCTTTTTTTATAAACACTTTTGGAAAAGGCACTATAATCATACAAAATCGAAATATAATTAAATTAACTGAAAATAATTTTTTTTACCATATCATTAAATATTTAATAAATTACACGAACTAATGAAAAATTACTATTTTTAATTATATAATTCTTAAACGTCAAATGTTAGAAAATAACGTATTTAATTGAATGATCTTTAAAAATAAAGGAACGAGAAAAGTATAATATAATAAATTTTAATTCACTCAAAATAATTTACTATTAATTTTGGAATAAATTGGTTAAAGAACAAAGGCCAAAGGTTAGAGAACGATGGAAGTTCTACTTCTAGTTGTTTCTTTGATACGCCAAACAAATGGAGGAATTGTTTCTTATGCCACGTAGAATTCGATTATTTGTTTTGTTAAAAGGATAAAAAGAAAGAAGGGAAAAAAAAAAAAAAAAAAAAAAAGAAGAAAAAAAGAAAAGAAAAAGAAACTACTTGTTTTCATCTAACATTTATCATTTATGTGAGAATTGTGATTTTTTCTTGTCTTCTGTTGCACATTTAATATTTGGCTGTTCTTTTGGTTGAATATCTGTATCTTCAATAATGTAATAATACACACAAAAAAAAAAAAAAAAAAAGTAAAAAACCATCGATACTTTTTATCCTTAAAATTTAATTTAAGTTGTATTTAGGTTACGTCTTTTTAACTCAACAATTTCATCGCGAGATTTTTATTTTATTTTATTTTTTTTTTAGTACTTTATGCCCTCCATCATTTTTTGTTACCATGATCTTAAGATTAATTTAAGTTTTGGGTGGTTATATTTATAAGTGTTAAATTTAGATAAGTTAAAGTTTAGTTGTTTTGGTCCATAAGTTTATTAATTAGTTTTGAATGTTGGGTTGAAGTTTGGATGCTTTATCACTTTAGTCTATGATAACTTTATTTTTTATTGGTAACTTTTAATTATTGAGATTGCAAAAAGAAAAAAGAAAAAATTGAAAAGATAAATAGACAGATAGATACTTTCTCATGGTGTTGGGGCGTTGAAATTCTCCTCAAGTAGGGGAGAAATGTCGACAACTACAAAAGTCGTCGACATATAAACCTTCTCTCGATGCCATATATGCGGCCATCAGGAATGCGGGAAGGTCTCCTCAAGTAGAGTAGATCTGCTGACGACTAGCAAGAAATGCTGCTAGCATATATGATTACTGTCGACTCCATAAATATGACATTCACAGGTATGATCTTCTGACATTGTATATAAGGCGTCAGAAGATACCTATATATTAATGCTACTTTTTTTTGGCATTCGTAAATTGTCTCTTGACGTGCACTTTTATTCAAACAATGACGTCGACAACATTCTTTTTTTCATCGAAAGAGTTTTTTTTTTTTTACGCATTTTTTGATATTTGCCAATAATTTTTGACATAAAAAATAATATTATTATTGTGGTGTGGATATGCTATCTTAATTAAAAGAACACATGGACATACTCTACTTTTTATCGGGGTGTTTCAAAATTTAAAGGAGCTCATAGAATCTATTGCTAAATATAATACTTGACTAACATAGATTATTTTGGAACTTTTTTAGTTGTGTAATTAAACCAACTACTATTAGATTTTTAGACAAAATATACTTTTGGTCTATGAGATATGAGTCTGATATCTATAGGGAAAGTTCTTATGGAACAATCCCGTGATTTTTATGTATCACATATATAATTTTCTTCTTAAATGATATCCAAACTTAAAGCCTACCTGAACTTAAAGAAGCACCTACTTGGTATGATATATAGATTTTAAAATTTTATTTTTTACAAATTCTCAAAGTTGATATATATATATATATATATATATATATATATATAGGGTGTAAAACCACCAAGAAAAGTGGGATACTTGAAGAGTAGATCGAAGCTTCAAATTTAAGGGTGAAAATTTTCTATATTTCCTTCTCAATTTAAATCCAAGGTCGAGGATGAAAATAAATACATATTTAGTTTTTTTTTTTGTTTTTTTTTTTTTTAAATTTTGTTCTTTAAAACTTTTGCAATGATGAGTGATGGGTAAATTTTAACTTCTGATTATACAATAAAACTCTAATATTGTATAAAACAATAAATACCAAGATCTTTGAACTAAATGATTTTCACAATAATATTAATTAGAATAACATACTTTAATCCATGATCATAGTCTTCTAAGGGATTGTGTTTCTCTCTCTTGGCCTTTCTTTAGAACTTAATTAGGGTTTCTTGATGAGGAGAAAAAGGCAGAGAGAGGACCAATCCCTAGGATCTTTATATAGACACCTCCGATCAGGGTGTTTAATTAGGGTTTTATCTTTTATTTAATTTAGGAATTATTTTTTACTTAATTGGCCTAATAAAATAATAGGCTTAAAAGATAAATTAGTAGATAATGCACATGGGCCATATTAATAATAATATTAAATTTAAAATAAATCTAACATTCTCCCACTTGGCCCATTTAACGTTATTTACTATATACATTTATAAACATAATGCGCAGAGAAGATAAAAGTTTTTATCTTCATATCATAATATCAATATCAAGTCAAAGAAACTACTAAAGGATCATGGCGGTCATACGTCATTGCATTAACATACTCCCTTCCATGTATCACAAGAATAGTTCTTCATCTAACATGATCTATAATAAAGAAAATCAATAATGGTCCAACAATAAACGTCTTTATCAAAGACAATGTCCTGTTTCATTTACGTAATTCATTTATGTATATACCAATCATAAGAAATAGGACTGTAAGATAAAATCAGAAACATTCAATAAATGAGCTCAAAGTGTCAAATAGCATAATCATAATATCAATGTATCCACTAATGCCCATACGTTCAACATGTTCATTAAATGTCTTTGATGACAATTCTTTAGTCAGTGGATCCACAATCATAAGATTTGTGTTAATGTATTTGACTAACACTCTTTGTTTCTGAACTACTTCTTTTCTTTAACAAAGTATTTTAATTCAATATGTTTAACACTTTTAAATACTTGTCGTTTAGAGAAGAAGACTGTTGTGGAATTATCACAATAAATTTTTAACAACTTGACAATACTTTCGACAAATTCAAGTCCTGAAATAAAGTTCCACAACCATAAATCATACATTAATTCTAGCCTCAAAGCAATATGCTACAAATTCAACTTTCATAGTGGACGCAGAGATGATAGACTGCTTCACACTCTTACATAAAATTGTTCCTCCACATAATAGGAACAAATAGCTAAATATTGGTTTTCATATATCCACATACTCAACAACGTTTGAATCTAAATATCCAATCACCTTAAGATGATCAGATCTTCTGTAAGTAAGCATCTAATCCTTTATTCTTTGTAGATAGATACCTTAACACTTTCTTTGCAGCTTTTCAATGATCCATTCCTAGATTACTTTGATATCTGTCCAGCATATCGACAACAAAACTGATGTCTAGTATGGTACAAGTTAGTGCATATATTAAAACTTCTGATAATAGAAGCATACATAATGGTATCTATTTGATTTTGTTCCAATTCATTCTTTAGACATTACATGAGACTAAACTTATCTCCCTTCTGAATTGGAACTAAGAGCATTTATCCACCTTAAATCTCTTTAAAAACTTTATTAATATATGTTTTTGAGACAATCCTAACAATCAATGTGCTCGATCATGAAACATTTCAATTTCAATCACATAGGATGCTTCTCCCATATCCTTTATTTCAAAGTTTTTAGAGAGAAATTCTTTGGTCTGACATAATAAACCAAAGTCATTAGTAGTTAGCAAGATGTTATCAACATACAGAACAAGAATTACAAATTTACTCCCACTGATCTTTAGATATATACATCAATCAACGATATTTTCTTTAAATCCAAAAGATGTGATGACATCATTAAATTTAAGATACCATTGTCGGGAAGCTTGTTTAAGTTCGTATATTGACCTCTTTAGCTTACACACCATATGTTCCTTTCTTTCAACCATAAAACCTTCTGGTTGATTCATGAGCATTTCTTCATCTAAATTCCCGTTTAGAAAAGCAGTTTTCACATCCATTTGATGAAGCTCTAAATCATAATGAGCAATTAAAGTCATAATAATTCTCAATGAATCGTTTTGAGAGACAGGAGAAAAAGTCTTTGTATAGTTAATACCATATTTCTAAGTATAACCTTTGGCAATGAGTCTAGCCTTGCATCGTTCGATATTGCCATTTGAGTCATGTTTGGTCTTTAAGACCCATCTATACCTAACTCTTTTACTTCCTTTAGGCAATTCTACAAGGTCCCAAACCTCATTGTAATCCATTGATTTCAATACTTCTTTCATGGCATCTAACCATTTGGCAAAATTATCACTTTTAATGGCTTGTGAAAACGAAACTGGATCGTTATCAATACCTAAATCAAATTCTGACTCATGCAAATAAACCACATAGTCATCAGAAATAGCTGATCTTGTTTGTCTTATAGATCTTCTTAATTCTATTTCTTGTGGTTTGCTCAATTACAGGTTCATTTATCATAATATCATTATGTGGAATTTGATCATTAATTTGTTTTTCTTGTGGATTGTTAACATAGTCAACAACTACAGGAACAACAACTTGAGCAGAAGTTATAGATGAAAGAGTTTCCACCCTAACTTCTTGAATTACCACTTTAGATGGTTCCAAACTCCTACTAATTTTGTCATCTTTAATGAACTTTGAATTTTCAGTTTCAACTATTATCGTACTGTGGCTAGGACAATAAAATCTATACCCTTTTGATTTTTCTGAATAACCAATGAAGAAACCACTGGTTGTACTTGAATCCAGTTTCTATTCGTGTGGATTATAAATGCTTACTACCGCTTGGCAACCCCAAACATGTAGGTGCCTTAAACTGGGTTTCCTTCCTGTCCACAATTCAAAAGGTGTCTTTGGAACTGACTTACTAAGAACCCTGTTTAATAAGTATTGAGCAATTTTTAAAGCATACACTCAGAAAAATATGGGTAAAGATGAATTAATAACATACTCCTAACCATGTTCATTAATATACGATTGCGCATTTTTGCAACACCATTTTGTTGTGGTGTTTCTAGCATTGTGTATTAAGCACATATGCAATGATTTTCTATGAATTTAGCAAATAGACCAGGGCGCTGTCCATTCTCCTCATATTTTTCATAATATTCACCACCTCTATCAGACCTTATGATTTTCACTTTTCTATCTAATTGTCTTTCAACTTCATTGATAAATACCTTCAAGGCATCTATCGATTGAAAATTTTCATGTAACAAGTAGATATATCCATAACGTGAAAAAATCATCAATAAGGGTAATGAAATACTTTTCTCCACCAAAAGATGGAACATCAAAAGGCCCACAAATATCAGTGTGTATAATTTCAAGGAGCTGTGAGCTTCTTGTGACTACTTTATTAACCGTGTGTTTTGTTTGTTTTCCTTTAATACAATCCACACAAGTTCCAAGATCGGTAAAATCCAAATCTGGAAGGATTTCGTTCTTTACCAATCTTTTAATTCTTTCTTTGGATATGCTCATGCATAGTACGAAAATCATCAAACTTAATGGTGGTTAAGGTACTCATAAGTGTTCCAACAAGTGACTTATCAAGTAACTCAGACTGAGAACAATTTTCATAAATTCCTCAGCATTTTCAGTTTTTTCTTATAATTGTAGACTTGATATCGTTTCTACAGTCACTCGCATATACATTAGGCTTAAATCTATTTGATCTTTCCCAATCTTTATAGAAAGATCTTTCCACAACATTGCTAACATTAGTAAGTGCAACAGGTTTCTCACTTAAAAAGTGTCAAATCAAGATCCAAAGCACCAAGATGGAATTAGAATTGTTTGCACTAATTAGAGAAATTGAGTACGTTAAACTTGATTATAGACATAGCTTGCGAATGAAGAGAAATAGAAACAAATACTGCAAATATGGAATAAATATGCTTATGAATAAATAAACTTAAATATACAATTTAGATTTAGATAACAATAATAATCATTAAGCATATATTGAAGTTCTTCTTTGGAAGATACAACAATATATACATAATTGATGCTAACTTTAATTTTACGTAATTGGTAATTAAAAATACTCAAACTAGATACATTAGTTATCGATTTAAAATGTTTTATAATAATGAATGTCAATATACTCATGATAATAACTTTAATGTTTCATAATATCACCCCTTTCATTAGCATCACATAAACATGAGTAATTGAATTAAATTTAATTTGATATCTATTGAACTTACTAATTTGGCCACTTTGGTGACTAACAAATTATTCATAATATAGATATCATAATAAAGTAATCACAATAATTTATCACCTTAATTTGCATACATTATCAATGGAATATCACTTACTAATTTGGCCACTTTGGTGACTAACAAATTATTCATAACATAGATATATCACAATAAAATAACTACAAACATGAGTAATTGATAATTGACTTAAATTTGATATCTATATAGAACTTACATTTACTAATTTGGCCACTTTGGTGACTAACAAATTATTCATACTATAGATATCATATTAAAATAACCACAAATTATTTATCATGTAAATTTGCAAAACATTATTAATTGAAAGTGTGATTATCTTTAATAAAAGATAAAACTTAAATCTCGCGTAATATAAATTCAAAATAAATAATAATTTGAATTTTGAATAAGCAATAATTTAAATTTTGAAAACAAAAGATAATTGATTGTGTTTATCTTTTGATTATCTTTTATCCTTTTAATTAATTAAATCAAAAGATAAAAGATCTTCCGTTAATTTCTAAAATTTCTTTATTTTCATGAATTAACTAACCTTCATTTGATATCTATATAAAACTTGCTAATTTGGCCACTTTAGTGACTAACAAATTATTCATAATATATAGATATAAAAACAACATAATTCCAAATAGTAATTTATATCATACAATTTACAAAATAAAAATATTGCAAATAATTTTATCAATGAAATATGAAACTTTATATATTCCATTGTGTAATTTAAATTACAAGGATATAATTAAACATATGTTATTCATGATATACATAATACATAAAACCAAAAATAAAATACATAATTTAATTTGTTAAACTTGATGGAATCGAAATTTTGATGGGATTTAATTGTGCATAATACATTAACATTAAACTTAAATTTTCACAAATATCATTAATTGTACATATAATACATTTGAATCAATAATAAACTCAAAAAAAATCATAGCATAGTTCATAACTCAAGTTTCAAACTCAATCAATGATAATCAGCGATTGGAATTTCACCATACATTGCATTAATGCCAAAAGCAAGAAAACAAAACACTTATAAAATTTATTCATGAAGAAAACTTCAGTAAGTTGACTTATGGCAACCGATAGACTTCTCTTACGGCAACACTCATAGAATATAGATTTCCTAATTTAAATCTTTCTTCCTTCTTTTTCAAGAAGTCTATATCTCAATCTTCGAATGAAATCGAAATAAAACTTTATCGATTATTTTTAAAATAAATAAATAAATAAATTTCAGATTACTGTTCAAAACTTACAACAATACAGAGACTTCCTTGAATCATATTCATAAAATAAAATTGTTAGCAGCAGAAACATCAAATCATACAATAAATCATCAATGGAAAACCACAAGTTCTTAATCAAAACTCTGATACCACATGTAAATTTTAACTTCATGATTATACAATAAAACTCTAATATTGTATAAAACAATAAATACCAAGATCTTTGAACTAGATGATTTTCACAATAATATTAATACTTTGATCCATGATCATAGTCTTCTAAGGGATTGTGTTTCTCTCTCTTGACCTTCCTTTAGAACTTAATTAGGGTTTCTTGATGAGGAGAAAAAGGCAGAGAGAGGACCAATCCCTAGGGTCTTTATATAGACACCTCCATCAGGGTGTTTAATTAGGGTTTTATCTTTTATTTAATTTAGGAATTATCTTTTACTTAATTGACCTAATAAAATAATAGGCCTAAAAGATAAATTAGTAGATAATGCATGTGGGCCACATTAATAATAATATTAAATTTAAAATAAATCAAACATGATGACCCAAAACCAACCCATTCCTTATAAATCAACCCCATTCCTTATAATTTTTTTTAAGTATATATATATATAAAGGGAGAATTAGGTTTCCCACAACAAAGAAATATAAAAATACTCAAAAACTTGTCATACCGTCAAATTGCATAAGTTGAAGAATAATGGGACGACAATGCAAACAACATTCTTAACATTGATAATATTGCATGCTTCCTTTTGTCCCAAATATTATGATTCAAACTCGGTATCAATTATTTTCTAAATAATTAAAATTTATAAATCAATAAATCATTCGGTGTTGCTTACAATAATTTTCTTATAAATCTGAAAAATATAAAGTTTTGACCCGCATAGGTCAAACAATGGTGTACAATGTCGTTTTAAAGACACCTCGTGTGTTTGTGGATACATTCATGTCATATGGCCCTTCATTTAATTTTTATACTTGTCATTTTATATACGCGTATTATAAATAATATTTAATTATATCAACATAAATATAGCACAACTGCCAAAGTATGACTTCATGACTAAAACGTCAAAGACTCGAATTATATAAGAGTTCAAGAAGTGTGAGAGCGTAAGAAATCGTTTCATTAACTTTTAGAATGGTAATCAATGTTTTATGCACTATAGTATGCTCGAATTTACAATATTTGATCAAATATACTAATGATGATTTTTTAAAGGATAAATAAATATAAAAAAAGAATATTTCATTTTAGTTACATTTCAACTGTATATATAAAAAGATGAGAGAATTCAACCTCCAAAATTAACGTTATATTTAATTTATTGACAAGTTAAATAAATATTGGTTACTGGTTAGTAGTCAAAAAGTATTTTCAATTGACTATTGCGAAATTTATTATGAAAAGGACAAGTAACAAACATTTGTTTAATATCCATCTTTTCACATTAAAATATTATAAAAAAAGAAATTTAAGAGAGAAAATATCATTTCAATAAAAAATAAAATGATCCATACTATTGAGTAAATATAATTAATGTTTTCTATATATTTACTAGAAAAACATCAAAATGGAGATATTAATAACCATGTATATTAATTCTCAAATCAAAGTTAAAATCGGACTCTTAAACTTGCCATAGTTGTAGAAATTAGACTCCAAATGGTAAAAATTGAACCTAAATATTAAAATTGGACTCTCAAACTTACAATAATTGTTACAATTTCTATAATCATGTATGTTAAAAGGTCCAATTTTAACACTTGTATAAGCATGAAAGCTCATTATTTACAATTTAAAGTTTGAGGATATAATTGTAACTAATATGGGTGATTTTTGCAATTTTCCGAATAATAAACCATAGTTTTTTTTTTTAAATTAGAGATTGTAAATGCTTATATGTTTAATAAAATATCATTTTTTTTAACAAGACATACTTATATATTCTACAAACTCATTATTTATGATTTTAGTATGATCGCCTTTTGATTAAGAATAGTTGGTGTGTATGTTGTTTTTTTAAGTATTTAGAGATGAGTAATTCGGATTTCTAATCTCTCTTACTCAAAAATATATATGTTTAAACCAGCCAAGTTATGTTCACGTTGAAAGTTCATATGCATGTAAATAAAACATAAACACTCATAAATATTAATGTGTCACTTATACTTAAACAATAAGATGAAAACAATAGCCAATTTAACAGTCTTATGGATAAGGCAACTAATACGCTTCCAAAAGTAGATAATCTAATTTTTCAACTAAACAATCGCTGATTTTTTTAATTTTTTTTTAATAAAAACCATTAAGAGTTCACCACTTGAAGTGATTTATTATGAATTAATTAAATCAAGCTATTGCCGTTTATTATTATTTTTAATTTAATGTGTGAGAGTGAAGATTCAAACTTCTTACATTTTTAGTTAAGAGTATATCAATACGTTGAGGTGTAACAGTCAAAATTTTAGCAGTATTATTTTTACAATAAAAAATGAAAAAAAAAAATTGTATCACACTTTAATTAAAAGTAAAAATTCAAGATATATCATTCAAGGATTATCAATTTATTCTAAAACTTGAAAAGAAAATAATTATCTTAAAAAATCTACATACTCATGAAGAAGCATCATTGAGGAAGAAACAAATTCTTTTTAATTTTTAAAATAATAAACTACGTTGTAAAGTAATAATAACAATTAAATCAAATACTTATTAATATGCCGCAAGTTCTTTTCCTTCTTCTTTTTTTTTTTCCCAAACTTTTCAATAGTAATAATTAATGAATTAATGAATTACAAAACAGAAGACCAAATGAAGGTTATTTATGTGATTTTGAGTGTAACTCAGTAGATTAAGACATAATTTCTTGATGAATAAAATTAGAAGTTTGAATATTGAGATTTTCTAACTAAAAAAAGAGCTTAGTTGTTGTAATTATTTTTATATAATTAATAATGGAGCCAAAAGCCAATAAAAAAGGTAAAGGAAGATATACATCAATTAGGAAAAGCCGCAACAAATTAATTAGTAGATTAGAGACTTTCAATACTTCGACAAAGTAGTTTAAAAGGAGAAAGGGAAAAAGAGGTAAAATCATGAATATTGTTGAAAAGGAGAAAAAGATATGTAATAGAAGTATTTGAGAAAAATAAAAATAATAAAAAATAAAACCCCGTAAAATAAAACAAAGTAATTAATTTAAAATCATTTCTTAACTTTTTAGGATTAAACAAAGGATATATTTTTTGATATTGTTGGATATTTATAAAAAATTATAAAAATAACAAATTAATAAAAAAAAAGGAAAATTTTCATAGATAGAAAAAATGTCAAACTATTTACAGAAAATAGCAAAAAAAAAAAACATTGATAGATATTGATAAACTTCTATCAACATCTATTAGTAATAAACTTCTATCGGCGTCTATCACAACTATCTAGAAATTTTGTTATTTTGTGTAAAAAGTTTCCCTTATTTTTCTATTTTTAAAAATTCTAAAAAAACGTTTATATTTCCTTTAATAACTTTTAAATTATTAATATTAATTAAATTAATGATATATAGGGTTGATTTTATTTGTTATATTTCGTCAATTTTATGATATTATGAATATGAATTTGATATTCTGGTCTGTGGGATATAATTTCTTTTTGGTAGTTTCAACTTTGTAATATATATATATATATATATATATATATATGATCGAGGGTACTTGTCATTAAGCTATATTAACTTTGACTATAACTAATATTTAAAATGTCAATGTTAACACAAATATCGATATCTCAATATTATGATAATGTCGATGGATATTTCAAGAAAAGTTTAAAAATTGTTTATATTAATAAATAAATCTTTTATGCTTTTTAAATGAATTAAAGTGTTTATTATTTATATTATATTCATTTCATTACTTTTTTTTATATTTTAAAATTTTTTCTGGGTTAGGGAATAATGAAAATGTCAATTTATTCTCCATATTGGTTTAAATTCATGAAAATTTGAAAATATGGACGAAGAGAATAAGAGATGGAATTAGTGGTATGAAATGATTTGAATTAAAATTTGAAGATATGAAATAAAGATGTAGAAAAGAAAATATTGAATTAATAGAAAAGTTAAGTGGGCGTTGAGTGACGTGAAGTGGTTCATTTAATCGCCTCATCTGCCTTCTTCATTGCCTGCCTCCTCCTCCTTCTCTTTATATCTCTCATCCTTTTCATTTCTTTCCCATTCTTACACCTCTCCAACTTTATTGCTCTGTTTTTTTTTCTATTCCTCTCTCAAAATGCCTCCCATCTTGCCGGATTTCTCCAGCTCCGTTAAGCTCAAGTATGTCAAACTTGGCTACCAGTATCTCGTCAACCACATTTTAACTCTCACTCTAATCCCTCTCATGCTCGCCATTTTCGTCGAAGTTCTTCGAATGGGTCCTAACGAAATTCTTAACCTCTGGAAATCTCTTCACTTCGATCTCATCCAAATCCTCTGTTCTTCCTTCTTCATCATCTTCGTTGCCACTGTTTACTTCATGTCCAAACCCAGAACCATCTTCCTTGTCGATTATGCCTGCTTCAAACCCCCTGTTACTTGCCGAGTTCCCTTCTCCACTTTCATGGAGCATTCTCGTTTGATTCTCAGCAATAACCCCAAGAGCGTTGAGTTTCAGATGAGGATTCTCGAACGCTCTGGCCTTGGAGAGGAGACTTGTTTGCCTCCTGCAATTCATTACATCCCTCCTAAGCCAACCATGGAAGCCGCTAGAGGTGAGGCAGAGCTTGTGATTTTCTCTGCCATGGATGCTCTGTTTGAGAAAACAGGGCTGAAGCCAAAAGACATCGATATTCTGATTGTGAATTGTAGTTTGTTTTCACCTACTCCATCTCTCTCTGCTATGGTGATTAATAAATACAAGCTTCGGAGTAATATCAAGAGCTTTAATCTGTCGGGCATGGGTTGCAGTGCAGGGCTGATTTCCATTGATTTAGCTCGCGATTTGCTTCAGGTTCATCCTAATTCCAACGCCGTGGTGGTTAGTACTGAAATTATCACACCTAATTATTACCAAGGAAACGAAAGAGCCATGCTTCTCCCTAACTGTCTTTTCCGTATGGGTGGGGCCGCGATTCTTCTCTCGAACCGCCGCTCCGAGCGTCGTCGAGCCAAATACCGATTGGTTCACGTCGTACGCACTCACAAAGGTGCCGACGACAAGGCGTACCGTTGCGTATTCGAAGAAGAGGACAAAGAGGGTAAAGTCGGAATTTCGCTTTCGAAGGATCTCATGGCTATAGCCGGAGAAGCTTTGAAGTCCAACATCACAACCATCGGCCCACTCGTTCTTCCGGCGTCGGAGCAGTTGCTTTTCCTTCTAACTCTCATCGGCCGGAAAATCTTCAACCCCAAATGGAAGCCGTACATCCCAGATTTCAAACAAGCGTTTGAACATTTCTGTATCCACGCCGGTGGACGGGCGGTAATCGATGAACTGCAGAAGAATCTCCAGCTCTCGACGGAGCACGTGGAAGCTTCGAGAATGACACTCCACCGTTGGGGCAATACGTCGTCGTCTTCACTCTGGTATGAATTAGCTTACATTGAAGCTAAAGGGAGAATGAAAAAAGGAGATCGGATCTGGCAAATTGCATTCGGGAGTGGGTTTAAATGCAACAGTGCGGTTTGGAAATGCAACAAAACGATAAAAACTCCAACGGATAGTCCCTGGACTGACTGCATCGACAGGTATCCGGTTCACATCCCTGAAGTAGTCAAGCTCTAAGAATATTCCACAAATTAAAAAAAAAAAAAAAAAAAAAAAAAGAAAGAAAAAGGAAATAACACAAAAATTAATAAAACAGAAGAAAACATGGAGTTGGGATTTAGCATAATCTGCAAATTTGTTTCCTTTGTGATGTATCTATCTATATGAAACTCTCATTTGTCTGTGGCTGCTGTGACATCATATATTACCACTTTTTTTTTTCTTCTCAATCCTAAATGGATTTGCATAGATGGAATATTGTGTTTGTATTGAATTTAAGGTATGATCCCATGTAGTTTGATTTGGGGTTTCACAAAAACCAGAAATTTCAGGACTAGAAGAAAGAAAAAAGAGTATAAATTACTTGTTGGTTCTTGTTTTATTTTTGTCTTCATGATTTACATTTTTGTTTCCTCTTTATAAATTGACGCTTAACAAAATTATCGGTTGTGTATGACACAAATCTTCTGGGTTTTTTTTTTATTAAATTTGGAAATGTCTAGTCTCATGAATCTGGAAAGAGTAATATCTAGATGCACCAATCTTTTACATCTCACTCCAATTACATAATAAAAAAATTCAAAAATATCGTGATTAAACAAACTGGATAGAGCCCGAAAATATGAGTGCAAAGATATACTTGGAAAGTAACTTATTTTAAACATAGACAAACATGGCTTCTACTAATTTATATTTTTCTTTAAATAAATACATGGTTTTTTTTTTCTGTTTTTTCTTTTTTTTTAAAAAAAAAAAAACTCAATAGAGGTAGATGGAATGCATTAAAAATTATGTAGGAATTTCTATTTAGACTATTTTTCTTGAATCTGGTGATACAATACAATACAACCATTATATTTCAAAGTATTTCAACGACTACTATTAGCTTTAATGATAATAAAAATTGAATATGCATTTATTTAATAGATGGGATTAGATGGTTGAAATTTTTTATGATGAATAGTGAATTAAAAAAAAGTCTATGATACATACAACAGCAACAATAAAATTTATGACAACAAAGAAACTTTTAATCATCGTACATTATTGAAAGTTATACAAATATATAAATTTTGTTGTTGTAGACTTCTATCGCTTACGAACAATTAATTTTTCTATATTTGTAAATAGATTTTTTTTTATAATAATTTTTATGAATATTTCTAAATATTGTTAGATTTGATTGATTAATTGAATATTTTTAAAAAAAGAAAGGTGAAAATTGAACTATGTACTAAATGATAACAACTATTTTACTCATTCAGCTAAATTCAATTGATAAATTGATAAATTGAATATCAATTAAAATATATATTATAATGTGGTCAAACTGTAAATACGAACAATAATAACTTTTACAAAAAAAAAAAAAAAAAAAAAAAAAAAAAAAAAAAAAAAAAAAGTCTATCTAATATTTCTACCAAACAAATGTAAATAATTAGATCCGACAAGCGACGACCAATATTTACAATTATAATATTTTCAAAAATAAAGCGCAAGTTGGAGGATTTGTTGAACATGTAAAAACAAAAGGAACCTTTTTAATCTGTTGTGTGAGGCAAAGTTTAATCAATTTTTCTTTTTTTTTTTAAGTTGGAAGATTTAAATATTTGTCATTTTTGTTATTAAAAAAAAAAATACTTGAGTATATCTTGAGTTGCATCCATCTTTTTATCTCATCTGATAGTTCAATCATACTTTAATTTTTTAAATAAGAGTAGAGAAGTTGTTGGAATAAGCCACACAAATATTTTCCTAAAAAGTACATATCTTTTAGATTATATATATATATATATATATATATATATATATATATATATTATCAACAAATGTGAACATAGGAGATTTAAACTTCTTATTTAAAAAAAAAAAGTATATATCAATTATTATTTAGCTATATTGATGTGGACAAACTAAGACATAATTATTATAGTTCTAAAAATCAAATTAACCCACCTATCTTATCGTAATAAATCTACACAAAAACATCACATTCCAAACAATAATTTTAAATATTAGCCTCAAATTAAATTCACTCTTCCCCATCATTTTCAATGCAAAGCTAATAAATCTAATATAATATTCAAACCCGGCATTTAAAGTTATAATAATTTTCTAATAAAATTAGTATAATGAAAGGATTGGTTACACTACAAATCAATTAACATAACATCCCAACTTGGAAGTTCGATGGACTTGCTTTTTTTAAAAAAAATAAAATAAAATAAATCGATGGACTTGGGTATTACCAATTTTTATAAAGGTCATGAGTTGATATGACAACGTCTTAACATCCTTATCATTTAACTCATTCTTAAAATATTATTAAAGATAACATAAGAATATAGTTTTAGAAAAGACTCATCAAAGGTCCAATATAACTTAAATTATATTTTTTTATCTCCTCACTTTTGCAAAAAATAAAATGTATTTGATAATTGTTGTGTGTTTTATATATATATATATTTAGTCATTTTAATCTATAGATTTTTAAGAATAAGTTAAAAAGGTCTTTCATAACTATTAGAACCTTAGAGCATAAGCGCTTAAGTAGCTTGTTGACTAGGAAAATTTCTATTCACAGTTGTACGGAGTGAGAGAGGTACCTCTTTTTTCTATTTGCAATTGTACAAAGTGACCCGACACAAAAAAAATTTAGTACTACGGGAGTAACATGCTCCATTTGTTCACACTATAAATTTGTCTTCATAAATATAAGTGAACCGCACATTGATTTCAATGAATCCCACTTTATTTTTAATAGCATGTTGACGTGACACGCAATAAATGAAAGGAGTATTTTCTATAGTACTAGAAATTTTTTCGTGAGATGTTGTCCGACAACATTAATAGATAGTGAGTGTCGATGCAAATATGGACATTTATAGCTACAACATCATTAGAATCCATGAAGAGAAGATTATAGGGTGCTACTAGAGAGAAATCATTTGTAGGGTTATTGTCGACAATGGAAAAGAAAATAGAAGAATTAAAAAATTAAAAGAAAAGGTTCAATTAAATTAAAAGTTTAAGTCTATGAACTTTGAAGTTTGTATTTAATGGATCATTTAACAATAAAATGTGTTTAGTAAATCAATTCTTCTATCATATCTTTAAACATCCAATTTTGGGTCCAATATTATGTTTTGACATATAAAAAAAAATTCTTTATAAAGGATAACAAACCTATTAAATATTGAATTCAATTAGAATTTTAAAACATTCAATTTTATATATAATTAATTTGTGAATTAAAAGAAAAATATTTAATAGGCGAATATAGTCTATTAGACACAAATTAAAAAATTCGAATACAACCTATCGGACACTAATTATTGAAAGTTTGTAGATATATCAACAACTAAAAAGAAGGACCATTAAATAATGGACGAGACTTTTTTTTTTTTTTTTTTTTTTGTGTATTTTTGAGCATCTAAGAGCCAATCTCAAAGGTTTCCACAGTCAATTAAAAACCTGAGCTTTCCATCTCAATCAAAAGGCAAGTTGGCAGCAAATTGTAGATATACATCTATAACACGGATTAATAGATATATTTAATGTATAACGGCCAACCACAAAAAAGAAAAAAGAAAATATCAAATCAAGGACCTTTGTATTCATAACATGTGTTTTCAATATTACAAAATTAATTAATTAATTCATAACTTCTTCTACCCAACTATATTTTAGGGCAAATTAAGGATCATTTATTTTTTAGAAACCGGAATCTGATTGTAAAATGACAACTCCATTATTCAATGATATATGATTTAAATTAGATATGGTTATACTTATAAGAGAAATTACTATAATAAAAAAAATACCAAACTATTTTTCTATATTTATAAATATAGTTTAGCTCACATTTTTATATTTGAAAATAGGCCTATTTATAATTTATTTTTATTTTTTTTCTTTTTCCTTTTTTGATAAAAGTTATGCAACTTACTATTGAATAGAATGGATTAATTTAATAACTACAATTAATCTATAACTAATGCACTTAACAACTAACTAACTGAACTCAATTTAGCCAACTAACTCGTGTGATGTTGTTGTTTTCTCTAAATTATAATAAAAATTGGCTGTGATTAATTAATGGTTTTTTTTTTTTAAAGAAAATTAATTGTCTAGAGATCATCCTATAATGTGAAATCTTGTAGAACCAAAACAAGTAATAGAATAAGAGTACCTTCTAAGAAAACACAATTAAGTGATCAATTATTGCAGTTATGTTAATGTCAAGGACTGAAATATAATATTGAAAAATTAATATGAGCTTAGCTCAACTGGTTTAACAACATACTGTCAACGATTTAAACTCTCCCACCTCTCAAGTTGTTGAAACAAAAAATAATGGCTATATAAATCTTATTTAACTAGTTTACACTGTTGCCAATTAAGAGTTGTTGAACATAATAGTTGAGAATAAACTTTTTTTTATAAAAAAATATAACTTTCTTTTAACAATTTAACTGACTAGGGAGATAGTTATCACCACTTAATTATTGAGAAGTTTTTTTTTTTTTTTTTTTTTTTTTTTTTTTTAATAAAGGTATTATTGAGAAGAAGTTTATATATACTTTCGATATTGAAAATTGTATAAAATATATTTTTTTAATTTTTAATTTTGTTATTAACATAGATCAATATTTAACTTTTTTTTATTTATAATATGTGGAGTCGGAAAATCGAATTTCTAATTTTAAAATTGATAGTACAAGCATTATACTAATTAAGTTATACTCATTTTAAGTACATCAATATTCAACTGTCGGACCTGTAGTGTGGTGTTGTTTTAATTGCTATGTTGGGTAGCTTGGTCCACATTTCAACAGACAACCACAAGATCTTCAAACTTTGAAACTCCAAATTTCTTGTACCTCTACCAACTTCATTGCTAAAAAACGACATTAAATTTTTCTCATGAACGTGTCACCAAAACCCAAAATTAACTAAATAAATATATATAATTTTCTTTAACCTCCATTAAAATTCCTTATTTTGTATATATTTTACTGATTATTATTTTAAATCCTACTATGATATTTTATTTTTATTTTTTGAGATGTACAAAAATGTGTCTCTTCAAAATGTAATAGCCCATAAATAGACAGTTGTCTTAAAAATGCACTTAGCACCTCTTAATTAACTCTATTATCTAATAGCCCATAAGTACTTTCCCGCCAATTATAACAACTGTTTGTAGGCTAATTCATACTACGCAAATTTCTTTGATTCATATGGTTGGTTAATTTATTTTAATCCGCCATTTCTGTTATTAATTGAAACTTTGAATTGCTAGATGCAACTTTGAAAACAAGTACACATATCTAGAGATAAAATACAACCAAAGAGTTAAATTATACATAATGCTTTTAAAATTTATTTTTTAATTCAACAATATGTAGGAGTGAAAATTTGAACCTCTCTAACTTTTTAGTTAAGGATATATATAATATCTTATATAATTATCTATAATTAACTTGGACGCATGACCATGCCATTGCAATTATAAGGCTTGCTCCTATGTTCAAACATTTTGAAACTTTCAAATTTTACTCTCTATTGATAAATTTCCGGCCAAGGATTTTAATGGAGATTGCTAATGGATAGTTTTTCAAGGGAAAAAAAGCCTTTGGATTGAGGGTAAAATTAAAACTTTTAAAATGTTACCGGCCACGCTATCAAAATCTAGAGCATTTTGTATAATTTTACGTTAATGTAGTGAAACCTCATATGATATTCTATTTTTAAAAAGGTATATTTAAATTTATGAAAAATTTTCTTTTGGTCTCTAAATTTTGAGTTTGAAGTTCTTTGATCCCTAAGTTACACTTTTGAAACAAAATCAAGGTTAAAATTATAAATTTTTAAATTTAGGGACTAAATTAAAATAAAACTCAAATCTCAAGGGTAAAATTATAACATTTTGAAACTAATTTTAAAATTCAAGGACTAAATGTGTAACATTTTGAAATCTAAGAACTAAATGAAAACTAAACGCAAAATCAATGAACCAAAAATGTATTTTTTTCGTTAAATTTATATATATATATATATATATATATATATATATATATATATATATATATATTTGTGAAAATAAGTAAAATATGACCCATCAACATATAGTTCAAGGACGTTAAAGCATATATTGCTCTAAGAGGTAAGCCAAACCCATGAAGCTAGATCTAAAGAAAGGAAAAAAAAACAAGTAGTACAAATATGACTAGATAATTACTTCATAATGGTCGATATATTTTTCTTGAATTAATTATTGCATTTTCTAGTTATGCATGTACATCAGCCTATCAATATTCTTTTTTGTCTTTTTCATATTAGACAACTGCATTTCTTTTTCTTTTTCTTTTTCTTTTTTTTTTTTTTTTTTTGGGTCCTATGTAACGTTGGACAAATTTCTTTTTGGACAATTTTGTTCTTGTGTAGGGATTTGTATCTTTCCCTTCAATCCTTCAACAGTTCTTCCTAGCTACTACTTTGTTTGTTGTTTGTTGTTTAATGTTGGTAGTCAACAACAATTCCCATAAGAGATTAATACATCACGAGTAATACAATTATTTATCCTATCATAATTTATGTTTAGTTGTCTTTAAGACACACAATTACCTTATACTCGAAAAAAAAAAAATCTTGATGATTGAGACTTCACGCAAACATTTTCCTTCAACTTTGTTTGTATGTATATTTTAATTTGGGATAGTACTTTCAGTTAATTTCTAATTTATTTATTTGAACTTGTTATGGAGTCGATCGGAGGAAGCTTGTGGGCCAAATGAGCGCCCAAACTCACAGAGCAGTGAAAAGACCTTTTTCGCTTTAATAATAAATTACAGATCGAAGTATTTGACAAGCTGCAAGCTATGACTTGACAATCCAATCTATACGACACATCTCACCAAAACACCTACTTAGTCAAATTTATGCATCTAACAGAACTATTTCATGATTTAGAAAAGTGAAAATGCAAAAAAGAAAATTTAAAAGAAGATGTGGACATTTTTCTAAAAAATGAAATATAATAAAAATACCTCCATTATATAATTATCTTTTCCAATTGTGATGCCCCATAATTTAATGAGACTAGTTAACGACTGCAAAGACATACGCAATAAATCCCAATGTATCTTAATCTTTGAGTCTCTCTCTCACACAATTATTAATTAATATAACCAAAATCCATTTAAGATAAGATATTATAGCTTAAAGAAATGACAGATAATACCAATATAAAATTTGATTTGGACAATTTATCTCTAAATATCATCCTAATAACATGAGATTATTTAATTTAGACATAAATTCTAGTTACTTCATTTTTAAAACTATTCAAAAGAGTCATATCAATGAATTATTCCTTTCACTAATTAAAGTGAAATTTAAAAATCAACCAAAAAAGAAGAGAGAGACGAGAGAGACGAGACATGAAGCGTGAGAGAAGAGAGAAATGAGAAATGAGAAATGAGAAATGAAAAGGGAATGGAAACTCGAGTATTATTCATTGTTGAAGTTTGCCAACCTAATACATTACAAATAATTGGACTTCCTAACTCCAAGGTCCAAACAGGGAGTGGACTTTATAAGTCTAATCTCCCAACCCAAACTTATTGGGCCAAATGACCCTTAGCCATGATTTGACTTATAATAAAAAATTTAAACCAATCAAAACATAGAAATAATATCATGTAGGGATAAGAGAAAACACGAGCTAAACTATCTATATATATTTTATTATTCTTTAAATATATTACTAACTTCCAACAGCAGAATCTATATTCATATATATATATATATATATATATATATATGTATACAATTATAGAAGTTACAGCCAAGTTTAACTATGAAAAGAGGAGGCTATAACTAATGGGTAAATGATTCCAAAACTTTGGGCACATGCATCCACCACGTTTTATAAATGTTTTTGGGTATAATGTAGAGATTTATAACAAAACATATGCATTTATTCATAGCCAAACTGGCATAAGTTATTTCGCATTATATCATTTATGAGAGTAGGTATTATTTTTTTTTTTTTTTTTTTTTTTGTGTGTGTAATATGAAATGAATTGGAAAGGGCATTGCTAGAGAGTTCAATGTATGTATCTATGAACTTGGGCCACTAAATTCTATATATTTGCCCCATTTTGCCTCATATTCGGTCCTTCGGATTTTATGTCTTCAATGTTTTTCATCACTAGATCTCAAGAAATTGATACTTAAGAGTGTTTGTCCAAACAATGTTGATGATTGAGTAAATAATGTGAAAATAGAAGTTCGATAAAAGAATGATAAATTAATTTGATATGTAAATGAAAGTATGTAATTGAGTGATAGGTGATATTCCTATTTATTGAGTTTAATGGACAGGACAATAATATGCATCAGGTGAGTAGAATGAGATTTAATAAATGTCTAAGATATAAAATGGTATAGGTATATTTAGAATATAATTATGCTAAATACTAGTATTTAATATAAAGAAAGGATTTTTTAATCTAATTTGTAAAATATGAATTAACTTGTCTATCTATGAGTTTTGAGGATAATTATATTAAAAAAGTCTTAGAATAATATTCTACTTTGGTCCTTAAGCTTTTAAAAATGTCTATTTTAGTCTCCAAATTTTAAATATTATTTTATTTTAGTCCCTAAACTTTTAAAAATGTTTGTTTTAGTGCATGGACTTTTAAAAAGTATTTATTTTGGTTCATGCTATATTAAGATTTTGTTAACTCTTTAACAAAATGGCGATGTGACTTATATTTTTGGATGATTAGGTTACCAAATAAGTTAACTACGCTAAAAAATTAAGAGTTTCAATTTTGAATAAGGTGGCGAAGGGGGAAAATTTAAAAGATATTTTTTGTTCAAAATTTTGGTCGTTAACTATTTTGGCAGGTTGGTTGTTGGCATTTTACTTCATCCTCGTCTTGTTCAATACATCTAGAGCCTAACCATCCAAAAATACAAACTCCCTCACATTTCTATTGAAGAGTTAACATAATTTTAACAGCAAAGATTAAAATAAATACTTTTTAAAAGTTTAGGAATTAAAACGAATATTTTTTAAAATTTAGAGACTAAAATAGAATAAGACTAAAAGTTCAGACACTAAAATAAGATTTAAACCTTACTAAAAATAACACAAAAAAGTTTTCTTCTATTTACAAATATATAATTGAATTAAGCTTTCATTCTATTCTCTAACGCGGCCTAAGAGAGACTTTTCCTTGGAAATTTTACCGAGAAGGTAAAAAAAACTGATAGTCAAAACGTGGCATAAAAAGAAGTGTTGAATAGTGTTTTATTTTTTATTTAAAAAATCAATAGGATGATTAGTATAATTAAAAATGTTGTGAACATATAATTTAATATTCACAAACTTTCAACTTTTAGAATGAATTAACCATTTTTTTTTCCTAATAACATTAGAAAAAATGGGCCTAAATGATCACAAAATATAATACTTTGAAAAGAATTTCTAAACCAACCACCTCTTGACTCTTTGAATGGCATTTACTTCCTTCCTGACCATCCAAGAGAACTTATTATCAATTAAAGAAAAAGTAGAGAAGCATGGATGAAGTATAAGATTATGATATTGATAAACGTAATTTTAATTAAGGTTAAATTGCAAAACATGAGTTCAATTTTGTTAGGGAAATTAAGAAAAATATGATTTCAATTTCAAAACGAGAGTGAGAATTTATTAATTTTTGAAATTTAATTTTGATTGATTTTAGAGATGAAATTCAAGTTTCATAATTTTTTTTAATCTAACAATATGTAAATAGAAAATTTTAAACTTCTAACATTTGATTCAAAGTATGTATATATGTATGGACAAGTTGAATTATATTCAGATCGGTAAGTCTATATTAATTTTGTTCGATTAAACTATGTTTAAATTGACAAATCTTTTTTTAATACAATAAATATGAAAATTTGAAGTTTGATTTAAAGATATATATATATATATATATATTATGAATGAGTTATTGTAGCATATCTATACAAATAAATAGGGAAAGCTTATTATTGAACCCATTATTTTGACAGTCTACTTATTTACTAGGTTGTAGGTGAGAGTTAGGTGAATCTACCACATACCATTCGAGGATATTAAATTATTTTACAACTCTCTCTTAATCTTTTGCTTTTAATTTGGTTTTCAGAAAAAAAAAAATTCTTTTGCTTTTAATTCTATGCTAAAATAGTCCTCTCCTTTTCACACCCATTGTTAATATACATCATAAAATTATTATTTTGAATAAAAAAAAAAATATAGGAGGATAAATATTTGAACTTCTTAACTTAAGTGAAATAGAAAATTATATTCTATAACTTTGATACTCTCTTGAAAATAGAATAGATAGAATAATTCAATATTTTTTTAAAAAAATATATTTCACAAATGTATATATATAATCTAAATTTTGTATAGGAGTGAATAAGATGTAGCAACTTAATTCATTTGAAAACTTCTAAGAAAACAAGTCAAGATTATCATTGTTATTTTTAGTTCAGAGTTTTTTTTTTTAAAAAAAAAAAAACAAAAAAAATAATGAATGAAACAATCATTTTCCTACCAAACTCCATCTCCTGGCAGCCTTGTTTTTTGGTGGAGTAAATTGATGTATAAATATATTGAATATTCCTTGTGGGTTGGGACTTTTAAATTAGCTCACATCTTTCATTTTATTAATGTAACATAACATCCAATGTGCTTATTGAGGAAGGACTCTCTCTTCTCAATTTCATAAAATTAAAATATATATATATATATATATATATATATATCTCAAGCACCCTTTTATTCCAAGTAATTCTTAACATTACCCCCACCCACCCCCAACATTTATTTTATAATTTACATTACATATTTGATTAATCAAATGAAACATTCACATCTAGATAGACATGTTGGTATAAATTATAATTTAGAGCAAATGACTTTCTTGTTGATTAATAATCAAATGAAACTTTTACATCTACATCAGCTTGTTGCTATAATTTAAAAAGAAATGACTATAATATTTATCAATTTCAAAATTTGGTTAAATATTTGATGTGAAAAAAATGTTGTTTTCAAATATAGAAAAATGAGTCAAACTATTTACAAATTCACTTTCTATTAGCGATAGATAGTAAAAAAATTTATATTTGTAAATAGTTTGATATTTTTTCTGTTTATAGAAATTTTGTCTGAAAAAAATGTGATTTGTTTGTATTTGTAATATCACTTATATACAAATTAATATTCATCATCATCCACCATTCCTAGATATTGAACTAATTTTTAAGGTTTAAATTTTGGAAAATTATTATAAATAGAAGAAACATCAAACTATTTATAAATATAGAAAAATTTCACTATCTATTTACAATTTTTTTTTATATCTGTAAATAGTTTGACTCATTTTTTTACATTTGAAAATAATCCTTAAATTTTCGAAGTCTCAATTTTACAAAAATTTATACGAAAATATCGATGTTGATAAAAAAAATTTAGAAATTTTTTTTTTTAAAAAAAATTAGGCATTTTATTTTATTTAAATAAAATTTTAAAAATATCCATTAATATTGACATTTTATTGATTTGTGGTTTCGACGTTTTCATTAACATCGAGATTTTAAATCTGATAAGAATATGATTAAATAATATAGGAGGGCAAATATGAAAATATTTAGACGGTAAGGGTAGAATGAGAATTTTAGAAAAGTGAATGGGCTTGAGCCCATCAGTTTGAAAAAGAAAAATGGAAAGGGCTATGGATTTGGGTTTCAATTCTCCACCAACCCCGAGGGCTACAAAAACGGTGATATTGGCGCGCATGACTTTAGAAAGCGATAAACCGACGCTCGGAGAATCTGAGTGAGAAAGCGTCCATGTTCAGAGACAGAGCGACATTATTCATATTCATATTGACTTTGTCGCCCAATTCCGTCTTCATTGGTCATCGCTGGTAATTGCGCATTGATTATCAAAGGAACGAAGACGAAGAGAAACAGCGAGACAGACAGAACGAGGAGATGGGGATGAAGAAGGCGACCACATTGTTGGATGATCTGCTACAGAACGCTGGAGGTTGTGCGGTGATTGATGGAGGTTTCGCCACGCAGCTTGAGAAACACGGCGCTGTCATTAACGATTCACTATGGAGTGCTGTTTGCCTCATTAATGATCCTGACCTAATCAAGAAGGTCCTCTCTTACAGTTGTTTTTTCCACCTTTGTTTCGGTGCATCACGTTCTCATTCTCATCGGTGTTTATTGATCGGCTTAAATGTGCAGGTCCATTTGGAGTACTTGGAGGCTGGAGCAGATATTTTGGTTTCTTCATCTTACCAGGTTTCTAATGCGAATGGACTGAGCTTTCTTTATTCTTTTTTCCACTGCATACGTGAAAGTTTTTGTACATTGCATTCTGTGACGGACTTGGAGTACCTTTCTTTTAAATTTTGTACTGTTGTTTGTTTAAAACTTGATTATTCAAATTGGATATCTTAATGTTGATGAACAGAATGAATGAGGATCAAACTGATTACTCCTCTTGAATTGAAATTGGAGTTTAAAATGAGCATTTCAGTTTGTAACCGGATAAGTGACAATATACAGGCGAGGTCACAGCATTTAATATCTGGAAGGATAATGTCTGTGTGATTACTAATATCTAAGCACATCAGTTTAGCTCAATTACCAAACGTGCACGCTATAAATCAAGATCCTTATTCTAAATGTTACTACCTGTGTAAGTTATTAAATATCCTGTAAGTTTTCCAATGTTAAACGTTGTAGAATTTAGGGATCAGTTTATCAGATTGATTGAATGGCATTTAAACTGATGTTTAGTTTGTCATGCTATATGGCCATCACAATGTCAAAGAGCTTCATTTTGCCATTGAAATGAAATTCAATTTTGTATAACTCAGGATTTGTGTAGATCAATATATTGAATTTATATGCCTTTTTCAGTTTTCACAACTTTATAATACCATATCAGATTCTCTATATTTTATTGACCATATCAGAGTGTGAAGTTTGTGCCTTATAGTTTCTTAAGCATTCCAATAATCTTAAGGAATAAGATTGAAGTATTTGTCTTGCTTTATTTCTCAGAAACTCTTTGTAGAAATAATTCCTTCTATTAGAAATTATAAACAGAATACCAATAATCAGTAGTCAAGCCAGTTAATTACAGTCTCTTGTCACACATTTTATTCTATTATAGGCCACCATTCCTGGGTTTATATCAAAGGGGCTGTCCGTGGAAGAAGGGGAGTTGCTCTTAGAAAAGAGTGTTAAATTGGCCACCGAAGCTCGTGATAGTTTCTGGGATTCTGTGAGGAGTATCCCAGGGCATAAGTACAATAGGGCTTTGGTTGCAGCATCCATTGGAAGCTATGGTGCCTATCTTGCTGATGGCTCAGAGTATAGGTGATACATATGAAATATTGAATTAAGGAGTTTGTAAATATATGGCATTGACAATCTGAACTAAACCTATTTCCAACCCCTCCCAGTGGGCATTATGGGCCAGATGTGAATGTGGATAAGCTGAAGGATTTTCATCGACGCAGATTGCAGATTCTTGTTGATGCAAGCCCAGATTTGCTTGCATTTGAGACTATTCCCAATAAACTTGAAGCCCAGGTTTATTTTTTGCCAACTCTTATATCATCTAAATTGTGGTTTAATGATAGACTCACTCTTACTGCCGCAGTGATGATACCACTGTCAATTATGTTGTTATGCTTTGGTCTGAGTAGTGAAGTATTTGGGAAAACAGCTTACCGTATATTTTATTATCTGTTCTGAATTTATGAGTTGTTCATTTCAAGGGATCGAGGCTATTTGATGACCATCATGGCGTTAATGGGGGATCCATGCATCATTAGGTCTTAGTTTATGAAGTGCGTAATTCATGATAAAAAATGTTTTATAATAAAATTTTGATTTAAATCCTGTTCAAGTCCCTTAATTTAAAAATGATCCCATTTTACACTTCCAGATATTCTATTTTAATTCCTAAACCTGAATCCTGCTTTAGTTAGTCTTTGTTATGAAATGGAAGAAAAATGTTGAATGTTTCTGATTATTGTCATGAGCATGTCAGGACACTTGTTTCAATTGTTCTTGCATTTTGCTTGGTTTTCTGTCCTCTCTATGATCTTGTTTCCAACCAATCTTACCTTTGTCACCCCCCCCCCCCCTCCCACCACCACTACTCTGGTCTAAAAAAAAGTAGGCCTGTGTGGAGTTGCTTGAAGAAGAAAACATCCCAATTCCATCTTGGATCTGCTTTAGCTCCGTAGATGGTGAGAATGCACCATCTGGAGAGAGCTTCGAGAAGTGCCTCCATGCGATTAATAAAAGTGACAAAGTAAATGCGGTTGGTATAAACTGTACACCTCCTCACTTTATTGAAGCTCTGATTACAAAGTTCAAAGAGGTAGGAACTAAATCTCTTATTGTTGATTTGATATTGTTTTCTTGTTCAATGGTTTTGAAACCGAAATATTCACTACAGTTAACAAACAAGCACATTGTTGTCTATCCCAATAGTGGCGAGGTATGGGATGGCAGATCCAAGAAATGGCTGGTGAGTCGACTTATTCTTTCCTCCCCCACTCTGATATTTCATGGCTTGTGGGCCTACATCGTGATATTTCCATTACTAATTTAGTGTTCTGGTTTTGGTAGCCATCAAATTGTTTTGGTGATGACAAATTTGAATCATTTAGTTCAAGATGGCACGATTTGGGAGCAACATTCATTGGAGGCTGTTGTCGTACGACACCATCTACCATCCGTTCTATATCGAAGGTTTTGAAAGAAAGATAAGTTGACTGTCTGTAGTTGGATGGGATTGGGGACTGAACGGAAAGATTATACTAAAGCGAGAGGCAAGTTGGTCAGTAACTTCAAAATACTTTCTTTGGGATAATTTTTAACCTTTTTAAATTTAAATTTTCTCCTATTTGTATTTGTGAGGTGTTACGGTTTGTACTCAAGA
The DNA here is from genome assembly GCA_002890555.2 of Lagenaria siceraria. Classification (NCBI taxonomy): domain Eukaryota; kingdom Viridiplantae; phylum Streptophyta; class Magnoliopsida; order Cucurbitales; family Cucurbitaceae; genus Lagenaria; species Lagenaria siceraria. Next base: position 27,349,468 of record CM016484.1, read on the forward strand.
CGTACTTGTTGGCTTTATAGACTTTTACTGTATCAAACTCAAAAGGCTAGTTAAAGAAAGTAGGCATTTTCTCCTATTTCTGATATTCAAATAAATTGAGGAAAAGAAAATTATTACATTTTCAGAGCATATATTATATTTTATTTCAAGGAATGAAAAAATCTTAAGAGTGGGTCAATCAGGACAATGCAAACTTTGGATGCTGAGGCAGAACTTGGAAGTTTATGAGCAGAAAATAAGAACCGACAGAGTTCAAATCCCTTACTGGATTAGGAAATCTTTATGTATCAGAATTTTTCCCAATATTCCCAATCTTAGTTGCTTATAAAATACTTGCAAGTGTGCATATATAAAATCTCGACTGATTTGATCAACTCGAGCTGCGCTGAGGAAATCTTCCTTTTTCTGGGAAAAGATAAAAAGTGGAGAAACAATTGTTTATCCTCAACGTAGACTGAGAAGAAGAAGTCGAAAAGTATGGGATTAGACAGAAGGTAATGGATAATGCAATTTGGGATGGGATGGGGGACCCTAAACAAGATCTCAACTTTTAGTTGAACCAAAAATAAAAGAGTCCCTTTCACAAGGAGAAAGTTGAGTGATGGGTTGGTTTCGGATTTTTCCTCATGCCCTCTTAATTAGGGTACCCCACAAATTTAGGCAGCCAATCAGTGAACAGACCTTTGGATGATCTTTGATCCTTCAACCAATGAAGAAGTGGATAAGGCCCTTCTGGGGGCCCACACACTGCAAGTCCTTTTTTAAGTAAAAAAGTGCCCAAAAGTGCAATTCTTTCCCAGTTGAGACCCTTCTCTGTTGTGAATTTAACTGTAAAAGCGCAGTCTGTGGGGCATTCCCTTGGCCCCTCGATGGTGTCTTGTTGAAATATTTTCCCGTGAACTTTTATAAAAAAGACGAACTAGTAGAAAATATCAGACTCGGGCTCTATGTACAGTGTCCAATTCGAAGCCTGCAAGTTGAATTTTTCATACTCACATTCTCATCTGAGTTTCTAGTCTATTGACTCTTAACGTTTCTGGTTATTTGAATTCAATGACGACGAGGAAAAGTGTGGAGAAAACAGTAGAGGGAGGCAAGACCGCCAGAGCCTGTGATAGCTGTATCAGCAAGCGGGCTCGGTGGTACTGTGCTGCCGATGATGCTTTTCTGTGCCAAGCTTGTGATGCTTCGGTCCACTCCGCCAACTCCTTGGCTCGTAGGCATGAGCGAGTTCGTCTTCAAACTGCCTCTTTCAGACCCTCTTCAGACAACTCCTCTGCTGCCTCATGGCACCAGGGCTTCGCCAAAAAGCCACGGTCGCCTCGAATGGGAAAGACTGCTCCGGCTAGGAAGCCATTTCCTCAGGTACCGGAGGTGAGTGCTAAAGAAGAAACTGAAGATCAAGAACAGCTTCACCTTCATAGAGTTCCTGTATTGGGAGCCGATTCAAAAGATGGTAATTTGGCTAGTTTTGTTGGGGAAAAAGAGAGCTCAAATGAGTATCTGTCGTACGATATGGATCCTGCTGAATTTGCAGCTGATGTTGAGAGTTTGTTGGGAAACACGCTTGATAATGAGTGCTTTGATATGGAAGAACTGGGGCTGGCGGCTTCCAAAGACCACTCAATGACAAACGATGATTATTCTTTAAACAGCCGCGAACTTATTAAGAGTGAACCAGATGAGATAGAGGAATTAACTCCGATCCTCGGCACTGAAACCGATACAATGAGGGAGCCATTTGAGCTGAACTTTATGGACTTTGGCTGCAATACGACAACGTGCAGTGAGGAAGACAAGGTGATGATGGAAGTCATGGCAGTGGTGAAGAACGGTGAACTTGAGATGGAAGAGACGAAGATTGTTAAAAACAAAAAGAAAATATCATTGAGTTTGGATAGTGAAGCAGTGATTATAGCTTGGGGGAGCAGAGGAACTCCATGGACATCCGGTGACCGACCAAATCTCGACCTCGATTATTACTGGCCGAACTACATGGTTTGCTCCCTTCCCTTCTTATTTGTGTCCTATGATATTTATTAGCTTATGTTATTGTTTTAAGAATGTTATTCATATAATAAATGTTGTGTCTCTGAAAGTGAAGTATGTTTCTATGCAGGGTACGTGTGAGAGTGAATATTATTATCAATCTTACGGGGAGTTTGGCGGCGGAATTGGCCGACAAGCAGTGGCTGGAGTCGAAGGAGAGAGAGAAGCACGAGTATCGAGATACAGAGAGAAGAGAAGGACGAGATTATTCGTAAAGAAAATAAGATATGAAGTTCGGAAATTGAATGCAGAGAAGAGACCGAGAATGAAAGGGAGGTTTGTGAAGAGATCATCTTGCTTTGCGCCTCCACCTTTGCCTTTGTTTAATTAATGATTATTAACATCGTATATATATTTACAATTTGTACGTGTTCGTAATTTAATAGCCAATCTTGATTTGTACCACTAATTTTATACTAATGCCTTTTATCAAAGGTTAGGGTCGGTCACTATATTCATTGAAAAATTACAGATGAGTTCTATTTCTCTCACTTTTGATTCCTAGAATTGTCTAATGAAGTCTTATAGTTTCATGTTACCGCATAATGAAAGCTCAACTAGCAAAAATTAGTTGGTGTGAATAACCAACCCTTCAAATAATTAATATTTACAAGTTAATTGCCATAATTAAAGAAAAATTGAAGTAAGCTATGTTAGATTGTTGAGAATGAATGTATGGTCTTCCAATACATATGATAAGTGTAAATGGGCCCATGTTATAAACTTCTAAAGACTTAATACCTCTTTGGAAATTATTTCCCAATGTCAATTTTGATGTTTCGTTTTCAAAGAAACAAAAATTCCGATTTTATTTCAAATTTTGCGAAATGTGGACCTACCTTTATATTTGCTTCCTGTATTGCCCTTCTTTTATTATGTTCATTTTAATTTAGATGGATAATGTGCTCGTTATGATTGGTCTAATTCTACTTATTGAATTATGCCGGGAAAAAATTTTACTTATTGAATCTTTTATCTTTAATTAGTATTGTATTATTTTTAGTTCAAAATCAGATGGATGTGATGCTATACGGTTAATTTGAATTTAACTTTTTGAAACTATAAATCTACCTTTTATTATTTAAATTAATTGAATTACTATTCATCCACACAAATGAAATCAGAAGTATGAAAGATTTCCTCACATACAAACCTCTCATTATTGTAAAATTAAGAGAAATTTAGGGAGGCCAAAGATCAACGCTATTATATTTTTTATTTTCTTTGATTCTTCATCCAAAAAATCAGTTTCCAAAACATTGTCTAATTGTTTTCAGGTATTTGGTTCCTTTCTCATATTTTCAAGTCTTCATTTCCTTTGATTTTAACAAGATTTCTTTCTCCCTATTTCCAAAAAACTATGTGCATTTTACAATAGGCAATACCCACATTTGATTTCTCATTAGAAACCAAACCTCTTGTTTTTATGTGTTGTAGGAAAATCAATGACAACAGATGACCAAACCTCATTGAAGAAAAAACTTAATTCAAAATGAAAGAAAGAGAAATGTAAGAATTTTTATAAAGGAAAAAAGAGGTTTAAAATATCCATGTCACGGAAATAATCTCAAAGAAATGTCAATGGATATATAGCCCATAGTTCAGGTCCATGAAGAGTTTGAACTCATTGCCTAATCCATCGAGCCCAAAAAACAGGCCCAAAATGATTTCATCCCTAGTTCGGGCCCATAACAATTTATAACAGTTATGCATATGCCCCTTTGTTTCAGTTTTATTTCATTCAATACAACTTATTTATATTTTTTGTTCCCCAGTCTTTTTTTTAAAAAAAAAAAAAATACAACCTAGAGTTCTTCTAGCACTGCTAATTTATATTCATTATCTAAAAATATTTGTAAACAAATTTTTTCTTAGTTTTCAAACAAATTTAAATAAATGGTCCAAGTCCAACCAACACACCCCAATTCAATCGGGTAGGTTGGTCATCTAATAAGATCTTTTAGACAAATCATAGACCCTCTCTATTATCTATCTATATACATTATTTACGCTATTACTTTGAAAATAAAGATTTAAATATGAAATTAACCAAAGTTTAAATTCTAGTCAGAAAATTAAAATTTTTAAAAATAATAAACAAATATAAAATGTATACAAATTTGTAAAGTCCATCAAAACGAAAAAGGACAAACGTTCATTAGTTCATTCATACACTAAAACTATATATAAGTTTATTAGATTTTTACAAGATATTTTATATTTATACATAAAGGAAAAGAAAAAGATGGGAAAATTGCAGAGCACAGTAAATGGGAATAAACTGCCTTGTGCATGGAATACACATAGATAGGCCTCAACTTCTTCACATCAACACCTGTCCACAATCCAATGCTTTTTCCTAATTATATTTTTAACTCTTTTTTTTTTTTAATTTTAATTTTAATTTTCACTTCCCTTTTAATTTTTTTCTTCCTTTACTGAGCCGATTTAAGAGTCAATTCCAGCTCAACGTCCCCCTTCTCAAACCGGCTTCCATTTCTCAAAACCCGACCCGCTTCTTCAAAACTAGGTCCGATTCTTAAATCAGGAACCGGTCCGGGTTTTGGTTTGGTTCGATGGTCGGGCTTCTTGAACCGGCTTCGAGCCTTGACCTTGAGAAGCTCGCCGGAAGCAGCCAAATTGGGGTCGTTACAAACATGGCGAATGTCGCAGCATTTGAGGGAAAGGTTAGCGTTGTTTGACGGCGGCGCTTCGGGTTCGACGTTCATGGATCCGCTCAACACAGCGTCGACGGCGGCCTGACACCGTTCCCAGTCGCCGGAGCAGAGTAATCCGACAGAACCGTACACGGGATTCACCATCCGACCGCACGCCTCGTACAGCAACGACTTGAAAATGGCTAAAAATAAAAAACACAACAACAAGAAGACAAACTTCAATGTCATCAACCATATGACACCACACACCTCAAATAAATACATCTCACACTTTTCTTTTGTTTCTCATTTTCGCTAAATCGTCATTTAAATTAAAAATCTTAAAACAAATGTATTATTATAATAATCCTACAAACTATTGATTAATAGTAATTAAAGAATGAAATAGATGATGTCATTTATTTGTTGTGTCTTACTAAAAAAAAGGGGAAAAAATAGCATGAAGGGTGTTAAAGTGTTGATACCATTAAATTTACAGTAACTCATTAACATGGTATCAAAGCTAGACTTTTGTAATGTCATTTTTTTATATTGATTTCTACAAATTTCAAGCTAAAAAATAGAGAGATTGATTATGATGTGTTGATATAATTAAATTTACCTCAACTTAAGCTTTTGAATTAATGGGTAATTAAAGAGTTTCAAATGTTTTTATAAGATAAATCAATTCAACAATCTAAAAATTTAAGTATAATAAATTTAATCATATCACTATTTTAACAAAGAAATAGTTTGTTTTCCATAGACCATATCAACATTATCAATTTGTATAACTTTCAATCTGCTTTAAAATAAAATAAAATAAAACCCAACGTCCCCAAAATTTTATATTTTTTAAATCTTTGTTATATGTATAATCGTTAAGATAGTATACTCTAATTAAAAAATAAAAACTAAATAAAAGTAATCCCACCACCAGCATGTTGTCCAACTGAGAATCTTATGAGTTTAAAAAAAATTTAAAGGACAAATTAAAGTGTATATATAAAAAAATTAAATTTATATAATTTTTTAAATTCACAAGGAGTCTGAGAGTCCTCGAATTAATCTCGTTGTGACTTACTAGTTACTAGTGGGTTATATTATATAAAATCAGTGGTGAAAAAGATTAAAAAAAAAATGGAATTAAGATAGATGAATGAAATAGGGAGGAAAATGGAAAAAGACAAAAAAGGGTAAAAGAAAAAAGAGAATTAACCAGGGCGGAGGTGTTGGGCGGCGGCGGTAATGAGGTTGAAGAGGCCGGCGCGGCCGTAAAATTTGGCGAGAAAAATGGTGGCGTTGGCTTGAGAATCGGCGGAGGGTATCCATTGAAGACAAGGTCTAATTATACAGTCATCGCTACATCCTTTACGAAGAATCCGACACCCATTGCAACTCATTCTCATAATAATTCTTTTTTTTTTTTTTTCTCTTTTATTTCCTTCAAAAACCCAATAAAGGGATTTTTAAAAGCTAATGGAGAACAAAGCAGAAGAGGGGTATTTATCAATCTAATGAAACTGAGGGCATTCAAGGAATTTCCACATCAGATCTTGTGTTTAAACTGCAAATTGGCAGCTACTTCAATGGGGCACTGATTTTTAAGAAAACCCCACAATCCAAAAAATCAGCATTTTTTTTTTTTTTTTGCATGTTTAGTACTTAGGATATTAAAATTTTTAATTAAACCAAAAAAAAAAAAAAAAAAACTAATCCATAAAGAAAAATGAAATAATTTTAGTGATGAGTAACAAAAAAAGAAAAGGGTTAAAAGTGATTTGATGGAAACTGAAAGTGGATATTTGTCTTATTAAATTAAGAATTTATATAAGTTTTATGTATGTATGTATGTATGTATATATAATATATGTATAAGAGAAAAGAGAAACAGCAAAGCAAGTGGAAGTGTGGAGGGCATGCAGTGGCAGTATACAAAAAGAGAAAATGCACACAATTGTACAAAGCTTAATGGGAATGTGTTGGGTTCTACACAACTACTCTTTGCCCCCACAAACCACATTTTTTTCCTCTTCCCGTTCAATTTACTTTTACCATTACCTTTTTTTTTTTTTTACAACAATTTAGAAACGAGATATTCCATCATGTCAAAAGTCTATATTTTTTTTCTGATCCGAAAGTTGATATTAAACACTATGTCAATTGAGTTATGCTTATTTTGACAAAAAGAATGTATATCTTATGTCTAGTAGTTACGTTTTGATTAAATTAAGTATGATTTTGTTGTTAAAACTAACCTAAAAATTATATTAAAAAAATGACATGCTTTTCTAGAAAGTGAAATTTTCTTTTTGCATTTGTACTACAGAAACATTAAATACTTTGAAAACTTCTCCTTCCTCTCTCGTCTGTGTTTTCTATTAGGTAGGCTTCAAATTTGGCCGACGGAATTCATAGTTATAGTCTAACAAAGTTTAAACTTTAGACTATTTCTACTCTAGGGCTTTAAAAATAATATGCTTTTATATTTTGTTCAATATTTATAAATATGGTTGAAAATAACGTATGAAAACAAATGGTAATTATTTGGTTATACAATTGTGTAAGCTTGCGAGATCATGTAGTGCATGTAGGCAATCGTAAGCCATCACGTGCTTATAGAATCGTGTACAACTTAGGTTAGTTTATTTAATTAAAATAAATAAATAATCCATAAATTGTAAAATACAGCCATTGGAATTTAGAAACCGCTAAAGTGCAAATGGTTTTTGTGATGAGTGAATTTAATTAAGTATTAAGTGGTTTCCATTTTTTGGGCGAATGACTTTGATTCTTTGATTAATATAGGGATTTTGTTGTCTGATTAAACTTGATACTATGACGTTGGTAGGAGAAGGCATAACAATCAATTTTTTTGTTGGATTTGCTAATTGAAGCATATTATAGTTTCATGCCCTAAATTAACATTTCAATTTAAATATATATACACAATTAGGTTGGTTTTTGGTTTAATTACCTTAAAATTATGTGAACAACCTAAATCTAGAAAAGACTTATCACTTCATAGAGTAGAGTTGATTTTTATGTGGAGTTGTGAATAAGGAAATAAGTTTTAGTTTCATTATTAGAAATCGAGTAGTTGGCAAAATAACAAAAAAACGTATATAGGTTCCACCGACACTAGCGTGATATGTGCGTAAGCAATCCAAAAGTTAAATTATTTTAGGTCTTTTTTTTTTAAAAAAAAAAAAAAAAAAAAAAAAGTAAAGATGAGATCACTTTTTTTACGTTACATAACTTTTAGAGTTGTCCTCACTTTGGTTAATGGTCCAGTATCCATATTTTTCATGTATTCAAACTATGTCATGATCTTAACATAGATGTAACTATATCATCTTCTGTTAAATCGTCAATTGACTCAAAAACTTAAATTAATGTGTAATGACAAATTTAATTATATCATCTATACACAGGACCTCTCTAGATCACCTGTTTTGATACTATGTTAAATCGCTAATTGACCCAAAAATTTAAACTAATGAGTGATGGCAAATTTAATTATATCATCTAACATTTTAATCGCTTTCAACAGTTTTATCTTGTAAAGCTAGCAAATTTGTGACAATAAGATGTCTATATATCCACACTAAATCTTGATATTAAAAATGAAATTCTTTAAACTCTTTCTTCTATTTTCTTTTCACTTGTGTCTCCCTCTAGGGGTTTTTTCAAAGGTATTTTTTTTCAGTCTTCATTCTCATTCTCCTCATTTGATTACTTATCCTTGCAAGACTCTAGATTAAATTTAGTGGGAATCTGGGCAAGAATTCTCCAAATAGAAATTTCGTTCAATTAGGTTCACTACGAGAAATTATTTACATTTAGTTCTTTTTTTAAAAAAAAAAAATAAAATACAATGAAGTGAAATCTTTTTATTAAATAGTTAAGTTCCCAACTAAACTTTTATTTTAAATGGTCAATTCTCAATAGAGATCTCAAATTAAAAATAAAAAATAAAAAATAAAAAAAAGAAATCAATCTTAAAGCTCTTAATAGAAACAAAATAATATTACAATTATCCTTGAATGGTTCAATGTTCAACCATATAGTCCATCATAACAAATCATATAAAATTTTAATGAAAAAATTGAATAAATAATAATAATAATAATAATAAATTAAAAAACTAACGAGACAAAGGTAATGAATATCCATTTAGGGGTGTTTGGCTCATCGACTTCATAAGTCAGTGTTAAATAACTCAACTTCACATTTGCACCGTCATTGGAAACTCCATCTTTTCCTCCTTCTCTCTTGCCTTCTAATGTTTCTTAATTCTAGACTAAACAATTTTGTACCTTAAACACTAACTCTAATATATTAATTCTAGACTTTAAAACTTAACTCAGCGCCTCAAACAATCCCTTAGCTTATAGAGATTTTTTTTTTCACACTCTCTCATTCCCCACCTAAATGGAGATTCTCCGTCTTGGAGGAAAAAGTGGACATGCACATAAATATTGTTTGAAAAGCCTATTTTATCACTTTTGGGCCGTTGGTCCGCTAATCCATGAATGGGCCAGTAATATGGTCCACTGGTCTATCAATGGGTGAGTGAGATGGTCCTGTAATCCATCAATGGGCCTGTGGGCTGGTCCACTAGTCTATCAAGGGGCTGCGTGCCCAAACTTCGCGGTCCAAAGCTTTTTTTTTTTTTTCTTTCAAAAAAATAATTATTCTGCTCTAAATAAAAACCAAAATTTTACACTTTAGTTTCAAAAAAGGCATATATATATATATATATATATATATATTTCGAATAAAGGTAATTCATACTCTCACCTAACATATTTTGGAATATACATTGAAATACTATATTTAATATTATTCAACATTCCAACCAATATTAAATTTACATACCTACCCATTCTATCTCACATAAATACACATCAACAAACAAATTTAATAATTTCTCAATATTCATTAATTCTTTTTATCTATTCCTTGCATTTCAATTGAGAAAGTGAAAATTTAAAACTTGTAACCTACCGGTTAGGTTACTACTGATGTGATAACTATTAAACTATGTCCAAGTTGATAAAACTAGAAGATATTTGTTTATGCTGCAATTTATTTATGATAACCAATATTAAATTTACATAATTTATCTCACAACAACGAATCATTTTATTTTCTTAAAATGGAAGTCGTTCTTGAAATGAGAAATGTGTATAAGAAAGGAAAGAAAAGGTAAAAGAAAAAATAAAATGATGGAAAAAGAGAGAAAGATGGTCAATTTGATTCCAAAATCCAAATTGCAAGCAGACAAAGAAAGCAAGCCGGTCGCTAAGTGCATAAATAAATTGCAGCTTTTCTCAACTTCTTCGCCGCGCAATATGCGCCGTTTTCTCATATCTCGGTTTTCTCTGTTTCCCCCCCTTCACCAACATGCTAGTCCAGTACAAAACGGAGTTTAAAAAAAAAAAAGGTTTAAATGAATCATTTCCAATACAATTTCAATTTAAATAAAAATATATATATAATTTTTTTTTTTTTTTTTTTTTAAAGCAACAATACTTCATGTGTAAAAATATAATTAAGACTTCAATATTTATAATTTTTAAATATTATTATTACAACAATATAGTGTTCAATTTAAATATTACTAACATCCCTAATCTTAAAAAGTAAAAAATGGGATGAGGGAGAGAAATACGCGTGTCTCGTTTAAAGTGGGTCTCCACGAGTTAAATGGACATATCTAAATAAATCCATAAAAATAAAATTTTAAAATAGGGAAGAATGGAAACATTTTCAATCTCACCATTTTTTAGTACTAATGGTTTGTACTCACTCCTACCTTTGTGTTTTTTCTTTTAATTGCTGGGCCTCCCAATGCTTTTTTTTTTTTTTTTTTTCTTCTTATTTTCTTTTTCGTTGTAAGACAATTAAATTATACCACAAACCAACAACCACAGAGATCTCCATATCTCTATTTTCCCAAACCAAACAAACACTAAAATCCAACCTCCAATCTACTTCTTACTTCTTCCCCCTACTATTTATATCTCTCCTTTTAACCTTACCTTTGTCCATTTCAAACCCTTCCCTTTTTTTCATGAATTCCTCTCTCCAAAATCCTTAAAATAATAATAATAATTAAAAGAAAAACAGTCAATTATTTTTCAATTCAAAGTTTGTTTTTTCTTGACCAAGGAAATAAGGATGATGGAGTGAATGCAGCAGAGCATAATTCGAATTCCGAACCCAAGGCATCTCATTTATGTGGGTTGGGCCTGTTGATTCGGTGCTGAAGGCCCAGTAGGCCCAACTAGGAGACAGCCTCAGCCTCCGGCTACCCAACGGAAATGGACGAAGAATAATAAACAGATATTTCTGCAACGCCAGATCATTCAGATTCGACATTGAAATGACATATTACATATCAGAGAGATTAATTTAATTTAATTCCTCCTTTTTCTTTCCACTTTTTTTTACCTTCTCTCTTCCGTTTCAGTTACGAACAATGGATTGCCTTTTTTTTTTTTTTTTTTTTTTCAAATTGAACCCACCCTCCAAATTTCTGTACAGACACAGAACCGACCTTCTGGCCTCTGCTTTTTTTGCAGTACAAAATTTGGTGTTTCCATTCAAGTCAAAAAAAAAAAAAAAAAATGTAAAGAGGAAAAAAGCCCAGAAAAACACGAGAAAAGAAATCGCTAGACACTCACTACACATTGTTTTCTGTACTCGAATGAATTAAAAAGAAGGAATTTATGATTTCATATATAACAAAATGAAGTACCAAAATAACCCCGGTTTTCTCTGTTGAATCAGAGAAAAACGCGTTGTAATGTAGCAAAAAAGAAAAAAAAAATGAAGAGAAAAACGGGGGTATTTTGGACGAAGAAAAATAGTGACAAGAAAAGGAAGGAGTGTAAAATTGAATCATTAATTCTACTAATTATGAAGAGGATCCGGACAACTGGGTATTTTCCGTTTGCTGTCTTCGAATCCTTCATCGGGACGGTGGCGATCGAAGGCTCTGCCGTTGAAGTATTTTTGGAGAAGTTCATTTTTGGCGTTGTCTTTTTCTTCGCTAGCAAGTGATTTGTCCGCCGTGTGCGGCGGCGGAGGAAAAATCCGTGAAGCTCTAACTTGGCAGCGACAACAAACCCAAATCTGTGACACCCACAGGATCAAAATTAGTATGGCAAAGGCAGAGGAGGAGGAAGTGGCGATTCTTCTGGTAAACATGGCTTGCCGGCGGCCGGAAGAAAAACCCCACATAGACAGAAAAAAACAAGATGAAACTTGAGTTCAATAGCCCTCAAATTCTTCCTCTATCTGGGTCGACATGGATAAATGTCATAGTAAATTGAGTTTGGTGTTAAAAGAAAACACAAAGCTATTTTCTTTCTCTTTTTCTCTCTTCAGATGGATTTGAGGCTTAGGTTTGAGATATAAGAGCAAGGAAAAGACGGCTATAATGGGACTCAGAGAGGAGAGAAAGAGAGTCGACAGTGGCCCACGTGATGAGGGAATAGCAGGCTGAAATGGTCCACCTTCATATAATATGATAATGGGAAGTTAGGTTTGACTCCTGTTTTCCCAATTTATTACTTCAATTTTCCTCACTCTACAACGTAACAATAACCAAAAACATAGTAATTTAGCATGGTTTTGCGCCCCATATTTCAAAATCCTAACTATGTCGGTGCATTTTTTTCCCTTCTTTTTTAATGACTAAGATTCCAATAACGTGAGACATTGAAGCCACGTAAGGTTTTGCCATTGGACGCCTCGAGTAATTAGGAGACAAATTACAAGAGAACTATTTTTCTTCCTTGATGAATGCATTGGCATCTCTATGATTTTTGATGATACAACAGTCATGTGAGTTCTTTGGGAGCTCCCAATTGGTCTCATTTCTACCAAACATTTTAATTTATGCCCTATATAAAATATTATAATACTGAAGCTTTTTGTACTATTTGATAGTATCAATATAAGATTATAATTAGACTTTGGAAAGCTATTTGGCTTAATTTACTTTTGTAGAAAAGAGTTGTTCAACATTTCCCTCTTCTCCATAGTGGGGGGGCCACATAAAAGTGCCATTCTCAAAATTTCAAAAACATGTATTGAAATGAGAAGACTTTTGAAGGAGTAATTATTATAACTAGTAGGTTATGAAGAAAAGTAGGTTATGAAGAAAAGGAAAAAGAAAAACCCTACTAGTGTGATTCATTGTTATGTCGATTAAGCTGTGTAGATTAGCAGACTGGGAATGAAGAGAGGTAAAGATAATTAATTACGCATGCGTTGTGTTAATTACTTACCATCTACTTTTATAAACGACAGGTTATTAATTAAATAGTTTATTGGGTTACGTAAAGACATGGACTCCTGACTGAGAATAGAAAAAGAAAAGAAAAGAAATGGAGATGGGCAGCGCTGGATTGAAAATGAAAACATTTCTACTCCATGGCAGTCGCAGAGGAGGGAGGGTAGGCATGAGATGAATAAAGAGTGATGAAGGGGATATGTCCCACACAGAACAGAACATCCAAAAGGAAAAAGGGACCCATTTATCAATTTCAGAAAGCCTATCTTGAATTTTGAGCCCCATGCAGGCATTAAAGTTGAGCAACTTTTGCTTCCTATTTGGACTTTGTACTCTTCTTCTGTCCTATGACCTTTAATCCTCTTGGGCTGTCTTTTATTACATTTGCCTTTTTCCTTTTGGCCCTTTGCCTTCATCACTCTTCTTCTTCTTTTGCCTTTCCCAAACCTTTTTCCCCTCTCTATCACTGATCACAATAATAAAAGGGGGAAAAGGAAAAAAAATAAATAAATAAATGGCAAATGACTCGGTCAATATTGGAATTCAACTTCTTCAGACTTGACAGCTTCTAAAATTCGAAATTCATTCTTTTCTTTCTTTTCCTATTCACATGAAATTGCATATACAAGCTTAGTTTTCTCTATATTCAACCAAAACTACACGCTGCCTCAGCCTCTGACTCCAAAAAGTAGCAAACTGGCTCAAATATTCTTTGCTTAAATCTTAATCAACATATTCCCTCCAACCACCACCAACAAAGTTAGCCTCTCCTTTGGCAATCAATATATGACAGTCTACTGTAGTTCTATTGCAATGTAAATGATAGATTTTATTTATATGTTACAGCCTTCCAAATTTGGCTTAATTACCACTTCAAAAGCTCTCAGGACCACCATTAATTTACACGCGGCCTGATCATATTCCATAATATTTTGCGCTGCATCATATGTCATTAGACACACAATGCCTACAAATTCAATTAAGGCAACAACAGAGATACAAATCATTAATATACCCAGAAGTGAAGATGATGAGGTGGATTTTAAGCATAGGTTGCCACATTCTGACCACTGGATTTGTACGACTTGCGTTAGAAGATAAATTTGCCACTGTAACCTTTGGGAAGTACGCGTAATAGTAGATTTTTCAGAATTGCAACCATGAACCAAGCCCTCATCAACCAAAAATACCTTTCTACAGTGTTTTACTGGAGAAGTTCCGTGCATAAATCGCTCCCTGGCACTGGGTAGATACGCATAATTAATTGTATCTGTACCTGCAATTACTCAAGCTTATACAACCAACAAGAGAAGTCATCCTGAAAGAAGATTTCAATACAAAATTCGAACTTCTTCACGAGTTGTTTGAAGTTTGTTTTCAACGACTGACTTCAATGGTGGTGCACCCAAAAGATTCTAAACTCTCAAGGAGGTTTTAATTTTTAGAATTGTTAGTTTGACAACGTCACTAGGATGAAGTAAAACGAAGTATGGACCAGACATGATTTTTTCAAGGAGAGAAGGATCTGCAAAAAGATATGCACATTGTAGCATTCCATAAGTAGTGCTTCACTTGCGAGGAGAATCAAGGAAGAACCCATTACACTACGGATAGCAACATCAGAGACTCAGAATCTTACGTAAAATAGGTCACTGTTCGCCTTTTCATGTTTATACCTGGGTGCGCTGTATCAGATACGAATCAGTGAAACTGATGATGTGGCCATTTTAAAGACACAAATTACTAATTGCTGGTGAAACTCAGACTTAAAGGAAATATTGGAAGTTTGAACCCGAGTGATTTTGTAGATACATTTATTTGCAAGCAATTGATAAAATTAACATTTTGGCCAGTTAAAACCGTAACGGGACTTTATTATACTTGGAGGGGGCCATATCACACGGAAGAATTTATCATCACTCCCCAAAAATTTCAGGAATATGCCTTTATTACTTGATATAAAATCTTCGAATTTTTACAAGTTTGAGCGTCGTTTCTAAACCCTGGTTAGAGCTGATTTTAGTAGTTCGAGGAAGATGGTAGGACTAACTTGTACATACACACAGGAATAGAGGACAAAAAGAGGGGACATTTATCCTTTAATATCACTCTTTTAATCACGTGATACTGTCCAGGCCATCAACCTCTCTAACAAATGCAGTGTCACATATGAGACACAACAGTGGGGGGCCTTCCTAGTACAACACTCGAACTGAACAGAGAAGCAACTAAATAAATCAAATAACAAAATGCCAATTGAAACACTTTTGCTTAGCAAAAATGTAATTTCAACTTTAATTGTGAATTTTCTGAAGAACCCTGGACTATTTTATAACATTGAGGGTTGATTATCTTATTAAGGCACTTTTGCTCCATCTAAAGCCGGAGTATTATGGTTATTTATTTGTAATAAAGAAAGTTTATACCGTTTACCTCCTTATCAATACCAGCACCTAGATCCACAAGGATCGACCCAGTGGATTCCTGGGTCCTGAGGTTCAAGACCAAAAGCATACCCATTATACAAAGAAAATATTCATTAGAACGTAGTGTACTATGAAAGCCAAACCTAAACTCAAGATGGACTCACTACTACGTAGGTGCTCTCCCCAGTCACAAAATTGGAATTCCTTGGTGCCAAATCCATCGCCTAACCAAAGATGGTATCCAAAATTTACTGCATTTTTAGATAATGAGAGATCTTATTCTTTATGACTGAGTTTGGAGATAATTTCCCCATTCTCCTAAGAAGGAAAACTACTTCAGACTCACTTCACTTATAATGAGTAGGATCCACTTTAATTTTAGCGCAAACTATTCTAAAAGACTGGGGCCCTGCATTTTCTTTTCTTGGAATTGTGAAAATTAAGAGCCTGGTGGAACGTGGAAGATGTTGGATTTAGCATGCTATTCTTCATACCTACGGAAAGAAAAACGAGAAAAGAAAAAAAATTCCACGGAAAGCCATCAATAATAACAAGGATATAGCAAGATCAAAGGCAATTGCCCATCAGTTATATATATATATATATATTTCCTTTTCTTTTTCTGCTTTGTATTGGTACAAAGTAGATTTTTTAAAGAAATCTTTTCATCAAGATCAGAGAGAAAGTATTAGTAGGTGAGAATCGTTCACAGAAGTGAAAGAGATATTGTATTTTTCCTCATGCATCAGAGTGATTTACAGCGCTTTTATAAATAGAGAAAAGAAAAGGCTAATAGCCATGACAAACTAATACAACTTGAGCAACAGAATCTTTAACGATAAAACTAATCTTGATTCAGATGGGTTACATAATAGTAGGTTCTACGCTTTTGGAAAATGATGCCAAACAGGTCTGATTCATTTGCGGGAGTCTCTCTGATCTATGAGCTTCAATTTACTCAAAGGCAGATACGACAGTAGTAAAAGTTAACATAGGTTTTGAGTGTTTAAAATGCTGATCTTCGTGTCCCAATTACTTATATAAGAAACAATTAACTGATTTTTGGGAAGGGATTTTAAAATAATAATAAATAAATAGATTAAGAATTATGAGGAAATTATCAAAGAAGCCTAGAAGTCTATAAGAACCTTTGCCTAGAGAAGGAAGCTACAAAAAGTTTGCAATTAGGCACAAACATAATACACTTTCCATGCGGAAATCTAGTTAGATAAACGTCAAACGTGGCCTAACTTTCACGCCTCCACCAAAACTCTCTTGTCAACAAAAATTCTCTTATTCCTCTCCTTCATTTGAAGGTCCCAAAATTTGCCAAACTTGGTGTGATTTAATACGGTCTCACTTTGTTTCTGAAACAACAGCCACATCAATGAAATTGACAGAACGGCCTCCAGAATCCTGAAACATCACTCAACTAAGACCACACTTCTAGAAGTACTGCCTAAATTTTCATAAATTAAGAAGTCTGCTGGCACATGAAAAAAGTTTAACCCCGAGTGTTCGAGTGTAATGTTGGTAATGGATATACAAGGGTCAAAGACCATTATTATCTCAATTCTCATCTGTACGAGGATAAAAGGTGCATGATCACTTCATTATCAATTACGAATAACGTAAATAGAGATCTTCAAAGAGTAGAGTGCTAGGGAAATATTCGTTAATAATTGCCTGAAAAGTAAAGAGTCGGCGAGATTATTAGATTAATTGTAGTGTAGTAGTGAGTTGGCCTAATTTGTAACACCTAGCCTCCACTTAAACTTAGAGAGAATATAAATGAGTCTCCACTATTCAAATGTTGTCTCTACTATTTCAATTATGTAGTCATATATTACAGAGAAACTAGTTAATAGAATGAAGGTTTCTATCGCTGTAACTTTCTCCTTTTCTACTTGTTACAAAGTCAGCTAGAGAAGTTCGAGAATGTCAAGCTAGTTATGGTTCCTCTAGGTCAGGTGATCTCTACAGCAGCTATTTATGCATACTGAGATATCCTCGGTATACTCACGATGACATGCTTCCGTTAAAGAATGACAGGAATTACTAACAAATTTAGACACAAGTCACTATCCAAGGCTCCTGTTCTTACGAAACATGAAGAATTTGGTACAAGTTGAAATCCGATCACAAACGCTATGTTAGGAACTCCAAGACTAACTAGATCAACATGGCACGAATTTAAACTTGAAACCGATTGTTCTCATACATGTAAAATGAATTTAAACTTTGGATTAGAGTAAATTTAAGAAGGAATCCAGAGACAAACAATGCTATTCTAAAACAGAGAATTGAGAACAATTCGCAAGAGTAAATAAAATGGAGAATGTGCTACTTACACGGTTTGCAACCCTTTGACGTGGTTTTAGTTCAAAAGTTAAGTGAAGGAAATGAGTGCTGGAAGCAGATCTCCATCAGAAGACAGTAATGGCGTTCCACTACGTAAAAGGTAAGACGGGAAAGAGAGTGAGAAATGTGAAGCAGTATAACAATGCTATCGCCTAGCAACTTTTGAATTAGAACCGTAGCTTCAACGAAGAAACGGAAACAGTGAAGTGAATGGTGTAGAAAACGAAAAGGATAGAGAAATGGGTAATTTGCACAAATAAAAATCAAACCCAAAATAATAAAAGAGGTAGTACAAAGAAAAACATATTAAGAATATGAAACAAAATTAGCGCTAGATATCACTGATAGCAGCTATCAGTGATAGCCGTATTGGTAAATGACTAAAAAGCCCATGTACACCCTTTCGCGCTTCCTGTTCCAGTTTTCTCAAATTGAAAGCTATCACTGATAGCACCTATCAGTGATAGCCGTATTGGTAATAGATATCACTGATAGGTGCTATCAGTGATAGCCACTGATAGCTACTATCAGTTTCTATCACCGATAGCTGCTATCAGTGGTAGCTTTCAATTTGAGAAATAATATAACCTTGAAATAGTAACAAATCTATCAGACATCGTTGGCTATTATTGATACACTTTCATCAATTGGAATCAAACTTGAAATATTAACACTTCAAGGCTATTAGTGGCTATAAGTGAAACTTTTTATAAGTAGTTATCAACTTTGAAAGGAACTATCAACTTTCAAATATTAACATTTAAAGTTATAAGTTATAGAAGTCTATCAATGAGAGGTCTATAAATGACTATCACTGATATTTATCTAAGTCATATCACCAATATCATTAATATCATTTATTTAATTGATATATACATAAGTCATATCATTGATATATGGATATCACTGATAGCTTCTATCAGTGGCTATTACCGATAACTTTTATGATAGACTTTCATCAAATGGAATCGACTTTTATATCATTGATATCATCGATAAATGGATATCACCTAAGTTCTATCACTAATATCATTGATATCACTTATATCGTGGTTATTGGTAATAGCTTCTCTCACTAATAACATGCTATCAAAGATAACTTCAATCATTCCTTTTTACCATCAAGTAACATGCTATTGTTGATAGCTTCTATCACTGATAACATGCTATTAGTGATAACTTCTAAGCATCTCACTTACACTTTAGTTCGAGATTCAACTTTATTAATTAAATTCATTAAGTTGGTCATCAATGATAGACTTCTATAAGTGGTTATTAAATGTGAAAGAAAATCATCAAAGATTAAGCTATCAATGATAGAAAATATTAGTGGCTATCTCTAATAGACTTTCATTAGTGACTATCAATTTTGAAAGATTAACACTCAAAACTATCAGTGGCTATTATTGAGAAACTTTTATCATGATTATCAATAATAGACTTCTATCATTGATATCTACCTAAGTTCGATATCACTGGTACATGATTATGACTGATATCTATCCAAGTTCTATCACTAACATCACTGATAATTGATATTACCGATACACAAATATTTAGTGAATTATTTTCTAACATTTAAAAATATGAATAGCCAGTGAATTCTGTAATTAATGATAGCATTCTTTGAGTAACTAATTTATAAATATATCAATGGCTATTACTGATAGTTTTATATTATTATGTCATAATAGTGAAGTCTATCACTGATAGCTACTAATAGATTCTATAAGTTTTAAACTTTTAGTTTTATCTTGAGTATTTACTAATAAATTAGTATACATTAGTTGATAAGAGTTTACAAGTCATAGACTTCTATCACTGATCGAAGTAGTTTGTGAGTGATAGAAGCCTATCATTGATAGACTATAATAGACTTAGTATATTAGTGATATCATAGGCCATCAGTGATAGAAGTTTATTAATTATTATTGATAGAATACATAATT
Source organism: Lagenaria siceraria (assembly GCA_002890555.2). Lineage (NCBI taxonomy): Eukaryota > Viridiplantae > Streptophyta > Magnoliopsida > Cucurbitales > Cucurbitaceae > Lagenaria > Lagenaria siceraria. Next base: position 27,369,218 of record CM016484.1, read on the forward strand.
TTAAAGTCCTATAAAAAAAAATATTGGCTTGTTTAATTAGGAAGGTTTGGAGAGAAGAGGGGATTGGGGGGATGGAAGCAAAAAAAAAAAAAAAAAAAAAAAAAAAAAAAAAAAAAAAAAAAAAAAAAAAAAAAAAAAAAATTGTTTTAAAAAAAAATAGAAGAAAAATGGAAGCAAAAATGGAGAAAGGAAAGAAAATTTAAAAAAAAAAAAAAAGGAAAGAAAAACGGAAACAAAAACAAAGAAAGGAAAGAAAAATTAAAAAAAAAATGGAAGCAAAAATGGAGAAAAGAAAGATTTTTTTTAAAAAAAAAAAAAGAAGAAGAATGGGAAAAAATAGAGAAAGAAAAAAATTAAAAAAAAAAAAAAAAAAAGAAGACTGGAAGCAAAAATGGAGAAAAGAAATATTTTTTTAAAAAAAAAAACAAGAAGAAGAAGAATGGGAAAAAATGGAGAAAGAAAAAAAAATTAAAAAAAAAAAGAAGAAGACCAGAAGCAAAAATGGAGAAAGGAAATTTTTAAAAAAAAAAATTGAAGAAGAATAGAAGTAAAAAGGACGAAAAGAAAGAAAATTAAAGGGAGACTAATAGAAGCAAATTAAAAATAAAAGAAAATAAAAAAGAAAAGGAGAAAAAGTACAACAAAATAAGAGAGGACAAAATTGAAAATTGAAAAAGATTTAAGAATTGACTGATCACCACTTCTATATTTGTAAATATTTTAAAGAGGATGCATATTTTTAGATTTTTTCTCATATTGTTCTATCCATTATAAATATTCCAGAGAAATCGTATCCGATTCCGAAATTGCAGAGCCTGCTTTGTTTCGGGGTGCGAGAGCTTCGAAAGTCCAATTAAAATTGGATCCTTCAATGGCGTTAGTCATTCCAACTGGGCCACGGAAGCATGACCCCGTGAGTAGCCACGAAAATGGACCCGAATATCCATTTTGTCCCACATTTCTAAATAATATTGATTGCAATTAAAAGGTGTGGACCCTCTTCTTTTATATATATATATATATATATATATATATATATATATATAGTAGGTTTATACATGTTTGCACAAGGTTTCTAAAGAAATATTTTTCGTAAAAAACTTGTGTTTATGTTATTTATGCGAATGTGATTAGATCTCTAGTACTTGATATTCCTCTAAATTTTATTTATTCTTTTGCTCAATTGGACTTGAGCTGAAATATTAATATCAAATTAGACTCAATTATTTTATTTAATCACTAAAATATGTGGCATCCTTGTAATTTACCAACTTATGTCTTCAATCTCAATTTGAGACACATATCAACTTTTAATTAATCATAAATTTGATCATTTATAATTTCGTTATTAATTTGATAACTGACGTGACAATTTATAATTGTTTCAAAATTTGTCATTCAACAGTAGAAAAGGATGAAGTGATGTAATACATATGTGGATTGTATAAAGAGATAAATCCTAAAATTTTAATTTATATAATATATATTTACTTTGTACTTTTATAGTTTGGAAGAATCAATGTATAAATTGAAATGATTGAATTTGTGTATCTTACAAAATAAAGTGAAAAACATGTCGAATGTATTTTACAAAATAAAGTGAAAAACATGTTATTCGACGAACAAAATTCATAATATATGTGATTTGAGACGAGCAAACTCACAAGTTTAACTTCACGACCTTATATGAGATGTGACTATCGAGTAATACATTGTACAATTTGAATTATATAAAGTTTTGATTGTGTGTCTATATCCCCCCTCCTTCTTGCGTTAAACAATAAGATGTGTTAGTAGGAAATGAGTATATTTCTTTTTTAATCAAAGGTTATAATACTTTAAATAATTGAGTTCTTCTCATATTAGCCGCATAAAAAATTTGATGGGTCAATTAATGTGTAGAAATTGATAGGAATATGTGACATTATCTATCACTCAATTTTAACTATATAGAAAAATAAAATTATTTTTACATCTCATCTCAACTCAAAAAGATATCATTTGTATCATTTATACATCAAGTTTATGAAGAATGTGTAGTGAGAAATTGACTTCACCAATTGGATTATTGTTAAACAAAATTGAATGCAAGTAACAACTATGCAATTAGTTCATAAGTCAAGAAATTAACTATCATAACTTGCTTTTACATGCACATATAATTCTCATGCAAATTAAGGAACCCACATATCTCTCTTGTTTGATTAACATAGAAGGCCTTTTAGTACTTCTCGTACTTCTTATACTACTTTTAAAGCGGTATATTAAATCTCATAATCGTAGAACTATTTTAATGTGTTATATTCTAATTCTAATCTAAACTACCTTTATAGTGTCTAAGATTAAAAAATAAAGACAATTAATACATGGCCAATAGATTAAAATTATTAAGCAGGTAAATGCATGAATGAAATAAAAATACAAAATAAACAATCAACTAATTAAAACGTATATCTCATTGACTACATCATTTCTTAGAAACAACGAACTTAGTTATGTACAACTGAAAAATAACAAAAATATATATATATCATGCTAAATCCATAACAAAAATACAAAAAGTAAAGAAAAATAAAATAAATTAGACCTAGCGTGACGATCTCCCATCCCCAAACGCAAACCCCCGACATAAAAAATCTTGAAAGTATTTTCTTTTTCTAAGCTCCATTGTTGTATTTTAGGCCCTCGAAATTCTCAAACTTACTCTTAGCTCCAAAACACAAAGGTTTCCTCTTAGAACCGACAAAAGAATTCGAATATATATGAAATCAAAGTTTCGTTGAGATGTTAGAGATAGTGCCTCAATGGTGCCCAAAATACACGATATCACTAGGTTAATTATGCTTGTATGCTACGAATGAAGATCAATAAAGTCACTCTCGACATTCCTTCCCATTCCTTCTATTGGAAGGAGACGAGCTAGGAAAGAGGAAGATTGTGAGTATATAAGTGAGGGAGACCATTTTTATTGGTATTAAAGCATTTTTGTTGAAACCAAAAGCAAAGCCACGATAGTTCTTATGCCTAAAGTGACTAATATCATACCATTATAAAAATATATGGAGGGCTTGTTTTCTTTAATAAGTGCCCTAACTTAGTCATATCGGTCTGCCTCGATGAGATATAGTCACGGTACTGAAGTTGATTGATCAATGTTCTACATTGGCTAAAAAAATGAAATATCATGGTTATATAAGTGAGAAACATCATTTTTATTTGGTAGAAACCTTTTGAGTAAGAAGGAGAAGAAGGAGGTCATCGGAGCTTATATTCAAAGTAAAAGAATATCGTACTATTGATTCAAAATTTTAAATTTTCTTTTGAATTTGAAGTCAGGTATTTGTTTAGAATGAAGACTAAACTGGTAAAATATGAAACATTTATATACAATGCAGTATCGGGGAAAAATATAGGCCTGTTGTTTTCCAAGGAGGCTGAGTATGGGCCATACAATTCAAAGCCCAACGCTGACCCGAGCCCAACGGTAATGTAGATCAGATCTTAACCATCTTGCATCCGCTCTCTTCCATAATGTCAGTGGTCCACGTAAGTTACTGACGTGGATGGTATCATTGATTAATCTGGATTTACTTGTAATTTAAATCCACTCCAATAATTACCCACATTAAACAGAGAGGAAACTCTTATACTCGGACCTTGTAGGCTTGTACATTGTCTTATAAAAAAAAAAAAAGAATGACGATAAATGATAATGATAATGATAAACACCTCTGTTAGATAGATAACAGAAGGAATGGATTAATTAAGTAAACATAGTGTTAGGGGGAGCGTAAGAAGGAATAACTTGAGGACAAAAGGAATGGAGCGGGGAGGAGGGAAAAAAATGTCAGCCCCATTCCGTTGATAGAGATAAGGTAATGGGTTGTTGCCACGTGTCAGAAGGAAATGGGCGTAGGAAGTGATAAGGTTTGAGATCCCAACTATGTGATCATAAATCCAAGTTTTTTACCAAGTAAAATTACAACCACTAAATGGGTTTGTGTATGGATAAAATGGGCATAGTGAAAAGGGTTATAAATAGAGCACCATTTCACAGTGCAAGGCCTCTCAGACCCAACACAACAGCAAAAGCTTTCAACTACTCTACTAGCTAGCTACTAGTAAATTCCTCTAACCCTCAAGGAAAAGAGGCAATCAATGGCTTCCTCCATTGTCTCATCCGCCGCTGTTGCCTCTGTGAACAGGGCCTCCCCTGCTCAAGCTAGCATGGTAGCACCATTCACTGGCCTCAAATCCGGCTCTGCCTTCCCTATCACTCGCAAGAACAACGACATCACCACTTTGGCCAGCAATGGTGGAAAAGTTCAGTGCATGAAGGTATATAATTCGATAATTAATTTCTTAATTAGTTTTTTTTTAGTATGAGTATGATGAATGAATTTAACAAAAGGTTTTTTGGAATTGGGTATTTGTAAAAAGGTGTGGCCACCACTTGGATTGAAGAAGTTCGAGACACTGTCTTACCTGCCTGATCTGACTCAAAGCCAATTGGCGAAGGAAATAGAGTACCTTCTAAGGAAGGGATGGGTTCCCTGCCTTGAATTCGACATCCATGTAATGTTTCGGTATTTTATTTTATGGGGATGAAAGGAAATGAAAGGAAGAGAAGAATGAAAAATTATTATTCTTATTGTTGTTAATTTTTCAGGATGGATTCGTGTACCGTGAGAACCACAGGTCACCAGGATACTACGATGGACGCTACTGGACCATGTGGAAGCTGCCTATGTTTGGTTGCACCGATGCGACTCAGGTGATTCAGGAGATTGAGGAGGCTAAGAAAGAATACCCCGACGCATTTGTCAGGGTTATTGGCTTTGACAACGTCCGTCAAGTCCAGTGCATCAGTTTCATCGTCTACAAGCCCCCTAAGTTCTACTCTAGCTGATTCCATCGTCCACGGCTTTCTTGAGGCGAATACCCATTATTTGCCTCGCTTCAACATCACTTGCCTTTCAAACCAATTTCCCATTTTTTTTTTTTTTTTTTTTACGTACGTTTTGGTCTGTCTACTTCAATCCCTATGTTTATTTCCTCCACTTTCCAATTCGAATTGGAATAAATGATGCTTTGATTTGTTGTTGAATTTCCTTGTGAATCAATCATATTTGCATCTTTCTTCTCCATTTCAATCTAATTCGCTCTGCTATTTTCCATTGGGGGTTTGTGTGTGTATGATGGAGATTAGATTCACGATAACGATAAGGTTTAATCAATTTCAGCCACACAACCGTTAGCTTCATATTTCATATTAAATATCGATTTTTTTTTTTTTCTTTTTAAAAAGATACATTTGGGCCTTGAGTAATGAAGGCCAACGACTAAAACATCCACGTGTTTTCTTCTTAATGGGCTTTCCGGAAAAAATATCTGTCACTGACCCAGCTGAAAGTTGTTCTACAACTATCATGAAAATTACTCTTCCTTTTCATGAAAGAGTGGGAACGATTAAGAATTATTATTGTGCATTGACGTTTTCCTATTATATATGTTTGGTTCTAAACATTTTATCTACTCTTATGACATATAATACTACTCTCTCACTTTTTATTGGCTATTTCATTTCGCATTCTCGATGTTAAGGACAACAACTTTCTAAATATCTCAACAATTTAATTGTATGAAACTGTCAACTTTAAGCACAAACTCTCATGGTTTTGTTATTAGTTTTAAGTCAAAAAGTTTCATATCAATGGAAATAGTTGTCCTCACTTATATATTTATTATCATCTCTTTATCTAGCTAATGTGGGACTTCGGTCGCATTCTCAACCATCAATATAAACATATAATTGTTGATTATAATATCTTTTAATGATAGGGTTGAAAAGTAAATTAACGTGTTGATAAAGTGTACCAAGGATGGAGCATGATAATTATCATCCTAATTCTATGGAACAACTTTTAGTAATGTGGACCTCTTGTATAAAAAAAAAATATCAATATCTACTTGTCAAGTTCCCTTGTCTTCAAGGAAGCACGAACTTTCTTTCATTTGAAACAAAGGAGAGTCTATAATTATAGATTCATTTTCAAATCAACCAATCAAAAAATTGGATATATAGTTGTATAATAGGACATTAAGACTTCATATACATTTTTTTGTGGGTAGGGAATAAAAAAAATAAATCCAAGTATTTTAACATAGAAGAAGAAGGAGAAGAAATGCTACACCACAAATAGAATCTTACTTCGGTAAAATTAAAGACTTGTTTGTAGAGGTAATTTATTTATTAAGTTATATTCGTGTTAGTGTAAATTTAATGATATTGGTTTGGATATGAAAATCTACAATGAAAGTATAACCCTTGAAGGTAGGTTGATTCTTAGAAAGTAACAAGAAAAAAAACAAAACAAAAGACAAAATAATTACAAATGAATTTAGAATCTTCCAGCCGACCTTCCTATTTAAAGAAAACTTTATTTTAGCTTGCATAAGTTGTGGTAATTTGAGAAATCCTATTTTTCACATGGTAAAAGGTTGAGTAACAGAGGAACTCCATTTGCTGCTATTAAAATAAAAAATAAAAAAATAAAAAAATAAAAGGTTATATTTGTAATTTTGTTTTTAAATTATTAAAAAAATATTCCCCTTTATTGTGATTTATGACGATTTCTGTTTTCGTCTTCACAAAACTAACATTCAAGTGGACGAAAATGACATGATGGAACGCGTGAACCTCTTCTGTATTAGTCGATAGATTGGACATTTTGGACCACAAATAAGGATAGCCGTCGTAATTAACCACGGGCTGGGCGACAATTGAGAGATTTGATGAACCAACCGGTCCCTTTCCCAGTTGAAGGCCGAGTATAGAGATACAATAGCATGCCCACCAAGCCCGTAATTGGGCCACGAGTCCAGGCCCATTATTTCATTTAACCCGCAATTGGGCTTCGATGTGCAACATATTAATAGCCAAAATTGATACTATTATGGATCCACAACATATTAATAGCTAGATTTAGATGGTTGCATTTCAAAAATGCCTACAATTTAGTTTCTTTGCAAAAATGTCTAATTCTTTATTTTAGTAGAATTTATTGGATTCGTTGGGACAAGAATGCCCCCAACTAAGATTATGTTATTTTTTAGCAACTACTTCAAATCCTATAAATAAATAAATAAAAAACTAACAAACAAAATCTTATTAAATATAAATAACAACATATATAAAAAAAAAATTAATTAAACTAAAAGTGCATAAAAGCATAAACGTGGATATACATAAATACATCTATATCTAAGTATAACTAACAAAACAAAAATACCAACTATCAAGGGGTAAATAAATAGTCAGAAATTGCTAACCCTCCTAACTGTTCCCATTCTCAAAGACAACTTATAGGGTTGATTGAGGGGTAAATAAATATATGGAAAAATTTATCTTATGGATGAATTCCATGAAATATATATGCATAAAGACAACTGGTTACATTATAAATAACATGAAGTACATATGTAAACTGATAATAATATTCAATGAAAGTAGGATTACAATGGTATATATAAATGACTTATAGGACCTATATGGGATTACAATGGTATATCCATAAAAGATTTTTTAGTAATGATTGTATGCAAGAATTAAAACTAATCTACCTCAATAGCTTCCTAGAGGGCACTCCTCCATTTGAAATTCAAAATTCACATTACCCTCCAATCTCAAACTTAAAAGAGAAACTCATCAAACCCTTTAAGCTATGATTGCAATTGGAATGTACAACTTCGACTGTAGTTTGCTAACAATGTTGCATGTAAGAGATAATGAAAGGTGGACCGAAGGCAAGTAGAGAAGGAAAATTCACCCACTGACATTGTACTTTTCTCTCTCATACATTCACCATGATCTACTACATTTGTTTCTGTTTTTGTTGTCATCGATGAAGGAATCCTATGCTATAGTAAGAGAATGAACACATCGCAAACAAAAAATTAAAATGAGAAATATCAACTCTAAATACAGACAATATAAATAATAATAATAATAATAATATATAACTATTTTCAATATTATATTGGTTTTGAGTTATAGAGAATATATATTATTTAGTAATTCGACTGAATCTCCAAGTGAGACCCCTTATTCGGTCGACTGCCCTGCTATCTCCGACATGGACCTACTGAAATTGAATTCTTTAAATCATCGTGAAAATCTCCTACTTCCAACAAAAACAATTGTATTTATGTTGTTATGATATATCTATAAACACCTAGTTACATAGGGGTGTAACTGGAAAAATAAATCTTCACTCTCCTCTCCTATAAATCTAGTGGGCATCTTTGCAATATTATTGATAATCTAGACATATCTCACTATTGAGTATTTTAAGTAATTTTCTTACCGTTATAATATTTTTCAAATGCAAATTGTGTTCAATAGATCACTCTATTCAATTAAATGGTAATATTATCCAAGAATATATCTATATTCTTAATTTATATTATGTATCTTCAATTCAAATCATGATATCTAGTTCCCTTTCATCCTATGATACTTATGTTGATATAAACCATGATGTCCTTGTATTACCTCAAGGATCAATCACACGTTTAAAGGCCAAGAAACTACAGTTAGCTCTGAATTCCTACACACAAATAGAGATTAACTCAATTGAGGGGATTCAAGCAACAAAAACTGGTCATTAGCTCTATAATTAGTTTCATATGATGCTACAAGATGAAAATAATTGAGTTTTGTTAAAGTTCATTAGTGTTATTTTATTTGCAAGCATACTTTATTTTTGTATTTTTATTTTGGACCCATATATGTCTTAGTTAGGATTTTGGTTTTATTATGTATTCTTTAGTTACCGGTAGAATAGACTTTTAAGTATTTTTTTTGGTTAAGCAGGATGGGCTTTAAGAGTTTAAAAAGGGGCACTGTACGATTAGTTTGGGAGTTTTTTAGGTTTTTTTTTAATGAAATATTTTGGTAGTTGACTTAAACTTCATTGCCAATTTGCAATTTTTAAGCCAGAGTTGCATACCAAAAACATCTAGGTAGGTCTGATCAACTTACTTGTGGAGTGTTCGAACTTGGGTGAGAAACCAATTCTCCTTATCTTTTGGTCCTCGAGCAAAATGTAATCCAAATTTATTCATTTCCTTTAAATTGTCATCAAACTGATTTGGGAGTTTTAAAATTTCTTGTTAGGGGCTCAATTAAAGGGTTCCTAATTTTCAAATTGTTAGGATTTTCATATTATATGTTTAAATCCTTCGCCAAATTCCTTGTACTATTTAATATTTCTTGACTTTCCTAGTTATTATTTAATTTCCCTTTTTTATAAAGTTAACAATTAAGTTGCTCGATTAAAGTCCTTTTAATGAAAATTTGGGAGCTTTGAAAGTGTTTGTCAAAAAAAAAAAAGTTTTTTTTTTCTTTATTAAGTTACTTGCATCAATTTAAAAAATAGAATAAATATAGGGTTGATTTTAAATATATAAAAAAAAATGAGTATAAAATTCAAGCAATAGACAACAAGATATTTTTTCAACTTATAATAATTTTCCATAAATATAAGAAGAGACACAACACCAAAATTTATTTAACGCATGATAAATTTAATCATTAAACGTATCGAGAGAAGCATATTATCTAATTTGCAGATGAGCTCAATCATCTGAACCGACCTGCCTATGCAACTAGAATCCCTCATCTACAAGCCACAATTTTTTTTTTTTTTTTTTTTGGGTCTAATACTGTACACATTTGTGTAAGAAGTTAAATAGAACTTTAAGTATGGTCCTCTATAAAATTTATCAGTGAAGTAAGCCTTTTCCAATCAGTCCCTTTTGGCAGTCCTAGAAACAAGCGCCATATCTACTTTGGGGATTCCATCGAACTTGTTGAGAAGAAAGCGACATTTGATGCTAAATGTCATCAGTTATTGTTTAATAATTTCTAGGAAACTTATTAGCTTAGACGAGTTTATAAAAAATCAGGAAGCAAAGCATCTTCTTCCCATCTATAAAATTGTGTCAGAATTCAGAAATCAATACTCCATTAAAGAGACAAGCTCTGCAACAAAGTTGCTTTGAACACCAAAGAGACAGATATGTTTATACCACCAACAAAGTTGCTTTAACAAAAGCTGAGAGGTCGGCGATACCGTGAAGATGCCCTGAAAAAGCAAAATCTAATGGATCCATCCATAGCGTTGTGCTCAAGCAAAACATGTACCTCTCAATTTTCAGACTTACTATCGACCATCCAAGAACAGAAAACGTAAAACAATAGAGAATCGATATAGAGATTTCCATGATTCACTAATATTTTGTAAGTTATGTCTATGGGCAGAAGGAGAAATGTCTTTTAAGATTACAGACTTTACACAACACTGGTCAAAAGAACTTCCGTTTTAGGAGCTTGGCCCTAAACTCCGACTCACTGACTGCCATAGAACAACACCCTATATTTGGTCGTTCGAAGAAGAACAACGGTTACTTTTGGATCAAAAACAAATTCAAACCCAAAAAGATTAACAAAATTAACAATCAGAAAATATGATCTTCAATATTCACATGTTGATAACTTTTACAGACTCGAGTTCAAGTTCTGCAATATGTACAGATTGCCCCTCTCTCGCTTTCAACTTCTAATGAAAATTTCCTCCACCTCAAGACTTCTAATTACAAAAATATAGTACATGGCTTTCTCAACTCAGAAAAAAAAAAAAAAAAAGAACGAAAAAAAAAGCCTTAAAATACACAGCTTTAGTATACATGGCAAGTTTTTTTTTATTTACATTTACAAAGAACACTTCAAACGTATTCACAAAAAAGAAGGCAAATTGTATCTCCTTTCTTCTCGAGAGACCTCGATATTCATCTCTTTTAATCTTTTTTCTATTCGTATTGGGAATCTTGCTTTTCTTGAAACTGTAATATGACTTTGTCTTGTATTCTAGGCGAAAGCAGGGATGCTGCAATTTTGCCTATCCCTGTCAAGGCAATCAAAACCCTCAATCCTCACCGTTGGTTTGTTCCCAAAACTCGCCCTTACACGGCCTCCTTTCCTAGAGGATGTAGAGGGCGACAACTGACCTGACGGTGAAGCAATCGGAGCAAAGGGGATGAATTTTTCATCCCTAAATCGAGCGTCCTGAATCAATGGGTTGGCTACTCTGCTCGGCGGAGACCCACATAAAAACGGGGGCGACGAAGCCAACTGCGTAAACGATTGGTCCACGCTGCAACCATCCTGTTACAATAACCACACGATCGTTAACCAAAAGGAAGCTATACAGTATAAACTCCGATATTAATTTAATGATCGGAAGAAACTAAAAGAAAACAGTGGAGAGCATACCTTTGTCAGGAGGAAGTCCAGCAGATCCGGTCCGGCTGCCAGGTCAATTTGTTCAACTTGATGACTGAAATTCAGTTGAAGAAGAATTAGAACCTTTTAACAAAAGGAAAGTATTTCAAGCGGGGTTGTAGAATAAAGAAAAAAACTAACCTTCGATTCCACCGGAGGGAGCTGTCGGCGTGGCCGTTGACGGCGACGTTGAGATTATTGGTGAAACGGCGTGGTTTAGGGCAGACAAGTTGATCTCTGAAGTCAGAAATGGGACAGGGAACAGAGGTTCTCATCTCCTCGTGGCCCGAGAAGGCGTTTGACAGAATGGCGCAGTGATTCATATTACGTATTGGGTTATTTCAAGGGACAAATAAAGCTGGAGAGAAGAGAAACAACCAAAAATATAATTAATTAAATAAAATCATGCTCGCGACAAATGGCACCAAACAATCCATGAAAGCGGAAAGAAAGGAAGAAGAAAATTCAAAGTTTGATTTTGTCCCCTAAGCAGATCGGAATCTGTTCGGCAATTTCGCAAATAATTAAAAATATATATATAAAGGTTAAAAAAGAACGGACAAAAATTAGCTCATTAGTTGGCATGATCCTTTATTACACTCTCTTAACACTATTAAATATTAAGACAACACCAACAGATGTAATCCAAAGACTCGCTAGTTTTAACCAAGAAAAATAATAGAAAAGTAGATCAACCGGAGCAAATAGAGGAAACAGAGGAAAATAATGGGAAAAAAAAGCCATAAACCCACAAACGAATCAATCAGTTCGCTAATCGTCGATGATACCTAAAATTCCTGAGAAAATTTAACTGGGAAACATGAATTCGCTCCCGATAAACCCCAATTCGTTCCATCTCTATACACGAAGAACTTGTAAGAATTCCAGAAAACAGACAGCAGATCCACGCCAGAGAAGGAATCAAACACACAAGTGCCACAATTAAAGACGAGATACGAGATACAGAAATTTCAAATGAAAAAGGGAGGGAAGAAGAAGAATACCTCGAAATGAAGTGGCAGCAGTTGGGTATGAAGTCTTTAAAAAGTAAAGCGGTATTATATACAGAAATGAAAGAAGAAAAGGCTCAGATGTGGATGGGAAGAGTTATGCAGAGATAGAAAGAGAAAATAGTGAAAAAGGAAAAAAGGTGGGTTTACAAAGAGGGAGACAAAGCAATCAGAATAGCAGAAGAAGAAAAATAAAGAACAGAAATCGCAGAGAGATAAGGAAGATGAAGCAGAAGAGAAAAAATGAAGAAGACCAGCAACGGTTCCCAACTCGGGCCCAGTCTTCGCTTTGGTATTTGGGTTTATAATTTATATTTCAAATTCAATTTTAATATTAAATTTATTATTTTTCTAATTTAATAATTTTAAATTTCGTATTTATTAAGCAATTTGTAATTGTAGCATTGGCGGTGCCGGTGATGGTACTGCCATGCCAGCGGAGGCCGACAGAAATTTCACCGCTTTCAGCGCGTTTAACGCACCTTAAGTGCTTATTTTATTTCAATTTAACTAATATTCTCGTTTCGACTAAAATTTTAGTTAAATTAAATTATGTTTTAATTTTTAATTGTGAAGTTTGTATTCATTTGAAGTGTTTAGAGTGTTGATATTTTCAATTATTTCAAATCCTTCCTTGCTACAATTTTTACTACTTGTTTGAATGTTTACTATTTACTATTCGTCGTCTCTCTTCCACTCTGCTACAATGTTTACTATTTTATATTCAAACTAAAATAATTTGCACCTCAAACACATATTATTATAAGGAAAATTTTCACATATAGAAAAAATGTCAAACTATTTACCGTAAATAGCAAAAAAAAAAAACATCGATAGACATTGATAGACTTCTATCATCGTCTATCACAACTATCTACAAAATTTGTTATTTTTATGTAAATAGTTTCTCTTATTTTTCTATTTTTAAAAATTCTCATTATTATAATTGAGACCAAAATAGCTTACACCCCAAACACATCCTACACGTACTATAATAACCAACTCGGCGTCTCAAACGCCCCTTTAATGTTATGTTTGGCATCTCTTTAGATTTTTAATGTTGTGTACAACAAATTTATATAAATTTTTAATTTTTTTTTAAAACTAATTAATCTGTTGCATATAAACTTATACTTATTTTAAGTATAGTAAAACTTTAAACGTTCACTTTTGAATATAATAGATCTATAAATTTTAAGTATAGTGAAGCCTTAAACTTTCACTTTTGAATATCATAGATCCATAAATTCTGAAAAAAATATCAAATTCTAGGAACTAAGTTTGCTCATATGCTGAAATTTTAATTGAACATAAGTTTTAAAAGATGATCCTCAATTTCTCGAAACCATCGTTTTGTTCCTTGCAAAATTTATATATTTTAGTATAGTCGACGTATTTATGAAAAACAACTATATTTATACTTATTTGTAAAATTTTACATAAGAAAGAAAAATTTAGCATATAAATTCATGGGCTAAATAAATAGACCAAAACTACCGTTATAGTAGAACGCCAGCATATAAAGGTTTTGGAAGTATAAGTACGAGAATAATTGTTTGAACTTTAAAACACCACTTTTTTTTTTAAAAAAATAGTGTTAAAGTTTATAACACTTAGGACTTATCTGGTAGGCAATCTGAAAGTAAAAATTTAAAAACGAATATTCAACCAAAACAAAATTATATTTCTTCATGTTTTGAGATGTGTGTTTGATAGCATATTCAAAAATTAAATTTTAATTTAAACTATTGTTTAAAATATGTTTGATAATACCTTTATAAACTATAAAATCAATTATAGTTACTCAAATACTATGTCGAATATAAATTATTATTAGTTAATTTATAATTTTGTTTTCTGTTAAAATTTTGTATAATTATTATTTTGTAACATCATATAATTTATAATATATCATATAATATACATTTTAATAAAAAAATTGAATTTATAAAATGAAATATTATATTTATTAATATTTTTATCTTTTTAAATATAATTCTACATTTTAAATTTTCAAAACTAAAATCTGAATGCATTAAAAAAATATAAATATTGTTTTTAGAATTCGCATGGTTTAGATCTAAGAATCTAAAAATAGTTTTAAAGAATCAAACTCAACCCAATCCAACCATGAAATCATTTGGGTTGGGCTGGTTCAGTTTAGTCAAGTCATTTATTTAAATTATTACTCTAACAATAAGTAAAATGTTAATATGTACAAATTTGATTTAATTATTTCAATATATTGAATCAAGATTAAGAACTCAATTTCAATTTATATTATGATTTTTTTTTCAAGGTATTAAAAATAATTTTCATAGGAATTGTTAGGTAATGAATTATCTAATTCTTTTTTATGAAATTAAATAAAATTAAAATAAATAGATGTATATATACTTGTATCACAAGTAAAATACCTTTTAAAAACAACAAGCGTTGTTTAGGATATTAAAATGTAATTAGGATTACTGAAAATTAGACGAGTATTAGAATTGGTGAAGTATCAAATACAGTATAGAAATGAGGTCGTGAAACTTGAAAATAGTACGAAAGAGAATTTGATTAAAAATTGTTAGAACATAATAAGTTTAATATTACAAGTCGGATAAAAAACACTCAATTTGAACGCTCTTGTCATTTAGCAAAAGCATCATCACTAAATTGGCGAATTTGAAAACATAAAATACTAAACAAACGTTTATTTTGCTTAAAATAATAATAATAATAAAATCAGTTTTTAAAAGTTATTGTTTCCCTTTGCATCGGGTATATATCTCAAATTATGATGAATGTGGGTCCGACGGTTGAATGAATTAAATCGACGGTTGTACTCAATTACCATAAGAGGTACCTGATTGTGACACGTGTTTCTTTTCATGTGGTTAGTCGGCAGATCTCCATTATTAGGAAGGAAGTATCACGTGTTTACACGCTTTTCTTTGCTGCAAACTAGTAACTGTGTAATATAATATCTATGGAAGATTAAAAAAAAAAAAAAAAAAAACTATATGAGATCCATGATTTAATTACGCTTTTCATTTCTTCCAACAAAAATAAATAAAATAAAATAATTAAACGCTTTTCATCCTTTTGTCACGTGGAAAGGATTACAATTAAACTATGATATAAAATGGGTTGATTGTAATTTTCAATATTATAACTATATTGTCTGTATATTTTTTGTTCTGTCGAAATTTTTGTTCTATTATTGATGAAACCTCACTTCCATGTCTGATTTATTGGATAGAAAACACACATACTACATATTGAGAACAAAAAAAAAAAAAACAATCTACAAACAAATTAGAATTCTATTCGATCATCAAAAAAGTATTATTCTTCTTGATCGATCTAACTATTATCAACATTTATCAAAGATAATTTACGTGGTCAAAAGATTGATGAATATATATAAAAGAGATCGAACATTGAGTTTAAGTCTATAAGCTTCAACTACTTTGTTTGAGTCTCAAATTTAAAAATTTTCAATTTAATTGTAGATATATCTTAATCATTTTGATGAAAATATAGTGAGATTTGATTTATTAAATTTAGAATGAATTGGTGCATAAGTTCACCATCTTCAATGATTTATTTAATATAAAAAGTGTAGCTTGTGAATCTACTTGAACTATTTAAGCATCTTAATGGTTCTTAAATGTTAAAGCTACATATAACCTTTTGAATAACAATATTAGCCATACAATTGAAAAAAAAAGTAACAAATAACTTAGATTATTATAAATAAAAACAATAAAATACTAATTACTAACTAAAAATTCATAACTTTTCATAAAATAGAGATAATCTATAAAAAAAAAATTAAAGTTTTATATATGAAAAAAAAAAAATGGTGCCAGTTTGTTTAGACTGCTCTCATCCATTATGTAGTCTACAAAATTAAATAAAAATCACGGAAACATTTTTTTGTAAATTTTTTTACTATGTAATATGTATGGTAAAGGAATTAATATAAGAGATTGCACCTAATCATTGTTTTTTTATCTTTCTAAGTAGAAACCTTTTACTTTGGAGGAAGCTTGTTCTTCATGTTATATAAATTACGTGGGATGAAATATAATTTTGTCCTTAAATTTTGAATTAATGTTCTATTTGATTTTAAAGTTAAATGAGTGATTAGATTATACTTTTTTAATGATATGACAAATTATATTAATTATATATTCATATAGCTATTGTGTGGCATAAATCCTCTCATCTTCTTTTTCTTCTCTTCTTCTCGATTGCCACCGTCGATCTCCATCGACGGAGCCGCAATAGTAAATCTATCAAGGGGCGGGGGCACCTACCCTCGAACAAATGTTCTACACATATGTATATTATTTTTCATCGAATATAAAAAATATGTAATATTTTAAATATAATTTTATTTTGTTTCCATTAAAAGCTTTAAATCTAACTTTGCTTCAGTTGCTTGGGCACACAAAATTTGCTAACAGGCCAGTGTTTGAATCTTAGGTTATGTATTGTTTTAGTTTTCACTATATTGAAAATTTAACTCCTTTTTAATTTTTCTCACATATAAAAATATTTCTTTTTATCTATATTAGATTATTTTTTAAATTGATTGAATGATTTATTGCTTATATATTTATGTGAATAATACTGCAAAAGGCTTATAATAATTTTGTATAATCTAGATATCATATATCAATGTATTTAAAATTACATTTATATGAATATTAACTTACATAGTTAGATCCTATGTTTTAAAAATTGTGACTAATAAATTCCCAAACTTTTAAATTTGACTCTAATAAGTTCCTTAAAAATGCTTAATAGATTTATAAATATCCAATTCTATATCTAATAAATCTCATAAATATTATAAATCTTAATAAATTAACCGATTACAAGACAAAAAAAAAAAAAAAAAACATTTTGTGTCTAATTGTACCATAAGTTTTCCAATTTGTAGTTGATAAATACATTAATTTTAAAAATTGCCCAGCAGTATTGATTAAACACAAAACCTAAATGAGAAATTGATATTCTAAAATTCTATTAGACATAAAAATTGATAATCCAAGGACTTGAGTATTTTTTTTAAGTTCATAAATTATATATACACACAAATATTGAATTTAACTTATATACCTTTGTGTTCTTGACATAAAGTTTTATATCTGCTCCCAAACATCGCAACAATCAATAGGTCAACGCTAATCATCTATTCAAATTCGTCTAAGAAAAATTAACCCTAATAATTAAGCAAGATAAAATAATGACGACAATAAAATCAAGTAACTAGAAACAGATCAAATACATCTTAAATATGTTTTTTAATAATTTTAAATGTGAAAAAAATAATTTTAATCATTTCAAAATCACTTTTAAATATGTTTTATTATTTGTTAATGCTTAGTAATATTTCATTTGGATTTATTATTTTCTATTAATAAATTTATGCACTTTAATACATCTTTATTGTGTCCAATTGTATTTTCTAATTTGCTTTTGACTTTTATTTAGGTAGAGTTTTAGATATCTAAAATGAAAGAGTTATTTATTTAGTTGACATAAATCAATTGATCACATCAAAGTAAGGAAAGATTGTCACGCAAAAATCTTTCTACCTTAAGTCAAATGTTCACACGCCCAACAACAAAATAAAATATAGAAAAGGTCGAATATCAATTTGACCAAATATATATATATATATATAGGAAAATTGTTGTGTATAGAAAACTAATTACACATATAGAAAAAAGTGCATTGTTTTTGTATTTCTCACTTTTTTTTTCTATATGTGTAATTAGTTTTGTTTTTTTTCTATTTGTGAAAAGACCCCTATATATATATATATATAATTTCCCTCTCCCCCAAAATATTACACATTTAGTATAAGTTTTGATTTTAGTTTCAATCTAGTTGTTAAATTTCAAAATATTATAATTTTACTTTTGAGATTTGAATTTTGTTTTAATTTGGTCATTAGGTTTCAACATTTTACATTTTTAACATCGATTTTTCATTAAGTACTCGCTTTTAATCATTGAAGTCAATGTTTATTAATTAATTCAAAATAATTATGAAGTGAAAGTTTAAATTTAATTTTAAAAACAATGAAAAATAGTAGAATTTAATTAATTATAATTCGTTTAATTATTTTAAATTTATTAACATACATTAGCACAAAAGATAAAAATGAGTATTTAGTGAAAAATCGAGGTTAAAAATATAATCTTGAAATTAAGAGACTAAGGAAAAATTGTAACATTTTCAAATCTAGGATCTAAATTGGAATCAAACTCAAAATTTAAATACTAGATGTGTAATCCTTCAAAACTTTGGAACCAAATAAAAATTAAGACTTAAAACAATTTTTATTTTTATTTTTTTAATTTTAGGAAAACTCGTTGCCAATATAATGATAACCTTTCAATTTTTTATTTATTTAAAATGTCACATGATTAAAAAGTTACCTTTTAAAAATTTAAAAATTTAAAAAATTATATTTTAAAAAAAACTCAAGAACTAAATACACACGGTTTTCAAAATTATTGGTCAAAAATGTAATTTTTCCTTTTATAAATTATAAGTATTTTTCTTTGGTCATAAGTAACACATCAACATTGTTTTGAAGTGCCATTTTCTAAGAATAACAAATTTAGTATGAAATTTCAAGTTTATGTTTAAATGTTAACCGATTTTAAAATTTTTAATTTTACATATAATAAGCTTTTAAACTTTGAAATATGGATATAAAGTTAAACTATTGATTTTGTTACCAAATAAATTTATGAACTTTCGATTTTGTCTACTAGATCATCGAATTGTTTGTTTTTTGTTTTTAAATTTCACAAACCTATTGAACGCAAAATTGAATGCCTCATGTCTTAGACACAAAATTCAATTTCATGTTTAATAAATTTGTTATTTTTAAAAAAGAATATACAAGTGACCGATCACACACAAAATTGAAAGTTTAAAGACTTATTTAACCATTTTTAAGTTTAGAAAACCTATTAGATACAAATTATTCTTAAATTTTGAAAAGTTTCAATAATGTATAAAAAATTCGAATCGTCATACTTCCATTTAGAAGCACAGACCATTTAAATTTAAAAGTTAAAAAACTATTCTAGTCCCATACAATGAAGTTCGTTCAATTTTAGTCCATATACTTTCAATTGTCCAATTGTAGTCCCTATACTTTCAATAAATCTTAAATTTAGTCATTTAAAGTTAATTTTTACCAAAATTGATTAAATAATAATAATAATAATAATAATTTTCATGCAAGAAAATAAAATATGTAGATATGTTTCAAAATTTATAGTAAAAATGCTATAGATAATATAAGTTTTTTTTTTTTTAATAAATAAACAATAAACTAACACTGGGGACTAAATTTAAAAATAAAGACATGAAAATTAGACAATTAAAAGTATAAGGACTTAAATTAAACAAATTTCAAAGTATAGAACCAAAATATTATTTTAACTCAAAAAAATAATTAGACACCTTATAATTTAATCTATTTTAATCATCGTTTTAAGTATGGTTAAGTTAATCACCCATTACTATTTTAAAGATTCATACTTCAATCCAACGATAACCTCAAATATTGTAATTAGTATGGTCTAAAAGATGGTACTAGAAAAAAAAATTAATAATAAACAACACCAAGAAAGTGGACTTCCACGTGGAAGTCCACTAAATTCTTTTATTAAAAAAAAACGTGTAAATCTTCAACTCGATTTCCTCATCAGCAACATAAGATACTCAACATTTATGAACAACAAGTTCCCTTTAAAGGCATATAGAAAAGGCTCTAAAATTCCATTCCCATACAAGGTAAGATAGAAATAAAATAGTTAGCATGTTGGGCAAGTGTAACGGGCCAACGGCTTAAGGATTTCTGTGGGTTTTGGAAGACAGATTTGACCTTGTTTTTCTCTTTAATATAGACTAGTTTGTTTGGAAGAACAATCATTTTTGGCTTGTGGGTATTTGGCTTTTAACATCAAAACAAAGCTTAAGAGAGAGATAGAGAGTAAAAGACATGGAAATAAAATCCAAACTTGTTATAATAATGGAGGAAAGGGCACCACCATGAGTGATGCAGCTTTTGTTTTGTGGTCGCTTTCAAGTTCTCTTGACGCAAACAGGCATTATTGAATGAGAGGAAATGAGTCATCCAGCAATATGTGATTAATAAAGCACATGCCTTGCATCCAAAACAACAGTGCACATTACTTATTGAAGCAAACAATCATGAAACTGACCAAAATTTTTCAAAATTGACATATTCTAATTTGACTATTGCTATCCTGTGCCAGATTCCTGGTATCCAAGAAGAATCAACCCCATAGCTCTATTAAAACTCCTATCCATATGCTAAAAAAGATAGCTCTGACTTAAATATGTTTTCTTTTTCCCCACTCTAATTGTATTTTGCAATATTTTTAAACAATACTTATCAATTTTAAAGTCAACAGTTCAGCAAATCAGAAATGTCCAAACTGATCCGGATTTGGTTAGTTAAGATAAGCAGAAATGTTTGAATGGGTCCTAGACTCGTACCTTAGTGGATGACATGATTGAAAATGATGGAAACGACTAAATTAATTGAATCATCCATACTTGATTTCCTCTTCTCCACGCTAGTCAACTCATATTCAAAGCACTATTTATGATTTTTTTTTCTTCAAACCTCTGACCTCTCGGTCGAGATTCAAGGCCTAATCCAATTAAACTACGTTCAAATTGTCAAGAAGGCTATTTTTCAATTGAACTTTTTTTTAAGAAAAGATTGCTTTTACTGGTAGTTTAATAAAGTAAAAGATATCATCAACATTTCAGAGAAAATTTTGCTCTTGAAATCAATCAATAATACAATCAGACAGCACGGGATTGGACTTAAAGCCCACAACTAGCTAAGGCCCAAACTTACTAAGGAAGAAATTTAACCTGGAATTTGTCACCAACTGCAACTTTACAAATATTCAAGCAGAAGCCTGTTCTGCAGCAGCTGCCGCAGCCTTCTTCTTTGCAAAGTATTCCTCCGCACGTGCGAGGTTCTTAGCCACTGATGGCTTAACCCACTTCTTTCGTCCAGGTAATACAGTAAGGGAGCAGCCAGCAGCTTCAAGCTTCTCTTTTGCTGCTGATGAAAAAGCCCGAGCTTTGATATTTAGCTTCACATTCAGCTCTCCATCCGCTAAAATCTGAAGGAA
Source organism: Lagenaria siceraria (assembly GCA_002890555.2). NCBI lineage: Eukaryota > Viridiplantae > Streptophyta > Magnoliopsida > Cucurbitales > Cucurbitaceae > Lagenaria > Lagenaria siceraria. The sequence goes on from CM016484.1 coordinate 27,390,775, forward strand.
AGACAAAGTTAAGCAATTATGAATCAGTCACCAGAACCTTGATGAGTTAATAAACATCTTTTTAAAGTTTAATCATTCAGTTTTGGTTTCACTTCTTGGAGTAGGAATCACAATGTCAATTTGGATATTCACGATGTAGATACTCGTGACATTAGTACCTTTAAAGGGAGTTTTCTTTCTCTTCCTGATGGGTTGATCAAACCCCTCTCTTTTAAAGTTTCCAAGGAGACCTCTTCCCCTTCCTGAAATCCTGCCTCTTCAATGTCTTTCAGATTCACTGGCACATATTTAGGTAACCCAGCATGCATACCTTGAAAGCAAAAGCAATTGTTCAGCATGAATATCACAAGTTCATACAAAGGTGACCGCAAGAAAAACAAATGCCATACACGATACATCATCTCGGAATGTTCTTTTGGTGATAAGATAAAGTAAGAAATGAGAAGAGAAACAGGAAGCAGAAATCATAAAATCTATTCTCTTTTTTAGATAGCATGAGGTTCTATCTCATAACCAATTGACAAGGAGAGAAGTACCACATCAATCTTACAAATATTATGAGATTCCTTGATTTTGGGGATCCTAAACTCTCTTTACATGAGATTGAAATACCTCTCATAAACTAACCATTCTAACCAAAGGCATAGTAGCTAGTAACAAGTGTTAAATTATGTATTGACCCAAAAGCTTTTGCGTGAATGAGTGATTTAATATGGTATCAGAGAAGGTGGTCCAAAAGGTTTTGTGTTCAAACCCTTGTAATGTAATTTCCTCGCCAATTAATATTGACTTCTACTCGTCTTCTACATATTTCAAGCCCACAAATGAGGGAGAGTGTCAGATGATATAATATTAAATTTACCTTCACCCATCGGCTTAAGTTTTCGGGTAAATCGGTGATTTAACAAGGACATGGTTAACCATACAAGATATTATGTTAGAGAGTTATTTTTTTTGAGTCCTTAGATGGTGTACTCTGTCTGGGAGCTTGAGTAATTACACTTTCATAGACATTCAACCAGTTTTTCCATTTTTTCATAATTCTTTCGGCTAGGTTGAGACATCATCTATTCCCCTCATTTTCATAATCCTCCTGTCTCATTCATATTACCATTTCCCAGAAGTCGAAAAGTAAATTAACAACCTCCTATATCCAGTTTGAAGAGTATTCTCTCTCCCACGCTGTAGGATACTTGAAGACCATCATCATGAACCATACAAGATTCCTAATCACTCTAGCCTAAACACCATAAACGAATTATCAATTACGCTTCAAGGAACTGGAAGAAGGACCCCGCTTATCTTATAGAGTGACTGCCTTTCTCCCTTGCCCTAGTCTGCTAAAATCTAACAAGGTCCAATGCCCTCCAATCGAGGAATAAAGAATTACACAAATTACAAGTGCAATAATTCAAAACAACTATTAGCAATTGGTCCAACAACCTCCTAGTACTAAATAGGTAAAAAGAAATTAAGTGGTAAAGAGTGAGATCAATGAATGGAAGTTTTCAAGATAAGAGAGAAAAGATCATTTGGACTATCACTCAATGAAGCAACCACAACCTATAGCAGAAATTGCCATTGCGGACGCCTACCAGCCAGATACGTAGAGTTCTACAATTCATATAAAAAAGGCAACTAAGCAGAATGATAGAAATTACCTCCTGCAATTCCTCTAAGTTTGGGGATTCTCCGATAAAGAGGCATTTGTCCACCTTCGAATCCTTTTCTAACACCAGGTCCAGACCGTGATTTCTGTCCTCTCATTCCAAACCCACAGCTACCGCCCTGTCCCGCCGATATACCTCTCCCCTTTCTCTTGCCCTTCTTCCTCGAACCTGGCTGTGGTCCGAGATTGTCCAGACGAAACCGCACAGTCTCGACGGAGGAGGCAGACAGGGAAGAGGCAGCAGCCTGGTTGCGAACAACCAAGTGTTTACCATCTCCGACCTTGAATTTGAGGCTGAGTGAAGAAATGCTGAGCTGCTTTGAGTTCAGAATCTTCACATTTCCCTGGAAATGCAAGTGAATTAGAGTTTCGTAAATGATAAAAGCATCAAGGAAGCAGAAAATTGAACTAAGATAACGTGTCGAATTTGAAATTAAGAAAGTAAAGAAAGAAGAAGGGAAGGAATAGTGAAATACCTTGAAGGAAGTGGTTGGATAAGGCAGAGCAGTGGCAGTTCTGGTCAAGGAAGTCGAAGATAAGGAAAGAAGGGCAGCCATGGATAAACTGGGACTCGGTGTTTACAGTTGACGTTCTGTTCCTCTTACTCTTTTTTTCCAATGTGACGATGCGGGCCTAATGGGCCTTCGTTTTTGCAATCACGATTGGGTCTGTTAGACATTTTTGGGCTCTTCTTTGGTAGATTTTTTCTTAATTGCAATTGGAGCATTTTATGCCTAATAATTAATTGCAATTTTGGTGTGCTATTTGAGGTGTAGACTATTTTAGTATGAGTTATAATAGTTTGTGTTTCGAGTGTAGAATATTTTATTATTGGTAGAAAATAGTACATTGGAACAAAAAATGAAATAAACTATGAGTAGAAAATCGTGAATACTCTAACAAAGTAAGATATGAAAATTAAAATAGTAATGTTGTAGTTAATTGTAAGTTATAATAATTTGAAATACTAACTAATTATAATTGATGTCCCAAATGTGGAATACCAACTTCAAGTTGGTGGCCCAAATACCCCTAAATGTATAACAATATTTTTAAAGAATTGCAAATATAGCAAAATCTATTTTAGAATCCTATTAATTGGATCTAAATCTTGCTATATTTCTAATTTTTTTTTACATTATGTTATATCTATTAGTACTTTGAATTTGGTTGTTATAATTGCAACTATCCTTTTTTGTTCATGGTTCTTTAAAAAAAAATTAGGGGCAATCAGTAAACAACCAGGTGTTTGTGAAAGAAAAAAAAGTTCATATTAGTTTTTTTTTTTTTTTAAATACCCAATTACTAAATTTATACCAAATCCTTAACTACACAACGGGGTGGAATATTCATAATTTAAAAGCAAGTGTACTATATAACAATTTAATTTAACATCCCTATCGGCTATCTCTACTAAGTCTAATTACAATAGGTTTACCAAAATTGTCCGAGTGATAGACAACTGACTAGTGATTTGATTACTTCCAAATTTAAGCTTAATTACTGTTCACACCAGATTTTCAAAGAAATTTGATTAGTGAAATTTGAACTTTATATTTGTATTAATTTAAATATAATGTAGTGAGTATAATCTCTAATACATAATCCTTTGATGCTTTCTCTAAAAAAAAACAAACTTTGCTTCTTGGGCTTGTTGATCTTCTTGAATGATCGGTCTTTGGGCTTGATGATCTTCTTGAAGGATCGGCCTTTGGGCTTGATGATCTTCTAGGAGGATCAGCCTTTGGGCTTGATGATCGACTTAGATTGACATATGGCTTGTTCATCAGCTTGGATCGGCCTCTGGCTTGTTTCTGACTTTAAGAGCTTTCAGGAGTTTTAGTCTCCTAAATCTTCAGTCTTCAGGTCTTTAGAGCTTTAGAGGTTGAGAACTTTGATCTTCAGTTCTTTGGAACTTGAGAGCTTTAATCTTCAGAACTTGTGAGCTTAGGAGCTTCGGTCTTTAGATCTTGAAAGCTTTGATCTTCAGTTCTTTGGAACTTGAGAGCTTCAATCTTCAGAACTTGTGAGCTTGAGAGCTTCGATCTTCAGAGCTTTGATCTTTAGTTCTTTGGAACTTGAGAGCTTTAATCTTCAAGACGTGTGAGCTTGGGAGCTTCGATCTTCAGATCTTGAGAGCTTTGATCTTCAGTTCTTTGGAACTTGAGAGCTTCAATCTTCAGAACTTGTGAGCTTGGGAACTTCGGTCTTTAGATCTTGAGCTTTGATCTTCAGTTCTTTGGAACTTGAGAGCTTCAATCTTTAGAACTTGTGAGCTTGGGAGCTTCGGTCTTCAGATCTTGAGCTTTGATCTTTAGTTCTTTGGAACTTGAGGGCTTCAATCTTTAGAATTTGTGAGCTTGGGAGCTTCGGTCTTCAACATTCCGTTCTTCCCATCTTCAAGAAGTTGTAAACTTGAGATCGATTGGAGCTTCAATCTTCTGGAATTCAAGAAAGTTTTAATCTTCAAAGTCTTCAATCTTCAGAAGGTTGTAATCTTGAGGTCGATCAGAGCTTCGAAGTCTTGAAATCTTCAGAGCTTACATCTTCAAGTCTTCAACCCTTTGTTGTCAAATGCTTCCAACCTCCCCTCTAAACTAAATAGAGTTATCATGTGGGCTTTCGTGGGCTTGGGTTTGATTGGTCGATGAACTTGGCCCATTGGGCCCAACTAATTGGATTTGGGCCTTTGGGCCAAATTAAGTCTATTTTTTGGACTTGATTAAATTTGAGCCAAACATTAATAAATAATTAAACCAAAAATAATTATTTTGATCCAACCGTGACGATGAAAACACGTGGCACCATCGAGATTTGCTAATTTTGTGTCTTCAATTTAGGACACGTGTAACTTTTAATTAGTCTCAAATTAATTGTTTCTAATTTCGCCAGTAATTTGAGAAATGACGTGACAATTTGTGATTGATCCAAAATTTCTCCTTCAACAATTACTTCTATGCAATAAGTGAAGTGTTGTAAGGTATAATACAATGAGGTCCTTACTTGTGCCAACCTGAAGCTAATATAGCGATATTATTAATCTTTAAAATGTTAATACCGAAAAAAAATATCGAAGTCTTAATTTTATAAAAATGTTTATGAAAATATCTATGAAGTGTCAATGTTAGATGGATAATCCTATAAATTTTATAAAAACAATTTGTTCATAAAAGAAATATTTAAATTAATAAATAAAAATTTTATGTTTTTTAAACCAGTGAACATGTTTGTCACATATACAATATTCACATTGGAGACATTTTTTTTTTTCATAATTTTTTTAATAAAATAATGTAAATGTTGATTCACCCCTCGTGTCGAAATAGAATTCATAGAAATGTGATAATATTAATAGAATTATAATTTCATTAATGTTATTATTTCATCTTCCATCATACTATACAGTCCTAGTTGAAGATATATCTAGCCTTAAAAAATAACATACACATTGCACAGAAACTCTAAGATTGCTAAAAAAAAAATACACATTAAAGATGATTCATTGCACTAACAATGACTCGTCATTTTTCATTCTTAATTCAAATATATATATATATATATATATATATATATATATATATATATATATATATGAAGCAAATCAACTTTTAAAATTCAAAGTTAAATCTCGAATTGGACATTATAAAAGGGAAAAATAATATCGAATTGGAAATATTTCAATGATATTTTATTTTCTCTATTTTTCCAAAATAGAATATATATATATATGTATATATATATATGTGGAGGATCTTTTAAATAAAAATTGTAGTTGGTAGAAATAATTATAGAAATATTGTAGTTTGGAAAATATTTATAAGAATATTGTAGTGTGGCAGTGTTTTTGGCCGACTAGGTTGGGGACCAGAAAAAAAATGAAGTTGGTGGAGACTTAAGGTTTCAACACGGAAAAACTAAAAATAGCCAAGTAAAGTTGGTCGAGACTAAAAAATAAAGTTGGTCGACCAGAAAAAACTAAAAATAGAGACTAAAAATAGTGAATAAATTTGGTCGAGACTTAAATAGCTTTATATTTTAATCTTAGATTTTTTATTTGAAATAATACAATCAATCTTAGAAGTTTTAAATATTTTAATTTGTTCAATTTTTTAATTTACGTAGATAAATATCTATTTTAAATATCTCTTGGCTTTTTTCCTTTTCTTGCTCACGGCTTCTTTCATTTTCTTCTTTTCGATTTCAATTCTAATTTATTTCTAAATTATTATTACTTATCTCCTTCTATTCTCCACATTCAATAAAAAATTGCATTGCTCAAGCTGTGAGGTTTGTACATTTACTACTAAATTATTTTTTTATAATTAACTATAAATTTTGTCTCTATTCTCATACTATTCTATTTTTTAATAGTTTTTTTTAAGATCTATATTCTCATATTTTACATTATGTTTTTTTCATAGTTTTTGTTGTTGTTTCGATAACAAATAACAAAAAAGAAGCGACTTTGTCACTTTGAGGAAAAAAAAAGTAGAATCGTGGTTGAATTTGTGAGTTTTTTTCTTTCCAATTACTACTAGATAATTTTTTATATAGATAATTTGTATGTTTTACTCGAGAAATAAATAATTTTTTCTTTTAAATCAGGACTTTAAAATTAGGACCGATTGATCCCGATATTTTATACGATCAATCTATTCATCGATCAATCCATCCCCTTATAAGATATAGAAATATTGTTTGGGTTCACTGTTGACGGTAAGCCTGTTACTGGAGCAATGCAGAATGATTGGTTGAATATTTATTGGATGCTACTGGTGTAATCCCAGATAAAATTGGAGGATAAAGATTAAGTTTAATATTTGGTAGTGTGATGTCACTGTCATAGAAGGTTTATTGCAATGAGGGTTTCAATTGGGCAATTTGATAGGGATGCAACTCAATATTACATCAATTGGTATAATTAATATTGTTTAATGATTTTAAATTTAAATTTATTTTAAATATTATCTAATTGTTTTATAATTCACAGAGATTGAGCAATAGTAGCCTTCATAATGTTGCAACTGATCAAAATGGAGTGAAGATTTTCTTTATAAATAAAAATTTTGGGCCGAAAATAAAGACCATAAAATTGAAAATTTTAAATTGAGCTAACATAGTTAATTCAGAAAAAAAAATCCAATTTTTCTGGAAATGTCGAAATTTCTTGAAATTTTCTCGAGTTTTGAGTTTAATTTCTATTTGATATATAGGTTTCAAAATGTTACAATTAAATGATTATAATTAATTAAGTTTCATTAATTTTCATTACTTTTAAAATTAAATTTAAAATTTCACTTCATAATTATTTGAAATTTCTAAATTGACCTATCGATTTAAGAATATTTAAATTTTGGCACATAATTCTTCTTTTTCTACAAAATGAACTATATGTAAAACGTACTATCATTCCCATCCTTAAATCAAATTGAAATTAGAAATTCCACAAAAAAATATTTAGCTCAAGTTTACAAAATAAATCCAAAGTCGATTGGCCCATAATATTTAGGTTTTATAGTTAATAATTAGGTTAAAAAACACTTTTGGTCCCTAAACTTTTATGAAAATAACAATTTAGTCTCTAAACTTTGATTTGTAACGATTTAGTCCCTTTCACTCTAATTTTCCATTAATTAAATTAAGAAGGTGCATATAAGCTTTTAAGTCCTTACGCTAATAAGAATGGAGGTGCATGTTGTTAACATCACTCATTACCACATTTTACAATTTTTTACTTAAAATTTAGGAAAATTTTTAAAAATAGAAAATTAAGGGAAATTATTTACACAAAATATCAAAAGATTTAGATAATTGTGATAGACGCCGATAGAAGTCTATCAGAGTTTATCAATGATAAAAATGATGGAAGTCTATATTGATAGATGCCGATATATATATATTTTTTTTTTATCAATATCTATAAAAATAATTTGATATTTTCTGTGAAAAATTTCCAAAAATTTATCACTTAAAAACTTAATATTTTTATCAACATAGGGCTCAATTGGGCCTGCCCATATCTATGGGGGAATTGGAAGCCCAAGGAGGTTGACTAATAATGGGCCTGGGCCGGAGTCCTTTGGTCGGCAAGCAGGGAAGGGAAAAGATAAGGGCTTTTAACATAAATGGCCTCCACTGTTGTCTAAAATATCCATTTTTTTTAAAAAAAAGAGCATTTTTGTTTTAATATTTTCACTAATATCAATGATTATTTACAATTTAACTCTCATCTATATTTTATATAAATAAATAAACAAACTTAGGTTTTTGTGTATCCCTCCTTCATGCATAGTCTAGAAATTCGTGTATCTTCAATCTCTTTGGTCTCTCTCTCAAAACTCTAGTCATTCCATCTTCTTCAATCTCTCTCAAGACACTCTCTCTCTCATCTTTCCGGCCGCCGTCTCCCTCCCTCGGACCGCCTAACCACTGTCGATGACGCCGTGCACATCGTTCAACACGTCGTCCGCCGTTCCTGCCGTTCAAGTTTTGGCCGCCGTTTAAGTTTCGGTCGCCATTCCCGCTGTTCAAGTTTCGACCGACGGTGAGTTTTTTTTTCTCAATTTTTTCCGGCCAAACTTCTCCGATCTCACTCCAACTCGCGCGCCGCCAAGATCTCACACTTGTCACCAATCGCCGCCGCCGTCATAGGTTTATATGTACTTTTATGTGTTTTCGATATATAAATATATATATTTGTTTTTTATATATAGGGTGATTTTTCGATATATACTATGATATATATCTTCAATTTTTTATTGATACTTTCTGTTTTATGATAAATACACTAATATATGTTGAATATTAAGTTCATTTGAGATTTATATACTATGATAGATAAGTTTGTTTATTTGAAAATTATTAGGGAGCTTCGGTTAAATTTACTTAAATGGAATTTAGTCAATCTTACTAGTATATTCCATATATTGGTTAGAATATTTGCAAGTATATAATCATTTTCGATATATAGAGTGATTTTTCTATATATATTGTGATATATATTTTAAATTTTTTATTGAGACTTTCTGTGTTATGATATATACACTAATATATGTTGAACATTAAGTTCATTTGAGATTTATAAACCATGCTAAATAGAATCTAAATTGTAGTATATATGAGATAATAATGCAAAATACAAATGAACTCAAAATAAATAAGGAACTATAATAGACAAACTCAAATAAGACAAACCATCATATAAAAATTACATTAGAGTGACATATATATATAAGACATTCGGTGAATATATTACAAGCACACATAAACGTTGTCTAATTAGAAGGGTATATATATGAGAATACCTTATGTGTATACTAAATAAACAATGGAATATTACATGAAAACAAATATAACTCCAAATAAACGGTGGAATATATCACATAATATCAAAAAGCAAACGTTAAATAATATCAAACATTATCAAATAAATGATTGATACGTGAAAAGGAAAATAAAAAAAATATTAAATACATTTTCTCTCTCCAATTGAGAATGAAAAAAAAAAAATTTAAAAAGATTTTCTCTCCAATTGAAAATTAGAAGAAAAATCATATTAAATACATTTTCTTTCTTCATCATTAAGGGAACTTTGAAAATAGGAACAATAACTATGAAATTCGGATATAAAAAAATAAAAAAAAAAGATAAATTTGTCAAAAAATAACACTAAATGCCTTTCTTGACATTTTTGAAATATAAGGCGAAAGATGATTATTTATGTAAAAATCTCAAAAAGATAACACGTGTTCCTACCGACTTGCAGATTGTTTGATATCTACAGTTTACCCAATCCAACACCAACAGTTTATACTGCCACTCAATTTTCAAATTTTCAATTTTGAGTTTTGACCCTCAACTTTTAAAAACGACTTATATCTAACACCTTTCAATTTAATTCCTTTTTTCTCATCCACGGTCCCCCAATATTCCAACAAATACTTCCCATTTTTTCCTTTATAAGCCCTTGTATTTTCCTCAAAATATTAAAGCAGTCAAAGCCGACTGTGTTGGTCATAAAAAAAAAATAAAAAAAAAAAAAGTTTTCAAATTCTCAATTTGTGTAATAAGTAGGATTAAATGGTCGGTGGGAAAGAAAAAAAAAAATGATATCACATGCGTATGCCCATGCAATTCTTTTTGTTTCCCTTTCTTCATTTAATTGCGGTACCGTCAAAACCAAATTATATCTCTCTATTTCCATTGGATTATATTTCCTTTTTTTCTTCTTCCATTTTGAAAAAAGTACCCTAAATTCATATCATTCAACTCAATATTTCCTCTTTATTGCTCCTTAATTTCAAGTGAAGCTAAAAAGTAAAGTTACTTTAAAAAAACAGTTGAACATGCTAGAAATAGTAATAAAGAAGAAATGATTAATTATCATATGTTATGAGTATACGTGACCATTCTTTTTTTTTTTTTTTTGGTTGAGAAAAAAGTATCGGTACATGATCGTAAAATCAAGAACTTTTTACTTTTCTTTTTGTCTTTCATTTTTTTTAAAAAAAAATTATGATATTTGATGATCGGAAAAGAGAGTGAAAAAGAAAAAAGAGTCGACAGTTTTCATGAAAAAAAAAAAACTATGTGCGTGGAAAAAAAAGTTCGCCCGAAAAGTAGAGAAAGGTTGAATTTTAGAAGCTGACTTTTTATATAGTTTTCTTATTTTAAAAAACCAAAACGAAATCCTTAACAATAAATCATTAACTTTTGACTTTTTAGTTTTTTTCTTCCCCTTCAAAAAGAGAATGAGGAAGTTACATTGTTTGCGGAGACTTCTATTATTATTATTATTATTATTATTATTATTATATTTTGTTTTTTTTTTTTTAAATTCCTTTTTTTTTCCTTTTTGTTTTTTGTTTTTTTTTTTTACTATTTTTCGACATCTTTTACAACTTCCCAGACTAATTGCAAGTTACTGTCGATCGGTTAGGTAACTGAAAGAAAAAAAAAAACTTTTTTTTTTTTTTGGTTACGCTTAAAAAGTAGAAAAGTAAATTTATTTTATTTTAATTATATATATATATATTTTTAAAAAAAACTACTTTTATGGCTGACTGTCGGTTCTCTACAATTTCACAATAAAATTTCCTTTTATTTATAAATGTCGGGGAAAAGTTTGAAGTTTGAAACAATATAGTTTCTTTTCAAAATTTCAATCCTTTTATTGAATACTACTCCAAAAGTTGATATCCTTTTCTATTGATTATTCTAATTTTTCTAATTCTGTACATATTTTATTATCATTTTATAAGTTTGTATTAGCCAATAATTTGTTGTATTTTAAAAGAGTATGCAATTAAAGAACAAATATAAGACAGTAAACATTTTGACAAAAAAAAAAAAAAAAAAAACTTTAGAAGAAATGAATATGATAATATCTATTATTAATCATTACTTTCTTACCGTCCAAATTGAATATTAATTCAAAAGCTTTCACCCCTTTTTTTTTTTTTTTTTTTTTTTTTTTTTTTTATTTTGATATCCACTACAGTTTTTTTTTTTTACATCCGTGAGCGTTCGGACCAGCTTACGTGCACATCAACTAATTTCACGAGACAACTAATCTCATGGGAGAGCCCACCTGACCTTACAACATTCGGATGATAAAGAAATCCATAGGATATTAAATCATAAGTAGATGTTGCCACCATAGATTGAACCTATGACCCATTAGTCTTTTGGCCTTTCTTTTATGTTTCCACTACCATTAGGTTAATCCATGCTGGTTTGGAATTGGAAGTTGAAAACTAAGACAATGATAATTTACACATATTTTCCATCTTTAAACAAAAACCTTTCCAAGTTTCAACGCACTTTGTCTATTTTCTTCTTCATTATATTAGACCATGCCCTTTTTAATTTTACTATTCAACTTTGACAATTTTGAAATCTCAATTTGAAATTCAAAGAACTTTAAACTAATATTTTTTGATTAATTGATTCAAACCCTTTTGATAAAAAAGTATTTTAATTATGTTGATGTGCTCATGTTACGCGGTAATCCTTATTCAACCAAAATTTAAAGGAATTTGACCATGCAAATATATGTATGTTTGAATTGATTAATTTGATTATTATATAAATATATATTAATAATAAGGGAAATTTTCACAAATAGAAAAAATGTCAAACTATTTACAGAAAATATAAAAAAAATCACTGAAAGACATTGATAGACTTCTATCAGCATCTATCAGTGATAGACTTCTATCATTTCTATCACCGATAGACCCTGATAGGCTTCTATCATCATCTATCCAACTATCTAAAAATTTTGCTATTTTGTGCAAATAGTTTCCTTTATTTTTTTATTTTTAAAAAGTCCCCTAATAATAATGGTTGAAATGACAAATTTTAATTATTTTAAAGTTAAATAAAAAAAAAAAGTTTGTAAAAAAAAGAAGCTGCTAAAATGCTTCGATTCAACTTATTAAAAAAATGAGATCTCCTTGGGTTCTAAAGTGTGATTTTGCTGTCTTTGACTGCAAATGAAGACAGGAAAATTGAGAATGTTCAAACAATTTTCTACAAAACCACGACTTGAAATGGAATTCAAAGATTGAATTTCAAATTTCAAACTTTTATTTTTTCTGTCAAATAATTAAGAAAAAAGAGACAATTCATATGGATGTAAGTTTATGTTTTTTCTATTTATTTTATTTTTTTCTTTTTCCTGTATCAAAGTTGAGAATGAGGAGATGTTCCTAAGTTTAAGGCATTGAATTGGCGAATTGGATTGCTTGAGGCAACGGCACAACACATGACTAGTTTTAAATCCAAATAAAGATCCATTAACTAAAAATACTCGTTTCATAATTATTTTTTTAAAAGTAAATTATTTTAAAACTCTATTTCTATTTATTATTTTCTTGTTTTATTTTCATACGTTTAAAAACATTTGTAAACACAAAGCCACATTTTGAAAACTTACAAGGAAAATTTTAAATTTGGCAAAAATTCAAATGTGTTTTTAAGATATGTGAATATGTTAGCAAAAATTTGTGAGGAAACAAGTATAATTCAAAAATAAATAAAAACAAAGACCCCAAACATCTCATTCTCAAGCTTCCTAAGCTTGCATTCTAAATACGGGCTTCTTAAACTCAAACTTTTTAAACCTACATTTCAAACACAGTTTTTTAAATTTAGGCTACCTAAACCACCCGACTTAACATTGTCAGGCTTAAAATTTCAAACTTGCTTGTTAAACGCCGCTTAATTTTTGGTTTTTGAAAAATAAGTTTTTATTCTACTTTAACACTATAAGTTGTTTTGTTTTGGTCTCACTTTCTACTTATGTTTTTCTTAACCAAGCCAACTTTTGAAAAATAAAGATAAATAGTTTTTTTTAATATCATTTTTAGAATATCACTAAGAATTCAAATGTGTTTATTTAATAAATGTGCGAAAGCATAGAGAGAAAAAAATGTAAAAAACAAAAATTTCAAAATTTGGTATAAAAATTCAGAACGATGGATGATTCATGTGCTTTTTAGAAAATACATCATTCTTTGAAAAATAATATATAGTATATGAGATAGTGATTTGCCAACTACAAATCTAGAGATCATCAAGAGTCATGATCTAAATGAATAATACAGAAAATCTAAAAACCTTATCAAGATTTGATGAGGTTGCAAATTCATAAAATTAAATTTCTTCAAAAAAGAAAAAAAAAAAAAATCAATCATTAGACGTTCCATTATTTGATAGCATATAAATCATTAGAGCGGGTTATGGAATTACTCATTTAATCAGTCTTTTGCCTAAGAATGACGTACGACGCCTTCATTTGAAAATTTTAATATGATTTGAGGCATGTCCATTTTTCCTATCATTTTGCTTTTTAAATGAACATATACCTATCTAAAGTCATAAAATTAAAATCTACTGCCAAGGAAATTAATTAATAACCAAACAAAAAAAAATTAACGAGAGAGAATAAGTGAAATATAATATGTTTTAATATTTTTTAAGGTGGAGGGGGACAAGGAGAAGTGTAGCATTGTGGTTAATGTATATTGTAATAAGGAAGAATGAGGTGCTATCCTTCCTGATTGGTCCCCTAAACAGAAGCTGAAAAGAAGCATTACATAAGTGCACTAGTTGGGAGGTTGGTGGAATTTCAGACATAAAATAAGAGGTGGGTCTCAAGTATGTTACACTCCAATTATAACACCCTTTTTCTTTAGGCTACTTGTCTAGGGCGTCAACGCGGTGAGGACAACTTTTGTAACATCGGTGAGAACAACTTTTGTAACATCCGAGTTAAAAAAGATACATAAATGAATCGATACCAAATCTGAATAAGAGAGATCTTAAAGATATGAAAGTATAGTTAAGAAATACTTAAAAGAATTGAAAGTTACTACTCATATCAACAAAGTGCACCTTTTTTTTCGATAGTTCAATTATAGGAACTTGGGAATAATTGTCACACTTTGCTCCAGATTATCCTACTAAACCATCCAAGATGAGATGTGATGAGAGTAGACCTTGAGCATGCAATGGAGCCTATCATCAAATTCTCCTTGAACTTGAAACTTCACTAGAATGAAATACCTTATACAATACAACAATTACACAACTACTAAAACTCCATTCCATATAACTAACTATCTCATCCACGAACAACTTAGTAAATTTTTCCACCAACTCATAAACTTAATTCACATTTGTTAGCAGTCTTGCCCAACATACCAATCATCCACGGACTACCATTGCTACCATCTTGAGTATTAGAGAGATCAAATAATAAATCTATTTAGTAAGCAAGCTTCCATTCTAGTCGCTATGGAGTTGGTAGTGATTTTCTTAGGAAGCATGCGACGAGGGTAAAAAATGCTAAAATGATATGTGAGAATTTGTGGGGATCGTTTTTCACTCTTAGAAGTGATTTAAGACAATCAAAGATGACGTGACTAGGTCGCAGGGGATGCAGGAGAATGCCGAGATCATCAGGTATCGAATTCGAATTCTGAATCCTGGACTTGAGGCGTTACAATTTTTGTAAAAATCTTTTTTAATGACTAGAAAAATACATGAATGAACCTAATATCACATATAGAAGGAATCATTAAAGATAATCATATCATAGGGAGAAATTTTAATGTCGGACGACCTTGCAAATTTTATTTTATTTTTTATTATGTTATTTTAATTAACATGTGAGTGAAGACAAAATATTGAGAAACAAGTGGTTTGGTTTTGGTTTTGGTTGGTTTGTAGGACAATGGACCCATTCCCATAAGGCCTGCCGCCCGAAGTGTGTATCACGTGGCGACAACATTCCAAACATACCCTTCCTTCTTACATTATTCTTGCCTTCATTTTCAAACACTCTCTCCAGACACCCACTTTTTTATGTTCTCAAACATATAATTAATTAAACCAAATTTGTATTTGAGCACCAAAATTAATTACTATTTTTGTAATTTCAGCAACTGTTTTTTAACTTTGCAAATATATCAAAAAAAAAATATTACTTTTTTTTTTTTTTACTTTTCTATTATTCTAATTTTAACTTTTTTTTTTTTTTTTTTTTTGTTTATAAACGTTTATATCAATAGTATATTTGATATATTTTATGTTTGGTATGTGACGTGTGTCAACATGTATATTAATAGTATGTTTGATATACTTTATATTTAGTAGATAGGTAGTTATATAATCGATATACCAAATTTACCATTCATTATACTAAATTTATTATATAATAAGTGTTCATGCACTCGTTATTATTCGTTTTTATATGATTAATTTTCTAATATCTCATCATCAACTTCCAACAGTTCAATTCATCGTATTGATAACTATTTTGAATGTATGTTGATAAATTATTAATACACCATAGTCACACTTGAAGCTGAATTTTGAATAAGTGGTTATTTACTATTAATATACTAGAACAAATGTATTATTAAAAAGTACTAATATACTAATGATACACTAATGGTCTAAGTTGATTCACTTATTAAAGTCTAAGACTTTAAATCGATAGAATTATTGGTTTGAAGTTTTAATTAACAAAACCCTCAAAGTTTAAAAATCAAAGTGAGACGGTAATTGACATATATTTCTTATCGTATTTGCACTTTCAATAAATCTTAAATTTAGTCCTTACGACTAGTTTATTGTTGATTTTTTAAAAATATTTTATTATATATATTAATATCTTCACTATAAAAATTTGTGTTTGCATTATATGTTATTTATGATTTTGGCCTTACAGTTTAGAGATGCACACTATATACAAACTCTCCAACCTCCACTTGCTTCTCTATAATGTGTATTATTTGATTTTCTTCTTCTGGCCATGGACGTAGCTAATACATTGTTAGTGAACCACATAAATCTCTGTGTCGATTTTTACTATTTACATTCTCTTACTTTATTTCTTTGTCAATTTCATAACAAAAATTATTATTAATATTTAATCAATTTTGATTAAAAAAAATTATTTTATGTATTTAATATAAAGAACTTTTGTTGTTCACCTATCTAAAAAAAAAAAAAAAAAAAAAAAACTCTTGTGGTTCACATTTAGAATTGAGGTAATTAGATTAAATGTAATATAAACAATAGGATAATTATTTTGAATGACAATAATGTTGACAATATTTTTAAATATAGCAAAATGCTATTATTTATTAGTGATAGACACTGATAAACAATCACATTTTGCTATGTTTTGTAAATATTTGGTATCATTTTGTTATATTTAAAAATAAAAATAAAAATAAAATATCAACATACATTTTTGTGAAACATGTGTAATTTTTATATGGAGGAAAAGATCTTGACTCGTGTAGATCCCACGAAATAACTAATTCTATGATATTTATTAAAATAGTTTTAATTTTTTTTTTTTATTGAAATTATAAGTTAGTACACAAAACAATAATAATAATAATATGTGGAGAAAATTAACGGTCTTGCAATGATGAAAAGTGAATTTTAAATATTATACTTTTTTTAGTTTGACGGATGAAAATTTTTATACACCCGTTGGTTACACTTCAGGCTCGTATAAAATATAATTTGATTATTGGCTTTCATGACTTTTTTCCACTCTTAAAAAAAAAAAAAAAAAAAAAAAAAAAAAAAAAAAAAAAAAATCTGCTCAATTCTATTAAAAAAAATGTCATTATTTCTTAAAAAAAAAAGTTAATGATTTCAAAAGTAGCAAAAGAAAAATCAATGCTGTTCTCAAATAACCAAAAGATTTTTTTTAGAAATAATTATTAATTTACGAATGAGAAAAGAAAAATTGAATACAGTACTGTTGTAATATCATGATGCTTAATTCTCATAAAATAATTTTATAAATGTGAGAGGGTAGATTTGAGCTTCTCAATTAATATTTTAATTATTAAACTATATATTATAAGTATATAAATATTATTCGAATAAATATATATAGTTTAGATGTAATTTACGTATACTTTAGAAATTTAAATCTTCCATTTATATTCTAAAAATTAATTTTAACTTTACCTTGAAAAGTCTAATAATATAAATAAATTTCTAGATGGGTACTCTTTTATTCAAAGGAAAACATAATTTAATTGGGTTTTAGAAAATGAAAATTTGACTAAAAATGAAACAAACCGATTATTTGGAAAATAATAATAAAAAAAAGGGTCCAGCAGAAAAACATTCAAATAAATAGGTTGCCATCCAAAGTTGAAGGAACACTAAGAGAGAGAGAAAGAGAAATGCGTGTTGATTCAACGTCTTGCTCTAATCTTATGACACTCCCTTCTTCTTCTTCTTCTTATTCTTCAGCTAAAATCTCCTTTCTAAAGCTTCCCTTTTCTCGCCGGAGAAAATGGCAGCGAGTGAAGGCCATTGCCGGCGCCGCCGGGAAAGAGATCAAGATTCTCGTGATTATGGGCGCCACCGGGTGCGGCAAATCCGGCTTATCCGTTCAACTAGCCTCTCATTTTCCATCTGAAATCATCAACTCCGACAAAATGCAGGTTTATAAAGGTCTTGACATTACGACTAACAAGATTCCCTTTCACGAACGACATGACGTCCCACACCATTTACTCGGCGACGTCGATTCCCTTCACGAAGAATTCACTCCCTTTCATTACAGAGTCCGTGCCGACAATGTCGTTTCAGATATAGCCTGTAGGAAGAAACTACCTATTCTCGTAGGTGGGTCCAATTCCTTCATTCACGCATTGCTCGTGAACCATTTCAATCCAAACGACGACGTTTTCTCTCATATTCCCAAATCCGTTATTTCATCCGATTTACGTTACCGTTGTTGCTTTCTCTGGTTAGACGTCGCGTTTCCCATTTTGTCAGAATATCTTTCAATCCGAGTTGATGAAATGCTCCAACTCGGAATGTTTGAGGAATTAGCCGAGTTTTATGATCCCGAAACGGCGGAAACGACGCCGTATACTGGGATTAGAAAAGCAATAGGAGTGCCGGAGTTTGATAGGTACTTCAAAAAAAACCCGCCGAGTAAAAAAAACGGGATTGATAGAGAGGCGTTTGAAGAAGCGGTTAATGCCATAAAAAGAAACACGCACGTGCTGGCGGAGAGACAGATAAGGAAAATTTTGAAACTGAAAGGGGCGGGCTGGGATATGCACGTGCTCAAGGCGACGGAGGCGTTTAGGGCGGTGGTGGAACCGGGATCCCGCCGGAACCGGAAGGAGATTTGGGAGAAGCAGATTTTGGAACCGAGTTTGAGGATTGTAAAGCGCTTCTTGGAGGAGTAGTTTGTTCGTTCATTTGTAAGTTATAATATAAACTTTTTTTTTTTTTGTCCAACAATTGAAAACCCGACGGAACGCGAACGGAAGTTTGAGTTGGAGATCGACGACTGGATTTTCCCGGCCGAGAATTGGTTTGTACTTAGCGAGTGAAGATTGTCCAAAATAAATTTTAAAACACATACCCGACATTCAATATACCATTTTTTATTTTTTTTATTTTTGGTGCTTTCAACACTATTTTTCTTCTGAATCTCTATCTCTTAAATTCCTTTTATATGGTGATGAAATTAAATAAATAAAGTTGTTATGTTCACTTTGTACGTATTTTATTAGGTTATGTGATCAATTTAGTATAATATTCTCAATATCTTTTTAAAATCAAAGCTATGAATCAAATTTGGTTATCTATTTCTTTTATATTTTAGAGGTCTTTTCGACCTTGTAGGTAGTATTTCTAACTCTAATAACCTATAATTAATTATCTTATTAATATTTCAAATTTCTTTTTTTTTTTTTTTGGTTATGTTTACTATTTTTTATCCCGAGTAAAATAATATCACTTAAAATACAGACTATTGTAATTAATAAATTATTTAACTTCCTAAATACCTCCTTAAAGATTTTGGTTGTCATAATTCATTTTTTTTACAAGAA
Source organism: Lagenaria siceraria (assembly GCA_002890555.2). Lineage (NCBI taxonomy): Eukaryota > Viridiplantae > Streptophyta > Magnoliopsida > Cucurbitales > Cucurbitaceae > Lagenaria > Lagenaria siceraria. The sequence goes on from CM016484.1 coordinate 27,409,843, forward strand.
TATAATCAAAACTTACACCAACAGATCTCACTTCTCAGCGCTAACCACTAATTAATATAGCTTCACTATAAGTCCAACATTTAAATCCTCCAAAGTTAAATTCAATTCCATCTATCTGTATAATAAAAATATAATGTTCGTACCTCCCTTTTGAATATACACAGTAGAAAAGCCCTTTTTAAGGGGAAAGAAAAAAACAGAGAGAGTAAAACATGAAGAACATAAAAGGAAAAAGAAAGAAAAAAAATAGTCTAATTTTGCATCTGCCTAAGACCATTCAATTAACAACATCATACTAGAGTAAGCACATGGATAAGACAAGCTATAATGAACTTGAAACCATCAATTCTTATCGTGACAATTTTGGTCTTCCCAAAATTTATTATTACTTTCATTCAAAGCAGTTGATGGGATTATCATAATAATCATATTAAACAGGATCTCACAATCTATCTAGTCTAGCAAAAACACACTGTTGATACCAACAAAATGATCAACTGTAAATTTATATTTGGAAGAAAAATAGTCTAAATGTCTGTAAGAAAAAAGAAATTGAGTACCAGTATCAACACACGCATCCTTTCGACCAATGACTTTGGTGGTTTTTAGGCTAGCAATACATAACCGACATTTCTAGAACTGTTGAGCCGTTACTCATTGAGTGGTTACCATTGCTCTAAGCTCTCTCATAAATCTTCTGAGCTACGTCTATCTATATGCTTTCTTATCTTCGTAGATTCTCGGTATTGACCTATCTCAGTATACCCATTACACACAATATTTCATAACTTTTCTTTTTTGTGTCTAAGAAATGTGTAATTTTTTTAAAAAAATTTGGAGTCGATGGTTTGATGTAAAGAAATGATGGTACGAAATTTCAAATGGGGAGGGGGTAGTTTTAAGAGTCAAATAACACATTAATTGAAGATAAATAGACATAATTGAAAAGAAAATGATAAGATACATCGATTGAAGACACGTGAGGAAGAATGAAATATTTTCTATGGTTGGGTAAATGTCATATTAAATGGGGACCAAACTAAAATCGAAGACCAAAATTAGGCTTAGGTTTTGAAATAGTTATCTATCATTTTCATGTTTCCTGTAAATCAATCCTTCTTCCTTCTTTCTTCGTTTTAGGAAGCTAGATGTCTATTCCAACAGCAATCTAATCGGTGATAATAATTTAAATGGGATTCCAAATTCCAATCATTTCCCTTTTCCAATCTCTCTCTCTCTAAATTCTTATATTAACACACATGTTTTTGATATGGACATTTCAGCTACAAATTATTTCATTTGCCTCTTTAATATGTATATCCATTTCAAAATTTAAATTAATTAGATCAAACACATAAAATATGCATCGTACAACACAACATGAAAATAATCTAGAATTATTGAATTTTGGGGACCCATATGATCATATATTATTATTGTTGAACTAATTTGTTTGTCCACTTCCATTTAATTTGATTTTAAGTTCCTGAACTAACCCAATATCTAGATTTCAAGGTTTTACAATTATATATGTGCATTATTATTTTAATATAAGAAAAAAAATGTTAATGAATGTGTTTGTTAGAAAACATGCGCATGTTTTCCAATTCCCAATAGAAACAAAGAGTGAATATGTTTATTAGCCCATAGTTTTTATTTTAAATCCAATTTTGGGTCACCTAGGGTTTACAAGCTCAAGTGGGGGTGTGGATATTTGAAATTTTATAATAGAATACAATTATACACATTTAAATTTGTGTTTCAAATGTGTGGCTCCATGATTAATACTAAGTGTGACTTCAAAGATAAGGTTCAAAAGCTTGAAATGATTTTAATGTAGTTTATGAAATTGGCTTAGTTTGTAGCATCTATGTATCTTGGGGAAACCCTACTTTTTATATATTATTATCTAATGTTCAATTAGATAACTATATTTGAGTTTCTATGTAAACATTGAAATTCTTAGTCAATTTCTAAGAACAATATTACATTTAAAAAAACATACATGTACTTAGAAAGCTTTTGTTTATGTATATTTTCTATTTCTAATATAAACAAAGAAAACCTTTGAGTTTGTTTGAAGGTAAGTTTAAAATATATAAACAAATTAAAAATATATGTTATTGAAAACTTTGTTTGTATGCATAATTAAGCTATATATTGATTTCTTTTTATGGATGGACTTGATGTCCAGATAATCCATTGAGATTAATATAAAAGAAAAGTTGCAATATAACAATCAAATTTAAAGTATTACCATATATAACAATATTTTTTAAAAAATTACAAATATAGCAAAATCTATTCGTGATAGACTTTTATGGTCTAGGTGGTCTATCAACGATAGAAGTCTCGCTAATATTTTGTTATATTTACATTTTTTTTTAAAATGTTGTTATACACTTGGTTATTATTCCTAAAATTGCTACTCATTACAATTGTCCTAATATAAAATGATCCACAATATATGATTTTTTTTTAACAAGCTAATTATTTTTGTTATACACTTGGTTAAAGCTATTTATGAAACAGCAATTTGTTCAATTGACAAATGTGGAAGTTTGCCAAAGTATATATATATATATATATATATATATATATATATATATATATATATATAAATATATACGCGCATTTTGTCAAATTATTTCATTATAATTTATGAGGTGACAAATTATTTTCACAGTGGAATATAGAAAAATGTGTGTTATTAAGGTTTTTAGTATAGTATTGAAAGAGTAAGAGGGTGCAGCATAAAAAGGTAATCCATGTACACTTGAAAGGATTGGAAGGTGCAGAAACTAAACTGCCTTCTTAAGGAGACCAAGCAAGCAGCTGGCAGACAATATTATAAAAATAAAAAAAATAAAAAAAACCCCTAAAATCGTAATAAAAAAATAGAGACAAAATAGTTACAAAATTCGAAATAACAAAACATTTATATTAAAAAGAAGAAAATGATAAGGAAAAAAAACAGTGATTGCATATAGCATACGCATGTATGTAAAAAGGGGAAATGGGGAAGCGGCAGAACTGGAAAATGGACATGCCTGGTCTTGGAGAATGTTGTTTGGAGCCATTAAAAACTGAACCAAAAAGTACATATATAATTCTATAATATTATATATATAAATTATTAAAGAAATAAAATCAAAAGAAATGAATTAAAATTAGGGTTTGGCAACTGAAATGGGATTCAGACTTCAGAGAGAAGTCAGTAGGCGTGCGGCTTCCTTCTTCTGCATGCGCATGATCCTATAAAAATTAATTAAACCAAATACTAAAAACCCTCTTTTTTTTTTCTTTTTTTTTTAATTTTTATTTTCTGTTTCACTGCCAGTTTGGTGGCCGGCAGCCGGCTCTGTTCAGCGGTTTCGATTTCACCACTTCACCGTCCTCTTCTACTAAACTGTACTCTACCTTCCTAATCCTACATTCCTACTTATGTTATCATTATTCTTTTTTATTTCTTTATTTTATTGCTATTACATCTCATTCTTTTTATTTTATATTCTCTACTTCACTCCCCACCTAATGTTCAATTATTTTATAATCTTCACTCTCCTCGTACTATCAACTTATCCATCACATTTCCCTTTTTCTATATTTTGCAACACAAAATTTTAAACTTTTATCTACTAAATTTATTCATTTTCAATTTTTTAGAATATATAAATTATTATGTGTAATTTCGACCAAGAAAAAAAAAAAAGATAATCGACATATTACTTCATAATAAAAAAATATATATAATCAACATAAAACAAGAATAGAAACAATAGGTAAAGAAAATATCAACACCGAGCCAAAGATAGTACTCGAAGATCAAAATAGACATAATAGAAGGGACAACTTAGGCCCAAGTTGGCATGCTACTACCAAGATGCCCTACGAGATATGTCTCGTGCATGTATTGATCCAATTAAATGGATAGTTATTTCGATTTAGTCTCAAAATCTTAATTCATATAGTATTGGTGATCTACACCTATATATACCAAGATAAATAAGTTAATTAGAAATTTCAAACTCTAAACCGATTTAAGCATGAAAGATTTGTGACAAGTACCAAACTAGTATACAAATCTTTTTAATTTATAGATCATGTTCTTTTTCCATCAAAATAACCATCTCGCTATACAAAAACAAAAAGTTATTAAACATTTTTTTAAAACTTCTATTAACTTACTAGACTAAAGCTTGAAAGTTTCGAGCTCGTGATTAAGACTATTATTACTATTATTATTATTATTATTATTATTATTGCAAAGAAGAAGCGCAACTTTGCATTCTAGTTCTAGAATCATAATATTACTGTTCTTAAAAAGAAAGGAAAAAAAAAAAAAAAAAAAAAACTTTTCGAAAAGATGGGAGTGGGCCGAGTGGTGGAGACACTATGAGGCGGCCCATGTGCAGTTTGTAAACGAACCCAATTCTGATTAAAGAGATAGGCCATTGTCGTAGGCCCAATCCAAATGCAGTTTTTCAATCTTGATTTTATTATTATACTATTTTATGTGTGTATATACGTAATTTTAAATTTATTTCATAAAAACCTTTCCATAAACTTTAGGATAAGTTTTAGGAAAAAAAATATCCATTTATACTTAACTTTAGGGGTTGTATGAATTTAAACCTTGAACTTTTGCAAACATATCAATTTACATCCTCCATTGTGTTTCGTTCGGAAAAACTTCATGTGAAACTTATAATTGTATCAATTAAACTGTCATAAATTAACCAATTTAGACATAGCTAGAATCTCCTTTGAGAACCATTTATACATTTATTCTAATTATCATCCATCTTGTAAAACTAACTTTTGAAGAAGTCTACACACGTCTTGAAATTAATGCATTGATGACTTTCAAAAGTAATCGTAATGAATGACTTACATTGATTGACTTATGAAAATTTAAGAGTTTAATTGACTCAAATTATAAGTTTCATACATTATTGGTCGAACGAAACTTAGATGAGAGTGTAAATTTATACACTTATGAAGATTTATAGTTTAAATTGATACAATTATTAGTTCAGAGTCTTAATTAATATAACTCCCAAAATTTAGAGGTATAAATTGAGATTTTCGCTAAATTTTATTTATGTTCATAAACTTTAGAGTATATTTGAATAATACCAAAACTTTAGGGCACATTTTACTTATGTCGTCAACTTTCGTTCATTTTTAAAGGTTCACAGCAAATGTTTCAATGAGAGTACAATAAGTGTTATCTTAATTATCAAATTAATTAGTTACTCTACTCCCAAATTATATTATAACGTCGTTTTTTAACATGACTAATACTTTTTTTTTTTTTTTTTTTTTTTACAAATCACCAGCCCTTACATCATATTTCCATCTTCATTTTAAATGGAAAAGTTAATGATCATGGTCATCTTGAAATAATTTCAATAGTTGCAAGTTTCAATTTTATAATTGCGCTGTCACATTTAGTTGACCACTCACAGAAAGATTATTTTGAAACAAATGTAAGCAGTAAGCGTATAAATAAAAATTTGAAGTTTTTATTGAGACCTATCCCAAACCCTAAAGTTTTAAGCACTTTTTGTGTAGTTTAACCAAATATTTCCTTTTAAAAATATATTATAAAATTAAGGGTTATTTTTAAATATAGGAAAATGAACCAAAATATTTACAAATATAGTAAAATTTCACTGGCTATCTGCGATAAATCGCGATAGACTACTATTTTTGTTTGTTTGTAGTTTATCGTAGTAGACAATAAAATTTTACTATATTTATAAATATTTCTTTTAGTAATTTTATCATTTAAAATAATTTATCTGATTAAAAAAAGAAAAAAAAAGTTAAAAACAAAGGTGGTCGTTATACGAAACTTGTGTAATTAAAAAAAATAAATTGGATGGCGTGAAAAAGTATGGTAAATTTCAAACATCAAATAAACATAAGTTATTTATTAATATAGTTCATTTTCATTCATGGAGACTTCTTTAGTTTTGAGGCGTTCACATTAACCAAAGTTGAATAGTGTATTAAATTGTAAATGTTTATATTCCCAGAAAAGCAAAGTTATGTTGATTTCTTGGAATCTTCTTCCTTAAAACATTAAACAACATTGAATTCTAATTACCAGGAGTTGACATTCTTACTTTTTCAAAGCTTTTTAATATATATTTTTCAAGTACAAGTGTGAAAAGCGCAAAGCCTGGTTTCAAGTAATCAACGCATCATTTTTCAATAGTTTTCCGTTAGCTTAGCTAGCAGTTACCAACTTAGCACTTGACTTTTCTTATAGAGAAATATAATATATATATATATATATATATATACTTTGCATGAAACGTGTTTAGTTTCAAATACTCGTTAGTATATATTATTCTAACAATTATTGTCAAAATTCAATTTCCTAGACTTTCGATCATCCTTCCAAAAAAATAAAAACTTTATAGGAAAAGAGATCGATACTGACTTTGATTCTTAAATTTAGAATATAGTTTTCTATTTGGTCTATTTTTGTCTTTCATATTTTATTTTTAATTTTTAGGTTTGAGAATGTTGCATTTTTAGCCTTAAGTTTTGAGTTTTTTTTTTTCTTTTTTTTAGAGAAATTTTGAATTTTGAATTTTATTTGCATTTAAAATTTAAAATTTTATTTGCATTTAATCTTTATATATATATATATATATATATATATATATATATATATATATATATAAGTGTTTGAGTAAGTTTGCACGCCACTCGACTAATCTCACGAGACAACCTACCTGACCATGATTCTTACAACATTTGGGTGTTAAGAAAACTTGTAAGATGTTAAATCTTAGTTAGATGGCCACCATAGATTATATTGAACTCATTCCTTCTATATCCTTTATTTACTACTAAATCAATTGTTGGTTTAATTGTATTTGATCATTATATTTCAAGATTTACATTTTTACTCTTGATTTTTTCCTAAATAATCATTTACAGTCATTTGTGTTAATTTTTATTAATTAGTTTAAATAATTACCATTAATTATAATTATGTTAGTCTCATTAAATTTAGATCATTATTAAAATTAATTAAAAACTTTCACATCAGACATATTGTTTCAAACTAATTATCTCAAAGTTAACACACATTAAAGGCTAAAAATGAGCCTGGAGAAATGAGAACTTCAGGATACAAGTGTAAATAAAGATAAAATAGAAATTAAACTCAAAATTGAAAAGTAAAAATATAAAATTTTAGAACCTAAAAACAAAATAGAATTTAAATTCAAAAGTATAACATTTTAAAATTGATGTACCAAATAGAAATCACTTGCAAAATTTAAAGGAACCAAAATATATTTTAATCTTCCTCATATTATATATATGCCTAAATTTGTAATCTAAAATCAAATTAATTGTTAAAATGATCATTAGCTTCTTATTTATTAAGTCCATACCAAAGTTATTTAATTTTGAGGAGAAAGGATGTTGTGATTTAAATTTGTTGGGAATTGACGACAAGAAGGGGGAAATAATTTACATATGTTTCGGTTGCCATTGTCGGATTGGGAAAATTAAAGATTAAAGATAGATATTAAAATTATTGCAACAAAGACTTTAATATTTGGGTGCACATATTCGCAAATTGTTGTTCATCCATTGAAAGTCAACCAAATGCGTGTTTGACCAGGGTTTATTTTATTGTTTTTGAAAATGACCCCGATTTAATCTCGTTCGTTGTTTCTGTACAAAACATTCAATCATCAATTATATCTTTACATGCCAAAACAAAGAAAGAAAAAAAACATTATTTATTTACATGCAAGTCCGTCCCTATTTTGAACTTTCTTCTAATTTGTAATTATCCATTTGAACTAATTAAATGATTTCTTCTCCAATGCGTAGGATACTTATCCAGCTGCCTCACAATTTAAATATCCTACGCATAGTTAAAAATAAATAGCTATTATTATTATTATTATTATTATTATTTTTATTTTTATTATTATTATTATCTCTATAACTTTTACATATAATATAAGTGTCTAATAAATATTCTTATTTTTAGCTTCCGTATCAATATTAAAGAATTCAATTTCAATTTTAACGAAATTTGTATGAAGACCTAATTTAAATTTTAAGATATGGTAACAATGACGTCGATTTATATTCTTAAAATTTGATTTTTTTTTCCGATTTTTATTCCTCGAACTTTGGAATTTTGTTTTATTTTTCTAAAATTATTGAGACAAATGAAAATTGACATGAAAATTGATGGGTAAAAAAATGTAAAGCCTATTTTAAATAATTATAATTCAACTACAAAAAAATATATCTTCCACATCATTTACAACATTATTATTTAAACAATTAATTTTTGTGCATTAGTTATCATGCTAAATTAGGTGTATCATATTGTATTTATTATCATATATGTCTCCCAATTTTAACCCCCAGTAGTTGTCATTAATTTCTAACCATCATTTTAACCCAAAAAAAAAAAAAAAAAAAAAATTGTTCAAGGGTTTTGGCGTAAGAATTTCGAACCTCAAGATTTAAAATGAAAAATTTTTAAATGTTAAAAATCATTTTTAACCCCTAAACTTTTATTAAAGTAACATTTTAGTCTCTGAACTTGTTTATAACGATTTAGTCTATGTACTTTCAATTTTGTAACAATTTAGTCCCTGAATTTTAATATCTCATAATTTAATTCTTATACTTTAAAATTTGTAACGATTTAGTCCCTATCGTAAAAATTAGTGTTAAAATTTAATGAGATTTTTTTTTTGCATAAATAAACTAATAAAAAAATTAGTGACTCAATATTATTATATAATATAAAGTCTACATCATGAAATAATAAAAATTAACATCTAATTTTGATGATTTTTTTATATTAGGGACTAAATTGTTACAATTTTGAAAAGTTCGTGGACCAAATTGTTACCTATTAAAGGTTAGGAACTAAATTATTACAAACCAAAGTTCAATAACTAAATTGTTACTTTCATGAAAATTTAAGGACAAAAATATTTTTTTTAACCCTTTTTAACCAACACCAAAGTTTAGTTTTAGAGGAGTTTATTATAATTTAACCCAAAAGTAATTATGGCCCATAGATATCTTTTAAATTTTTATTTTTCAATGGGTAAATAATAATTATTTCATATCCCATGTTATTGATGTTTTTTACATTTTGAATATTTCTTTGACCTCTTAGATAAAATATTTTTCAACTTTTTCAACGTCATTTTGAGAATGTCAATTGTCACTTTATTTATGAAACAAAATATGTGAATTTAAAGTCTTTTGTATGGGGTTCATTGACAAAAATCTAAAACTAGGGATATAAAACGATGAATCTACAAGTCTAAAAATATAAAGGTAATGATTAGGTGTAGTCTAGGTTAAGCTTAATTCCCATGCTAACTCTTTTTATACAAAATAAAAATTATTTTAAATATACTGCCACATGGTAAATTTTTATTGGGTGCAGCTTAGGCTACACACTAGATGTGTGTAGACCAAATTACACTCAAATTGTTTTCGGGATTTATATATATATTTTGTACCAATATATGAGATGAGGGAATGAAATCTCCGACCTTGAGGCCGATAGTACAAAATTTATGACAGTTGAGTTATGTTTATAATTGTTATATATATTTTTTAATACCTTGTTTTAATTTTTTTTAGAGAAATATATGATTTGGATTAGTAGATGTATTTTAATACCTTTTTTCAGTTATGTATTATAATAATACAAATATACCACTATAACCCTTTACCCATGTATACATTTTTTTTTAAAAAAAAAAACGTCGTTATGTTGGCTTATTGCTGAATAATGATAGGAAGAACGAGTGAAAAGAAAACTAAATTAGTTTTTTTTTTTTTTTTTTTTTATATTTGTGAGTGTTCGAGTCAGCTTACATGCACCTCGACTAATCTCACGTGATAACCTACCTGACCTTACAATATTTAGGTGTCAAGAAACTCGTAGGAAATCAATTTCTAAGTAGATGACCACTATAGATTGAACTCGTGACCTCTTAGTCGAGAAAACTAAATTATTTAAAATAAAATAAAGAGTTTGCATGGGAAACAACCAATAATAAATATATATTGTATTCCAAAAAAAGAATAATAAATATATATATATATAGTGTAATTAATCATGGAAAAAGATGGCGTCCTACCAGAAAAGGAAAAGAAAAGAAGACAGTTGTTAAAAAAGAAAACAAAAAGGGATCTTTGGATTGAACACAGTGACCAAATTGCCCACACTATAATTTTCTTCTAAAAGGACTGCGTGCTTAAAAACACACACGTTTTTACCCTACTTGTTAGATTACAAAAAAAGATAATTTTTTTTTTTTAAAAAAAAAAAGTTAATTAATTGAACCGTCATTAATATTTCATTAATATATATCATTTGTTCAAGCATGATTTAGATTTGGGTCCTTTTAATATAACGAAAATGTTGAATACTTTATATGATTCACATATTTTATAGAATTATAAAATGAGAAGAAAAAAAAACTTTAGTATGCTATGAAATTTCCCAATATGTATATATATAGTGTTGGAAAGTAAAAATAGGAGACAGAGCCATCAGAGGTTGAAGATTATATGGTCAATAAAGTACAGTGTGAAATGTTTTATTTATTTATTTATTTATTTTTGTATAATGTTCATCGTCACTATGTACGCTGTATCAATCTAATAAAATTGCAAACCCCACTTGAATGATTAAATTATAAATTGATAACTAATAACAGATAAATGTCATTATTTGACTTTCCGCCGGCTCCGCCGTCGTTGGTCAACGGAAAGTCCCTCAAATTGTATCTCCGATATTTCAAATCACAACCACACGTTCATGTCTCTACTCTTATGTCCTCATGTTATTGTCATTATTTGGCTACTGGATTTATATTAATTTTTTTTAAGTTGAATACTATACTTTTAGTAGGTTGATTTTGTTTATGTTTAGTTGAACTCTATGTTTTTCTATAATTATACAAAATAGTAGATAACATATATATATATATATATATATATATATATATATATATATATATATATTAAAGTAAAGATTAAAAAAAAAATAAAAATAAAGGGATGAATGGTACATACAAACCATGAAACATTGTGAGTGTGAGGGTAAAATGATTTTTATTAAAAAGTTAAGGACAAAGAGAGAAGTTAAAACTTCTCCCTTCTTAGCTCCTTTAATATAGTATAGATTAATGAAATGCGATTACGGATGGACCTAGAGTTGGACCTTTGGAAGGGTCGGATATTTTTTATAAATTACATACATTTTGATCATTCTTCAACTATTTCAATTTTCCTTGGCTTCTTAAACTTTAGAAAATAGTACTTTTGGTTTTTAACTTCCAAAACAATCCATTTTCATCTATAAGCTTTTAAAAATATATATTTTAGGTCTCATTTGAGAACTATATGATTTTTAAAAAGTAGGTTTGTTTTTTCGTAATTTTTCAATTACTATTCTTCTAAAATTAAAAAAGAAATTGGTAGAAACTACTTTTTCTTTTAGTTTGAATTTTGAAGAAACCCTTAGAATGTACGCAACAAAATAAAGAAATCAATAAGTAAAAGTAGTATTTTTTAAAAACAAAAAATAAAAAAATAAAAAAATTATCAAATAAAACCTTAATTTTGAGAGAATCACTAACCTACATATCTAAAGCTAAAATATATATTTGTTAATTAATTAATGACAAAATGCATATGGCGACGAAATATAGTTAGTCCCGAGCCACAATTTTAATCTTCCTAGACTAAAAGGAAATGTAAACCTAAAAATTTAGACTTACTTCCTCATAAATAAGTGAGAAAATATTTGAACTTAAAAAAAAAAAAAAAAAAACTTCAAATACAATATATTTTTCATATGAAGAAAATCATATTTGTAACAACAGAAGAAAGTAAAACAAGGGAACACAGTTCTTCAAACACAATATTATTACACAAAGGTATTATTCCCACAAACCAGCCATATTAGAAAAATGAATTAATTATTTTTCTTTAAAGAAAAGAAAAAAGAAAAAACGAAAACCCACCATTAGCTTTCTAAAGAATTACACAACATTTCAATCTCCAAATTAAACCATTATAAAACGAAGTTTCATATGTGGCATCTCTCAATTTGATTCCATCTTTTAAAACTAAACTATTCCCCAAATTGTATTTATAAATTATAATTTTTTTTTTAAAAAAAAATACAAGCATAGCATCATAAATATTAAATAATAATTGATAGATGAACGTCAACGGTCAGAAATCCCTGCCCTGCATTTCCCTCTCTTTCTTCAACATTATCCGCCCTCAATTACATTACAAAATTTCCCTATATATATTCATATTCCCCCATCTCTCTCTCTAACAAATTAACCACTTTTTTTCCCTCTTTTAGTTAACTTCACTTCTAATTAAATTACCAATCCCAAATTCCTCTGTAATTGGTAATTAATTCCTCCACCATGAGCCCACCTAAATCCTGCGAAATCAATGGCCCTCGCCCTTCTCCTCTCCTAATCCACAGAGATTCTCGTTTCATTCGCAAGCCTCAGCTCCGGCAGCCCGTCATCATTTACACCCATTCCCCCAAAATCATCCACACCCAGCCAAAAGACTTCATGGCCTTGGTTCAACGCCTCACCGGCTTCACCCCACCACCCCCGCCGCCGCCTAACGCCGCCGACAATGAATCTTCGTCGGGTCTGACGACGGAGGAGGAGAATGAATGGGGAGATCGGAAACAGAGTCAGAGTCAGAAACAGAGTGTAGTGCAGAGGCAGAGTAATTCTTCTCTTCACAGATATTCTTCTGATCTTACGACGCCGTTTTCTTCCCCTGCTTTGATTAATTCCTTGTCCCCCTCTTTCATGGAGTTTCTTAAAGCCCTTCCTGAATTTTAAATCATCTTCATTATTCATCTCTGGTACTTAATTTCATCATTCATTTTTATTAGTGTTTTCTATATCTCTGTAAAATTTGTGAATTACTTATATAAGAATTCAATTCATTCTTTTATCGCTGTATCAACCCTTTGGTTTTTTATAATATAATTGCTTGTGATTGAAGATTCGAAATTTGTGATGTGGGATGAGTTTTATGGTCAATTATGTACAGCTTATTATGTTGAAGAGTTGGTTTATTTTCTTAATTAATTATTGGCTATCTGATGGAGATGGACTATCCATCCTATTCTAATTATTTTATTTCGATTAAGTGATCAAGTTTAAAAGTCAAGTTTATAAGCTAAATTTTTTATATCGTTATTCTTTAAAAGTCCAAATATTATTTGACCTTTGATAAATATTTTAATACTATTTTTTTTAGTACAAATTTATTGAATAAAAATTTTAAACTTGAATCCGATGTGATAGATTTAACATATCAATTTCATTTCACTACTACGACTAAATTCTCAGTTCAAATTTCTAACAAATTTGTATTCTAAAGGTGGTTTTGTAATTGTTATGAAAGTTGGATTTCGAAACAAAAGACAAAGTTTCATAATTTTTGTGTTTTTACCAAAATTATAAAAGATCACACGGATTTGTTAGAATGGTTTTTCTAATTGGCTATCCTATGCTTTATAGAGAAAACCGGTGTACCAGTTTAATTTGTTTTTAATAAATAAAACTGTTTTCTCAAAATAATAATAGGTTGAAAATCACTATTCATTCTTTAATTTTCATACAAGCAACGGAAAATTTGTAAAAATTTAGTTTTTAAACTTTAATGTGTAACACTAACCATTTAGTAAAATCTCACTAAATTCAATTATTATGAAAGTTCACGGATCAAATATCATTTTCAAACTAATAACAATTAGTTTTTTTTTTTTAAATAAAAAATGCAGGCAGGGACTTGAAACTTGATTTAATTTATTTATACTTTTTGAGATCAAAATTTTAATTTTAATTGAATGGAATAATATTTAACTCCTCCCGTAAAGTCGAGGGGTGGGTTTGTTATTTTTTAGCACACCTTGTATTATTTAGACTAAAGAAGCAAGTTATTAGTCTAATCACTTCAATTTCCCTATCATCTTATTATTTTCTCTTCCTTCCTTTTGTATTATACAATCTTATTTTGTCTATTTTATTTCATTTTGACCATGAATCTTTTAAATATAAATTTCAATCTATAATTTTTAAAAGTCAAATACCAAATTTATAAATATTGTATTATGGTGAGATGTTTTACAATAATCCAATATAAGTTAAATTATTATCATATATAAAGTATGAAGAATAAATTGTCGCATATTAAAATTTACGAATTCAAAATACTTAATTATTATATAAATTTAAAATCATAAAAAATACATTGTTACACTTTAAAAGTTAAATGTCAAACTGAATATATCTCTATTAATATATAATAAGATTCGAATTTTTCATTTCTATAGATATTCTTATCTTTTTATATGGTTATCTTCATCCTATCACAGTTAATTATAAAAGCATGCATCTTCCAAATTTAATGTAAAAATCTCCACCTCACATATATTTGACAAATAATAATAATAACAGAATAAAAAGTCCTTCCATATTAAAAGAAACAAAAATTATTAGCCATAAATTTCGACTATACAAAATACAAGCTTACAGAAAAATTGGTTGAATAGAGATGTTCGGCGCCGACATGACGGGCATTGTTTACATATTACACTCTATTTTATTTTTTATATATATAAGTATTATATAAGTCTCTGACATTTTTAATATGGAAGTCGTAAAGTATTGCATTTTTTAATCTAATAGCATGAAAATAAATCAAATGGTTTAATGATATATATGCTCTCGCCGAAATTTTAAAATATTACGTTAATTGCATGGATAAATATACTATAATATTAAAATTAGTAAATGGGTTCAAATACTATTATTTATTCTTTTTATATCTTGTATGTATAACTACTTAATTTTCTACAAATACACTCAATAAATTTTATAAATAAAACTATTTCAAAAGGAACACAAGGTAAATATGATGCATTTTAAAGGAAAATGCTTATAATTTTTTTTCCCCCTTCAATCTCAAAACTAAGATGAGCACTTATTTTAAGATTATTAAAAATTTGGAAAATAAATTTAAACAACTAAAGTATATAGACTAATATAGAATTTTGGTATAAAAACTATATAGAATTATAATTTAACTAAAACGAAATGTCAAACTTTGAGATGATGAAAAATACTTTATGTGCACGTAATAGCTGTTAAAAATGAAAAGTATACGACTATGATAAACATTCTTTTTATTTGTTTTTATTTTATAATTTTAATATGAAGGTATAACTTTTTATTTGAAACATTTAACATGAATGTATATTTATCAATGACATAATTTATATAATTTATGGTTGGAGGGGTTATCTTTTTCCCTTGATTGAGAGTTATTGATTAACGTGGGAGAAGATTTCCAACCGTTGGAATAATTATGATATCCACTCAAACCATTGTATTTGTATTTGAATTTGAATATTTGTTTTAAATTTAAAATTATGTGTGAGTTTAGAATGAATGTTAGATATTTATATTTCAATATTTTCTATGTACAGTGTTGAAAGAAATTAGATAGCCGGGGCAATATTGATAAATGCTACAAAAGAAAAGGGTAGCTATGCAATTTCGATATTATGTTGGGTTTGCTTAGTGGAAGCCCAAGGAATTATTGACAACCATATTCTGGGCCTTTTGAGAGTGGCCCATAATACTATACTAATGTAAGAGGGGATCCCTAATAATAATTAATATGTAATTAATATAGGTGATAAGTTCAAAATTTTATCAATTAGCAATTCATTAATTGATGTGATGACATGATTAACCATTGATGTATTAGTCATAAGAATTAATAAGCACTCTATAATTATTGTATTGTATTTTATTGTAATTATAATTATTGTAGAATTAAGTGAACAAGACATTTATTAACTTTGTTAGGTTTGAAGGTTATACCACTTCACATTTGTTGATCTATATATATGTGTAGCTTAAACTTTATTTTAGCATCTAAAATTTTAGAATGCCTAGGTTAATAGCTGACTTTAAAAAGAGTATCAATTTTAGTCATCCTCATTATCTCGCCATCCGTTGTTTGATATATGTATATATAGATGACATGACTTTAAACATGTGAATTAGTTTGTAAGCATAAACATGTATTACATAAATTTATTAGGAATTGAGATATATAATTTTTTTTTTTACTAAAAAAAGTTATTTACAATTGAGTTGTGTTAATGTCGGAAAATAGATCTACTAGAGACAGTAGAGAGTAGAGAGTAGTGATAAACGTTTTCAACACACCTTTGACGAATGAATATATCATTTATATAGTTTTAGTTTCATATAACATACACTTAGATTTTTAATTTCCTTCTATTTAATTCATGAAACCACAAAACTGCTACTTTACGATCGGTTACGGTACCACTATTTGAAGCGGCAATCGATGCCTCACCCTTTCAACTTTCCATTAACTTCTTCATGCTCAATTATCCATTATGAACTTGGATTGCTACCACTCAGCCTAGTACGGAGGTCCAATGGTTCCTCCGCAAAGGTGTTCCATGGGTCCTTCATGATATTATTAGGACCTCCATAGTACCAGTAGGTACTACTACATGGATTCTCCATAGTACCGCTTGGTACTACTAGGTTCTCATTAATTCTATTAAGTATTACTACATGAGTCCTTGATGATACTACTATGACCTTCATGGTACCACTATGTACTACTACATAGGGCCTCCATGGCACCGTTACGTACTACTAGGACCTTCCCGGTTACCATTGGGTACTACCACATGGGTTCTTCATGGTATTATATAGACCTCAATGGTACCACTAGGTACTAGTACATAGGTGCTTTGAGCTCTCTCTAGATTTAAGACTTAATTAAGGTTTATTTTCTAATCAATTGATTTTTAATTTATAGCTTTTGAAAATTAAGCCTTATAAACATCATTTCTATCTCTAATTTTCTTACTTTTTTTTTTTTTTATCTACTTTCTGTCTTTTTTTCAAAAATCAAACAAAAGTTTTGAAAACTAAAAAAAGAAAATAGTTTTTAAAAACTTGTTTTTGTTTTTGAAGTCTAACTAAGAATTAAATTTTTTTACTTATAAAAACTCTTATAAACAATTAAGAAAAAATAGATTTGATTTCCAAAAAATTAAAAATAAAAAATCAAATGATAACAAACGGAGGCTAAGTAATTTTCTTTTAAAACCACAAAAACTAAAATAACATTTTAGAAGTTTTTAACTTAAAACATTTGTAGACTTGAAATCGAAGTTAAATCATATCATTCAAATTATATACTTCTAATTAATCATCACAATCAATCTCGTTCTCTCGTTAGATCTCCAAAATTCTCATACAAATTACACAAAATTCAAGATGAGATAAAAACATCCATTATCATCTCAATTATCTATGATTTTCTTTTCTTGTAATTGTTAAAAATAAAATAGCATACGAATTACCAATTTTTCCCCTTCTCAAAGGTAAAAGAAGATGTGGATAGTCATCCTAGAAACTTTGCAAGTTGAGGTTGGCGATGATTAGACGCAACATGTCCTTTCGTGTCGTCTGTCATCTTATCAACACCAAATTCTTGACCTAAATCCAAAGTGTCAATTCTTCTCAACTTTTCTTACTTCATTACCAATCCCTAACCCAAAAAGCCACTCCACCTCTTTTTTTCCCAATCCCAATCAATCTCTGTCCAATTTTATATATATGTTAATTAATACATTAAAATATTTTAATCTTCTCATCTTATTCATTCGTGTGTATCCAACTTTCTTTTATTTGGTTGGTTATGGCTAATCAAAACGATTAAACAAATCATGTGGCTCATTCAACCACTTCTGAATCTTAATTAGTTTATTTATACTTGCAACAAATTGAAACAATAACCAGGTGTAGATGTCGGACAAGAAACAAATATTATGCATTTAATAATTATTTCGCCTTCAATAAAATTAAAATATTACATTATTTACAATCTGTTTCTTTGTCCTCTTTTTTCGTGGGGGCTTTTTTAAAAAATGGCTATGGCTGATTCAGCCATTAATGATTAAGGGAGAATCGAGAACAGCTATTTTCTAACTAACCCGAGTCACCGCCCGAGTTACGATAACTCACCTGATGACTCGGACTTTTTTTCCTTTCTATTCCGCCGAAACCATAACCGCGTCGGCGTCGAACCAAGTCTCCATATCCGCCGCCGTCAAATTCTTTAGAGGCGACTTCACGTTTCTCACGTCACCGACCATTATCTTTCCTGTGTCTTCTCTAACATACACCTTTTGGTCACCGGGAAATTTAACACCCAAAACCTTTCCGGCCACCGGCTTCCACTCGGCGATTAACGCTGGGATTTGAGAACCCACGCGCGTGTCCCAGAGATTCACCGACGTCTTACCGGAAATATTTGACGCCGCTGATAACAGTAACGTTGACGTCAACGACGGTGCTATCTGCGATTTTCCGGCTAGAATGGACCCGATCGTTTGCTCTTTGATTACATCGTAGACGCGGACTTCATTCGCGTCGGAGCGACAGTGATCGAATTCGAATCTGAGATTGTCCCATAACTTCACAACGTTTTTACCTCCGCTGAAATCGGCCCACGAGAAATGGTCGCGTTCTCCGTCTTGGTTATGGGAGCTCCGTCTGTGCCGAAGTCTCAGGGTCCGTTTCGTTTCGTCATCGTTCAAGAAGTAATCGGACCCTCTAACTTGAAAATCCCGGTCAGTGAAATCCCAACTACGGGAAGACGAGGCGGCGGGCTCATCGGCATCGTCTTCTTCAAACTCGGACCAAACCGAGGAAACAGAGCTGGCAGAGTCGTCGACAGAGTAGTCACTATCGGAGTCAGAATCATAAACAATCTCCTGGAGAATACGTTTCTGGCGTCTGAAAATCACAAACAAAAGCTTAATCCGGTTGATTACGCCGCTGAATGTAGCAAGAACGGCGATAATCACAGCGCTCCACTTCCAGAGATCTAGAGATCGAGAAAGGGTTTGGAATCCAGATGGGGATGCCAAAATCTGGGGTAAAAGAGTGGGATTTGGCAAGGAACTCATCCCGGATTCCAACCCACTAAACCTGTTAATGACAGGAATCTCCATATCTCAACCTCAGTGCTGGGTAGAAAAAAGAAAGAAGCAACCACAGATTTATAGAAGAGAAAAAAAAAATCAAGAGATGGAAACAAAAATAAAGAATCGGAATTGGAATGGGAATGGGAATATTCGGATGAAAAAAAAATTAAAAGGGAGAAAAGAAGGATTTGTGTGTTAGGGTTTGGCGGAAAATTTTGCGATGGCGAGAGAGGAGAGGGAAAGAGAAGGGGGGGAAGAGATTTTAAGGGCGAAAAAAAAGCAGAAAGAAAAGATAAAATCAAATGAAAGAGTGACGTGGAAGACAGGGATTGGGTTTTGGGAGTATGAGAGAGATCCACGTCAGAAAAAAGAGCAAAGATGAAATTTTGGAGGGAGCAGCCACAGGGAAGTAAGAAGGGTTATTGCGTTTTTGGGAGTATGACGTGGAATAGGATCGAACGGAATCAAATTCATAATATTCGGTCATCTGGGAAAAATGTCCGGTCACAAATTATTGTCATTACTTTCACAATACTGCCATTGTGATGTTGACACGTGGGGACAGATTGGTGATCCATTGGCTCATCTAAGGTCTTGCGGGACCGACCTTTTGAAAAATCGTATGATTAATATGTTGACATGACACTGATGGTCACTGCTGGCCGGTGCTGTAAGGAGCACCATAAACTTCTAACATTAAAAAAAAAAATTACATAAATACATTGTTATAATTTCATATCAAATAATTTTGAATTATTATTTGAAGATGATTTTTAACTTTGAAGTTTGCGGTACTTTATACATGAGATTTATCTATACTCAATTTGCACATCAACGGTAGTATTATGCAATTTTTTTCTATAAAAGACTTAAATCATTGAAAGTTAGTTTAATAAATTATAAAACATATACCAATTATCATTATATATATTTTTTAATTTATGAGATTGGATAGTTTTTATTAATGATCAATTGTATGCATTAGTTAAGCTCAATTATCCATCATATTTGATTCTTTTATGTTGAATATATCAAAATTTGACAAAAATTGAAATATTTATGTAAGTTTATGTTCATAGAGAGATAAATCAACACATCATGCTAAGTGTGGGCCCCATTCTTGGTGGGGCTTTATTTATTTAGGTTTTATAAATAAAGAAAGAAAATTGTAATTATTGCATTTAACAACTATTTGTTTTTAAATACAATAAATGTGAGTAAATAAATTTAAATATTGGACCCTAAAGAAGGTAATATGGGTTAGTTATCACTAAACTATAATAAAAACTAATGTGTATTTTTATTTAATACTATATTTGTTTAATATTGATCAAATTTCGGAATTTTAAAGAATATCTTTCTAAAAGTTTTTTTTTTTTTTTTTTTAAAAAAAAAAAAAACAATTGTGCAATAGAAGTGGCTTTTGAAACACTATGGTTGGTTAGATCAAAATCATAAATTTTAAATAATAAACAAAGTTGATAATAAATTGATATTTATTAATGTCTATCAATAATAGACTTCACATTTTATTATATTTGAAAATAACCTTTTCTATTAATAGATATGTTAAAGAATAATAAAGTGAAATATCATAAAATAATTGAGGATGAAAGTAATAATCCTCGAGAAATTAGTTACAATTTAAAAATTAGCTTTTGCCTTTTTTTTTTTTCGTTTACTTCTAGGAATGACCTATTTTTAGAATGCACCATTAAAAAACAAGACATTGAATTTGTGTTAGGGTGGGAGATGAGTCAGTGTTAAATTGAGTTTGAAGTCACAAAAAGCATTAAATAGATTAAAAGAGGGACTTAAGCTTTCCAAAAATTATTATGTTCATAAATATTAAATGTCATAGAAAAGTTGTCACAAAGCAAACGTGACCAAGTATTCATTTCTTACCTTCAAAAGAGTTATTAGATTGCCCTTGTCTTTGTTACACTTTTACAACTACAATAAAATTTTCTAAATAAAATTTTAAAAAAATAATAATAATAACTACAAGAAAATTTCCATGACGTGAGAGTTAGACAAATGAGTTCCGTAAGTGGTTGGTGAAGCTTTTACCATTTCAAATTGAGTTCTTTGAATGCTCTTATATTATCAACTATTATTACTATTATTATTTTAGGTTTTCGGTATAGTTTTTATTTGTTTCATAAGTTCTAAAATGTTATAATTTTGAGTTTGATTTCAATTTAGTCTATAAGTTTTAAAATATTAAAACTCTACCTTTACGATTTGAGTTCTGTTTTAATTTAGTCACAAGATCTCAAATTTTACAATTTAAATCTCGTATTTTTACTAACTACTCACTTTAGTCTTTCCTTTAATGTTTATTAATTAATTTATAATAATTATGAAGTGAAAATTTAAAATTAAATTTAGTGGTGATGAAAAAAATAATAAAATTTAATTAATAATAATTCTTTTAATTTTTTAAGATTAACTAATAGATATTACTATTAAGGATGAAATATGAGTATTTAGTAAAAAATCAAAGTTACAAATGTAAGTCTTGAAACCTAAGGTTCAAATTGAAACAAAACTCAAATCTCAAAACTAAAATTACAACATTTTGAAACGATTAAATTGAAATCAAACTCAAAACTTAAAGATTCAACTACCAGGTTAGTTTGCTGATTTCTGCACTTTTTTGCATTTTTTCTGTCTCTTGGGGAGATTAGGATGGAACAAAACGTTACACTTCGTCTCTTGAAAGAGATTAGGATTTTTTATTTTTTATTTATCTTTTGTATATTTTATTGACCTTTGCCTCTAAAAGACAAGGATGAATAAAACCACAATATTTATATAATAAGTTTAAAACAACTATATTTTTCTAATGTGTTAAAACCACAATATATGTATATAATATGTTTTTAAACAACTATATTTTCTTAATAAGTTTTAAAAATAACAATATTAATAAAAAAAGGAAAAAATAATTAATAAAGTAAAAGAATAATATATAGAACTATTTTTTAATATAAAAAATGAGTAAAAACTATGGATAAATATAAAAAAACTGATAGAATAATTTGATATTTTTCCAAAGATTTTTCAATAACGCAATGGTGGCATTGGCAATAAAAAAAACAGTTTTAATTTAATTATTTAAAATTCAATATAATAGGTGTCAAAGTACGCATCAAATATTCTTCCAGACATGGTTTCCACAGAAACATTTAAATATAATATATGCTGATTTTTTTCTTCTAATGGATAAATAATTCCTAATCTTATGATTCTTATATAGCAACTAATGTAATTTTAAATAATCTTCATATATGGTAAGACATCAAATACATTATATGAATGATAAAGATTTCAAGACTTCTTCCAAATTTGTCTTTTCCACCAAATATACCATACGTTCATGTATTGGCTCGAATAAACTTTATATTATTATAAAAATAAAAAAATATTGAACATTACAATTATTACTTTTTGTCTAATTAAATATTAAATTATTACCGATTATAAAAGAAAAGAAAATAAAAATAAAACAACGTTCATCATAGAAAAAAACTAATTCAACTTCGATTTAACTTTTTTCTATATTTATTAACACAAAGTATTAAAACAACACTATTCATTAAAATGAGGTTACCTCTAGTTGTTATATCTTTTCTTTTGAGATCAAAGATTCGATTTTTTATCTATGTAATTGTTGTACTAAAAAAAAATTAAGTCATCCTATTCTTAAAAATAAAATAAATTTTATATTCAATTGAAACACTTGTTTTTTCGTGCAATATTTCTCTCTGGTTGATTATCTTCGTTTGTTATTGTAGTCACAAACTCTATTAATTTGTTTTGGGCTGAAAGAAGCTATTGTTAATAATATATCCATAAATGTATTATAATACAGTTAACTTTTATTTTATCTGTTCTCTTTTAGTTTAATGTTGGTACGTGCTCAGAAAAAGAGTCTCCAATTTGAATTAATATGAATTTTCAAATAATGCGTGTTTCAAACAAATTTATTATAATATATTTTGTTTTTTTTTTAAAAATTAAGTCTTAATATGGAAGGGGTAAAAATTTGCATCCCTTTTTCAATCCAACCCATTTTACTCGTGCGTTAAAATTGACCATTTTTTTAAAAAAAAATGTGGGATGAAATGAAACACATGGATTGAGATTTGAATTGAATTTGAAGCCGTGTAAAATATGATGGTTTGAATAATTCTTCAGCCCTTACTAAAGTCAACGCGCCACAAAATCTAATTTTGAAAACTTCAAACTACATTTTCAAATACCTTTAAATCACCCAATCACCTTGTAAAACGGATTTTAACGCTTTAATCCGTTCTAAATAATTCAACTGTATCCACCACTACAAACGGCTAGTCTTAGTAGTAAGATCGGGTCGAACACAAGGAACCTTCGAATTTCTCAATCAAACAGTTTATAACCTGAGGGTAATCAAAAGAGGAGTTTGATATTGGTTGCTTGCAAGAAAATTAATCACATGAAATAACAAAGCGCAAAATAAAATGTTTAAAAATTAAGATGAGAAAATCTAGCTTGGGTTGTAATGGAATTTCCCTATTCAAAATATTTGATCATTGAATTCTCATGACCAAAGTCAATTAATTGCTTGCTCCTAACCAAATTAATTAGAAAAACTAATAAAATTGTCATAAACAACTAACTAGTCCAAATTGATTAGATGAAAAGCATGCAAATCAAGTTGTCATACGCCCAAAAAGGTCACCTGGATCAAAAGATATGACCTAAAAATCGAGTACAGTGTTGTGGCGCTGTCAAAAAATGTTGCCTCAGTGGGCAGTTTTGGTATTTTGGTATTTTTTTTGGCCTAATTGCTTCGCTAGGACTCCAAATTGGTCTGTTTTAGTTCCGTTTTCTCCATGACGCTCGATTCTACATCTAAATTATTCGATACTTACAAAATAACATATTTAAATACATTAATTATCATCAACAAGCAAGATTAAAAGCATCACGATAACATATTTTAAGTGCTATCACACCTCATTTAATTATTACTTATTTCTTCTGTGAGATCATCCCTCTTTCCCAAGCTCATCTCCATAGGCTCCCCCGAATAATTTAACATTTTTTCTTTTTATTAAATTCTTTACTAGTTTCTTAAAAGTGTATTATTTTTTTTAACTTTAAATTCATTTTTTCATCCGTATACTATTAAAAATTCATATATTTTCAAGTTAAATTCACGTTGGTCTACTTTTAAAATGTATATATATATGAATCAACATTCAAAGTACTCGACGAAAATAAACATTTTGAAATCATAAAATTCAACGATAAAAAAAAAAAAAAAAAACTAAAATCGAAAGATTAATTATTTTATTATTTTATTAATTTTTAAACTAAGAAGACAAACGAAAAAAAGTACGGGAGGCTTTAGTTATTATTATTATTATTATTATTATTTAGAGGTTTAGTTGATGTCTTTACTCCAATTTATTGATCTAATGAATATCAGCAATAATTGAAGTTAAAGCTAGCCTAAAATTTGCAGAGCTAACGTAATTAATAATTATTTGAGGACAGTGAAAAACTGATGAGTTAAAGTATGAAAATAACATTTAAATTTAAATGTATATCAATATTAATTAAAAGGAAAATTTTAAAAATATAAAAATAAAGAAAACTATTTATACAAAATAACAAAATTTTTAGATAGATTTTATCAGGGTCTATCAGTGATAGAAATGTCTATCACCGATAGATGCTGATAGAAGTCTATCAATGTCTATCAATATTTGTTTTGTTATTTTTTGTAAATAGTTTGACATTTTTTCTATCTGTAAAAATTTTTCTAATTAAAAATATACTTTTTTCTTATATATATATATTTAACATTTTTTAAATAAACATGCAGATATGTAAATAACTTTTAATGATATTAATTAAACATCAATATTAAAATTATATAATAATATTTTCCACAAAATTGAAACAAAACCAATGTTTATTAAATAGAACACACCTCGTCCTAGATTACCCTACTAAGTTAAGATAATTTGCAATGAGAAAGTGTACAACGAAATTTATTATCAAAACTATCTATAGTTTATCTTCACTTTACCATTTAAGTTGCTCTCAAATATATTAAACTAGACTCTACCACAAGTTTTATATCAAGTTATTGTATATCATCTGTAGTTTTTTATGTCTATTAAAAAGTTGAGCTAAACTTTTAAAAAATATTAAATAAATAATAAATATTTTTTTAAAAATTAATAGATTCTTAAGTTGTACATCACACTCTAATTAAGTT
This sequence comes from Lagenaria siceraria, assembly GCA_002890555.2. Taxonomy (NCBI): domain Eukaryota; kingdom Viridiplantae; phylum Streptophyta; class Magnoliopsida; order Cucurbitales; family Cucurbitaceae; genus Lagenaria; species Lagenaria siceraria. The sequence goes on from CM016484.1 coordinate 27,435,255, forward strand.
AAGTAGGATAATTTGGGGTAGGGTGTTTATAAATTCTAAAGAGGTCGTAATTTAAAAAGTTATCTATAAATTGTTTGGTCATTTTAAATCTATACATCAATAATATTATTATATAGTATTGGATTTTAAAATGTTGATGAATTTTTTATCTACTGAAATACATCAATCAAAATTTCATAATCTCTATTTTTTTTTATATACAATATACTCTCTAATTCTAATTCATATTATAAAAGAAGGGTTGAAACTTTGAGAGAGACGTATCCATATAAAATTAATCGATTAAATTAATTAATTAATTAATCGATTTTAATTGGTAGGGTTTAGTGGGGGTTGATGAACTGAGTGTTTCCAAAAAAATTATAACATAAAAATGAAAATTTCAAGTTGAATTGGGTCCCATCCCTAATCATATAAACGCATTTTAAACTATTTATTTATTTATTTATTTTGTTAATATTATTGGTTGGCGTTTGGCAACCACAAAATAGTCACATCAATTAATTTGAATTTATTAATTAAGTTGATAAAGAAAAGAAGCCACGTTATTCTTCTACCAAACGCTCTCTTATTGCTTCATATCATTTCTTTTTCTTTACAGATAAGTCAAATACCTTTATCAATATGAATCTTTCTTTATAATTTAATTTTCAGATTTTTCGTTTTATTATCTTTTTGAACAAAAACAAAAACTATTCGGATTTGGAATAACTCAATTTCTGATTATATGGCTTAAAAAATTTGAAAAACTTTTAATTTTTTTAAATAAATGAAATTAAAAAAAAAAAAAAAGGACAATAATCTAGTATGAGTCGTACCTACTTTCCCTTGTAAGCTTAGATTATGATAAACAACAAATTTCCTTGTTTAAAAGAAATCTCAAAGTTGGCATACGGTGAAAAAACTTTATCTACATCGTCTCTACTTACAATTTATTTGAATTTTCTGTCTTTAATTTTCAACATTAGATTCTAGAACTCATTCATAGAAAAATAAAACTAAAATTTCATGTGTTACACTCATCGCTGCGATTGTTGTACTAAAAAAATGGTTAATTGTAAGGGTAAAGTGTACTTTATTATTATAATAATTATTACTAATATGTTGAATCGAATTGCGGGATTAAAGATTTGAATATATGACCTCTTGGTTGAGGATATATGCCTTAACTAGTTCAATCGTACTCAAGTTGACAATTAAATGTCTAAATTCAAGAGTAATTTTCCATGATAATTTGAGCAATAAAGTTATAAATATTGATATTGGCGAACGTATTTTTATGAAAATGTCGATAAAATGTTGACGTTGATAGACATTTTTCAAAAATTATAAACATAGAAAAATTGAATAACGCTCTATTAAGACGTATTTGAAATTACTTTCTAAGTAATTTAAAAAATATTTTAGGTGTAAAAAAAAGTTTTTGAACACTTTAAAAATTATTCGAAAAGGTAAATAAGCATTTTAATCTTTTCAAATAAATCTAAATTTCTTATAATTAATATGAGGTATATATATATATATATATATATATATATTTTGTTATTTTTATAATATTTCATAGATTTTTATATGATGGAATAGAAACAGCGATGTCATATGGAATCTATATCAATATAAAAATTTAATGTGACTAGAAATGTCAACAAAAATTTAAAACCTTTGAAACATATAAATTTATTAAAATTTGGAACACTTATCGCATTAATAAAAACGTAGGACTCAATGATTTGTCAGAAAAGAGCTTGATAGCCACTGTTTTTTTTTTTTTCTTCTTCTTCTTTTTTTTAGTATAAGATTAATAGTTACCCATTGAATTTACCCAAAACGCGGGTGACAAAAGAAAGGCGTACTTATAAGTTACTATGGTGTTTGAAATTGTTAAAATTACTTTTCTAAAATTATTCTAAAACTAGCATTTAATTATTTAAAATTAATTTAATATTTAATTCTACACTTTTAAATATAATTTTTTTACTTTTATATTAATTTTAAAAATAATAAAAGTAATTTTAAATATTTCAAAATTACTCTCAAACATATTTTTAATCTAGTACTTTTAGATGCCCAAATTTAATTTCGTATTTAAATTTAATTCAATTCTAGTTCATGTATTTTAAAATGTCTAACTTGAGTCCATGTACTCTTAATAATCTTAAATTTATTGATTTAAATTGAATTAAATAATAATAATAATAATCATCATCGTACAATAAAAACATTATGCACATATGTTTCCAAAATTTGTAGAAACCGTCATAATTAATTTTAAGATTTATTAAAGTAGGACTAAATGTGAATACTTAAAAATATGAGATTTCTACACATATAGCTTAAATAAATAGGTCTAATTACATAACTGTCTAAACTTTCTTATTTTATTTTTCATGAATAACCTAATAAACTATAATAATAATAATAATAATAATAATAATAATTCCAAAAGAAGCATGTAAGAAGAGAAGTTTCTTATGGTTATGACCTTCCCAAAAACGTAAATTAAAAAATTGTTGCCCACATAAATGAAAGCAAACATCGGAATGAAGTTTCGAAGGAGAAAATAAGATACATTTCATAAATACAATACTATATATTTGAATTTTCTAAATATAAACGAGTGTATATTTGATAAGTGTATGAACAATATAATTTGTACAATATATTATCTTATGTACAGAACGATATTTACATTATTATAAGTACCATTTTGGGCTCGCTTTTCAAAAAGTACCAAATAAGGATCTCGACTTAACCAAGATTCTCGACTTAATCTAGTTTTGTTTTCAAGACTACTCCTCCAAGTACAATATATTTGTTTTCCAAAATGGTATTTATAATAGAAAAAAAAGAGAGATTCTCAAAAGTATTGAGGCAAAAATCGTAATCAGAGAGAAAGAGAGAGAGGCCTAAAACGGAAAGTATCATTTTAAGATTATTCTGTAAAAAATTTCCTACAAAGTCTATGGAAAATATTTATATAGTTGTTATAGTTTATAAGAATTACAGATTTAATCTTATTTTAAATGTTCACTTTAGTTCTATATATATAAACTAAAACTAAAATTTCCTTAGTTTGCTAACAGCCCAATGAACGGATCGATATCACTAATCAGTGTGTTACATGAACTACATTCTACAGACAGCGATTGGACTTTGGTCTATAGTACCTAAGAATATGCACCAAATTAGATTCTAATTCAAAAAATAAAAATAATAAAGAATCAATCAACCAACCAAATCCAGAAATGATTTCTCTTCCTTCAAGCCACTGACAAAGTAACGGCTCAATTTTTAAAAACTTTACCTTAATTTCTTGCGCAAATGAATGAACCCTTTTGGAATCCAGCTTCCGCCTGACTGAGCAATTAGCATACTGGGGAACTTTCTATACTGAGCGCAACTCCATCCTTTCCTCCTATACACTTCATATTTTGCTCCTTATATTTGAGCAAATACAAACTCAGAAATCAACCAGAAGGAATTTTTTTTAAAAAATGGGGTCTTGTAGAGTTCTGATGGTGGCCTTTGTATCCTTGGTGTTCATCTTTCCTGTTAGCTTTGGCTGGGGAATTGACGGCCATTTTGCTGTTTGCAGAATCGCTCAGGTTCTTCTCTTCACATTCTTCCACAAACCCATATCTCAAATTTACCTTTTTTGATGAAGAATTTGATCTTTGTTTTGTTGCGACAGTCACGGTTGAGCAAAGCAGCAGCAGATGCAGTGCAGGAACTGTTGCCAGAGTCTGCAAATGGTGATTTAGCGAGTGTTTGCATTTGAGCTGATAGAGTCAAGTTTCGCTATCATTGGTCCTCTGCACTTCATTTCATTGATACTCCAGATTCCCTTTGCACTTATCAGTATGACAGTTGAGTTACTTCCTCTGTCTCCATCCCTCTGTGTTATCTTTTCTAATTTCTCTGAGCCTTCTTTCTCCCCTGATTCTAAAATTTTGTCATTTTGAATCTCTAAAGGGGACTGCAAAGACGAAGCTGGAGAGAAAGGACGGTGTGTTGCAGGCGCCATTAACAATTATACTTCCCAGCTTCTAAGCTACAACACTCAACGTTCTCACTCTGAATGTAATTTCCAAGAAAATGAGAATCTTACAAACTTTGCTTTCAGTGAAGAACGTATGAAATCGCTAATATGCTAAACCTTTTCATCATCAGATAACCTGACTGAAGCACTACTTTTTCTTTCACATTTCATGGGAGACATCCATCAGGTATGATATGAAGTTTATGTACATGTTGTGTGCAATTATTTACTGAAAATGAACTTACGTGTAAAATGTAGCCTCTGCATGTGGGCTTCACGGGAGACAGGGGAGGAAACACAATTGACGTTCATTGGTACACCAGGAAGCAAAATCTTCACCATGTAAATATAATAACCCAACTTCATCTCTGTGCCTTGGCAATTTCCAGCTTTGCATCAATGAAAATGCAAACTTTCTCGTGATTCTTACAGGTATGGGATAGCAACATAATAGGGACAGCAGAGGGAAAGTTCTATGACTTCAGTGTGGATGGCCTGGTTGATGCAATCCAAACGAATATTACGGTCACATAATTGATAATTCTAAGTCCAAGTCAACTTGAAAAACAAAGCTTGATTCTTATCGTTCCTTAGCAATTCTAATGCATTTTTGTTCCCCTTTGGCTGTTTCTGATCAACAGAAGGAGTGGGCAGATCAAGTTGAAGAATGGGAGAAGTGTAGTTCTAATGAGGTAGCATGCACAGAAATGTATGTGGCACAAGAAACAGTCTATTAATCCTTCAATTTTAGAACACAGCGTTCCAATAATTTACTATCAATTTTCATTGAAATATGCAGATATGCATCAGAAAGTATCCAGGCAGCCTGTGACTGGGCGTACAAAGGCGTTTCTGAAGGTTCTACACTAGCAGGTAGATTGCTTATAAAGCTTGGTTCAGTTGTTCTTTGGGCAGAAGAGTTTTTAACTAAAAAAATTGCGTGCAGAGAAATATTTCTCCTCCCGTGTGCCAGTAGTGAACCTGCGGTTGGCACAAGGTGGAGTCAGATTAGCAGCTGCTTTAAATCGTATATTTGTTTGACAGACATTCCTCTAGTTTATACTCTTGAGGAAAAGGCCTGCAAGAAATAGTTAGGTTTCAAGTTAGTGCTGAAAAGTTGACCTTAATATGTCAATGTATTCTTGTATAACAATCAGCGCCATGAGGTGAATAAAGTTCTTCCTGGAATATCATTCTCCTTGACTGACTTATTTCCTATTTCTTTTTAATTACTTTATCAAGTCCATGCCACTTTGAGCTTAGCATCTTTCTTGTCAACTACAGTTCTGCCAATTCATACAAAAAGAAACAAAAGGAGCCGTATTGCAAACACTGTTTCCCTTTTCTAGAATAAAAGTTCAACAAAATATGTTTAGTTATTACCAAATTAGTTTATTTCGCATATGACCTGTTTTTGAGAACCACCAAAGTAGTTCTTTTCAACCTGAGATTGTAAATGATTACATGTCGTGTATCTATAAAATTAGGTAAAATGAACTAGTCTTGAAAACAAAAATAGAAAGCTATTATTTAGAAAATTGATAGGTCTTAAACCTTCAATTTATTTATCAACAGAACCAAGGGAGTTTTGAGAGCTCCCTACCTCTCCTATTCTCAAAGAGAACTATTACAATGATCAAAATTTAGATACCCTTCCCCCTTTTTCAACTTCCCTATATATTTCCTACTAAGGCCCTCTTTACTCCTAACAAACAATATTCCTTGGGCCCACATAAAACTAACGAACAAATTCCTCACAACCGCTTACCTCCACCCTTCACACGCTTCCTTACATACACCTTAGTAATACGGGGTCTATCAAAAAGACTCTAAAGTAGCTTCCAAGTCATTCAAACAAAATTGAACAGTTCAAAATGGCAAGATTGTGTCTCATGCTTGAGTGCTTTTCATCCACCGACCAGCGCCAATCTTATTAATAGTTCATAGATTAGTAAGCTGAATATGCAATCTGATTACATGATAACAAGCTGAACACACACAATCTGTTTGTTCATAGCCAACTTAATCGCACAAGTAGATAGACACAACCTCATTATCATAAAATCAAGATTAAATAACCAAGGCACGACTCTAATTTAGTTTAGTGGGCAAAGCACAGCAAACCTGACATTTCTACGGTTTCTTCACAACAAGGACAGGGCATTTGGCATTTTGAACGCAATAGTTGCTCACACTCCCTATAAGAGCTCTGTATGAGATAGATATTAATTTTGTCAGCATCTAAGACATAAACCGATTATGGTAAAGAAGGGGCAAAATCAATAAAAAGAGGAAAACAAAACAGATGCAGAAGGATTATTTAGAGATCTAGCAAATTAAAGGTCGGTAAGCAACTGAGTCGCTGGAAGTATTTCAATCAGAAATGAAAAGCTGCAGATGGACGTCTATTCATATAAGTCGATAGATACTCTGCAACTAAACATAAGTGAGAACATAAACTCTTAAATATCATCATTTAAATATAATAGATACTAAGCATGGTTTATAAGTATTTAACCTATGCATGTATTTTGGCACCTAATGAGAACTGTTCTAAACCAAACTACATCCAAATAAGTTTAAGATGCTGAAGTCAAAGGCTCTGCAAAAGCAGATTTTAAAAAATAAAGACTCTCCTCTTGAGCTAACCTCTTAATTCTCCCAAGGCCACGATCACCTAAAACAAGCAAATTTATATTGAGCTTTTCAACCGTATCACATATGGTTGTTCCAGGATCTCCATCTTCTGTGATGGATATAGCAGCCACCTGGAGAAGTAACAGCAAAAACTTTATGTTCCTAATTTTGTTCAGCATCTAATTCATGCTATCGAGAAATAAACATCAAACAAAGTACTTCTTCAATATGAGGATTCGTATGTTTGTCCATCCAAATTGTTTAAATTTGGAGGTAAAAGAGGGGTGTTCTTGAAACTAAATTTTTACTATGAGAAGAATCCTATCATACCCCTCTTTCAGCACATATATCCTTTGCTTTCTCAAGGAGACCGCATCTAACTTTCTTATCATTCTCTTGAAGAGTATAAACCAACTCCCTATCTGATGCGCACAAAAAGCAAGTTGGACAAAACAGAAATGGGATTATTTCAATTCATGACTTAAATCCCTCACCATTAACTTAACTATGTATGAATGGAAGTGAAAAATTAGCAAATACTTAACTGGATGCAACATAGGAGCGTGCGAGGCCAAGAGATGCGCCAGCACCGGAGGTGTAACTGGAGGGCGGAGGTAGAGCCGTGAAGAGGAAAAGTGGGGAATCGGCTATGGATTCTTTAAGATTTTGGAGCACCCAGATTAGGGCATAGTAGCTACACTCACTCTCATCTATGGCCACCATCACCCTCTTCTCCACTGCTGGGTTTGATTTTGCTGCTTCAGCCATTCCGCGAAAAGGGAAAGGGACGAGGAAGAGTAAAAGCCCGTAAAGTGAATTACGCCATTAAATCAGCTTCATGGAGAAAATTGATGGTGGGTTCTCTAGGGTTGTGACACCAGCAAGGATTGAAAATCAGGATTAATTCCGTTGAATTTCATCATCCATCACTCTCACTAATTCTATCTCATGATTCTCTCCAAAAAAGTAAATATTAATAATCTATCCCATGATTAGGATTCACATGATCACAAGTTTGTTGGACTATTTCATAGATTAACCTGTGTAATTGGGCCAAAATATTTCAAAATAAGATTTTATAATCTTTTTCAAACGTTTTTTTTCAATATTTTCTTTTCTTTTTTACTTCTCAACTCTCATTCTATTTCTTTCTTTGAATCTCTCTTAATTTCCTTTTCTTTCTTTAGTTCTCAGTATTTTATCTTCGACAAAAACAATGCTACTATATTTCCTTAGTTTTACTTTTGACGATGCTAATGATAACGATCAGTAAAGTTGTTTGTTTTATGGCAATACGCAATATTAATAGAATTTTTTTCAAACGATAAATAAAACAAATGTAGAGAGCAAGAGCGAAAATGTGAGCAAGAACAAAAACATAAGCAAGAAAGTGAGCTAAAATTAAAACAAGAGTGAAAAAAAAAAGTAGTAGTGATGCTCGTTGGCAACTCAAAGGGAACTGAAGGAATATTATTGATAAAGAAGGTCTAAATAAAAGATAATTAATGCATTTGAAGGTAACCACCTACTAGAAACGGAAAAAAAAAATAATCTGAAAAAAAGACTTGGTGACATCGTCTAAAGGCTTTGTTTTGTAAACAACAATCTCTTATCTCGAAATTGATAGTATTTGCTTTGTGCCAATTCAACCATCATCTATTAATTCTAATATGATTATAAATACTAATAACAAGATCTATAACTTAGTTAACCATCATGAGTTAGCTTAGTTGAGTTGCACGTAAGCTGGCTTGCACAATCACATATATATAAAAAAATATCTATAACTTAGTTCGAATTTTGAAACAACTTAATTATTAATTTAAGTTATTTTATAATTTTAATAATTTAAAAAATATTAATGTCGATATTTTAATCCCTACTTATAATTTAACCAATTAACTATTTATATAAGGACATCAAAATGTTAGGAAGAAAAATCAAATTATGAATAACCTTTAATCCAAGTTTTAAAGGGTTAATGTCTCAAATGGATGTGTAGGTGGAAATATCAGGAAACCGTTGATAGATATTTTTGGGGGAAAAAAATAACAAAAAAACAAACCTTTTACATTTTTTTTAATAAGTCAATACTTATTATTTATATTATATTCATATTAATTATCTTTTAGGTAAATGTTGAAGTCATAAATATGTAATTTTTTTTTTTTCCTTTTTTTAATTTAACAATATGTCTCTTGGTTGAAGGTATATGTTCTATGTGAGTTAAATTATACTCATAATTAACAAAGGATAGTATAAAGCTCATAATTGCATATAATATATATATATAATTCAATCTAAAGAACATGTACTTTATAGTTCTTTCAATGTGTACTTTTTAAGTAATAAGTCTTTAAATTAATAATAACAAATACAAACACTATAGTCGAATAAATCTTAAATTACATGAACCAAAAAGTAAGTTTGTTTTTATTCTTTTTTTTTAGTTGAACAATATATAGTGGTGAAAAGATTAGAAAGATGGCAGTAGTATCAGTGTGGTATTGAGCATATGAGAAAGCAAGAAATGATTGGGTTCATATTTCTTGTTCTTTTTTGAAGTGATGCCGATCCCCAACAAATTCAGCAAATTTGGCTAAATACTCTTCTGGAATTCGCACTGGACGATTGTTTTTATTAACCCAAACTGCAGTAGCCTTTGCCTCTAAGATTGCCTATATGCAATCCAAAACCAAAACATATTAATAATTATTAATCCAAATCATATTAATAATTAACTTTAATTTCATTACTTACCTCCATATTTGGAAGCTTGAAAATTAAGTGCTGAATGTAGATGCGAGCTCTTGAGATTCCCGACACCCTGACCTTAAGAACAAATCTGTCTCCACTCTACAATAAGTACTAAATTAATAGTTGATTAAAGCAAAATTTTATATATCAAACTTCAGAGAAAATGGTTTATGGTTAATCCATACTCTAAGTGGTGCAAGGAAATTCAAAGACAACTCTGATAGCGCTAAGGAATCCCCTCTCCCAGTAATTGTATCACGACTCACTCCCATCCTTTCAAGCAGTTCGTGACGACCTGTTTAATTGAATTATAAACTTACCTTATCAATTTAATTCATTAATCAAACCCAATTCATTAATTTAAACAACCATGGTAGCAATAATCTGCATAAACAGCATTGTTGACCACACCGAACTGATCCAACTCATAATCACGAACTTTTAGCTCAAATTCTTGGAACCCATCCATCTTGTAACTCTGACTGTCAATGAATAATGTAAATAATTACTTTATGGATATATATATATATATATATATATATATATATATATATTATGATTAGTGGTGAAGAAGAAAAGGAAAGTACCTAATGGAAAATGTTTGAGAAACAGAGGTTTTGGTTTTGGTTTTGGTGCAGAAAAATGGTGAAGAAGAAGGGAATTTGGGTTTGGTAGGTGAGAATTGAATCATTGGATTCATGGAAGCTGCTTGAAACTGCAACATATCTTCTAATTCCTCAATTAATTCTCTGCTCCATCCATGAGAATTTGGGGAATGTTAAAGTAAGTATTAATAATATGGACACTCTGTTTCTTTTCATTTCTCATTCTGTATAAACACTTCCATAACTAATTAGTGTCATTAACTATATTATCATTATTGCTGTTATTTATTCATCAATTAAATTATATTAAATTACATTGCTTCAAAATCTAGATTCGACACCTAACCATCTAACTATGCTATTTACTTATCTTGAGAATATAGTATATCAACATAGCAAAATTGAGCCACCGTAAAGAACGGTAAATTTCTATATTTTTTTGTGTCAAAATCTTATTGTAGTAGAGGAAAACACAAGAAAAAGAGATTAAAAATCCCCCATATTGAAGAAAGTTTCTATTACTATTACTCGCTTGATTTAAGCATTTGCCTTTAATTTTCGTTAATCATTGCCCTTGCAGTTAATTTTTTTATACACTTAGTAAAACTTGTACAGTAATTGGTTTTAGAATAGGACTCAACATTCATTTATAAAAGTTACCTAATAAAAGTTATTAAGGCTATATAGTTATAAATTAACAAGCAGTTAGTTAAAAGTAATAAGTACTATTTATTAAATATTTAATATTCAATTGATTATTAACTTTCCCATTAATTATCAATGCACAAAAAAACTCACCATATGCCCATGATAATTAACATTCTCTTTACTGTTTAGGGTTTAGGGTTAAAAAAAAAATATATCAATATCGTCCCACTCAAAGGACAAAAGAAACAACAAGTCACCATTAATTACATCTAACACCCAACTCGAAAAAAGTTTGCAGTCCATTTAAGCCCAACATCTTCGAACTAGAAGATTTAAAAAAAACCAAAATAATTAACAAAACCAACAACATAGTAGACTACACAATGAACAATGATTTTAGTTTTAGTTTTTTGTTTTTAAAATTTATGTTTGGTTCCTTCAAATTTTCTTACTGTTTTCATAGTTCTTAAAGAAACGGTTACAAATTTCTATAGCCGCATACAAAGGTACAACTTATAGAATAGAGCTTGTTCAACAAGGTCATTTCATCGAACAATATACTTTTTACTACTGCAAAACCAAAACCTATGCAAATCAGAGTGATGTTCTGTATATATGTACCACTGTATGAGTAGTTGTGGTATGAGTATGGAAGAAAAAGCATGAACTCGTTGCTATGCATTTTTAGCATATGAATCAGATATTTGGTCCATTATCTCTTTTGGCCTTCTCCAGAAGATACTATATCACCTCTAAGTTCATCATTTCGACTGGTGATCCCGAACAAATTGAGCAAATTTGGATAGAAATTCTTGTGGGATACGCACCGGGCGATAACTTTTATTAAGCCAAACTGCCGTACCCTTTGCCTCTAAGATTGGCTAGGGAAAGAAAACAAGACAGAAAATGGGATTACGAAGTTACCAAATATCCAGATATGGTAAATAAACTGAGAGGCAAATTATTAGTTCCATTACCAACCTCCATATTTGGTAGCTTGAAAATGAAATGATCAATGTAGAAGCGAGCAGCTGATGTGCCTGAGATCCTCACCTTAACAACAAATTTGTCTCCAGTCTAGTTGCATTCATCAGACAATATAAGAGTAGTAAGATTTTGAGTAAATTATTTTTCTAGCACAAATGGTTTATCAGTCATCAGTCATCCCATGTTAACTACAAAGGACATCATACTCTAAGTGGTGCAAGGAACTTCAAAGACAATTCTGATAAAGCTAATGCATCTCCATCACGAGCAACGGCGTCAGGACTCAGGCCTATACTTTCCAGCAGTTCATGACGACCTGATTATGTCCTCGATTTAATGTCTTGAAAAGCAAATATAACATGTTTTGAATTCTGTGATAACGCTTTGAGAATAATAAGATTCATGTAATCAGGCTACAACTGATGAATGATTGAAATTCATCTATGAGCGCCCGTTAAAATTCAACATTTTACATCTTTCAGACAAACACCCCCCCAAGTTTAGGCGTATCGACAATAGTATTAAACTATCGTGAAAATAGGATATAGTTTACTGAAGAAATGGAGTAACTAAAATAACTTAATGTTGACTTCAGCAACAAACAGAAAAGAATAGTTTCTAGTGTTTCCAAACAGCATTCTGTCTTCAAACTAAATATTATAAATGATGTAACTGGTTCTTGCACCAACCATTTACTACTCAAACACCCCTTCCCCAGAAAACAAACAATCATAATGGTTATAAACTACAATGAGATGTAATGCTTATTAGCTTCAAACAGAAATTCTTGACCCATTGGATATTTGAAATGTTGAAGGCTCCACATTTATATACAAACTTGTCAATGAAATAATGAAAACATGGAAAAAAAAAAAAAAAAAAAAAAAGAGTGAGTGAAAGAAACAACATAAAGAAACAGAAACCATGGTGAGGAAAAATAAATGCATCCCAATTCACACAAAGATCACTAGAAGAATAATGAGCAAACAAATTTGAGAGAGATCATCATTAAGAAGCATTATAGAAGTGGACGTTGGATTTTACCATGTTGGCAATAACTTGCATAAACAGCATTGTTCACAACACCGAATTGATCCAGCTCATAATCACGAACTTTGAGTTCAATATCTAGGAAACCATCCATCCTGTAATGGTTTAAGGTGTTCTGTGTTCAATCTTTTACATTTTTCAATAACATCAAAACGTTTTATACAAAACAAAACGAAAGACATCAATTCAGGGTAATTTCAACAGAAATAACAATTGCAATGCAAAGGATAAACATCAAAATATTTCATCCCTAGTTGTAGAAACCGATGCAACTATATAAAAAAAAAAAAAAAATTCAACACTCCACCCGACTTTCAAACAAGAGTAAAGAAGTGAAACGATTGTCAAAATCATTAGCAATTATTCTCCTCGAGAGAAGGGGTGGGGGGACATAATGCGCGAAGGTCCACTAATGTCGACCAAGGCAACATATGTAAAAAAGATCTTGACAGAGAATGCTAAATGGGAAAAATAGGTTGAAAATTTTAGAAATGTGGAAAGTACCCTTTGCCGGCGTTGAGATCAAACGAAGAAGAGATAGAGCTTCTCGTTACTGGGGGTGATCGTAGGCGTAACGATGTCGACGGCCGGCGGATGGGGAAGACAACTGATGGAGGAATTGGGAGTCCTGTAGTTTTGTTATGGAACATCGGAGGCGGCGATTGAATTGGAATAATGGAAGCCTGCAACATCGCGCGGTTTCCTGTGCTGTCGTCGACGGATTTGTTGAGAATGGGAATCGGAGAGTGCCAGACTATCAGTGAAATAGAACTAAAAGTAATGAAATTAATTGAGAAACCAATTTCAAAGTAGTCAGGATGGCCGAGTGGTCTAAGGCGCCAGACTCAAGTTCTGGTCTTCGAGAGAAGGCGTGGGTTCAAATCCCACTTCTGACATATTTTAATTACTATATTTTCAATTATTGTGAAAAAGAAAATCTTTTATTTAATAGTTTTTATTCCCTTTTTCCCTTTCTGATATGTATAACAATTTTATCAATAAGAGGCTAAATTTTATAAAATACTTTCAAATTTTAGCAATTGGTTCATTGTGTTTTAACTTCATAAAATTTTACGTAAATATTTATTATTTTTTTTTTTTCAAAGTTGTCTAGAAAAACATTAGAGATAGTCTCTTGAAAATAATTTGCTTTTCAAATTGGATAAATTAGTCCGTTACCTCACCTAAAGGTGTACCCGAGACCCAATCTCGACTCAAAAACAAAACTAACTCAACTTAGCCTTCACAATTTAGATTTGGTAGTCCGAATTGTTTGAGTTGCCGGGTCATTTGAATACTCTTAAAACCCACCTTCTTTTTTAGCACAACAAATGTATAAGTAAGGATTAAAATATCGATGTCGATATCGATATCAACATTTCAATTTTACGGATATATATTATTGACAAAATATTGATATCGACGGATATTTCTGTAAATCATGAATTTTATAAAATTTATTTATATTAATAACTAAGTTGTTTTTATTCCCAAACTAAGTTATAGATATTGTTATTAGTATTTATGTTCATATTGGACTAAAAAGATGACATTCTTATGTCTTTACAAGCATTAATAAAATATATTGGAGATATCCATAAATATTTAATATCAATATCGAATCATTTTATTTACAGATATATCGACATATCGACAAATATTTTCACAAGGATTAAAATATCGATGTCGATATTAAAATCTCAATTTTACGAATATATCGTCGACAAAATAATGATATCAATGGATATTTATGTAAATCATGAATTTTATAAAATCTATTCAGATTAATAATTAAGTTGTTTTTACTCCCAAACTAAGTAATGAATATTGTTATTAGTATTCTTATGTTTTACAAACATTAATAAAAGATGTTGGAGATATATTTAATATCGATGTCGAACCCTTCGATTTACGGATATATTGACATTTAATTAAATCACTTTGTTAGCTGCTAAAATTTTGATTAATGGTTGCTCCAACCTTGGCTCACTCTTTTTTTTAACGCATCAAATGTGGAAGTATGAAAATTTGAAACTTCAACCTTAAGAAATGAGTATGTACATCCATTACCACTCAGCTCAACCAATTAACTCACTAATTAGCTACTAGAGTTCGATTAACGGCTGCTCCAACGTTTGGATTTAACTTAATATGTCTAATTTTCAATGTTGTTGAACTTGGTTGCCATTGGGCTTAATTAATGTTACATCTTTGTTAATAGAAAAGAAAAATCATTTTTTAAGTAGACTTAAGAAAACCATATTTGGTCGTCCCAGAGATCACCAACGTTTGACCTTGATCATTATTCGTACAATTTTTTTTTTAAATTTTTTATTCTATAAACCCTACAAATTTAAGCTATTACTCAATATTGCTAGGTAAAAAATTATGCCTCAGACAACTTTAGAAAAATGTAAAATGAAAATGAAAATTTCTGAAACAAATGAAAGCAACTCATTCTCCCAGTAAGGATGCAAATTTCTGAGAGAAAAATAAAAACATAAAAAATTAATTGATAAAAATATAATAGATTTTGTCCACATGTAAACTTGTCTAGGAAAGAAGCAAGGCCAAAACGCCACGGCGGAAGAATTCAACACCAACTGGCACCTATTCTCCCATTAAGCTATTAACAAAATATAATATATATCTATGTATGTATTAAACCACCGCTATGCACTTTCTTCAACACCAACAACACAAATCATTCATATCTTTATGAATTAGAATTCATTTTGGATCTATAATCACAGAAAACAACAAATCAATTTGTGCTTTATTTCTTTTTCTTTTTTTTCCACTAAAAACATAATTCTTTATTCATGAAAACACACAAGAATGAAATGTAATTATAATTAATACACAAGAATTAGCGTTCTCAGAGCCATGGAATCAAATCATACAACACACAAATCTACTGGATTGATCAATGTGCAATTATTTCTCGATTCCAGAAGATGGAGCTTCGTTCGTATGTCCTCATCCATGGATTTAGCTTAGTAGCGTCGCAAGTTGCCGGCCGGTTGTCTAAATTCTAAGGCTCCTTGTTGATTGGGTTCCGGTTACTATCTCTGCACAATCAATTCCCACAAATGTTGTGATTGAGTTTCAACAACATAAGATTCCGATCATAGAAATGGATATCAGATGAGGGTTATTCATTCAAACCAAGCTAGATCGAATATGGAGGGGATTTTATTCAATCAGATTTGTTATCCGTACATTTTAAATCCAGGGGAAAAAACAGGGCGACGGCCGGGAAAATACCTTTCCGTTTTCTTTGATTTCCGGCACCTCGTAAAGATCGGTGGTGATCTCCGTCAACCATAATCCGGGGAAAAGCGTCTGCAATGGGGAGGGAGAAGGAGTTGAAAACTCAATTTCAGAGAAGATTAAAAGGTTAAAAAAGAAAACAGAAGAAGAAGAAGAAGAACCCTACATCCATTTGATTTTGTACAATTCTGGGCCTCTTTTTGGGCCTTCGCGGCGGCCTACGTTCAATCATAGCCATGAAATCCTCTTCGATCTCCTTTTTGGAAAGTGATACCGAGAATTTCTCCCTTTCCTTCTTCTCCGTTACCAATCGCCGCCCTAAGGACTTCACGCTACCGCCGCCGTCACCGCTTCTCAACGGCGAATTACGAATCGCCTTTTTCTCCGACCTCTTCTCGATCTTCAACACTTTACCACCACCGCCTTTACCTTCGGGAATTGTATCAATCGGAGCCTTCGTCGCCGCTTTCCTCACCCTCAAACTCCACGGTCTTAACTCCTTCTCCGGTGACGCCGCCGGCACCGACGACGCCGCCGGCGCCGCCGGAATTTTTTTCTCCGAGGTGGTCATATCGTCGTCATCCTCGTCATCGTCGACCACTCCATCCCTCCAGAATGCAACCTTCATTCTATCGGCAGCCGTTTTTAGATCAATCATGAGTTTCTCTCGCACCGCCGCTATATCTTCATCGCCATCGATCTTGGACTTAGAAGCCCTAAGTCTCTTGGCGGATGTCGGCCTGTCCGTGTGAAACTTCCGGCAGTTCCACCGGCGGGAGGGAGAAGAGCGGCGATCGAGAGGAGGAGGAAGGTCGTCGTCGGCGTCGGCCTCGGAGTCTAATTTCATACAGCGGAGATACCTCTGATTTCCCCACCTCAAGAAGGGGAGGGTGAAATTGTGGAGCGGCTTTGATCTCTCGAGTCCCATCGCCATGGAGTTTAGTGGTGTTTGTTCGGAATCGGCACAAACCATAACCTCGCCGACAGAGAATGGAGGGGCGGAGATCAGATCGGTTGGGCTAAAACAATATTGGGAAAGAAAATATGGAAAACTCAAAGAGATTTTTGAGGGTCCATTGGTTGGTGAAATTCTTCATAATACTTGGGTTGCGCAAAACGGAATACCGCCGGAAAACGCCAGATTATATACAAAAAGAGACTCCTGGTTTGAGAGGTGGGCTTTTTAATTCTCGTTTCAGGGCTTTGCTTTCATTTTTTTTCATTTTTCATTTTTTTAAAAATTAGTTTTAATTTTGTGACACGTTTTTTGGTTTCTGTGGATGCTACTAAAAAGCGCCGATTGTGCTACCATGCGCGTCAGATTGAAGATTCCAAGGGTTCAAATGATATGACGTCGTTTTGCTTTTAGGGCAGTCGAAATTATCTTATTTTAATTAAATTACAGCTTTGACCCTGAGTTTTCAATCCTTTTCTATATTTAAAACAAAATCAAAACCTAATAACCGTTTAAACTTTCCCTATTTATTTATTTCACTTATTTTAAAATTCAACAAATTATAAATCTACAAAGTCCATCGACCTAACAGACCTATTAGAATTTATAAAAAAAAAAAAAAAGTAAAATACTGAACATATATGGTGTGGATCAATCGAGACAATTTTTTTTTGTTTATTCATTTCTAAAAATTTTCATCTTCCTACCTTTCATCATTAGAAACAATTTAATTATATACTTTTTGTTTCTATAATTTTTTTAAATGTTTCTAAAAATTATACTTGCTACGTCTTAATTTTTATAGTATGTTTTTACCACTTGATTCTTAGTTAAATTTCAAATTTTAAAAACTATAAGGAAAAATATATTTTCAAAAGCCAAAAAAAATAGTATTTATATAAGTTTTAGATTTTTCAAAAATGGAAACAAAATAATAATCGGGTGCCTTAATTATTATTTTTTTAAAAAAAATATGTTGACAATAATCTACTAGGATTAAAGTTTTATGAAATTAAGAATAATTACTAACGTAAAAAGAAATAACCCCAAGATTTTAATTATTAAAAAGATTTTGATTTTGATTTTTGATTTTTGACTTTTGACTTTTTTTTTCTTTAGTTCTGAAAAATCATGAAATTTATAGAATTTCCAAATTTCAGTTAACTAATCAGAAATGATGATTGAAATTCTCCTTACAAAACTACAAAGGTTAAAAGATTATTTTGGTTCCTCGAATGTGTTCAATTTTGTTATTGTATTTTCAAATGTTTGATTTTACTTTATGTATTACAACTAATTTTAATTTATTTTCTATGATTAGTTTATTGTTAGTTTTTCTAAAACCTCTTCCCTTTTATTATTTATTTGTATATTTGAAAACATTTTCACACATTGTAATTTATGGTTTGAAAAATAATATTATTATTATTTGACATATTTTGATAAAAAAAATTATTTGTCAGAGACCAAATTTCAGATTTATTAAAAGTAAAAGGAATTTAAATTAGAATGCTAAATTTATATGGTACAAAATAATATTTTAACCAACAAAAAGTACGCTCCTTAAAAAATTAAAATTAACACACAAAAAAAAAAACAATAAAAAAAAAAGCTTAAATATGGAAACAGTAAAATCAGTATTTTTTTTTTTTTTTTTTTTGTTCTTTTCGGAAGGATTTACCAAAAATTATTGTCTTGTGTGAATTTTAAACTTCATGTTTCAAATTTACATATATTGACATTAAAAAAAAAAAAAAAAAATCTTGCTACATTTTCTCATTTACATGGTGAGAGAAAAGACATGAGTACTTGTACCCAAAGTTTAAAATATAGATATAGATAGAAATATCGAAATTTTGATTTTACGTAAATTTCAATGAAAATATTGATTTCGATAGATATTTCTAGAAAAATTATAAAAATAAATTTAAATAAGTAAATAAACATTTTATTATTGTCAAATAAGTAAACATGTCTATTATTTATATTATATTTAAAATAATGGTATTTTGGTTTTTTTTTTTGTGTTTTGTGGATTTTTTTACGATATAATAGAAATATCGATTCACTCTCATATCAATATCAAACTTATGAAAACGTGAAAATATCGATGGAAATATCGACATATCGATGAAAATTTAATACTATACTTGTACCAGGGGTGAATTAATTATAGGTTTAGCTTCAACTTCAATGCTTTTTTATATTAGTATAAAACAAAGTCATTTTAATTATTAAAATGATTAATTGGCTCTTCTTCTTTTGTTCTACTATTAAGTTGACCATAACAACATATTTAGATGAGCAGTAAATTAAAAAGACGTTGAACAAAAAATCATTTTCTAAGATTAAATTATAAATGTAGTATTTAAATTTTAAAACTTCTATTTATTTGGTCCGTAAACTTTAACAAAGGTAAAATTAAACTTTTAATTTGTGTATAATAAGTCTCAAGTTTTCTATTTGTATTATACAAACAGAAAAATTACCTTTTTAGTCTTCATGTTTTAATAAATGTAGACTTAAACTTTTAGATCACGTTTTGTAAACCATTTTATTTTATTTTTTTGTTTTTAAAAATTAAGTCTATAGGCACTACTTCCACCTTCAAATTTATTCATATGTTATCTAATTTTTACCAATGAGTTAAAAAACAAAGTCAAAATTTGAAAACTAATAAAAGTAGCTTTGAAAAACTTGTTTTTGTTTTTTAAATTTGGCAAAAAATTCAACTATTTGACTTAGAGATGCAAATCAATGTAAGAAACGAAGAGGAAATATGCTTAATTTTCAAATAAAAAAATAAAAAGATTACTATTTTTAATTTTATATTTGATAACCTAATATGTGGTTAGCTATTCGATATTTTTTTCAAATTTCTTTTATTTGATTGTTTTAATTTTGTTTCTTTTGATTTGTTTTTTTTTTATTATCACGTAATTGTAGGCGTTGGTTTATGTGATTTGGTATGGAGGGTATTTTAGTCCATCTCATAATGTCAAACTAACGTGTCAATGTATAATTTGGTCATTTTTCACAATAAGAAAATAGCATTTTTTTTTAAATTTAGTCATCTACACCATTACATTTTTTAAAACCTTAAGCTAATAGATTATTATACCAATTAAATTAGAAAAACAAATCTAATCTATTTACTAAAATACCATTTTTTGGGAGCTTTTAAAAGTAAAAAAATAAGAAAGGATATTTACACAAAATAGTAAAATTTTTAAATATTTGTGATAGACGCTGATATAAGTTTATCAGAGTCTATCAGCGATAGAAATGATAGAAGTCTATCACTAAAGGATTTTGACAAGAGCCTATCAATGTCTATCAATATTTTTTATGTAAATAGTTTGACATTGTGAAAATTTTCCTTTTTTTTTTTACAAAGAATGAGTTTTTTTTTTTTAATTACATCTAGTTTGAGATTTTTTTTTCTTGATCACTACATCTAATTTGAGATGGTTTATTTGTTTAGAAAAAATATTTGTACTCCTAAATTTAAACTAAGTTATTATATATTTTCATCATAAACTTTTAATTTCATCACATTTAAATCTTAATTTTATCGTTAAAATTTTAATTTCTACTCTAGCTAAGAAAAAATCGATAAAATTAATTTCTACTCTAGCTAAGAAAAAATCTCCCAAAACTTACTGCCTTCAACAAAAATCAAACATTCTACAAAATTAAGTTTCATTGAAGCATAAAAATTAAATAAATCTTTCAAGACCTTCAAATTTCAACAAAAATTCAACTCTAACCTTGTTAACCTTTCCCACTTTAATATTTTTTCTTTGAAAATTCATTAAATTCTTCAATACATATATTTTGTATTCATTAAATATATTTGAGAATATTTTAATTGATATTTTCTAATTTAAAATTCATTTGGTGCAAAAATCGCACTACTTATAACAGTTCATGATAAATATTTCAACATCTATATCAAAGGTTAAAGTGACATTTGAGGCCAAAGTGAGCCTAATTCAATTGGTATATATATAAATATATGTTAGCAACCAAGACGTCTGTGTTTGAATCCTCTAATCCCTATTATATTTAAAACAAAAAAGTGAAGTTTACGGGAAATAGCAAATTTTAAAATTCTAACTTTTTTTATAACCTTTTAATTTCAAATTTTAATATTTAGAGAGACATATTATAGAGAGCGCTTTAAAATGTAATATATAACATTCTATTTTGATCATATGGATTGATTTGAAATAAAACATAACGTAAAAAATTGTTTCTCTAATTATATTGTCTTCTTAAATACATCATAGATTTAAGATTATTCTATATCAAGTGTTTTTTTCTTTCTTTATAAATTAGTTATTCACAACCAAAATGTTAAATAGTCTTGAAAATAGAAATATTGAGTTATTTCAAAGCCATAATTATTGTTGGTTAAGCCGTCCTCGTAAACCAACTTTTCAATCATTACTACACAAAGAATATTTAGTATTGGATAAATGAATACTTCTCCAATTACATTTTTTTTGAGAATCTTCTCCAATTACATATGATATATATATTTTTTTTAGATAAATTACATATGATATGTGGAGTAATTAATAATCATATACTTTTTGTAGTTTCCTTTAATTAAAAAAAAAAAGCAACTGTTTTATTATCATTTTACCAATTTTTAAATTAGCGTGTAATATATATTTTAAATTATGCTTAAAAATAGTTGCGGAATAATTTTAACCACCTTTTGTGATTGGTAAATTGTAAAAAATAAAGCTGGTAAAACCACTTTCAAACACATATTCATCCACATGGTTTTGAGATTTTGTTTCTTAGTTTTTAAAGGTAGAATAAGAGTATTGATTAAAAAAAGGGTTAAAAAACTCATTTTTACTTAAACTCTTTTAATAAAAACAGTTTAAAATACACTTCCAAATATATTTTAAATAGTTATCAAACATTTCAAATTTTTTCAACTTGACTTATTTTTTAAATTAAACACTTGAAAATGTATTTTAAATACACCATAAGATTGTTAGTTTACAACAAATAATTTATCATAGTCTTACATATCATATATATTTCAGGAAAATTACTATAAACAGAAAAAATATCAAACTATTTATAAATATAGAAAATTTTTACCGTTTATCAGCGATCGAATTCTATCGTGGTCTATCGCTGATAGACAGTGAATTTTTTTTATATTTAAAAACAGCCCTATATTTTACACATAAACCAAATTTAATATTCTAATCTATGAAATGTTTGAGTTTAATGCAACTATTTTAAAAATATATAAAATTATTTATTTTTATCGCAATTATTTCTCTCATTCTAAACCATATAATCAATTAAAAAGTTATAAATTATATGTAAAAAGGCATGAAAAGGGTGTAATATACTTTGTCATGGTTGAAAACGAAATTTAACTTTTATCTCATAAAAATATGATACTCGAACAATATATGAGTGAGAATTTATGTAAGTTAGTTCTGTAATTAAAATTGTAAACTTCGAATTCTTAGTTCTTACCCATCTATTATGCTATTTATGTAAACACATCACTATGGTTTTTTTTTTTTTTTTTTTTTTAACGCATAGCGATAAATAATAGTAGATAAACTCGAATTTACTTATTTTCTTAATTTAACCGTGATTTAATATTTACTTTTTTTTTTTTTTTTTGTAACATTAATGATGGTATCTTGAAAATTTTTGATGGAAAATAAAGCTTCATTGGTCTTGAAATTCTTGTTCACGTAGTGACAAATGAACATTTGGAAACTTCTGCCTAAAACAAAGCATTTTTAATATGTAAAATAATAAAAATTGTCAATAGAACAGAATTTAATGGTAATTAACATATGTTTATTTCTTTGAAGTTAAAAATTTTCAATTTCCATATCTACCATTGTTACGTTGTAGTAAAAAATAGAATAATAAAAGAAAATTTATTATAAACATAAAAAATTTTAATGTCTATCGGCAATAAGACACTAAAATTTTTCTATACTTATAAATAATTTGACTCATTCTTTTAAATTTGAAAATAATCCATAATAAAATTTTAAACCATATTGTATTTAGTTTACAATAAATAAGTATTATGTGTGCTTAATAATAAAATTAATAAGTACATTCCAATAATCTTCAAAAAAAAAAAAAAAAAAAACACATTCCAATAACAAAGTCAACAAAGATCAAAGAAAGTCAAAATTGTCATATTTTGACGCGTGGTTCAACAAAACTCTTTCATTTTATGACTTTCTAGGATGAATTAGCAAATGTAGATTTTTTTTAAAACTATTTACAAATATAAAAAAATTTCACTCAATAGACTTTTATCACAACAATAGAAGTCTATTGTAGTCTATCACCAATACACAGTAAATTTTTTTCTATATTTATAAATATTTTGTCTCATTTTTTCAAGTATTTATATTTGTAAACGGAGAAAAAAAATCTAAATTGGGGATGTTGATGGGCTCTGCAACTCTCACCCCAAATAACTTTAAAGCTTGTCTGGATTGACTTGAGAAAAAAATATTTTTCAAAATACTCATTTTTATTTAAATTTTTTTGATAAAAACTATTTAAAATATACTTAAAAAGCTATTTTGAGTAGTTGCCAACACTCCAATTTTTTTCAAAATGATTTATTTTTTAAATTAAACACTTAAAAATGTATTCCAAATACGCATTTAGTTAGATGATCAACAATAAAAATAACTATATTATTTAAACAATAGTATTTGAAAATAATTAATATTTTCTTGTCAAAATTAGTAAAGGCATATTTCTTTTTTTAGTACAATCTAAATGTATATTTTTTTGTATAATTTAATAGTTTATTATGACTAAAAAACCACTGATTAAAATTAGGGTTGTTTTCAAATATAGAAAAATGAGCCAAACTATTTACAAATATAGAAAAATTTTGGTCTCTATCAGCGATAGACCATGATAGACTTCTATCGCAGTTTATCATGGATAGATAGTAAAAATTTTCTATATTTGTAAATACTTTGACATTTTTTCTATTTATAATAATTTTTTTTTAAAATTATGCAATTTTATAATCAAAAGTCCTTAAATGTAGCTAAAATATAGTAGATAATTTTTAATTTTAAAAATATTAAATATATTTATAAGTAAATCTGAGTGATATTTAAAAAAAAATGTGAGTTGTATTTGCAAAAATCAAAATCTTATGGTTGATTCAAAATTGAAAAACGCAACCAAAACATGGAAAGAAAACACTTAGGATTTAATTTTCTAAAAAAAACATGTTATTGAGATGTAAGTAAGATTTAAAATGTCAATGTCAACAAAAAAAAAAATATCGAGGTCTTAATTTTACGACATTGCCAAATATCGATGAAATCTTGATGTTGATGGATATTTATAGAAAAGTTATAAAAAAAATTTTAAAAAAAATTAAATTAGTAAATAAACATTTTATAATTTTTAAACAAGGTTACATATTTAGTATATTTACATTAGTAAAATTTTATTGCTTATTTTTTATGTATCGTATATTTTTTTCCGATACAATAGAAATATCGATTCACCTCGATATCGAATCTATGGAAACATGGAAATATCGAGATATCGACGAAAATTTAATACTATGGACAAAGAGAATACAATCATATCCTTATTTTTTTTATTTTAAAAAAATTAATTTTCAACGGGTCTAGTTTGATTATAAATACACTAATATACCAAGGTATAAATGGAAAGAAAACTCTTCACCCTCCCCTCTAAAAAGCGTGCTTGGTATTTTTCTAAGGCAGTCTCAACTAAGTATTTGTGTATTTTTTTTTTCTTTTGCAGTTGTTTCTCATAATTTTTCATTTATATTAGCCCACACCTATGCTATATATGAAAAATAACAAATTTATATCTTCTTTTAACTTGAAATATGACCATTTTTTAAAGAATTTTTGTTCTATATTTCTTCCATGTTTGACGAGATCTATGTGCTATATGGTTTCCATATTTATCGATATTATCTCCTAAAATCATACTAAAATTTTAGTTGAAGATGTACATATTGAGCCTTCCTTCTTCTTCTTCTTCTTTTTTTAATAAATAAATTTATTTGTTTTGAACATTTTGTCCTGTTCCTTGCCGTGTTCATGTGAGGCGTTCGGTCCAATTTCTTGATCAAAACCATTAGTTTTCTATAATTAATCACGGAAAATTGCCATGGATGGTAAAAACTATATATAAATATATAAGTTAATAGTAATGGTTTTTATTATTTCAATTTTACTCCAATATTTTATTTTTGGTATATCAATAAACTAAATACACTTTTACATAAAATATATAATTTATACAACTAATATACCATGATTTTAAGTAATTGTGTCCGTATGAAAGCAGTTTTTTTTTTTTTTTTTTTTTTTTTTTTTTTTTTTTGTATTAAAATGGAGTTGTTTCCACTCGGATTAGTTCAATTTCGATAGTCGAATTTAGGTTTTAGTGTTAGTTTTTTTTTCAATAGAAAAAAACTCAATTTTAATGGTAATTGTATTAATTGTGTCAACTAACCTGTCAATATAAAGTGTTGTAACATTTTTAATATTTAATACTTTTTTTAAATATTGAGTTAAAGGCTCGAGCGTTTTTTCATTAAAAAGAGAAAAAACGTAATTGCAAAAAATGCTTACAACATTCGTACATTTATTATGCTTAGAACATTTGTACATTTATTACTAAGCTTTTAACTTAAATTTTCAAGATCCAAGGTTCACTATAAATACTTCACTCTCATTCTCTCAATATACACCAACCAACAAATACATATTTTTCTCTTGCTTTCTCTCATTTCTATCCTTAGCTGTTTTAAGAGCAATTGGCCAAAAGAAAGGTGTTTTTAGTTGTGGAGCTTTGAGCTCAACCTTTCAGTGCATAGTGGTTTGAGCTACACAACGTTTCAGTTGGGTTGTTGTATCCTGGAGGGGACAGACCAGAGAATATCTGTTGCACCGGTGGTTAATATTAACGAATTTCAATATACACCACAGAGGGCTTGAATCTCCTTAAAGAGAGCGAGATATCCACGCCTCAACCTGATTGTTTTCGTGTCTATTTCTCAATATTTACTCTAGTTTTCTTCTATTATTTGTAATTCCCCCGTCATAAAGCATATCAATTATTTGTTCTATTTTCTAAATTTTGACATGAATTTAATGGCATGTAAGTTACATTTAATTTGGTATATCAGTATGTATTTCATATTTCGTATACCAATTGATTAATATATCATATCTAGAGAAAAAGAAAAAAACATATCAATAAATGTTGTTAATATAACAAATATGAATATCATTTAAATGATATATTTAAAGTATAACACTTGGTATTGCGATCTTATCGATACTAATTCAAAATGTATTTTGAGTATATCATTAATGTATCAATAACATATTATCATTTGTCCAAAATACAAAACTAAATATTAAACAAGTGTATCAATAGTTTATCGATACTCGTTCTAAAAATCATTTAAAACTTAACAGTGGTGTATTACTACTTTTTAACAGTGGTGTAAAACTTAAAAGACCTATTCAACACAAAAGTAATACTACTGTTTAAAGTGGAAAATATAAAAAAAAACATAGATATAAAAGCTTTGACATTAACACAAGCAATTTAACGTTCTTAGAAACAAATAACTTAAGAAGCAAGCATAATTATGTTATTCTTTTACTTTCTCATTCCTTAAACATTCTTCTCAGTGCTCAAGGATGGCTTTGAAATTTGAAATTGGTCAAAACCTCCAAAGACTTCCAAACTTTACAGCATACACACAAAAAAGGTTAAATGCAATGCCCAACGGCTATCTTCTTAATTCATTCTAAGTAACTCCAAACTCCAACCGACCAAATTCCCCTTTTTCCAGCTTGGCTCACATTCTCCCTTTCTTCCACCACTCTTTTAAACCCCTTTAAATTAACAAACCATCAGCTTCATCTTCCTCAACCCCATTTCTTTTACTCCTTTGCACCATAAAATGCAGTCTAAAAGCCCACCCATTTTCCAAAAGCTTTCGAATTTCCTCAAAGTTTCCATCTTTATCGCTAAAATGAAAAGACCCATCATCCCAAAGCTCCTTTTCTTCAAGAGATCATTCAGGACAAAGAATTTCGAGCTCCTCCACCACTATAATTATGGGTTTGTTCGAGACTTCCAATTCTCCCCTTCCTCCACTCCTCTGTTTCGTTTTTACAGAGGCCGCCGCCGCCGCCGCCATGATGTCTATTCGGTGCTGTTTCCGTGCAGATGTATTGGTAGTTCTGGAGCTGAAAAAGAAGAAGATGGAGATTACAGCGAAGCTTTTCCGGCCATTGAAGGGCGGTTTCCGGAGTCGTTGGATTGGAGCGATGATGATGATTCGATTGATCGGAGGGCTGAAATTTTCATTCAGAAATTCTATGCGGATATGAAAATGGAGAGGCTAGCATCGATTTGAAACTTGGGATTCTTTTTTTTGTTTTTGTTTTTGTTTTTGTTTTTGATGAGTTAATTCTTTAATTGGTTTGGTTAAATCTTTTGGGTTTTATTGTTGTTTTGTGATGTGTTCACTCCATCCACTGAAGTTTTAGAAATGGTGGAGATTGGTTTTTCCATTTTTTTTATGGTTTCGTTTTCTTCGTTCATTATTGGCATTGAATCAAATGTAAGCAAATTTTGGAATAAAGTTAATGGTCTTTGTTGTTTCTTGTTTCAAACTTTAATTTCCATTTAAATCTCAACTTTAGGGAGCGTTTTAAGGGTAATCTTAAGCGGGAGAGTTTGATAATCGAATTTAGAGTTTGGTAACTTCTCACTCCAAACAGAGAACACTCACCCTCCTTAATTGTTTTAGTTTTTAAATTTCAAATGTCCATCTATAGTTTTTTATTTTTTTTAAAGTCTCAGAATTTTTAAAAATAGAAAAATAAGATAACTATCAATATATTTTTTTTTATTAATTTATGTAAATAGTTTGACATGTGAAAATTTCTCTTTCAAACATCTATTTTACTTCTTGTATTTTTTTTCTTCTAAAGAATGTCTTTTTTATAATGCAGTTTGGAATATATGTTTATCTTGCACACATGTACTTATAAGTTACCTAAATTAACTAAATGGAGTATTGATATTAGATAAATATTAAGTGAGAAAATAATAGTTATTATTAAAACTTGAAGAACAAACACCACAATAATTACTCTTTAAACGAACATTTTATGTTTTTATTTTCATTTTAGATTGTTCACCGTATTGGTAATATGGTGTGGAATTGCAAATTTCTTTTTTTTTTCATTAAAAAAAAGAAATTTAGAATTTTTTTTTTTTTTTTTTTTTTAATAAACATAGGGATAAAAATAACTAGTAACACTAGTTAACTGAATTGAATCTCATTTTTTTTTTCATAAAATCGTATATACAAGAGTGAGATCTAGATCTACCACTCTTTTGAAGATACAAAAAATGTGTTAACATTCAGATTTTAATTATTTGCACAAAATGGTTAGGTTGGCATGAAATACCAATTATTTAGGTTAAGTATTATTTATTCTAAAACTTTAATAAATCATTGTAAATTATCCAGTAAATTTTTTAAAAAGAAATTACCCACTAAAGATATAAACAAAGAATGAACTTGAAATATTTAACAAAGGCTTATTAAAATAAAATTAAGTTATTTATATGTATGTGTAAAAAATTTAAAAATAAACTAAGTTCTCAACAATTTCATACTAAAAATTAAAACATTATATAATTAAAACTTATTTTAAAACACTATTAAAACTTATTTTTATGACGTCAAATTGAAGATAGTACGTGGAAGACAGCGGAATTCCATTAAAAACAACAAACTTTTTGTTAACAGTGCTGTTTTCAAATATATCAAAATGAGTCAACTTATTTTTAAATATAACAAAATATCACTATCTATTACGAATAGTGATAAACACTTTGCTATGATAATGATAAATGATAGTAGTTTATCGGTGTTCATGAATAGATAGTGACATTTTTCTATATTTATAAATAAGTTGACTCATTTTGATATATTTGAAAAACAGCACTGTTAACAAAAAGTTTGTTGTTTTTAATATTTTTAGAGATTTTTACATAAATGATCATCTTTGGGCCCTATATTTCAAAAATGTCTTTAAATTTGAATTTTTTCAAGAAAGGTTTTTAGTGTTATTTTTGGACAAATTTACCATTTTTTATTTTTTTTATGTCCGAATTTTATATGTATTTTTCTTATTTTCAAAGTTCTTTTAATGATGGAGAGAGAAAGTGAATTTATGATGGAGAGAGAAAATGCATTTAATATATGATTTTCTTCTCATTTTTAATTGGAGAGAAAAAAAATTTTAATATTATTTTTCATATTTTCAAAGTTTCCTTAATGATGGAGAGAGAGAGTGAATTTATGATGGAGAGACAAAGTGAATTTATGATGAAAAGAGAAAATGCGTTTAATATGATTTTCTTCTCATTTTCAATTGGAGGGAAAATATTTTTAATATTTTTTTTTTCATTCTCAATTGGAGAGAAAAAATGTATTTAATATATTTTTATTTTCCTTTTCACGTATTAATAATTTATTTGATATTGTTTGTTGTTATTTAACGTTTGCTTTTTGATATTATGTGATGTATTCCACCGTTTATTTTGAGTTCTATTTGTTTTCATGTAATATTCCATTGTTTATTTGGTATATATCTGAGGTATTCTGATATGTATGCACATCTAATTACGCAACGCTTATGTGTGCTTGTAATATATTCACCGAATGTCTGATATATATATGTCACTATAATGCAATTTGTATATGATGGTTTGTCTTATTTGAGTTTATGTATTGTAGTTCCTTGTTTATTTTGAGTTCATTTGTATTTTGCGTTATTATCTCATATATACTATAGTTTAGATTTTATCTAACATGATTTATAAATCTCAACTGAACTTAATGTTCAACATATATTAGTGTATATATCATAAAACAGAAAAGTCTCAATAAAAAATTGAAGATATATATCACAGTATATATCGAAAATGATTATATACTTGCAAATGTTCTAACCAATATATGAAATATACTAGTAAGATTAACTAAATTCCATTTGAGTAAATTTAACCGAAGCTCCCTAATGATTTTCAAATAAACAAAGCTATCTATCACGGTATATAAATCTCAAATGAACTTAATATTCAACATATATTAGTGTGTATATCATAAAACAAAAAGTATCAATAAAAACTGAAGATATATATCACAGTATATATAAAAAAATCCCCCTATATATCAAGAACAAATATATATATATATATATATATTGAAAAAACATAAAAGTACATCTAAATCCACGACGACGACGGCAATTGGTGACAGGTGCGAGATCTTGGCGGCGCATGAGTTGGAGTGAGATAGAACAAGTTTAGCTGGAAAAAATCGAGAAAAAAAAACTCACCGTCGGTCGAAACTTGAACAGCGGAAACGGCGACTGAAACTTGAACGGCGACCACGACGACGACCAAAACTTGAACGTCGAGAATGGCGGACGACGTGTTGAACGATGGGAACGACGTCGTCGACGGTGGTTGGGCGGTTTGAGGGAGGGAGGCGGCAGCCTGAAAGGTGAGAGAGAGTGTCTTGAGAGAGAGATTGAAGAAGATGGAATAGCTAGAGTTTTGAGACAGATTAAAGAGATTGAAGATACACGAATTTCTAGGCTATGTACGAGGGAGGGATACACAAAAACTTAGGTTTGTTTATTTGTTTATTTATATAAAATGTAGGTGAGGGTTAAATTGTAAATAACCATTGATATTAGTGAAAATATTAAAACAAGAAGGCCTTTTATTGTAAAAAATTGGATGTTTTAGACAATAACGTAAAATGTGCCTTATCTTAAGGTTATTTATGTTGAAAACTCATATTTTTATCACCTACTAAATTTATGGGTGTCCAAATAAAATTATGTGGGTCTATATAGCAACCTGGAGTGAATAATCCGAGCTGGGCTTAATAGGCCCCTGAGGCCTGAGGCCCAATATCTGCGGTGAGCCCATCTAAGTCCAAAGCTCAGAAGAAAATAGAGAAGAGCAATGGTAGTGGCCATATTTTACCCTTCATTTCTTCTAATACTATATGAAAAAAGTGAGAGAAAACATATTTTTTACGCCTTCTCTCTACTTTAATTTACTAATTTATAAATATATCCCATCAAATTAATTACAATAGTAAATTTATTAATTAACAATTATCAATAATAAATGCAGTAAAATTTAGAGGTTAAAATGTAAAATGTCTTCCCAACAACTTAACTTTTTCTATTATAATTTTATTGAGTTTTTAATTTTTTCAAAAAGTTTTGTAACTCTCACTTTATTACTAAAAGATTGATTTTTTCACTATTTCAAAATTTTTTTGTAATTTCTTTCGTTTTGAGTGAATCTTTGAGCGTGTAGATAAGAAGAAGAAATTGTAGAGTGTTATTAGAATTTCATCGATTGTAACCTATATAAGTAACCATTGTTGTGGTTGTGGTACTTAAAAGTTAAGGTAGCTTGTCATTTTGTTGTGACTTCTTGAGAGATTTGTAGGGTTGGAGAGAAGTTCTACAATAACCTTCATATTATATAGTAAAACTTACCGTTGCAAAAGGCCATACTTTTAAACGTAATTTCAAGTTTTGGACGACCCAATATAATCTCTAGTGTTCATTTTCTTATCACTATCTTTGATTGCAATGTTATTATTGCTTGCTTGAACTAAGGAAAGAAATTTACATGAAACTTGAGTGATGTGAAACCAATTATTTAATCCAACATAGTTGGATAAATAGTTTAAATCATAAAAGGCTTTGCATATAAGTTGATGAGACGTTACATATAACTACATTTTTATTTTTATTCAAGTCGAAAACTTACCTAGAAATAAAATACATTGTACTATATTAAATCACCCATTAAACTCAAAAGTTTAAATGTTACGGTGAATTTAAATAAATAAATAAATAAATACTTCAACACTCTCCTAGTTGGGTTAAGACAGCCCATTAGGCTTAGTTGGGTTTCAGGCTTCAGGCCCAAGCCCCCACTAACAAGAGATATTTGGGGGAATCAGACAAATAACTATTTTAACGGGCTATTTTGAAAAATGACTAAACTATTTTTTCTTAGAAAAATGTCAATTCACTAAATTTACATGAAAATTCGAAATTCATAGTGGACTAGAATATCTCTCAATTTAAAATATTGAAGCTAAGGGCTTCTCTTGCATTCCTTTTGCCTTTTCTTTACCTATTTTCTGCATTTTTCCATTTATGTTGAGAGTAGCCTTGAAAATTTGTAAAAACAACTCTTAATCAAATATCGTTATTTTTACTTTAATATCACGTTAAATACACATAGATTCTAATGTGATTTGATTCTACTATTACCATACAATTAGTATATCTAGAAGTGGATGTTGTGATCAAAGATTGAAATAATAATTAAAATTTCATGAAGTTTATGTCTTTCTTGTTTTCTATTAATGAATTTGTTGAAAAAAAAACTTCTTACTATGAATTAACGTGAAAAAACTCCAAACTAAAAAAATTTTACTATATAAAAAATTGTTACAATTACAATTCTCAAAACATTATACCATTCACACAACTGAACTAGTATACCAAGCTTAAAATACTTCAAATTGGGATGATTTGAAACTAAAGACATAAACTCCGTTTATAGTGCTTAGAGTCTATCACTTTCTTGAACTTTTTTTTTCTTTTTTTTTTTTTTTTTGTTGCCAAAACCCGACAAAGTTTTCATCCCATCACTTCAGTTTTCTTGTGTCATTTCAAGAAATCATCTGTAAATATAAGCAAGAAATGATGTTTTATACCACAGTTGCCTTTTTCTTTTAAATTCTCACATTTGGAAGATACACTGAATTTTAGTTTCATTGTTGAAACTTGTGGGTCACCATTTTTTTTATCAGTTCCTGTGTCATGGTTGCTTTACTTGATTCCCTTTTTATTGACATATTATTCTCTCCCACAGTTCCTCTCACTTTTCTTCTCCTAATAATAACATTTCAAAAAGAATATTGTATTCAAACAAATTCGCCTCTTGTTTTCAAACTCCCAATAATTCATTCTATAGATATGGAAAAAATAATAATAATAATAATAATAATGTCAACTTTCACCCAACACATCTTCAAAACTCCAAGGTTCTCTTTGACCCTTAAAAATCTCATATTGTCTCACCCTTTTCATTCTTTAATTTTAGAAAATTAAACTTATAAATATTTGAGATAATTAACCACTTTCTCTACTCTACATATCTCCATAATAATATAATATTGTCCACATTTTAAGAATAAGCTCTCATGATTTTGTTAAACTCCATATCAACTAATGTGAAACTTTTGTCGTGTTTCTATCAATATTAGCACTATTTTCATTTATCAAAATTTAAGTCAAATTTTTTAAAACTAAAAAAAAAAAAAAAAAAAAAAAAATCATTTTAAAGAAAATATTTTTATTTTCGAGAAATTAGCTAATGATACAAATGTTAACTTAAGAAAGAGTGAAAAAAATTGTGGGAAAACGATCAATATGATATTATAAATTAAAGCATACTTAGAATTTTTATGGATGAAATAGTAAACGTTGTGTATTATACATAAAATAAATGATTGAAAGACAATACTTCAATCATTGTTTGTGAATACTTTGTTTGGATATGCACATCTGTTCCCAAGACGCAAAGTTGAACAGAATAATACTACAATTAAACCCCACCTTTTGGGTCATCCTAATTAAAGACCAACCCAGTAAATTAGGGGTCCACCATCTTGGGCCTCTTATCTTATTTACAAATTTAAAAGGAAAAGGGAGAAAAAAAAAACAAGAACCAAAGGGAAAAAAAACAAAAAACAAACAAAGACATTGTTATATGATTGTAATCTCATGAACAACTTTATTCTGGTTGGATTTTTGGCAAAATATTAGAAGTGCAGTTGTCCCATATCGGTTAAATTGAAGAATGCGGATGGACTCCAAACCTATAAAAGGAGTCTATGGCTCTAGCTTCAAGTTGACATAGTTAGAAACACTTTAAACTTAGTGTGCTAACTCTAGTTAAATTTCCTTTATGTATTCTCTAATTTGAGAGTGAGAAATAGTGAGTAATATAAAAGCTTTGAGAGAATGCTCTTGTAATTGGGATCAGGAGAGAAATATCTATGTGTGATTGTAATAATTTTTTACACATAGTGGAATTTCTGATCCGTGGTTTTTCTCCCAACTTTCTTTTAATTTCTCTACTATTTTTTCTGCTTATTCCTGTAGTAGAAGTGGGAGGTTTTTCCCAACAATTCTTCCATCAATGAAGCTTCTACTATTTAATTTGTTGGGGTTCTTTCCAATTTCAGTTCAAACAATTTTAGGCAGGAGATGGCCATTTTCAAATGAGAGCATCAAAATTCCAACTCCATTATATCCTCTAGACCACAATTAATTATTTTATATTCCCAAATAATTATTATTCAACTAACAATTTTATATTCATTTAACAAAAGACAATACAATGTTTTTTTTAATATTATAATAAGATAAAAGAATAAAGAAAGCTCCTGAATATAAATAATGCCTTGTGATCAGATTCTTTTGTGATTACAAGATTCTTTCTTCACAAAACTTTTTTTTTTTTTTTTTTTTTCTCAAATGAATAAAGACAAGTTTATAGATTTAAAAGATGTGTTTTTGTTCAACCTTCTTTCTCTAATCCCAAGCTTAAGCCAACTCAATAAAGGAAAAGAAATAAGTTACAATGATGCCATTTTGAAGAACAAATTCAAACCAATTAATTTATGGGCAAATATAGAAAAGAAAAGAGAAGTAATTGGGTTAGCTTTGTTTTAGTCTAGAAGTTGTTGCAATTTTGCCTTGTATATCAAACCCACTTTTGAACAAAAGCAAACCCTAAAAACTGGGATTTTTTGTTTTTGATAATTTTGGATTAAGGTGTAACCAAGCTAACTAAGCTAATTGGTTGGGCAATATTGACTTTGGAGTGACAGAAAACTTTTTTTTTTTTTTTTTTTTAATTTTTAAAACCCCTCTATTAGGTTTTGGTTAATATATAAAAATTCCAAACAGAATATGATTTTTCCAAACTTCTCTGCCTCACCAATAATAATAATGATGATAATCACCATGAGTTGACAAAAGTGCACTCAAAATGTCAAAAAAAGCTCTCTAGAAGGGATCTTTCTCAGTCTCAAGAGTGTGCAACAGCTTTCAAAACTCACATGTGATCATAATTTTCAATCATTTTCTCCCTTTCTCTTTTTTTTTTTAAGAAAAATTATGCCAAACACCAAAAAAAAAAAAAAAAAAAAATTAATCCTTTCAATAGGCTTTATATATTGATCATGAACAGATTGGACAAGAGAATTAAGTATATATACATTTGAATTACACACATACTTCAATAGTAAAATTGTTGATTCGAAGAGAAAAAAAAAGTGACTTGCAAAAGAAAAAAGTTATTGCACACTAAAAAATATATATCAAGCTTTAAGATTTTAGAATGAGTAAGAAGTTACTTTCATATAGGTCAACATAATGAATAAATGTGAGAGTTAACTTAGAGTTTTCTATTTTTCCCTCTCAATTTAAGGTCTAAAGAAGTTGAATTGGGATAGTCGAGAGCTTTTCTTAGGTCACGAGCATATGAGCTACGCACATCCCTTTAGGTGAAAAACTACTTACCTTCGTCTTGGCCACATAACTTGATTGGGTCCTGTGTTATGTTTTGGTCTCCGAATGATCATTGTTTTTAGGGCCTTTGTTTCGCTTTACTATTTTTCTCAAGTCTAAAATTATCCATAACATTTTGTACTATGAAAAATTTTTGGGTGTAGCTTGCACTCAGTCCAAGCAATATCCAATAACAATGTACTATGTGGTGATTTTTTTTTTTAAAAAAAGAAAAATAGATTTTTTTTTTTTAATTTTATTTTTAGTGTGTAAGAAAAAGATGAATATTTGGTTAAGCTGCACCTAATGATTTGGTTGTAATATTAAGCTTATAACTTAGCTTTTGTTTTGTGGAGTGGCTTATGGTTTATCTAATAATTCTCTCTCAGCATGCACAAAGAAAGACAAAGCTTATTCTTTGGCTGGCAGCCAACTTGCGAATTAATGATTGAACAATGAGCTTAATTATCGGAGACACCGAAAGAGATTTGCCCCTTTTTTTCTCTTCCTTTTCTTGGAGCTTCGGAAAATGTCTCTCTCACTAACTTTTGTTTGTAAAGGCTTACATTTGCAAATTTAACCTTACAAATCACTCAAATTTGAGAAAGGGATTGATTAAACCAAAAAAAAAAAAAAAAAAAAAAAATTAGAGCTAGTTAATTTAATGGTTAATTCTAATTCTTGTCAATACAACTGTGTTTACGATTATTCACAAAAATATAATTAATTATATTATTTAATACATCAATTAAACTACCTTTATATTTAAATTCAAACATTAGAAGAAACCGTGATACTACAAGAATTTTAGCATAAACAACAAAACCATAGCTAAAATTCTGAAGTTAATTATAAATGAAGGGGTAAACTTGTTAAAAGTTTTACTTTAAAATAAATAAATAAAAGAAAAAAAAATTTGGCTGCAGCCAACCCAAGTTGCACCCAATGAAAAATTATCATATTACTATATGGTAATTTTATTTTATTTTTTAAATATTTTTTTCTTAATTGGCAATGATTGCAGCACCCATTTACAGGCTCCTCCTCATCTTAATGTGTAAAAATAAAATTTTAAAAAAATAATTGATAAGTGTTAGCCATTGTGTGGGTTGCATAAGAGAGATGAAGCCCAAACTGCACCCAAGTATTTTTTTTCTTTATTTTGGTACCCAAATTACCACACAATCATCCCAATCTCATAATTATTACGATATTGACCAAGTTACATGATTGTAGGGACAAGAACACATTGTAGTTGTAGGTAGGTGAAAGAAACTTTACTAGTTCCTAGATTTATGAGTTCGTTTATGATAATGTAATTTTTTTTTTTCAATCTTCTTTTCTTGTGTCCTTTTTTTTAAGAGTGATCTCTTGATTATTATATTTAATTAATACATAGAGAGAAACTTGGACTTTTAAGCTAACAAATATAAATATTACAAAGTTCAAATACATATCCATTTAAAATTATATTATCAAATAATCAATTTCCAATTAATTAGAGCTAGTGTCCTATATCATATGTATATATATAAATCTTCCTATTTTTGGGGTTATGTGTTGGTATTGTTGTTGACTATGAACCTAATTTACTGAAATCAAATGTAAAGCCAATATTTAACTTAATTTAATTCATATACTAAATCACTTAGAGATTTCTTCTTTATATTTTTCGTTATCTTCCAACATTAAGTAAATGATTTCACAACACATGATATGACTAATGCCAATTTTAGGGTTTTGTTTGTCAATTTCTTAAACGAAAAAAAAAATCTTTTGCGTGAGAAACTGAATTATATAAATGACTAAACAAACAAAATATAAACATGTTTAATATACAAGATAATAAGTACATTAAAATAACCAATAAACGGAATTTAAATATTTAATCGCAAAAGACATAAACCTATGAACATTTTTTTTAAAAAAAAATATTGTATTTTATTGTAACTGCACATTTATCTATTTATGTGGTATTGTTAATAAAAAAATCCTATAAGTAAGGTATTAAATTGGGCATAATTGATCAACTAGCCCTTGATCAAAATATTTGAGGTTCAAGTTTACTTTTAAATAATATATTTATAGTCAATTGTTCAATTATTGCACATAAAACGATAATTTAAAAAGAAAAAAAAAAAAGGAGAAAAAAATGATTATGGAGTGGTTGTAGGTTTGAAATTAATCATCGACATTTCACATCGGAGGAATGAACAAATGTGTTTTGGGTTTCGAGAGAGATCGATTTGATTAATAATAATAATAAAAATAAATAAAAGGAAAAGGAAAAAAGAAGAAGAAGAAGAATGTACAAGATTCCCACAAGGGTTTTTGAAAAATTTTGCATACACAAAAACGTAGGAATAAAAATGAAATCAACTGAGTGGAGTTCCGAGTTTGGAGCGAGTCAATTTGCAGAGGTGGAAAGCGGCGGTTTTCATGGCGCCGCCGGAGCCAATCTCAAATGCAAATCCAACCCAATTCCGTCATCAAAAGCCGATCCATTTTCCCCCTTACTGAATCTCTTCAATGAAACTCCCTCCACTTGAGGCCCCATCGTGAATGCCATCGAATTCCCTACTCCGCCGCCGTACGAGGAGAACATCGCCGCCGTCCCTCCTCCGCCGGACGTCGGAAAGACACACCCATGTGACGCGACGTGGATCGGCGTCGGGGTACGGGTCGGCATATAGACCCAGGAAGAGGAGGCTGTTCCGGCGGCGGTGGGTGGGTTAGGGAGGAGGAACTGGGCGGGAGGGGCGAGAAGGTGAGGCGGAGGAGCAAAAGCGGAGATAATTGGGTTTCTAACATAGGCAACGGCGGCGTTACGAGTGGCTTGTAATTGAGCACGTTTAAGTTGCTGCCTTTCTTTTTTATGGGCATTTTGGTGGCCGCCGAGTGCCTGTGAATTGGCAAATTCACGGCAACAATATTGACACTCGTATTTGCGGTCGGTGGAAGGGGTAAAAACGCCGGATTCCGATGAGCCAGTTGGGGTTTTAGCGGCGGAATCATCATCTTCTAATTCCTCTGTGACATCAAAGCCAAAGAGTTTTAATTTGAAGGGGGCAGTGTTTGATTTGGTTTGGAAATCAGCCATATGTGTTCAATTTGGACAGAAAAAAGAGAGTAAATAGTGGAAAATGAAGGGGGGGATAATGTCAAATGTGTAAGAAATTAGAATGCATGGAGGGTTTATTTATAAAGGACAAGAATCTAGGCTAATTGTGAATTGATGAGTACAAGGTAGAGAAAAAGCTAATATTATTGGTTCAATTTTTAATTTAAAAAAAAAAAAAAAGAAGGATGTAAAGGGGAATAATTGACAAATATATGGGAAAGAAAAAGAAAGAGAGAATGAAAAATAGTAAAAGAAAGAGAATTGGGAGTGTTGCAAGGAAAGGAAGGACAGCAATTGTCTTATAGATCGGCGACTCTTTTTCTTTTTCCTCTCTCACTCTCTCTCTCTCTCTCTCTCTTGGTTTTTCTCTGTTTGTCATGTAATGCAAAGATTTCAATGCCTAAATCTATTGCCCTTTTGACAACCCCAATAAACTAAAACAAAACTCTCAATATCCATCATTTTCACATTTTTTATATGTGCAAATTATAAACCCTGTTTCATTCACCACTCACCTTCATTTTCATTTTTAATTCTGTTTTTTACCTTATATATGTTATCTTATAATAATTTGTGTTTATGCTAAATATTGTAATAAAAAAAAAGTGTAAAAAATAGTAAATGCAGTATATTACAAAGAGAGATTTGAAATAGTAATATTATAGTTAATTAATTATAGGTTATAATAGTTAGAAACACTAATACTAATGAAGCTTCAAACATGGACTAGACTATAATAGTCCAGTCCATCTACTAGAAGTTATATAGTATCATTTAGGTTAAACTTCACTGACTCAAAAGCATATATGTTATATTTAGTTGAATTATATATATTTATATTCATGTTAGCATTTCTACGATTGTATTTTAAAAATCAACAAATTCACATCATTCTTATATTGTTTACTTAGTTTTAAAAGTTTTGATACAATCAATAACACATTTAGCTATGAAAATACTAAACATGTATTTCTTCCTTTAATTATAAACTAAAATAGAAAAACGTGGATCGATCTCTAAGCACAAGACATTGTTATACATTTGTCGTGAAGGTGTTTGTTAATGTTGAAATTTGGATCAATGGAAAATTTTTTCTCTTGTTTATAAAGGAAATTAGTTTCAAAATAGAAGATTGAGGCTCACTAACATTCTTACCATATTCTTATCAAGGTGTTTTTGTTTTTACTATGGCAAAAAAAAAAAAAAAAAAAAGAAAATTGCCACAATAATAGTTAAATATTTGAATTTTCAACCTGTCATTATTGTACTAAAAATATGTCACATATTTAATACAAAGATAGTAAAATTGATTTGTGAGGTTGAATTAAACCATGTAAACCAAACTAAAATCTCTAGAATCGTAGAAATTAAATTTAAACTTTTAATAACTATAAGAGATCGAATCGAAGCTTTGCTAAAAAAAAGTATTTTTTTTAGTTCAACAAGATGTAGGATGGAAGACTTGAACCTTTGAGTTTTTGACTAAAGACATGTGCCTAAACTAGTTGAGGCATACTCAAATTAGTTATTAGACTAGATTCATTACTTAGCCCATAAATAATTAGTGATTAATTATCCAAAATCTCTTGTGAACAAATTAATTAAAGTAACCTTAAATTTTGTAAAATTAAAAATTATAATATTATTTGGGGCCATATGGTCATGTCTTATATTAATATGTTGTCCTATTTTAGTATTGTATATATGGAATGTGTGTGGCATAGGGAAAAGATCCAAGAATGCATGTGAAGGATAGGATTAGAAATTTTAAATATATGCATAATTGAATATAATGATTTGTTTAATTAATTCATTTGTCCACTGTAGGCATCTGAGAGCCACCTTGATTATTTTTTCCCCACTTTTATTATGCAGTGATTATTCAAATCAATTAAAAGAAGCATATAGTCCAATACAACACTAATTATTCAGTTTCATGTCCAAAACTTATATTAAAGCATCCGATTAGTCAACCTAACCCATGACCCATCACTGAAAAAGACACCCAACACTTGTTTGCTTCCTCTTATTTATGTTCCATTTTGGTACTTGGTATTAATTATTTTTTTAATTGTATTATTAATAATTTTAATATATCATTTCTCTTTAATTATTTCTGTACTGCACTAACTTTTCACATTACTTGTTTTATAAGACATTATAAAATATAAAAATATTATATTATGACAGATCTTATTTTCCAAAAATAATATATATGATTTCTATAAAAAGCCTCTGTATATTATAAACTATTATATAATGAGATAAATGTTCTTTCACCAACCTTCTCTGGAAAAAGCCAGTCGAGGAACTCGATGCATTGAATAACCTATGGCTTACAGAAATGAAATATACTCCACTATATAAAGTTTAAAATATTGAACTTCATCAAAATATCGAGGACTTAATTTTACGAAAATTTCTATAAAAATATCGATTTTGATAGATATTTCTAAAAAAATTATAAAAATTAAAATAAATAAATAAATAATTTATTATTTTCAAATGTGTAAATATGTCTATTATTTATATTAGTGGCAATTTGATGCTTATTTTTTGTGTTTCGTGAATTTTTCTATGATATAATGGAAATATCGATTCACTCCTCATATCGATATCGAATCTATGGAAACGTGGAAATATCAACATATTGATAAAAATTTAATATTATGCTATTAAATCAAATGAAATTATTAATTTATGTTAAAACTAATTTATTTGATCAATTAATGCACAGTACGTGGTTAAATACATACAAACTACTTTATGATAAACTCCCACAATTTGATTGATGAGGAGACAAAAACAAAAACTGTAAAAATAATTTGAATTTGTTTCCATGGTAATTAAAAATATGCAAAATTTTAGAATTTATATTCTTTGGTTATTATGAAGTGGCCACACTGTGTGACAACTTCATTGAATAATTTTTTTATCATACAATATTGGACATGTAACATTCTCAAAAAGAAAAACCACTTTGGACATATTTCCTTCAACATAATGGTTGATGTGTGAATCTGGTCGGTACGGAGTAAATTTGAAATGGTCTCAAATTTAGACGACCTGCAAGACGTAAATATTGCACTAGTGTGATTCTTTGTCCAAAACGCTCTGATGTTTAAGTCAATACTGCGAACGAAGTAGTGTCGAGCTAAACACAATATATAAAATTACGTGTAACTTGATTGGGGGATTGGACTCCTATATTTATACTTGTCTCATCTCACACTATTCTCAGATCTGTACATTGGGCCAGTGGTGTATGTCGTGTCGGGATTCTTGGCTTAGTTTGTTAGCTTGCTCAAAATCTTATTATTATTTTGGGTTGTCTCTTTGAACCTCAACTCAACACCATAGTCGACCAAGGCTCCAAATTTTCTTATTCAAGATGTGTAGACTCGATATGGTCCCATTAGGTTGGTCAGCCCATAACA
This sequence comes from Lagenaria siceraria, assembly GCA_002890555.2. Taxonomy (NCBI): domain Eukaryota; kingdom Viridiplantae; phylum Streptophyta; class Magnoliopsida; order Cucurbitales; family Cucurbitaceae; genus Lagenaria; species Lagenaria siceraria. The sequence goes on from CM016484.1 coordinate 27,477,522, forward strand.
TCGAATAATTTTTCTTTTTCTCGAGAGTAGAGAAAACCTTTATTTATTTATTTATTTACTTTTATACTTATTGTAACATTTACAACCACTCAAAAACCTATTTTGGACATGATAATGTAAGGACATATTTTCTACAACATAGGTAGCAAAGGGGTTTGATGGGTTTGTTGAAAGACAAACTTCATATCTTTAGGAAAGGAGATTTAATCATTATATTATATATAATATGTATGTATATGTAGATAGATAGATAGACAGACATTATTTTAAATGTAGAAAATTAGGAAAAGGGTCATGTAATGATGAATAATATCCAAAGAAGATTTAAAGCATACGTATAGATCAAATAAATAAATATATATATATATATAATGTTTGAAAGAGGGAGGTAAGATATTGTTTTAGTTGGTTTATGTATAGGTATAAGTAAAGAAATAGGTATGAATAAGAAGGAAGATTGTGTGTAGTCCAAGTGGAACATAATTAGAAAAATAGAGAGTGGGGATAGGTTGGAAATAAAGAAAGAAAAGAGAGAGAAGACATAGAAATAGAATAGTAGTAGTAGTACCTTAATTAAGACTTTAAGAGTAATGAGATTATTGGGTTAAATGTGTTGGTTTTTTTAGGGTATCTTTTCAATGAAAGAGTGAAGAAAGAAAACAAAATTAATTAATAAAATAAAAAGAGGGTTGTGTTTGCAAACTACTAAGGAGTAAGAAATTACAAGGTTAAGCCCCCCCCCCCCCCCCTTTTTTTTCCCTTCTTCTTCTTCTTCTTGTGTGTACTGTTTGTGAATGAATTATTGTATATAGGATGTTTGCGTGATTGACGTTAAAACCTATTATTAATCTCCAAAGCTATTTGCTTTTCTTTACTTTAAGAGGAGACAGATCTCTTCAAATCTTACTAACTACCATATATTGATGTTTGGAAGAGAGAGAATTGGCCTTTTAAATTAAAAAAAAAAAAAAAAAAAAATTGTTAGTTCAAAAGCTCTTCCAAAGTGTTGATCATAACTTCAAACATGACCCACTTTTGTCTCCAATTCTCTGTATTTATGTGTCAAATTTTCCCATCAAAATAAGAGATAGATATCTCAATTGGTGTTTAATAATCCCTACCTTACCTATCAACTCTGCTGTTTACCACTTTTATAATATACATGATATCATGGGAGGTGCTACTTTAAATTAAACCAATTTCTTATAATTGTCCCACTCTTTCACTCACAATGGGTCCCAACATTCCTCACTTAACTTTTATATATATAATGTTCCATAGATTTAGGTCATATTACAGGATGAGCCAACGGACTCTTTTCATTAGGATACATAACAAGTTTTTCTATATTTTCGCATTAGTATGATAGTTTTTAAATTTAGATGTGGATTTACTATAATCTCACATATTTTTTTACTATATATTTGTATGAAAGTGATCAAGTAATGAAAAGGGTATAGTTTCAAATGATTGTGTTTTGTGAAATTTGAAAAGCTTGGAGGTTGGACCACACTCCAATGTCCTTAATATTTTAACAGAGTATTTTGTTTTGGCTTAAAAACAGAGAAGAGGAGAAGTCATGTACTTGGCTGGCATTATCTTATACATTGGGTGTGTGTCCCATTTGGTACTTCTTCCCATGTCAATGCTGATTCAGTTCTTTTTTTTGCTCTTTTTTCTCAAGTGTGTTCTTAATCAATACCCTTTGAATTCTTTATGGTCTTTGCTTTTTATGGCACCCCCATCAAATTTTATGTACTCTAAGCTATCAAAGGAAACGAAGCTATTCAATATTTAATACTTGCATGTTGAAGATATATACTATCTATCATTGTGGTTGAAAACTTGAAATCAATTTACAACTTCAACTTACTTTTAACTACAATGTAATTTATTCTATTAAGATATGATTTTGTCTTTATATATATACTTTTCTTGTTAGAATGACTTGAATATGTTATCTGACGTTTCGAATAACTAAGAACATAGACATAAGATAGGTTAAGAATTTGTTAGAATGTCTTGAATTTGAATTATCAAACACAGGACATAACTAATACATTGTTACTAAACTACGTAAATTTATGTATCAATCTTTACCATATATGTTTTTTTTTTTTTTTTTTTCTTTCTCTGTACTTGTGGATTTTCATAACACTTCCTTTGTTTAATTTGAAGGTGGGATGTGATGTTAAAAAAGATTAATATATTTTAACAATAATGTAAAGTGTGGAAGATGAAGCAAAGTTATATATATAAGGGTATGAAAAAGGAAAAGGGGGATTACAAGTTGGGCACTAAAATTTCTCCATTGATTTAGGTTTGGCATGTGAGGAAGCATCCAATTGAGAATTTTTAGGTAAATCTCTTCAGACAAAATTAAAGCTTTGGTAAGATTAAGAAGCCCACACAACTCAAACACATTTAGACTCTTGTGTGTGTCTCAAACATTTTATTCAGTTTATTGTCCCCACTTTCTCACTTCTTTTTTCAATACACAAACACAAACCTTAGTGGCTGGTCAGGCCATTATCCAATAGATCATATACTTGTTTCTTTCTTTTAAAAAAAAAAAATAATAAATAAATAAATAAATTGATTTAAATAAACATGTGCTGATGTCTTTTTAAGAAATGGGGGTTTATTATTATTATTATTATTACTCTCTCTGATCTTGTTAAATAATATTGTAATGTAATGGGTTTCCACCCATCTAATTAATGCACTAAACAACACTTGTAATTTTCTTAAAAGCTTAATCATCATACTTTTCTTTTCTTTTGCTTTGCTTTGTTGTTGATTAAGATGCCAATATTATCATATAAGATTTCCCAAATCACATGTATGACCCACCATGTTGTGCTTATCAATGAAATTTATCCAATCAATCAATATAATTGCAATTAAAAGATTACGAAAATTAATAGTAATAATAATCCTATTTTAGTATATCAAAATTACACCCTCCCATTAACTTTCTAATCATCTTTAGTTTGTTTCCTTTTGCAAACCATTGCTTTTGGAAGGGTCTAAAAAGGATTATTTATTTTATTTTTGTGGATATATTCAAAAGCAAAGAGTAGCCAATATCCAAACAATGTGGGTGACTCATTTGAACCCCTCCATGCCTGCCAAGTGACAACTCCTAATTATTTTAAAAGCTTGAGTGGACTTTAGGCTCTAAACCATATGTAATGTCTAATACAATTATTTTAATCTTTTGCATAATTTAATAATCCTACACTAATCTAATTTGAAACCAACTCAGATTAGTGTGCTGTAGAAGATTTTAAGACTAAAACTTATTAATTTAAAGTGCACTGAAATTTTTTTAGAATTTAAAACAACACTTCTTTACATGGCCATTGTCACACAGATTACTAGAAAAACATCTTTTATTAGTTAAATGCAGTGTTTTACATCTAAGATTCTAGGTACATAAACAGTAGTATGGGAGGATATTTATAATTAAATAAGATACATTTGATCATTCGAATAAAACAAGCTTTTGAAAATTTTAAAATCATGATTAGAAAGATGCACGAAGTGTAATATAGAAAAATGAGACTTAGTCAATCAATAAGACAAGAACGATCTAATGCCCTTTTATTCATAGCAAGACACGTTGAAAACCAAACACAACACAACCATAACCATGTAATGTGCCACAAAAAGTTCGATCCTTTGAAAAAAAATCCACTACCCATATCACATATTCCATTTTTATAAGGTTCCAATAATGGTTGCCTATGAATCAATCTTGCTAGAGATTTAATTTGATAGACATCCCTAAATTTTTAAACTCAAATCGATACATATAAATACAAATATTCATCAATGAAACAATTAACGCATTAGTAATTTCAATCTTGCCCTTGTTGGACTCAAAATATAAAATTCCATTCCATATGAACAATTTATATTGAGGAAAGGTGAAGTCAAACAGTATCATTCTAAAATGATTTGTCAAACATATTAAGAGATATGGTTGAATCCAAAATCCTTTAAAAAGATCTTAATAAATATAATAAAAATACATGAATAGAAATATACCATATAGAAAGCAAGAAGCCCTTAAATAATACAAGTGCTCCATTGCCATTGAATGTATCTATATTATATTTGATAAAAATGTCCACTCAGCCAATAACTTTCATCCAATAGAACTCAGAAATAGTTTGTAGTCAAAGCTTCACAAAAACAATAATAAAATTGAGAAAGATGGATGCTTTCTTCAATAACCCAATAAGGTTACCTCTGTGAGAGAGACAGTTGACCTTTAAACAGTGAGTCTCCTCCAGTATTTCTTATTTTAAAACAAACTGACCTTCAAAATACCTTATTTCCTGGGAGAATTTGTCCCAAAGAAAAATCCAAGTACATGAGAAATCATAACAACTCAACAACTCAAAAACAATAAAACCTCTTGTTAGATTCTGCTCAGATTGAGACAATTTTCCAGCTCCAATTATTGGAACAACTTTGTTCCCTTACTATTGTTGCACGTATGTCTCTGTTCATCAACACATCTTCAACTTACATGATTGTCTGAGAATTCTGTTTAAAGTACCCTACCAAGTCCTAAAAATATAAGGCCCACCAAAAGTGACCTGTTTTTGGTATTATAATTGCTAAGATATGACACACAAATTTCCTACTTTAGTTGTTAAACCAATGACCTGTTTGAAATGACTTTCAAAGTGCTTTAAAAAGTGTTTTTAACTACTTAAAAAGTCATTCCAAAGATGCCTCAAACCACTCTAATTAATCAGCTCAGCAGCAACAGCAATACAAGATATCAAAGAAAAATCCAGCAACAACCAGTGGATACCATGGTGGGATTCAAATGAATGGAAAATTGTAATATCCAAATGACAATTATACAGCTCTGCAGAAACAGTGAAATGGTATATTTTACACTCAAGTTTTCTTCACAAACCAAATAAACGAATTTATTACCACTAAAGAAACTAATAAATATACCTCTACTAGAAAATTTTTGAGAACTGAGCAAGTCACTCAATACACTCATAAACAGAAAGGCATGAATACACAAGTTTTCTATTATAGCTCTGCTTCAAAAACCCATATCATAGATACAGTAAACAGTATTATCAGGCAACTCATAAGAAACCAAGCAGCTTGATGGGCGCCCAATTGCTTAACGTTTGCACACTAAAACTTCCCAGAGAGAAGCAATATTTGAAGTGCCCCATGTAATCTCAACCGAGCTTTTTGTCTGACCCTTTGAGATTAAGATTAAACCATTTCTTCTTGGTAGGTTTGTCCTTTCCATCTGAGCCCCCATCTTCTCCTGAATTGTGAACTTTTGAATCCTCAACTTTTCCATTACTTAAACCACTGGCAATATCGTTATGGTTTGCTTGCCTGGAAACCGTGAAAGAAGAGTGAATGCTATCTCTCTTTTTTAGAAGTTCATCAACCTGCAATTGAGAAAATTACGATAAACACAGGGTGGTGCGAATAAGAAATAGAGTTGCATTACTTATATTCAAAACAAAAAGGAATCTAAGACAACTACAAAATATTTTATCGAGAAAAGAACGCATACAGATTGTTTTTCCTGACTGTATCGGTTTGTAGCTTCTTGAAAGCGTGCAAGTGCCTACAAAGTAGGAAGTTTACTTTCAGACAAACATATCGGGAAAAAAATAAATTCATATATCTAGACAATGCAGGGTTAATACCTTCCTATATTCAGTTTCAAATTGGCGCAACTCATTTCTCTTTCTTAAAATTTGAGCTTCAATTTCTTTGAGCTTCTCTGTCGTATCTTCGTATGATTTTGCACAAATTGCCTCAATTGTGTATGTTGCAGACTTGAAGAAGTTATCACCTGAAAAATCATGCAGTATGACCACAAAATATTGTGACAAATACTAGTTTAGATGGTAAGTTCAAAGAAAAGATCAATTAATCAACATCTTATACCATAGACAGCAAATATATGTGTTCCAGCTTTTAGTTCTGAAACCTCACAAGGCTGAAGGCCTTCCAACCTCTTGAAAAAAGCAGCCTCAGGGTCCTTGGCCATTGCTAACTGCACTACCATGCATATTAATCAACGTCACAAGAGAGCAAACTTCTGAACTCTTGACAGAACATCCAATCAGACCATGATATCGGACCATAAAATAAATTTGAAAAGAACAATTTAATAATAATGCATAGATGACCTAATGACTAAAATATTTAGCATCAACATACCGCATTCACAGTTGAATCCATCCTGTATACTTGAAAATGTAGAAAATACATCCCAACAGATGAAACCTTGCCATTTTTCTCACTATCCTCCTGTTCATGAAGATACACAACATTTGTTGCGAAGAGATAAAGTCAATCCTACAAGTATATAAATGGATTACAACTGAAAATTAAAAGCTGATGCATGTTCAAAGGGGCTTTTATAATAAAGTCAATACCATTTATACAAACAATACTTTACAGCGGTAGTTCATAAAGTAGAAACACATTACCTGTAAGGCTAAACCATAACCACCATTGGCATCTTGCTCAAAGTATAGCAGCTGAAAATTAAAGATCGCACTTGTTAGAACTACGCCAAAAAGAGCACTTCACAACATTGAATCCACAAAAATAGAGATCACAGGTTAGAATTTCATGAAAACCGCAGCAAAGCAAGCCAAAATGCATATCTTCCACAGACACCCCCAAAAAAAAAAAACCAATGATTTAATATATATGTATTATATATATATACACACACACATAAAATAGACCTTAAGTTTGCTTTGAGCAGTGGAGGTAACTCTGACAACAATGCCTGCTGCAGCCTGTTGATCGTTGATTGTTACACCAAAGAAGTGAGCACATTGTTTATCTACCTGCAGTGGAGCATTGCATAAGTGAAGGCAATTTAAGGGAAAGAGCAAGCTTTGTTATTATAAGAAGAAGAACTACATAAGCACCTTCCCACTGACTGATGTTCCAATAGGAAGAGGTCTGATGGTCACAGTTCCATTTAGAGCTTCTTCTAGAACATTGGCTGATATTGTAGTCTTAATGGGGACACCCAACTTGCTATAAACAGACAAACTTAGACTAGAGAGATTGCAGACTATAGGAACCTCAAATACCAAAACCAATATCTATTACCTGAACAAAGCTGCAAACATGGTATTAACAGTGCCCAAATTGGATAAGTCAATTTCCATGTCCATACCATCCACATCAAGAGCCTGGAAAGATTATTTTACAAGTACATGAGGATGTAACCTTTTTCGTAAGATGATGAGTTTCATTTGCATCCATTGAAGCTTTGACACAACAACAGCACAAAAGTAAAATAATTAAACAAAGACCCAACATAATTAACTCCGTATCATAGAGTTCCAAATTCATTTAGATAATGTTTTTTTTTTTTTTTTTTTTTTTTTTTTGGAAACAACACTTCATAAGACAAAAGATAAGAGAATATTGTAAAATGAAACTCCACGTAACAATTGAGCAAATAAAAGACTTGTGGTAGTATATTGAGATCATAGTGAATGATTATAACTTTGCACAGTAATACATTAATGTTTTCATTCCATTTACAATTCTAATCTGCTGGATTATTTAAAATGCCATAGGGTGACTTTACACATATCATACTTTACTTGTAGTTGTTCACACTCTTTGGACGTTATAATTGCCCAGGACAAGCAAACCCATACAGAAGAAATTGTTTACGCAACAAATAAAATGTATTCTATCCTTGGATATATAATTGTCTGTTACAAATAGAAAAAACCAATGTCCACGTTGAGAAGAATAAAGTAGAAAGACAAGAAAGAAAGAAAAAAAAAAACCTCAAATCCTGCACTATCATACTGCCTTCTCTTCTCTGGATCAGATAAAATGTTGTAAGAATAAGCAACCTCCTTGAACAGTTCTGAAGCCTCAGGATTTCCTACATTTTTATCGGGATGATACCTGCCCATCATGTGAATTAAAAATCAGAACATAAACAACAAATCATCAATAAGCTATATTTGATGATGTTATTAGTCTAGAAAATGTGGATAGATCATAGATGTTAATTATCAGAAAATTCCTTTATGACCTCTTCAGCCCCACGATAACATCATAATTCACAAGCTCTAGCAACTAACTAAATCAGAACAAACTAAAATGGCCTTAAAATATTGGATTCACCACTTAAGTGCAAAAAATATAATGAAAACCAGAAACGGTTGATAACCCAAAACATAATTCTACGCAAATCAGTCGAATGCAATGCCAAAATGCAGAAATTCTACTAATCCTGAATAAGAATTCCCACCGGGCGTGGCCATTTGACCTGGGTTAGCTTTGTATAAGCAGTGATCAGCAATCAAGCCTGAATTTAAGCTTCACATACCATATTCCACATTTTTAAAAGAACCGAAAATATTTCCATAGAACGTGAATTTTATAAAACTTACTTGAGCGCGAGTTTCCTATAAGCAGTCTTAATTTCCTGATCTGTAGAATCTCTGGACACAGATAATACCTCATATGGGTCTCGTCGAAGAGCCGGGGTTGAAGGTCCTTCCGTCTTTGAACTCGTCCCCATCTCACTCCCTCACTCTCAATTCCCAACTAACAAATGCTACAAATGAATCAACAAATAACCCACTTCCAAAATCATATGATATCCACGTACATACCCAAAACCTCAACAAAATCCGCACGATTCAAGAAGCTGTCTGGATCTCTCTTCCTTGGGATAAAATCAACAAAAGGAAGGATAAACAGAGGAGTAGGATCGTCTTAACCGAAAAATGGGGTGTGATTAAAACTGAAGGGAATCTGGGAGTTGAAGAAAAACAGGAATTGAGAAAACGGAGAGGTCTTCGAATCTTGGCCCTCGTTCTTTAACTCTGTTTTCTTTGCTTCGTCGATGGATGGCTTCTACTTTTTCGTCGACCCTTCTTCGAAAAGAAAAGAAAACAGGGAAAAAATTTCAAATTTCAGCTCACAAATTTTGTAAATTTAGTTTTTTTTCTTTCGAAACGGTCCACCGTCTGTCAGTCGTCAGAGTTACCCTTTTCCTTCGCTTTCGATTGTCGTACCTTTCTTTCTTTTTATTCTTTTTTTTTCTCCCTCACTTTCCTTTTTCTATTTTTTCCATTTGAATTTTGAATCATTATTTGAATTTTGAGTTATAGACTTAGTTGCCTTTGCGTACGTCTCAACTCAACCAAAAATTATATAAACTCGTTACAATGTAACTCTCTCATAATAGTTGTTGGAAGGTAGATTTTATAATTTATTTATTTAATTTATACTTATTAGATATAAATTTCTCAACATACTCTGCTCTTCTCTATGCATCCGGATATGAAAAGCTAAAGTGAGCCCCATGGAATAATCTCTCTAATTCAACTAGTTTTTTTCCTCTTTTGTTTATTAAATAATAGTTAAAGTCTCTCGTGTGATAACACTTTTATTTTTAGTTTTTTATTTTTCAAATTTATGTTTTGTATCCTTTCAATTTTTCAATTGTAGTTTGCTCCATTGTTAAAGAAAAGCACTTGAAATTTTGAGGAAGAAGTATTGTTTATAAACTTAATTTTCAAAAACTAAAAATCAAATAATTATGAAAAGGCTCTAATGACTTAGATTTTTTTTTCTAAAAAAAACTAGATAAGAATTATCACTCGTGTTGTAAAGTTCTCTTCGTATAATATGTATTAACGACTAATGGATTCTTCTTCAAAAATTAAAAATCAAAAATTTCTTAATTCCTTTTCTCATGCATAAAAATGATACATATTGAAACAACCGTGTTAAATAATTTAGCTTGGTCAACCGTGTTAAATAATTTATCTTGGTCCCATAAGTCTTTTATACTTTTTTTTTTTCTTTTTTTTTTTAAAGATAATTTGTTCTTTATATTCCATTTTAGTCAATGTAATTTTAAATCTCATTTCATTTTAGTTCCTATAAATATCAAATTTTAGTTATGTATTTTTAATTATCTTAAAATTAGTCTTCGTCCTTTAATTTGAAATTAATTTTTATCAAAATTAGTTAAGAAAATTTAATATCAAATGCACGGGAACAACTAACTTAAAGATTTATTAGAAGTACAAAGACTAAATTTAGATGTGACTAAGAACCAAGGTACAACTTGACCAAAATGGTATTTTAACTTCTTTTTATTTTATTTTCTTGGGATAATTGTACATTTATCTCTTAAACCTATGGAAGTAACGATGCAAGTTTTTTAAATAATTTAAATAGTGATTATGAATATCGTAATCAGTTGAAAGGTAGGGACATTGCAATTAAAATATTACAAGCGCTGCATTGAATAATTTTTTTTCATGAAATTAGTAGACTTCACGTACTGAAATCAATACAATTTTTGGTAAATTGCAATAAACAACGTAATATAATGGTATCTATCAACAAATAAAATTGTTTAAATATTTAGTGATTTTTTAAATAGCCCCTAATTTTCTATGCAAGTTCGTCCAAAAGTTCAATGAATTGAGAAGCGAAAATATAAAACTATGACCTTCATCTTTAAATGTAAAGCAATTATGGAAAGCAAAGTAAGAAGCTTTTACTTTTTTTAAAAAAAAGGAGCTGCTCATCAGTTTTTTATTTCACAAAAAGGAAAGCTATAGAAGGCTTCTCTTTTTGCAAAACTTGTAAAGTAATAATAATCATAAAACCAAACTTAATTGCTACTGAAACAGCAATAAAACCCAATTATTGTCTGGAATGGATGACACAATATTCATCATTAGAAACAGTCTTAGCCATTCCCAAGGAACCAACTTATGTTTTTCCTAATTATATGTGGTATGAATTCCAATTCACCACTAAAATAAACGAGAAAAATATTAAAAAACCATTTTTTTTTGTACTTTCAAAGAATCTTTTAAATAGTTCAGGTTGGTTTTTCATTTTTTAAAAAATGTCTCTAGCATTTTCTTCATTGAAAATACATGAACTAAATTTAAAAAAGTATTAAACGTACACGGACTAAATTTGGACAATTAAAAAGAACAAGATGAAAATGAAATAGAATCCAATATAAGATCAAAATGGTATTTCAACCCAGGGAAGTCAATAGCCATGAAAGAAAAAGGAAAGAATTATGTTTATGAGTTATGATTATGAGAAATTAATCAGAAACAAAAATGTACATTTATCCATTTCACTCCCAATAATAATTCCTTGGATCCTTTCATTTTCCAGATTTCAATTGTAACTGACTCTGTTAGACTAGAACAATCAGCAAGATCCTGTATTTCCTTAACACATTGGTCATATTTGAATTTTTACATTTATCTTTCCATCTCGGTACCTGAATTTTCTATTATGAAAACCATAGAAAATACCGTCCTTCTATTGTTGCCATGCCAATTTGAAGGGCGCAGTTTAAGAAACAAGTAGATAGCAAGAGGCACTGAAGCTTACTAATTCATTGTTGAGAAGGAACTTGAGCTAACCTTAATCATCTTGGTATTGTAAGATCCACAATTTCCACATTTATGGTAGAGCCAGTGGAAGCGCGCTTTCCCCTTTTTTGAGCAGTCGTTGCACAATATATCCTGAGCAATAGTCAGTCAGTAATTAGAACTTTAGAGAGGATGGAAGCTTTAAAAGGTAAACAAGAAAGTGAAATAATGACTTTAAAAAGGGTAAGTAAGAAAAGTGATATTTACCTGACAGCGTTCCCTGTATTCTTCAGGAAGTACCTCCAATGCCAGTAAGGCGTCGAGCATACCGAAGTATACCTGTATAACATAACATGCATGATAAGTGTTTTCAGAGAAGCATGTGACTGGTATCAATGCTCACTGATGCATCTCACTTGCTTCATATAAGCTAAAGATCATGTAGAGAGAATCAATTTCCCTTGGATGAATGCAGACAGTAAGTTGAAGAGCATAACAGCTCAAGAGAAAGTTTTTTTTTCTTTTACTTTCTTGATAAGAATTGTTAAGCCTTGTGGTTGAATCTAAAAGTCTTAAACCAGCTTAACTAATATGGAGATGCGATTATTTAGGGCCACAAAAAAAACTAATAATCAAACATGTCAGAAATATTTGCACGCATACTTTCTAATTAGGCATGCAAACAATTTAAACTTTACACATTGATTCAATTTTTAGACAGACTCGGATTTTTTCAGATAATTATATCTAATTTCACAAGCTCGCCGAAGTATAAATGCATCAATGAATCAACCTTGAAATTGAATATTTTGTGCCAAATATAAGAAATAGCCTTCATTATGCAGATGGTCAACGTAATGGCCTAAACTGTGATCATTGATTCAAGCTCACGAAAATTGTTCACCCCAACAAAAAAAAAAAAAAAAAACTAGGTTGTATAATAGAGCATCATATATCAGGACCACTTTAAAAATGATGAATGTATCATGCGCTTGTAGGAGAGAAATTTTCATACCGTCATATCTCCCAAGGACTTGCTACATATTGGACATATGTAGTGGCTACATGTGTAAGCCTGCATAATGTAACAAAAAAATATAAAACTATCTACTGAAATAGTTTCTTCAAGTTAACATTTTGCTCAAAAGATCATAATCAAAGCAAAGAATCCAACAAAAGGACCTGGAAACAAGCTGAATGCATGAAATGGCCACAAGGGAGAGCTCTAACACTTTCACTAGATGTGAACAAAAAATCACAGCAGATAGGGCAATTTGTTTCTAGGCTCCTCTCTTGGCACTTATGATCAACCAACTTCATTGCCAAACAACAGTTGCATGTCATACAATGGAAAAAGTCAGTACCAAGTCCCTTCCCAAGACGACATAAATTGCAGAAAGGACAATGATAGACTTCCCTGAAATAACAAATAAGGAAATATCAAAGAACAAACGTCAACAGCTAAAACATCTTGTTTTTCAATCTCATATTGTGTGTCTGTGAGTGAGTGAGAGAGAGAGAGAGACACACATTTAAATGGAGATGTTAGGATCCCAGTTATAAGAAAAACAAAATACAAGTACTGCAATATCTAAAGCGAAATTACAATATTAATAGATTTTCATGAGGGCAATCTATCTCCCATAGTCCCTCTATTTAGAAACTGATCACCTCTACCTAATTAACCTTATGTCCTAATATTCCCAATATATCCCAAATACTTTCACAGAAGACCAGCCACACTGATTGAAACTAATTATATGCCTTCCAATCTTTAAACGCCTACAAGCAAGGAACAGGAGAAGAGAATAACAAGAAAACCTAGCACTTCTTCGTTGATTTGAGTATGCTCACAAAGTTCAGGCACAAAAAGTGAAGAATTAATAATCTTTTGTCTGGTATTAAATCTTTCGTCTGTTTTTCAACTATCTTAATGGTAGCAGACAGTTGAAAAACATGCTAAACAAAGTTTTGAATAAAAATTTATACCCATGATGTTGATATTGATGTACAAGCAAACTAATAACAATATCTTCTACACAATTCAGAACCCATAATCCAATATAACAATTTTAGTTATCTATTGAATTCCTCCTTAGTTTTCCCTTTAAAACCCATAATGCACAAGAATGATTATCTTGTCACTCAATGAGAAGCATGGTAGTGAGAATGGATGGTAGATGTGCACCTGTCATCATCAAAAAGTTTGCAAATACCACAGTAGTACTTCGCCATAGAGAGGCCACCACAGGATGGTGTTGTACAAACAGATCCAATGGGCTGAACTTTGAGACAGAGCATACACATCATTTCAGTTGAAGCCTTCCTGGAAACAAATAAAAGATTTTAACTGCATCTTGGAATTTACAAATAACCAAGCAGATAAGATGTAGATGTAATTACCTGTCCATTGAATGATCACTGACTTTATCATGACAGAAACTACAAGTAAACAACTTGCCACAACAAGTTGCAAGCAGTTTACAATTTCCTTTATAATGCTCACACCCATAAATCTGTTCCCTAGGATCACGAAATGATGGGGCACTTGCGATCAGATCTCTTGCATCTGAGTTTTCAACTGTAGTGACTGGGGGTAGCATTTGCTGAGAAGCTATCAAGCGACTAATAACCCGTTTAAACTATCAGAATAGTGAATTGCAGAGTAATCTATATGTTCAGATAAAGTTACTAAGTATAACAACCTGGTCATCAAGTTCTGGATAAGATAATCTTTTCTCCTAGGGTCAATGGTTGAATCCTGGGCAACCTTTCTTATTTCTGATTCAAGTTCATTTTCATCCTTCCTAAAAATCTCTTTCCATCCCGGCTTGAAAACCGAATCATTTTTTTGGTCACAGACGCCATGGGAATCAGAACCTGAAAAGTAAAAATTGAAAAGGAAATAAATATCTCTAGTTATTTCTTGTTTATGTTATTAGGCAATAATTGACTTTCGAAGCCCAAACATACTTTATTTTAAACTTAACATTTTGACTAATATAGAGGTAGAGTGAGAGACTGACATCTGCTCAACACAAACCTCCAGATATATGAATGACAGATTCCACGTGATGTGGAGATGTAGCAGGTCCTTCCCACCATTCATTTAGCCAGTCACTAAACATTGTATTTCTGGTTGCCTGCTTCAATGTATCCATCATCTTATTTTGCTCCTCCTGAGTAAGTGCAGAAGTTACCCAAGGCAACATTGATTGAAGGACCTCAGCACCTGTAGTACACGTGATGTGGAGATGTAGCAGGTCCTTCCCACCATTCATTTAGCCAGTCACTAAACATTGTATTTCTGGTTGCCTGCTTCAATGTATCCATCATCTTATTTTGCTCCTCCTGAGTAAGTGCAGAAGTTACCCCAGGCAACATTGATTGAAGGACCTTTTATCCTGTTCTTCCACAGAAAAATATGAATGGAACAACGGCAACAATTCTGATTCCTCACGGAAAATATGTTGGTCAAGTGTAACTCTAATTGATCTGCACATGCCCTGGAGCTTTGTTGCCAGCTCAATATTCATTCTCACAGTATCACAACTATCAGAGGTATGAGACTTCATCCAATTTGAATTGTTACACTTTGTCTTATCTTTCAAGTCTCTGCGAACGTTTGTCAGCTTAGAAAGTGCACTAGAAATACCTTCAAACAGCTCTTCCTCTTGTTTGTGGTCTAATGTATAAGAGTGGCTCACATTATGAAGAGCTTCTTTTGATTCTAATGCAGGAAATACTATATCATCCTCTGCATTACTATGAGCTTTATACAGGCCCCACAACAGATAAAACCTACCGCAAAATTGCCTAAAGAAAGTATCATTGCAATCACCGAGATTCACAGATTCATTATCCAAATACTCCAAGTCTTTGCTTATTGCTTTATGAAATTTAAATATGTTATCAATAGGCCGTGACTTAGAACCACTGCCACCAGAGATTGGATCAGTTTCCAAACTAAAAAGACTGGAGTTGAGAGAAGGAGCATAGAGACCAAGACATAAAGAACGTAGTGATTTTGCTGCTGCCATAGATCTCATTCCTAAATTATTGTCATCCACTCCTAGCCCAGGGACACAAGCAGATTCTTTTACACGAGTGGATTGAAGTTTTTTGCTTGGGTTTTTCGACAGAAGATGGCCATTTAAGTCTCCATGGAATACTGCCTTCCCATCCTTGGATGACCTGGCACACACGGTTGCCAGATTGCATGAATGTTTTTCATTGGCAGAACAGAAGGAGGAGCATGATTCTTCATCTCCAGTCAATATCTGTTCAGGACAATGGCTAATAGCACTTGCAGAAAAACAAATGCTCCTGGGATGGCCTTTGCAAGCCCAACCAGAAAATAGTGTAACAAGTGCATGATCTGACACTGGAGCTGCAAAATAAAGCACTTGTAATTAAGACACTTGTATATTAGTGGATAGTTTGATTGATGATACAAATTTAACCTAGAAATAATCAATATATATCAAATATTAAAAGTTAAAACTGAACCTGCCATTTGCATATTCTGAAGAAAAGATCTTGCTTCTTCTTCAGTAAGTGTTTCTACCAACCAAGGTAAGACTCGTTCTATCCATTTCAGAGGCATTATGCATAAGCTGTGATACAGAAGTTCTCGCTGCCTTTGGGGTCCTAAATGCTTATGAGCAAGTGGAAGAACCTAGATGTCCAATTTTATTTAGTTAAAAAGCTCCGTGCTTCATCAATGTTTCAAGCAATAAATGTTGGACAAATACTTAAAAATAATAGAAACAGTCGAGCAAATCTTTTACAATAATAAGATAAATGAGTATACAGAATGATAGGAACAAAAGTCTCAAAACAGATAAAAACATTAAGAGCATACTCAGACACCTAGTCTTGCATAATGATGGGAAAAGAAAGGGAAAATTCTGGAACTCCTCTGTTAAAACGACCAACAAAGGTTCTAGAAAGTAACCTATCAATCAAAGTGGCAGCCATATCAATTCTTCCTTCAAGATGTATGTTATTTCCCTTTGCTTCTTTCTTGAGAACTCTAGTCTTCCATAACAAAATGGTCGTTATCATCAGGCATAACCTAGCTTTCATGAAAGTCTTCAAAAGATTTGTTTATATGTAATTGATGGAGCGATAGGAGGATAATAATATGGTTAACATTCACTTGATCAAGTCCTCATGGGCAACACATCTAATGTAATAAACAAATCCCTGGTGTGCTCTAGATGAGGCTTTCTTTAGAACTCAAGGACACAGTTGTACAACCTATAGAACAGATCATGTTCAAGTAAGGTCGTCTAGATGAGGCTTTCTTAAGAGCACACAAGTAGGAACTTGGACGTTGGACCCTCCTAGGAACCTTAGCTTGTAAAGACCCAAGCCAGGAGCTCATAAAGATGACATTGAGCTTGAACTTACTAGAAAAACTATAAAATTTCAAATGAACCTTTCTTCCAACACATATAAAATTAAAATGAGATCTATCAAGAAATGAGAATAATGATAAGGGTACAAGACATCTTTAAAAGAAGCAATATAAATAAGAAAATTTATCAAAGGGACACAAATCCCCTAACAAACATTGCTCCCAGAACGAAACATCGACAGAATAAAATGCAAAAATAGGGCATACAAAAAAAATATACCAGCAATGTAACAAGGAAGGCAGTTATCTAGTTACTGGAAACTGGCACTCACATGCATTTCCTCATCATGGAAGTGCTTCTGGATGGTCTTGATAATTTGATCAGCATGAGAACTTAACTTTTTATGAATTTCAGCAGAAGAATATTTAGCTTTATCAGCTTGGATACTTTCTATCAAGTGCCTAAGCTTATCAAATTGAATTTCTTCTTCTGCATGCTGATCGGCAAAAGACAGTTCGGCATCTACAGCAGGGAATATAACTTTATCCTCAGCAATGCTGCACCAAAAAGAAAGATGACGGTCACTTTTAAAACATTAGCAGTAATACTTGACTTTATTTGACATTAAATAATCAGCCAATCTTAAACACATGTAACAAGCGGTCAGTGAAAAGTGGAGGGAAAATAACTGAAGAAATTCTTTGTTGTACAGATAAATTCCATGAAGATGGTTTTTCAAAATACATACATCATTATGCAAGACGACCTTACATCGTTATGCAAGGTAAGATTTAATAAAGTAGAAACACAGAGCTAGAATTTAGTACCAGTGGAAGATGCAGACTTCTGCAATAAACTGCAGCCTCTCCTTAAGTGCAGACAACTCAGAGAAATCAGAAGACAAAGGTAGGTCCCTAGCAGCCTCAGCGATGCTATTTAGTTCTTTTTTTATAGCATTATGCCAATGTAATATTTCGTTGATGGGGCAAGCATCTGAAACAGTGGAATAGGTAAAATTACTTTGCTCCACATATTTCCTTTTACCAATTCTCCTTGATTCAGAAGTGTCACTCCCCTTCTCTGGCATACATTTAAGATCTTGGACCTGAGAGCCAAGACATTGAAGCTCTAAATTTTCGACATACAAACTTTGATTGGCACGAGCTGTTTTTGCACCCTCCATCCAGGAAAATATTATCTTCACTTCAAACAAATTAAAATTAGCTCTCATTCCTTCGAAAATTTCTTCTGAAATGGCATTTTAACTAGACAAGGCTCTGACCTTCTGAAGAAGCTTTTGGTCAGGGATAATTTTGCTCAGGCATTTGCACATAATCTGATGCTCATCTGGAGATATAGAGGAAGAAAGCCACGGAAGAAAGACTTCCAGCATATTAATAGGTATACTACAAAGAAATTTCCATACCAATGCTGCCTGTTCTTCGAAAGAAAACTTCTCGGTAAGTAATGGGAACACCTGCAAATTTGCAAAGGAACTCATATTTTCAGGTGGGATACCCAAAATACCGATTTAAATTTCAAACAACTTGTCAAGCAATTTAATGGTCTTCTGTACAGAGATACTAAGGGGTGTTTGGCCCACCAACTTCATAAGTCGGTCTTAAATAATTCAACTCCACCAACTTAAAAAATGTTCACTATTGAAGCTTGCACATTTATCAAGGAACTCCAATTAAATAATTTTGTACTCCAAACACAAACTTCCTAACTCCAACATATTGACTTCAGACTTCATAACTCAACTCAGCGCCCCAAACACCCTCTAAGTGTGAAGTTACCATGCCCTACTATTGAGATTTTTACTCCTATCCAGATTTTTATCTTCTTATATACTAAAGAAGATAAAAACCTTTATATTGGATCGTAGTACTTTTAGCCCTTCTATTTGGCTTCCACCATATATTTGTATCATCAGGCACCGAAGATTCTCACTGACATAAATATTAAAAACTTGATTATCCAGAACAGTTTGGCCTTTTAACCTCCATAGAGCTAAGGAAGAATGACCAAAGAAGTTTTAGCTCCTTCCAAAGTTCTTGTTCTTATATCCTATCAGCAAATAGATAAAGACTATCATATCATCCAATCAAAATACCTAGAATTAAATTGAGCTTAATCTATCATAGTCACGTCAAACAATTACCTGTTCCTCTTCCTTGAACATATGCTGGCATATTGATATCTGAAGAGCTCTGACACGAGATGACAGCTCTCTCTTATAGCTCCCTTCCTCCAACGCATTTGAATTCAGAAGCTCGAACAATTGGCAAAACAGAACACTTTCACCTTCATGTTCAAGGAAATAAGTACTTGCCACATTTTTCACTCGCAGATCTAGAGCCGGGAAGATGACCTACAATTTCAAATGCATTTGAGGTTTCCCCACGTCCCACCCCCCAAAATATTCCATAGAAAAATTGCATATAAATCAAAATTTAGCTCTTAGACTTGGTAACCGCAAACTTATGCATAGTTTCACTGGTGCCAAACACAAATCACGTCCCCCATTTTTCACCTGCTAAACCAAAAACTCTATAAAATTCTCAAGTTGGCTGATCATCACGGTCAGAATTGGTTTCTTAATCAGATTTTTTTTTTCCTGGAAAATGAGGGAAACGACCCAGCACAGATGAATGATGAAACGTGAAACGTGAAACCTAAACAAGAAAAAACTAAGAAGCCCCTTCTCCTCATGACCAGCGGCCACTGAGACATGCATTTATTTACTAAAAATGAGCAAAACAGAAAAGAAAAGAAAAAAATGAAGACCTCGTCCTCAGCGTTACAGTGATGCTTATAAACAGCTCGAAGGAAGTGATAGCGCTGCAACAACGGCCCAATATCTCCGGCAGTTTGGTGGTTAGTGGCAAATTCGATGGCGTCGCGATGGAAGTGATCAAGCTCAGCACGTATTGCCTTGTGAAAGAAGAGAAAGATGAGAATAGGAGATTCCAAGGCGACGGTTGTGGAGCATGATTCCATTGAGGAGTTCACCGGAGAAGCAGCAGCCATAGCGGCGACGGCACCACCACCGTGGCTATTATGAATGGGCGTAAGCGTGGTTAACATCAAGGAGGGGAGAAGTAAATGAAAATTCAGATTCTGAAAGGGTTGTTTGTGTGGCCGTTTCTGCAGCTCCAAAAGCTATAAATTCAATTGTTAGCAGTTCGCCATGGTTTGTTTTTGTAGCAGAGGGAAGGAAAAGCGGAGGCTCGTAGTGGTGGTGTCATACGTGTCAACCACTGACCAAACATTTGTAGTTATGCCTCTCTAATCTCATCGTTCACGACAAATTTAACTCCTTAATCTATTATCTATATCTATATTCAATTACAACTTTACTCTCTCAATTTTTACAACTGTACCTATCTTACTTGTTTCTTCCTAAATTCTTATATTTTGCGAAGAAAAATCTTAATTCTTATTAAATTTTAGAAACAAAAACTACTTGATTTTTGAAAATGTGTAGAGATTGGAAAATTCATGAAAAACCAAACTTATAATCATGAATTAAAATAGAAAAAAAGAGAAGCAATTTTATCCAGTGAAGGATGTGGAACACACATACACGTGTGGAGCACGAACTTGGGTTGCGGCTGTCCACGTAAGCATCCACTAAACCAAAAAAGGCTTGGCCTAACCAAAGTCCATGGATTATTCCGGTAATGGAATAGTAAATATAGTATAAACTGGAATCATGACGGTGTTCACTGAATCGGTCGGCCTAATTGGAAAAAGGTCGATAAAAATAAATAAATAAAGGTATTTGAAAAAGGTTAGCGCAGTGGATTTAGTTTGGTAAGTGGTGGTGTCGGCGGCGGCCATGGCGGCGGTGGAAACCAATGGGCGACGGTGGCACCATGGCGTTGGACAGGGCACGCAGAAAAAGTAGAGAAGATGCAATCCCAGCCCGTTTCATGCTTTTGTTTTGTGCTCTCTTTTCGAGATTCTAACATAATATGCCCAATTACAATATTCATTTTCCCATCCTCGAATGTTCATAGGGCAGGATGGAGATGGCTTCTTCAAGTCTGTCTTTCAATTCATTTTTCATCCTCCTAAAATTTGGACAATGGATTTTTTTTAATATTAAAAGAATGGGAAGATTGAAACTATAACAAGCTTCTTAGTCATTGATATATAGGTGTGTTAGTTGAGTTTGCGATTCATTTAATATCCGTTTAGTTTTTCAATTAAATAAATTATATGAGAAGTCTTTTAATTAAATACTTAATTTTTTTTTTTTTTTACTAAAATAATTCATTTCATGTTGAATTTCATATTTGAATTTAAAAGAGATTTTTTAATCTTTCTAATATAAACAAAATAATTAACCTAATAATCATATATAGGATTAGGAGTGATTTTTTTACCAAAGAGTATATATACTTAGCACAAATAGGAACGAGAAAATTAAGAAGAGAGCATGGTATGGGTCGCAACTTGAGACCAAATTGAGCAAAGGATAATGAGCTGGCTTGACAAGTATGCTCGACCTCAACCAAGGCAAAGGTTAAGCCTTGCCAAAAGCCTAACGGGGCAATGCTAGAGATCCTTTTAGGCACAAAATATGGCCTAAAGCCGACCCTAACCAAACATAAAACCGGACAAACTCCTCGACCCGATAGATTATCTTATTATTATGGGGAAGCCGTAGAGAACAACCTAGGTTAACTTTCTCTATAAATACATCATTATAGTTTCATATGAGGTAAATTGAGTCTTATTCTCAAACTCTCTAGTTTCCACGGTATTTCACTCTTTGACTCAAGCATTAGAGTTGTTTATGGCAAACATCACATCGATGTACAAGTTTTCTATTTTATTGAACTCGACAAATTTGTGGTCATAAGTTGTAAATGAGGTAATGTTAAAACTAATTTGTTGGGTTAAAGTACATGGATACAAGACCCATCAATTAATAATCTATAAGTTTTATTTTAAAATGAAAGTTAAAGACAAAATAAACGTGTGTTAGAAACTTAGAAAAAACATCTTCAAATCCCATGCAGTATTGGAAAAAAGCCCATGCCATTTTCTTTTGTGTTCTCATTTATTTATTTATTATTTTTTGAGTTTCATTTAATATTTTGCTTATTTTACATTTTCCAACCTAAAATTAATTAAGGATTAACAAGGAGTAAACTACACATTTTCTCCATTCGGATCGGTATCTAATTGGCCTAGAGACGTGGCGAATCTTGACTGAAATATGCTCAATTCCATTTCGTCTTAAAAGAATTTGAAAAATATGGCAGGTTGGAATTAAAAAAAAATATGGCTTAATATATGAATAATACTATAAATTAATTAGTGGTTATCAATTGAGATAACACAATCTGATTTTGTTGAATAAGAAATTATTGGAGTATAACATAAGTTATGAGTACATTAGTTCTAAGCTAATTTTGAATTAAGTTTAAATAATTATGTCCAATACCATAAAAACAGTTTCTTGTCGGAACAATATATAAATAAAAACTTATAAATTGACCTAACCTAAACTACCTCCCTTGAACAAGGTTACAAGACCTCATTATTTTAAACAGGATATATAAATTAATTTGTATATTATTACGTGCATGTTGCACCATATAGCAACTTATTATATGGTGAGTAAAGTCTCATACAATTAATAGATAGAGATTATAATGTAGATGTCATATATAGTGTTAAAATGTGATTAACTTTGGTATAAAATTTATATTATTGACATTGAAGATAAAAGTTCTATTTCTTCACTCCGCATAAATATTGATAATATTGTGATCAATGTGTATGTGTGTATATATAAAAAAAAAAAAAAAAAATAGAGATTGAAGAAAAATAGAGAAATGTGTCAATAACTTGTTCCTTAATTAACTATATAATTTATAATTTCTCTCATACATATGAAGCTAAAATGAGATTATCATTTGTGTGAGAGAGAAAAAAAACTAAATTATAAAAAAATACTCTTGAATTTATACTTTATCTAAAAAATATCTACAAATTTTCAAAAGTTTCTATAATATCTTTAACTTTTAAAACAGTGTTAAAAAATATAACTTAAAACTGTTACTACTTAGCTTCAAATATACCAAGAACTTTCATTTAATAAACTTTTAAAACAAGTTCAAAAATACCTCTTTCATTAGTATATGAATGAAAACGGTTAGTTGGTAGATTTAATTTAAATTTAGAATTATCATTAATGTGGCCTATATACATTATCTATTTTTAGGCCTATTATTTTATTAAATCAATTAAGTAAAAGATAATTATCTAATTAAACACCTGATTGGAAGTGTTTATATAAAGATAAAATCTTAGGAATTGTTTCTCTATTTGCTTATGAAGTAGTTTATTTTATCTCCATGAAGAAATCTAATCAAGTTCTAAAAGGAAGGCCTTGTGAGAGAAACTCAATCCCTTACTAGATCATTATCATTGAACAAGGTATGTTAACCTAACTTATGTTATTGCGAAAATCATCTAGTTCAAAGATTTTGACATTTATTATTTTATACAATATTAGAATTTTATTCTATAATCATGAAGTTAAAACTTACATTGGTACCTCATTTCAAAAATGTCATTGAACTTTCAAAAGCTAAATTATTACCCTTTAACTTTTATAGAAAAAGTTTTTTTAAAAAAAAAAAAAGAAAGAAAGAAAGAAACTCTTAGTGCTAATAATAGGACAAAAACTTTTTATCTACACCTCATAAATCACCTTCCAACTACAGTTTTTGTCTCTCGATTGTTTTAATCTATGACCGAACACTTACTTATTTCTGATCTCAAGATCCTTTTAAAGTATCCATCATACTCATTGTATGGATGTTTTTGAACTTTTTTTAAAAAAAAAAAAAAAAAAAAAAGAAAACAAATTTCTGAGCTATTTAAAATTGCTTTTCAAATGCTTAAAACGTAAAATCTTCATTCTCTCGAATAAGCCAGTGAAATTGAAACTATGAGGAGCTTTAAATTTACTCTCACACGTTCCAACTATATGGAATCGCTCACCATATCATTGAAGTCCCAACAATAATTTTGGGATCGGAGGCCCTAAAACCACCGCAAACGAGGGGTTTGTTAACAAAGCCACAAACCCATAAATGATCGGCCCGCCCTTCTTTCATATTTCTCCTCTAACATTTAAACACCTATAAAACTTTAACCAACCATCAATAATCAATCAAGCTCACAAATCTTCATCGTTCTCTCTTCTCTTTTAATCATTTTCAATATAAAATAACTGCTACTCATCATATTTAAGCTTCTTTAATCGAAGTCATCTCTAATTATTTCCCAACACCTAAGAACTTATGATTTTAGATAATCCTATTTTCAAACATTTGACTGGATGCTAAAACAACACATACTATTACTGATTCTGAATACACTTTACCTAGAAACCAAACCAAAAATGAAACTGAAAACGCCATAAAATTAAAATAAAAACCAATTCAATGTACAATATACACTCTACTCTACTATTCCTAATAATTATTTAGAAACATTCTCACGTCTCATATCTCCCCCTCCCCTCTTTACTGACTGGCTCCTCCGCCGCATGTGCCTTCCGACACCGATGGCGACTCTGTCACCGAGTCAGACCCCTCATGGAACGGCGACACCTCCACCCCACGGAGCTCATCGATCATCTTCACCACCTGGTTCATCTTCGGCCGTTGATCTGGCGAAGCCGATGTACAAGCCAAGGCGATCTGTAGAAGCCCCACCATTTCCTCTTCAATGTCTTTGTATCTCATCAGTTCCAAATCAAAAACCTCCGCCGTCCACTCCTCTCGCACCACCGACTGAACCCACCGTGGCAAATCCAACACGCTGCCGTATCCACCGCCTCCCGGCCCGCCATTCTCCACGACTGAGGGGCACTTTCCGGTGAGCAACTCAAGGAGAAGAACCCCAAACGAGTACACGTCGGATTTCTGGGTCAGTTTCTGGCCCTCACCGCACTCCGGTGCACGGTAGCCGTTGGACCGAGGAGTGGAAGGGGGAGTGAAAAGTGACAATCCGAAATCGGCGACTCGAGCATTTCCCGATTGGTCCAAAAGAACGTTGGTGGATTTAACATTGCCATGTGCGAGCTTGAGGGACTTGCAGGAATTGTGAATGAAAGCCAATCCTCTAGCCGCTCCGGCGGCAATCTTCAACCTCGTCGTCCAATCCAACGGCGTTCGTCCAGGGCCTCTGTTCCCTGTCGAAACAGTAAAAAAAAATAAAAATAAACCATTACTATTCAACGGACAAATGGGCGGGCCACTACAAACAATCGATGGGGCTATCTCCATCTTCTACTTTTGGGTCATTTTCATGGAAAACAAACGAAATCAAACAATTTAAATAAAGAGAAGAGCAGATAAAGTAAAGACAGAATCATTTATTTGGTAGGGCATGGCACTCTGTTCCGCCATCAGTGAACAGTAAAATCTAAAAACCCCATTCCAAAATCGCAGATAACCTGCAACTAATGCAACACTTTCGATACAGCCATAAATATTGCTCCCTTGTCTGGGAATTGACACCGGTCGGTCTTCCTACAAAATTATTAACCCTTGAAAAATAAAATCCATGTCTGTTTGACCAACTTCAGAGATTCGTCAATGGAGGAACTCTATTCTTAGAATATGAACAAAATGGTTTAATGAAAATTAAATTGCAAAATGGAAAGAAACCCAGCAGAATAAAAGGCAAAATAATGATGGGTTTGATGCAAAATTAGAGTACCGTGAAGAAGCCAGAACAAGCTGCCATTGGGCATGTAATCATATACCAATAACTTCTCCTCTCTCGCAAAATAGTAAGCTCTCAAGCTTACTATATTGGCATGTCTCAACCTTCCCAATACTTCCATGTGCTGCTCGAACTCTCGTTTCCCTCCAACCTGCGCATCTTTCAGCCGTTTCACCGCCACCACATTGCCGTCGTCGAGAATCGCCTTGTACGAAGTTCCGAACCCACCTTTTCCGAGCATTTCCGCGGAGGCTCGAAGCAAATCTTCGAGCTCGAACTTCTTGACTCCCTCGAAAAACACCATTCGGCCTCTCTCAGTTCCGGCCTGAGCCGGATATGGACTAGAAGAGTAAACAATCTTCTCGCTCTCCAGAAGCTTCGATTTCCCGTCTCGGGCTTTGTCAGCAGAGTTTTTCCAGAAATAACAGTAGAGAAGAAGCGAGACCACCGCTAACACCAAAACATCGCCGAGAATTATGGCGATTAGGGCTAGAGAACCTATCTTACCGTTGTCGTGGTGGTGGGTATTTTCCGGCTTTGTTTCGGCTGTAACTCCGGGAAGGGAAGTCGGAGAAGATGATACCGTGAGGTTCCGCGGCGATGTAATGGGCGAGGCAATTGCCCCTTCGGATCCGGGTTCCGTCGGGTTACTGACAATGCTCTTGCAGCCCTGAAGAGGAGATCCACACAAGCCCATGTTCTGACCGAAAGAAGACTCAGGAAATGCCGACAACGATTTGGGGATTTCGCCGGAGAGACGGTTCGCTGAAATATTGAAGTCCTGAAGATTCAGCAGGTTCAGTTCCAAAATGGGACCAGAAAATCGGTTATCTTCGAGGCGGAGAGTGAGAAGATGAGTCAAACGGTTAACAGAAGCCGGTATCTCTCCGGTCAGGTTATTATGAGAGAGATCGAGACGGTAAAGCCGGACGAGGGACAGAAAAGAAGCCGGGAAGTTACCGGAAAATGCATTGTACGAAAGAAAAACAAGTTTGAGAGCTTTGAAGTTGGAGAGATCGGGAATGGGACCAGAGAGACGGTTCCGCTTGAGGCTCAGCACTCGTAACTGAGTCAAAGCAGTAAGAGGTCCGATAGAGCCTGTAAGATCAAGATTCTCAAGAACCAACCTCGAGACCCTGTTTCTGAGGCAAGAAACACCATCCCAAGCACATGGGTTAGAGGTAGAGTTCCATGTAGTGAGCTTATTCCCTTTGTCAGACGCTGCTTTGAACGCCATTAAAGCGTCTAAATCTTGGTTCGAAGAGGTATAAACACATGTAAAGTGGAGTAAACAGACAAAGAGAGCTAAATGCGACAGCAGAGTGGACGCCGCCATTGTTGCTCTGCAAGAAAACTCAGAGAGAGAGAGAGAGGGAGGGGAGGAAATGAGAATCAGGAGAAGAAAGGGTTTTAGACCCCCCAATATTATAATAACAGAGCACGATGAAGTTGATAGGGGGAATTGTAATAACTCGGACTGGAAAGAGACGGAAAACAGTGACACGTGGAAGAAAATTAAATGAGGATTCCATTTCTGGTCGAGAAATTAATTAAAAGACTGCAAATGCAGTTATGAGCAGCGTGTAAACCACGCTCCGCAATCATACGAAACACCTGATGGTCCGTACATTACACGGGCTTCTGACGCGCGTGTCTTATCTCGCGACTATTTTAATGCAATTCTTTTCCTTTACCACATGGCATCTCGCTAATTTCCACCTTCTACCTTTTAATTTTATTCCTCTTTTCCCCTATTTTTTCTTAATTAATATTTATTTTAAAAGCTGCATTCAATTATTTCAACTGCTTTCATTAATATTCTCGACCTTAGTAAGTCCATAAAGTAATTATTATATTCAAAATTGATGGTTTCATTTTTTTTTTCTTTTTCCTTTTTTGAAAGACATTGTCCATCCTATTATTTCAGAATTAAAACAAATTATAATTAAGTACTTTTGGCTAAGACTCGAGAATCCTCCACTACTCCAAGCTTCAACATTGTTTTCAAATCAAATTTTTTTAAAAAAAAAAAACTTAAATATTAGTATAAATATATATCATTATATATATATATATATATATAGTTCTTACAATATTGTTTTCTCCTTAAAGTTTATATGTTTAATTGGCCATGCGAGTTAAGACATCTACTTCATCTCTACAATTTGATGGATGAAAAAATGACCAAATTTCCTTTCAAGATCAAAGCTATATTTTAGTATAATTAACATTATTTAGTATATTTATTATTTGAAATTTTCAACTTTTTTTAGGAAATATCACCTACTTAAAAAAAGACCTTCATTAGATAAAATCTCAATAAGCCATAATGGAAAAATAACTCTCTAATAAATAAGTTTGGTGTTCTTCTGTAGCTTGATGGGCAAGAGATTGAGTGAGTCAAACCATTGTGATAACTTGAACATCTCAATCTCTTAAACCATTACATGTGAAAGAAAATAAATATTATTTTGTCTTTCAATATTACTAAACATTAATATATAACACTCTAGCTTAAGTATAGTTTAATTTATCAGAGTATTATATATTTGCTTTAAATACCATATGTTTGAATATCTATCCTACAACATTGAACTAAATACACGAATACATGGATACGTTAACTATTTTATAAAGATAAGTTCTTAAGTAAATATAAAATATGAAATAATTAATGTGTACTTCTTCTTTTTAGGTTGAATGTTCAAAATTTCACCACCACACTTATTTTATATATTGATTTGCATTCATGTATATCTCCACACTTAATATATTTAGTGTTATGAGTAATTTAGGCCTGTGAAAAAACTTTAGTTAAGAAGTCAAGTATGAGAATAAAACCTCATCTCCTAAACAGACTCAAGACATGGATTATGATTTTATAATCCTCATACTTACTTCTTATCTTAAACATTTCCACGAACTAAAAATTACCCATAACATTACCTTAGAATACTATACAATATTTCACCCATGCTTGCAATGATTTATATTATAAGACAATTTTCCCATTACTTATAATGTAATATTAAAACTTGAAAGACAAATTAGTATGAAATATTTAATGTGAAATTAAAATAACGTAATGATTAATTGTTAACATTTTAATTTTTCTTTTTTTTTAAAGAAATGGCAGAGGGTCAAGAAGGTCAAAAGAAATGTCTGATTTAGACAAGTTATACTTTGGAAGCTGCACAAATGGATAGCTTTATTTCTCTGCTTTTGCTTTTTTAAGCTTTTGTTTTCTGCCGATTATGCCCTTCCCTTCCTTTCTCCCTATACAAATATGAATATATATCCATTTGTCATTATTGTCCTTTTCTATTTTCCACATTTTTAAATATCAAACTATATAATCATTATTCATTGTATTTATATAGGCTTTTGCTTCTGCAATTACTGTCCTTTATTTTTTCTTAATTATTAATTCTTATAGTTACAATCGAGGCCTTTTTCTAATCTGGCCAATTAATAATCAATAATTATTTTAATATCTCATTAATATTTCACCCTCCTCAGTCCCCCGTGCTATAGATATTTTAATATTGGAGAATATATATATATATATATATATATTATATTTTTTTTATTTTTTTACTATTTATGGAACATAAGAATCAAACATCATAATACATACCATTTCAGATGAGCTATGCTCATTTTAGCATGAAAATATTTGTTTGGTTCTTAGATTTTGAGTTTAATTTTCAAAATAAGATACATTTATTTTTAAGTTTTAAATTTGATTTCAATTTAGTCCATAAATTTCAAAATGTTATAATTTTGTCATTGAAATTTGAGTTTTGTTTCAATTTGATCTCTGAGTTTCAAGATTTTATATTTTTAACCTCGATTTTTCATCAAGTACTCACTTTTAGTCATTAATGTTAATGTCTATTAATTAATCCAAAATAATTATGAAGTAAAATTTTAAATTTAATATTAATAGTGATGGAAAATAGTGAAAATTAATTTATTTTAATTATTTTTAATTAATTAATTAACATTAGTACTAAAAATAAAAATTTAATATTTCGTGAAAATTAAAATTAAAAGTGTAAATCTAGAGACTAAATTGAAATTAAAATCAAAACTTAAAAACTAAATGTATAACATTTTGAAACCAAATGACCAAATAAAAACTAGATCGAAAACGTAGAGACTAAAAATGTAATTTTTTTTCCTTTAATATCTCATCAATAGATATTTTTGTTATAGTTGTAGTCTATCAAATTATTAGAAACTCAAGCTATTATCGAGGAGTTAAACTTCTTTTGTATTATTGATCTCTCCTTCCTCCGTTTATTGTGATTGAATCAGATGCTTGGAAGGTAGTCAATCTAATTAACAACTCCTTGTTGAAACTTACTAAGATTAAGAAAGCAGTTTGACGAGATCTACATTTTGGCAATGCGGTTGCAATATGTCACCTTTTCATTTTGTTGGGTTAGAAACAATGTTGCTCAATGTGTAGTCTGTTATACTGTTGGCTTTTTTTTTTTTTTTTTTTTTTTTTTAATTTTCCATTTTGAAAGATGTTGGGTGAAATTGGGTTGTTGATTTTTTAGTTAGGTCGTGAATGTAATTAATGGTAACTTGTTGTTTGCTTTGCCATGAAGTGGACTTTCATGAAATATATATATATATATATATATCACTCTCTCATATTCTTATTATTTTTCTTATAAATGGCTCATCACTAAGAACAATTAATTTACATTAACTTTTTTTTTAAAAAAAAGAATCTTTTTCCACTCTTATTTGGTTAGGTTATATTTTAATTTTGATTGCTTCTAATAAATCTATTCTTTTACCAACATAAACATAGGTCTAAACCACATTAACAAAAAAAAAAAAAAAAATCTTATTTGATAGGAAAGTTTACATGAAATTCTTTTCGAGTAGTAATAAGAATCCATTCGCAGTTTATGTTTAAATTACGAGTTGGTAATATTGCAACTCATGATCTTCTATTCATGGAAAACTTGAAATTTACGAAGATTATTTCTCTCTTTCTTTCTTTTCTTTTTTTTTTTTTTTTTGGAGGGGGTAATAGCGCCATTATTACTAATCTGCCCATGCTAAAATTTATATTCTACTTGTAATTCCATATTGTATTAAAAAGATTTGGTAATTTATATAAATTAAAATTACCCATGGATTCAAGTACTCAGTAGTTGTTGTGCAATGATTAATATTTGACATTAAATTTTGACGCAAAACTCCTTTTTCTTGATTCCTCCTTTATTTGTTAAACTAATGTCTATATTTAAATATCATTTAAGCCATTGATAACAACTCTTAACCTGCTTCAAGTCCCAAACCAGTTACTACATCAACACAAATTCAAAAAAGTCAAAGTCAAAGTAACTAGTATAACCAACTTGATTTGTTTAACTTCATGAAACTTTTTGACAACCTAGTTGTTATGATAAATACTAAATTATTAAAATGAAAAGAAAAAAAAAAGTTAAATTGTAAATTTGGTCCTTATGAGTTCTTATTAGAATTTAGTTTTTATGAATTATTTATGAGAATTTTATCAAACTAGAAGAACTATTTATAAGATTTTATCAAACTATATAGACTAAATTCTAACTTTTAAAACTATAGTAACTAAATTTTAGTTTTTCGCAAATTATAATGACCAAATTCATAACTTAAAAGGGATAAGAAATGAAGTTGAATAATAACCATAAAGGAAAAAAAAAAATTGGAAAATGCATTTAGCAAGGACATAGAGTTAAAGTTGAATAATAACCATGAAATAATTGAAAAGGCGAAGTTTTTTAAAGTTTAGGGAGCGTTAAGTTGAATAATTGTAAAATCAATAAAAAGTGGTGCCAAAGGCAAAGAAAGGCATCATAAATTGTGGAGCCTTGAAGTTACAATAAAACATAGAGTTTTGAGTTTCACCTTCAAACTTTGCCCTAAAAAGAAAAAAAAAAAAAAAAAAAAAAAAAAAAAGTTGCTTTGATTTTGGGATGCAAACACCATAAAGGGCCTATTAAATCCATGCTTCATCTGCACCCAAAAGCCAGACATTTCTCCACTTCTTTTGGGAAAATTTTAATTTTAATGTCTACCTAAGCTTTCAGAAGTTGTACAATTTTCACTATAACTTTTCATTTCAATTTCACTCATTCATATTAAGGAAAAGTTAGGACAAAGATTGCAACACCTCTTTTTAAGTCGGAGTATTAAGACTACAATATTTATCTAAGAGCCCGTTTGGATTGACTTTGCAAGTGTTTAAATAAATGGTTTATAAGTACAAAAAAAGTGTTTATAAACACTTAGAAAGTTAATCCAAACGGGTCCTAAGTTTGTAAGGAGTACATGTACAAACGGTGCAGAAGATAGTTAGAAAAAGTGGGAGAAAAGGAAAGTGTAATAACTTATATAGATAAGCTTAAATAATTATGTCAATTCAAACATAGCTCAATTGACATACGAGAATATTAGTAATCACGAAGTCTGTTGTTCAAATTTCTCTACTCCAAATCTTTTATAACTTGCCAATCTCTTTTATCTCCCTTTTTTTTCCTTTTTCCTTTTCTTGCATGACAATAATTAATAATATATATATTTAAAAACTGTAACTCATCACTTTAACTTGGGTTGGTTGCCTCTCGTTTGGGAGTTCTTTACATGGGTCCAACACCTTTCAGTTAGGCCCATCCTTGGTTTGATCCAGTAACCAACCTGCTATCTTAAAAGTTGGCCCATACAACGGTCCATATCACGGCCCAACTTCCCAATTTACTTAGAAACAAAATTAACTATTTAAATAAATAAATAAACATATATCATTCAATACCAGAATAGAACGGTGTGTCTCACTACATCCTCTGATTGAAGGCAGAAGGCAAGATTATAAACTTTGATTCAGAAACAAAATAAACAAAAAAATGAGCTTTCTAATATACAGGCACAAATTTCAATTTGTGGATTAGTCAAGTCTCATTTCATTTTCAACATTAGCTTAGCTTAAATAATTAGCTATTTACTTTCGGCTCCTACCAGCTTTAACTCTTCTTACTTTATAATGACTACTCCTTAAACATCTTTCTTTTCAATTCCTAACTTTCATCTTATAACACTTTTGCATAGTATATTATACTATCTGTAACGAGCTACTCGCCCCATCGAAGTAGATCCAAAGAAGAGAAAGAATCGAGGAGTTAATGATAAATGGAAGTGATCTATGCCACTCTTACCCCGCTGGGGCGTTTTCCTTCCATAGCGTCCTTCTTGTTTCGACAATCGGCACAAAGGAAAGGCCCTTGCCATGGCTTTGAGCTGGTGGAGAAGATGGAACCAGCATGAACAGAGATGCCCTCACTGGGAGCAAGATCTACTTGACATATAGCACAAGTGAACAAGCTGGGTGTGCCATGTCCAGATCCACTCAACTCTACAGTTCCAAGCCTGTAACATATGCATCATACATATCACACGCAAAAATCTCACAAAACAAATCGAGGAGGAATCATCGTCAACCAAATCAGTAGTTTAAGTACATTGCAGCAGACGAACAATCAGTAGGCAAACATGAGATAGAAGACTGTTCTTTGGAGAGTCATTTATGAAACCCAAGTTTGCTTATTTCGTTTCTACATCACTCTGGTGAGCAAACTCGAGACTACAATGCGACAACAATTACTACATCCAAACCCATACCATACCTGCAGTATAGCATCAGTTTCTTATAGGATTTATAATTGGCAATCCCTATTGAAATTCAAGAGTCCATGGTCTAATTTAATGATTCACCAACTTCAACAGATTGGTCTTTGGCAATCGTTCGAGTTCATCTCTACTTATATTTATAGTCCTCATTATAGTAGTAGCAACTTTTAACAAGAATGAATGTTGTATGGATAAAAAAAGGACCCAGAAAGGAAAGACCTACCTTTCAGCCAGCATGGCGGAGCCGTCTTCGAATAATTCTTCCACGAAACCGATGGCTGATAGCCTCTTGGATAGCTTATTAGAACTGTGAGACTTTTTTCTGAATAGTAGAGATTTCAGTACGCTTTGTTTCTTTGGAAGAGGGGAAGACTGTGCTGAAGTATCAGGAGGAATTATGTCTACAACTATGCAGGTTGTATCATCTTTCAAGCCTCTTGTTCTTAAGGCTTCCTGAATAGATCATGCAAATGAAACTTCAAACAATTGAATTAAGAAGAAAATATGCTGGAAAGTGAAATTTCCAATCACCAAAATGTCGATATGAATGTCGCTTAAATTACCTTCACAACTTGCCTAGCAGCAAGCTCTGCCGGTAGTCCACGGCAGGACTTTGCAGCCATATCTGATGATAAGGCATCCCAGATGCCATCAGAAGCAATTATAAGCCTCCCACCTGCATTTGATAACTTCGAAACAAACAGGCATATTAGAGACGTTGAAAATAGGATTACCGGATACAAAATGAAGTTACAAATCAGAATAATGTAAATACCTTTACTTGTTTCACGAATGGAATTGGAACTATAAACTCTCCAACATCCATGTCTCCAATGGATCGAGAAAGGCATAAGCCTCCGGGCCAACAACGGAGTGGGCCGATCTGTAACGTTCAAGCAAATACACAATTGAAATTAAGCAAAGTTCTTTGAAATTATAGAAAGCTTTTATTTGATCAACAGGTAAAATTGCTTCACCTCAGCACCACCAACAATGCTTAATCTTCCAATTTCCCCACCGCTTGCAGTCACACGTTCTCTCCTGCATTGACCCCAAAAATCAATCAGCCAGTTAGCAAGACTCAACCGAAAAGAGGATAGCAATGGATTTGAAAAGGAAACATACTCTTCAACATTCTCTTCAAGTCGATGATCAACCGTTAAAGCAGAGACAGCACCACCTTGAGTATCTAAAATACATCGGGAATCTCCAACCGACGCTACTGTCACCGTCCATCCATCGATGATCACAAATGTAGCTGTAGTTCCAGAAGTTTCACCTGTAAAATATTTGACATGAGTATCAAAGAATAATTAGATCAGATTGTAGAACGGTTTGCCATTGACAAAGAGAATAAACTATTGACAAATGACCAATCATTGAGGGCAGTGAACAATTCCCACACCTCTGCTCTGAAACTCCTTGTCTGTCTTAACAAATCCAGCAACCAATGCTCGTGGTAGAGCTTGAAGCCACTCCTCCTGCCCGAGGCCACGGGGAAGTGCACCCAAGACATGACTCAACAAATGTTCCCTCGTGTAAATTGCTGCAGCATTTCCATTGTGTCCATCAAATATCTGAAGGCGGTAGAAGCAAAATAGTGATCAACATGAAAAACTACATATCAACAGGAAAACCAAGACAAAATCCTAATTCTAACGCTCAAGAAATCCCATCTACAAGATCATATAAAGCGAATTACACGAACAGCCATCAGAAGGGGCGATTTGAAAAAGATTCTCTTAAGATCAAGTGGAGATCTCAAGAACCCATTTGCAGAACCCTCAATTACAAAAGAACAAGAGCAATCCAAACACAAAATCTCATGTTCAATCAAGAATTTCCTCGAGAGAAAATGAACCAATTACTAGAAAATGGCTTCTGTAACAACAAATAACCAAGACTTTCCATGAAATTGAAGTCATCAAACATAAGAAACAGGGGAGAGAGAGAACTTACAGCAAATACAGAGAAAGTGGATGAAGGGTTCCCAGAAACTCGCTGACAATCAGTTTTCACGAGAAAATAATCTTCCCCCTTTCTAGACTGCGCTGCATTCCCATATCTTACAGTCGGTTTCTCCAATCTCTCACTCCTCACCTCTTTACTGATCAAAGCAGCAAGAGGCACCAGATTCTGATGATGATGATGGTGGTGATGGCGTCTCCCTTCTCTGGAAGCCATTGACACCCAAAAAGGAACTCCCCCCCTCAGGCCTTAGTGCCCAAGATTTTGATCCAATCGACAACCCCACAAGAATACAACAGACCAAAATTCGCTCTCAAATCGAAATACCCAGTTAAAACCCCAGTTTCAGAGATTCCTAAACCTCACTTGAAATCAGTTTAGTGGGGTTTGTAAATTTTCAGAGAACAAAGATCCAAACAGACAAAGAAAGAAGAAGAAT
The DNA here is from genome assembly GCA_002890555.2 of Lagenaria siceraria. Lineage (NCBI taxonomy): Eukaryota > Viridiplantae > Streptophyta > Magnoliopsida > Cucurbitales > Cucurbitaceae > Lagenaria > Lagenaria siceraria. Next base: position 27,513,170 of record CM016484.1, read on the forward strand.
ATGAATTAGACTCCAGAATGTCTTGCGGGTTGTCGCGCAAAGTGAAGAACAAATCTGATTAAGACAATAAAGAAAAAAGAAAGGCAAGGAAGAAGAGAAAGAAATCAAGACGTAAAGAAAAAGGGAAACGCGTAGAGATGACAAAGAATGAACTGTAAAAAGATTTATAAATCTAGAACCTGGAAATTCTTAAGAAATGGAAGAGATCCCCACAAAGATACTCCCATTATAATAAAAGAAATAGAGATTATTAGGCAGAAACCAGGTCAGCTTCTCGACATTTTCCTCAGCCAAACACCAAACCGACTCTCTTAAATTTCAATACCCTTTGTTGGGTATGGAATATGGAGATTTTCCAGGTACTTAAAATGGTTTTGTTCTTTGCAACCTCAACCATAATAATTTATATCTGAACTGGGAAAGTGATGGAGAAAGTGGCTTTGCTGTAAAAGCAATAGAAACATTTTTGATTTCTCTCTCATCCAAGAGTCAGTTTCCCCTCCAATCTCTCTCTCTTTTTCTTTTTTTCTTTTTCTTTTCTTTTCTTTTCTTTTCTTTCATCCACACAGTGAAATTGAAATACCCATTAAAAAGTTGTAATGATTCCAAACTTGGTTTTGTGTTTTTACAGGGTTGGTTTACCAGAAAGGAACACAGAGTTTGAATGAAAAATTAATCAATGGCAATGGAATCCATGACGTTTCCTTATAATTTTAATATTCGAATCATAATATTGATGAATATATTTGCTCAATCATTTGATTTCAATATTATTTGAGCACTGAACAAATATTCTTTAAATTTTTAATCATGCCCATCTACTTTCTTTTTCCTCTTTTTTTTAGCTCTACTTCTACCAACATTTGAAATTATAAAGATCACAACTTTTAATCTCTTAATCACCTAAAGACATCTAATTTATACAATTGATTTCTATATACATAAAGTCTTTTTAAAACAATATTTTTGTTATATTGAATAAAATTCATTGTTTGCTTCCATATTAAGGAAAAAAAATGAAATTTGACCTTTTTTAAAAAAAAAAAAAAACAAAGCTTTCTAATTTCTTATTACTAGTGTCACCAAGCTTTTTTCAAATTGTTTTTTTTTTTTCTCATTCTTGCTCACCTTCTAACTTGCTTTCTCATTTTTACTCTCGTTTTTGCTCTTGTTCACGTACGTTTTTTAACTCTTGCCTTTTGCATTTGTTCATTTGACATTTAAAAAAATTTCACACATTGCTGTCAACTGACAAACACTCGTTTTATTCATTGTCTATCGCCAAAGAGCATAATATAAAGAAAGAAGTGTTTTTATAACTCGAGGCAAAATAGAAGAGATTATAGGAAGAAGACAAGGAAGTGAATTTTAGAAAGAGAGAAATAGAACCATAGTTGAGGGAGACGTACATAATGAGATAATTAAAAAAAGTTTGACAATATTATAAAACCTTGTTTTGAAAGATCAGTCGAATAATATTTTGGCCTAATGTTTTTATTTTACATTAATATATCAAATTACTTGTAATACTAATATTAATAACACCTTTAGTTTTTTATATTACTACTGTTATACTTTTATCTGTAGATCATCTACTTTATTGATTTTTATTTTTCCACATATAGCATAACACATATTAGAGTAATACACTTACAACTATTTTTTTTAATCCTTCCTTTAAGTATAATAAATAACATAGTTTTACAGACATTATAATCTCAACCCATCTGACTGTAAAATTGGTCAATAATTAACATCAATTGAGATGTATTTCTTCACTTTCAAGTCAGAGGTTCAAATGAGGGTATCCTATTTGAAGCAAGCCACTCGTTATATTAAGAATATATATATAATAGTTGATTATAAATTTGAATGCATTATGAAATTTGGAAAAATTTTACAACCGACCTATGACCCAGTTTTTGAAAAAAAATGTCAAATGACTTTTTGCTGACGCCACATACGAATTAAGTTACAAATTTACCCTTTCTTTTTCTCTTTTCTTTTTCTCCGGGCGATTTCCTTTTCTTCTCTAGCTCCGACACAATTTTCTTCTTTTTCTCAGGCGAATTTCCACCCTTTCGCTTGATGACCAAGCACGACCTTCGTTCCATTCTTCAGCAAAATCTAGTCGAAATCGGCGACCTTCCTCCGTTTCATTCCTCAACAAGAGCTAGAGACAGGAATAGGACGACCCATTTTGCAGCGAGTGTGGCTCTGCGATGGATGTTCGCAAATAGATCGTCACCAAAAGCGAGAGTGAGATGGGCTTTTTTGTGTACGCGAATTCATTTTGGTAATTTCATCCGAACTTCACGTGAGCAAATAATTATTTGACACTGTTTTTTAATTCGAACCATTTAACATTTTGAACTAATTTTTGAATCATCCGTACAAATTTCTCTTAAAATTTTCGCAGTAGTTTTCCAAATCTGCTATAATTTTTTAACACATAAACTTATATTTCTAGCATGAATGGAAAAATAATATTTAAAAGAAGAAAAAGGGAAACCTTTTTTTCTTTTTGATGTCTGGCTGACCTTTTAAACCTTTTGCACGTGGAGCGAGGGTACAAATAGTTGATAGAATGGTCATCCGTTTAAAATTAGTAATTATTATGTAATTTTAATTTGATTTTTTTTTTTTGGAGTGTCATTTAAATTTTATTGCTATTATTTATTTTGCACAAGTAATTTAATTTAGAGAAAAGAAACCAATTTTATCCACCAGCTCCAAACTTTCATATTTTATCGATCACACTTCTAAATTTAAATAAATGTTGCAATCTTAATTTAAAATTAAAAAAATAAAATTTATAGACTTGACTTTCAAATGCGTTAAAATGTATTCTTGTATGTTTTCAATAAATTATAAAACATAGTATGGTATAAAATTGTTAAATTTTTTAAAAACACATCAACTAAATGTTTGTAAAAAATTTATGAATTTTGGTCAAATTGTTTAATAGTTAGTTTGTCCATAAATCAAACTTAAATATACACCAAATTTGACATTATTGAAATTAATGGGTTGGTTTTTGTTAAAATTAGTGAAATTCACAATATTTAAGTTAATCTATTTTCTGTTTCATTTTATAAAATTAGAAGTTTAAAATTAAGTCTATTTTTTATTTCATTTTATAAAATTAGAAGTTTAAAATGAAATAGATGAAGAAGTTGGAGTAAAAATCAAGTCATTCGCTTTAATATATTTGGAAAGGCTTGAGAGAGAATGTATTGCATGGTACGGTGATTAAAAAACAGTAAAAAAGCTGACACGTGTGAGGAAAAAGTTAGCATCTTTTTGTTTTCTTATGATGACAATACAATGATGTGGAAATCTCAAAGACTACACTCAGCACGTGCCACTTCCACTCGTAATTAATTTACTATTTTATAGCTTAATATTCTCTAATTCGTAACAATTTTAACTGAGAATAAAACCATAATTAAGCTCATAAACGTGTGAGATAATTTATTAATTGAGTTATATTTATCAACCTGTGGTTATTTTTTAATTGAAGAAAAATGAACAATTAGAGATTGATTTTTCCTTTATAACTAATCATTAGATTAATAGTATTTTTTTTTTAATTCAATAAATGCGGTAGTGGATATTTAAACTCCTTAACTTCAAAAATAAGAAATAAATACCTTAATTGATGGATTATGTTCATATTCACAATCATCCAATATGCTATTTTATATATAAATGTGGCATTATTCGAAACAACATAAATTACATTATGTTTTCATAAATATAATTCAATGATGAGTAAAAATGCTTTATTTAAATGAAGACACAATAACCATATCAAATTTTTGTTTACTAATATAAAGATAATATAAAGATTAGACTTTTATTTAATATATATTATATGTAAAGACTTAAGAAATGGACAGCTATATATAAAAATATTCTATGTCTATCATTTCTTAAATGGACTCTAATTAAAACAAAACATATTTTAGTTACATAATTCAAATACTTAATTATGTAGCAAACTTTGTTAAAAGTGAACATGTACTGACAATGGTTGAATAGCTAAAGTTAAAAAAAAAAAGTTTTATCTTTTGATAAATTAATTAAAAGTCACAAGTTACGAGAAGTAAAAGGTATGATTAGCACATGGATAGACTTATTTTCTTTCCATTGAAATTAAGTAAACAACAGTAATTTCTTTCTTATAAAAATAAAATTGGATTTAGTAATATAAATTTCATTAATTAAGTAGATTAGCATGTGATGGTCTAATACATAGCCTAATAATTGCCTCAATTAGATGCAATTTTTTTTCTATTTTCAATTTATATATGCTAAGGTATCCAATGCCAATGCCTCACATTTTTCTTTTTCTTTAATTTTTAGTACAACATATTTCCTTTTTGAAACAATATTTATTTTTCGTTTCAAATATACCAACCTATAAATCTCCACATATATAACATTTGGATTCTCTTGATCTATTTTTAAATATTTTTAAAAAAATGAATTTCATATTTAAATTAATGACGAAATCACAAATTATTAAACTTGAGACTAATTACAAGTTAACAAGTGTCTCAAATAGAAACTAATGACAAAATGATGGTAGATCTGGATGATGTCACTTATCTTTGTCATGTTTGCTCGATCGAATAAATTAGTTTAGCTAATTGAATCGTGATATTTGAGTCTGTGTTCAATTGAGCTCTTTTAATGCGAAAACTAACCGTGCACACATTGCTTCATGCGAATTCTATAAACAGATAAATTCTTTTTTATTTTGAAATTAAAAGTTGGAAACTGTAGGAGGCAATATCTAGAGACAATTAGTTGAAGGACAAGACTTTGATTGAAAAAGAATCTATAAATACAATTTTACTTTGATTGAAAAAGAATCTATAAATATTAGAGATTTTTTCTTAATTTGTTGAAATGTCATGTGAACAATTGTGTAAAATGTTTTTACAATTTGTTTATTTAATTTTCTGTCAACAGAGGGCATATAAATTATAATGTTTTTTTTTTTAGTTTGATTTTTTTTTTCTAGGACCAATGCAGAAAATGGTCCAAACAATTGAAAAGAAAACATATAATGAAATGTGGTACATTTGATCATACATATCTTAATTCTCGACCAAGTTGTTCCATTGGTACATTTGTTAGGTCTATAGCATAAAAAGTTATAGGTTAAATTGTACAAAATACTCCTAAAGTTTGTACTTTTTATCAAAAATATTTTTAAACTTTCAAAAATTTCAAAAATATTTTTAAACTTTCAAAATGAGTTTAAAAATATTCCTATTACCGTTAGTGTTTTGTATAAAAAATACTCATGAAAATTCAAAAGTTTCAAAAATACTCTTAAACTTAAAAGAAAAAAAAAAAAAATTTAAAAAGTACTTTTATTATTACATGAACAAAAACCGATAATACCTTCTTACTTCATTATTTTTTATTTTTTTTTCTCTCCTCTCTTCTTCAACACTCTCCTCCTACTCTCATTTTTGTTAAATGTTTGACATTTGTGTATCGAAAAAAAAAAAATTACACACTTCAACTAATGTTTGTGGACTATAATAAGAAGAAAAATAACAATATAAGCACCAAGGGATTTTAGAACTTAAATATTTTAACTAAGTTGTATGTTAGTAGTTGAATGTGTGTTAATAGCCAAATATTTTTTTTATTTGACTATTTATCATTTTGGTATGTTTTAAATAGAGATTTTGATTTTGTAATTTTATCAGATTTTTTGTGTTAACTTAAAATTTTGGTTTTTATTTTGTTTGCTAACAAATTTGGTGTAAGAATTAGACAAATAAGAGAAAAGTGAGAGTATCTATATAAAAAAAATGAGGATATTTATATAATTCGTTTTGAATTTGATTTTTTTCAAAATCAAGAAAACTTTAAACAAATTGATCACCATATTAATAGTAGAAGTTTTTTTTTTTAATTTTAGAGTTATTTTTCCAACGAGGTATTAACGATTTTTATTATACTAACGATAAAAATATTTTTTTATTTTTTTTAAAATTTAAGAATATTTTTAAAACTTTTGAAAGTGTAGAGGTATTTTTGAAACAAAACTTTAATGTTTCAATCCAAAACTAACAACAACATTATTTTCTAATATTTTTTTAAAATTAATATATTAATGATGAATCAACATGAAGCGACAATTAACTGACATACTAATAACTACGGATGGATACGGAAATAGCCGACTTTAATATATATATATATTTTTTTAATATATATATATATATATATATATATATATATAGAAAAGAAAATTAGAAATATGTGGATGAGAGTTTGGGAGTTGATATGGAAAAGGACTTGAAAGGTAAAGAGATTATGTTCCAAAATGACCAAAATCAAATTAATTATGTTTTTTAGATTACAATACAAATAAATTCACATTTCTCTCTCTCTCTCTCTCTCTACCCTTTCAATTTTTGGCCTTTCATTTTTCTTCCCATTCATTTTCTTTGGACCACAATCACTCTTCCAACTTCAACTTACGGAATGGGGAATCAACTTTATTTATTATTCCTTCTTTCCTAAAATTTCCTATACATCCTTTTTTTTTTAAATATATAAAGAAAATAAAATGTTCTGTTGATTCTTTAACATTATATATAAATAACATAAGACAAAAAAAAAAAAAAAAAAGAATCAAAATATTATCTTGAAACAAACCAACAACCAATCAAATTCTAAAAAAAAAAAAAATTCAAAGTCAAAATTGCACTCGAGTAAGATATAATATAATTATTTTTTTTAAAGAAAATGTGCATATAGCATGTAGTGAATGTGGACATTTGTAGTTATAAATTACATCAATTAATAAACAACCTTTCACCAAACATAGATCTTTCTAGATTCCCAATTCATAAAGGTATTAACATAAGGTGAGATGTGACATAGTTTGAGAATACTACCAGATTACATATGAATTCTCCATCGTGAATTATTTTCCAATCTATTCCAATCTAAAGAGGGCTCCCAAAAAATAAAATAAAATAAAATAAAATATCATGGTTTCATAGAGAGATGCCAAAATAACAGGAGTTTTTCTCCCTATCTATAATGTTTGAAAAGGTAGTAATCATAGAGATTAATTTTCCATAGTGTATTTATCAAGTTGAATAAATAAAAATGGACCTATCTAAAAGAATAGAACAAGCATAAAAGTTAAAATTACCGAATAAAATTTATCAAATAAAATATTTAAAAGAATGGTCCCTTCTATGGGAGGAATGGCCATTTATATTATAACATGTTGTACACAAAACATAAATAACCAATAAAACTCTGACCACTGGAGACTGCTTTTTCATTCAGTGAAGACAAAAGTTGAGGTCAATGCTCCACTCTCATCATTGGGCTGCCAGGCCCAAAAAAAGTACAAGCCCAATATCCAACTCAATAATAAAAAAGAATTGTCCCCCCCACACCCCCACCCACCCCCCCAAAAAAAAAAAAAAAAAATTGGTATGAACATTGTTTCTCTTTCTACAGCTGAATGACTTTCAACCATTCTTCTTTACATTCTCTACCCTGTATGTAGTTACAAAAAATCATTCACAGATACAGATAACATTATTGTGTATTTATATAGTAAGAGGTAAGTGATTTATTTATTTCCTACACTCTCATAATCTGAATTTCTATCATTAAACTAAAAAGAAAAGAAAAGAAAGAAAGAATTAGGAGATAGATGATATTGAAGTTGAAGCACTGACAAATGAAGTTGAGCTGATCCATTTATCAGCAACAGAAGTAGGGGACAACTGCTGCCTTCTGTTCTTCAACAACTGAATCTCATCATACTCTGGAGAAGGAGCTGGATCAAAGCTCTTCAACAGTGCATTATTATCTTGCAAATTCTCACTTTCTTCTCCACTCTCAATCCTCTTCAAAGTTTCCAAGGCTTCTTCCATTGTAGGTCGCCTTTCCTTGTCTTGCTGCAGACATAGAAAAGCTAGCCAAGCCACTGCCATTATCATCCGTCGAACATTTTCATCCGATTGATACCCGAGACATGGATCAATCAGCTCGTCAATTTCCTGTCTTAGAATTTTGTTCACAGCTAAGTTAGACAAGTTAATCTCATGCCGATGTCTTGTTATATCAACAGCTGGCATTGATGATATAAGCTCGATTAATACGACACCAAAACTATAAACGTCACTCTTGGTTGTAAGCTGATAACACTGGTAATACTCGGGATCCACATAACCTGGGGTCCCTTGAGGAGCAGTTGAGACATGACTAACATCGTTTGGGAATAATCTAGAGATCCCAAAATCAGCAACTTTGACAGAAAAATTGTTGTCTAAGAGAATGTTAGTAGTCTTTACATCACGATGAATGATATCCGAAGCGTGGAGATAAACTAGAGCACTTGCTGTTTCAATGGCAATGTTCATCCGAATAGGCCACGTGAGCAAGCTAGAACTTGCTTGTTCTCCATGGAGATGATCAGCAACAGTACCATTTGGGACAAATTCATAAACAAGGAGAAGTTCATGACTACGTCTTGAAGTACATCCATAAAGGGAGACAAGATTTTTATGGCGAAGGCGGGTGAGAATTTTAACCTCATTCATGAATTGCTCTACTCGTCTATAGTTATGTTGATAAAGGCGTTTCACAGCAACTTCCCGACCATCGTGGAGTTTGCCTAGTTGGGTGAAAAATCAAGGTTGTATACCATAAGTTCCTAACGGAATTTTTTCATATGCTCCTTAAAACGCAATTCAACAAAAGCAAGTAAAAAGAAGAGTGTTTTGTTTTTATTTTACCGTGGTACACGGTTCCAAAACCACCATCTCCAAGTTCTTTATCACGATCAAATTTGTTAGTGGCCTTTTCGAGTTCGCAATATGAGAAAACGGGGACTTCAAAGCACACACCACCACCATCATCCAAGTCGAATTTTGAGTAGGGTTCACAAGATATATTCCTTGTTAGGATATTTGGAGCAGCATGCCTTCTTCTGCGGTACCAAAGAGCAAATAACAACAAAAGCAGAATTACACCTGAGACTCCAGCACCTGGAAACAAAAGGGAGGGGGAACAGGAGTCAGAGTTTTGATCACTTCGACAAACTAGAAAATAACAAGCATAAATAAAGTTAGAACATGAGGGGGTGGGGAGATCACATGCAGTGTCTATCAACTTCAAGCAAATTTAGAAAAGAACTAAAACTTTTAAAGAAAGTTACCCACCTAGTGCAATCCACAAAATCTTACTTTTATCTGCAATAGCAATGGAAAAGAATGGTGTTAGATTCGAACCAATAACCATTCATAGCAGAATAATACAGCTTTTGTTCTCGAGAGTAAAGATCAAACACAAGAACACTCTTCAAAAACACATCTGAAATACAAATACCCATTTTCAGTAAACATAGGAGGAAACAGAAAAAACAGAGAAGGAGAAATGAAGTAGAAACTAGGAAATTGTAACACACACAGAAACCACAAAACCTAATCCAGATAATACAAAGTACCGTCTACTGGACTTTTGCATAAAAGTCAATACCTTTTATTTTTTTTGTGTTTCCATCTTTACAAACGAAGGATCCTTGGGTATCCGAGCATTGACCTCCGCGATGAAAACATTGGTAACAAGGAAGGGATATTGTCACTTGAAGTTGGAAATTAGAAGTGAACTCAACAGCTGAGTTATTGCGACCAACCGGGCGAACTGGAACAAAAAATTTAGACTTGGAAGAGGAACAGTTGGGTGAAGCACTGGTGTTGAGGTATGTGTAATAACCAGGGCAACTAAACGAACTGACGAAAAGCGGAAGTGCATCCTTAGGATTCTCTGTGCATTTATACAAAGTAAGATTATTGTCTGTGGATAAAGAAGATGAAGGAGACGTTGGAAGAGCCAGATCGTCTAGAATAGAACAATTGCGATCATTTATTTGCTTCTGAAGTTCTGAGTCATTGATATGGATGACATTAGCCTGAGATATGGCAACAACATCAAACCATAGTTCTTTTTCACGATTCAGCTGGATTTTTGGCTGTCCTGAACAATTTTTAACTGTGTAAAATCCGCAATCAGTGAGCGAAACGTTGTTAAAAGGGAATCCTATGAGGCCCAGATTTCCACATTCGAAGGGCAGGCAAAGTGGATGAACGTATCTGCTATCATTCCAAGCCAACGAAAGTGCTACTAGCTGAGCGAGAACAAAGGACAAAACGAAAAAGGATGACGCCATATGGAATTCGGTATTCATATTACCAGAAACAGAAAAGAAAAACCCACCTCGATCCCCAAATCTACCTCTCCGGATTGTTTATGATTTCTAGGGTTTCCAGCAAGGTATGAAAACCTCGAAGAAACTGGACGGAAAGAGAACAAAAATCAAGGTGGGGGCATTGTCCAAATTTACAACGCAGTCTATGGGAAAATACGAGTCGATGAATTGGAGAGATCCAATTTACGCCCAATTGACCAGCCATTACATAGACTTGACTCTTTGACTCTTCATAATCTCTCTTTGAACAGTCAAAATTGAGGCCATAATTAAATGAAGATTTCGTCATTTGTGGCATAAGGCTACCCAAACCCTAGCAATTTCAATCTCTATCTATCGCTCTCTATGGTCATAAGTCTTCGCCCGAGATGAACCGACGACACGATAAAGTCAGAAGTTAGTTGTAGAAAAACAGAGGACGAATAGTACGCGTCTATGACTGAAATTTTCGCACATTACGAAACAGAGAAACGTAAGATGACCAGAATGCAATCGTGTGAATGGGAAGAACTTAACTCAGAAGCAATCAAGGGGGGACGCTCTCCCGTCTCTTCGCCGGTGAATGGGAAAGAAGAAGATGAAGACTGGATTCCACGGCAGCTTTACCGATGAGAGATTCACAAATTCCAGGCTCGGTTCAGAATCCAGATATGCTCGCAGTGAGCTTTATTTATTGATTATTTTCTTTACTTCTTCTAAAAATCTTGGATGTGTACATTAAAATATATTCAAGAGTTTTATGTTCATCTTGCAGTTTAGATTATAATTTAATATAAAATTCATAGTTAGATTGAGCATCTCGAACAACTCATTTATAATTTTTAACTAAATCCTTTTTTTCACCATTTTTACGTTTCACGATCTCATTTTCATTTTACTTTCAATATCTCACGCATTCCAATACTTCTCTTATTCCATAATTTTTTTCATTTTACTTTCAATATCTCACGCATTCCAACACTCCTCTTATTCCCATTAATTTTTAATATATTTCAACTTTCCAAATAACACTTTTACAAAGTCGATGATCTGATCGTCGTTAGTACTTTGGAGGTGATTGTGAGACAATCTTCACTCTAGTAAGCATTAAAGACAAACAATGACGACCTTGGCAGATTGCATAGATGCAAAGAATGTCGATATTACCTAGAGCCGAATTCGGATTCCAAAACATAGGCCTAGAGCATTACAATCTTTCTTAAGAACTTTCGTCCTCAAAAGTTCATAATCCTAAAATAACTATGAATATTTAACTCTTATTTCATCTTGTCGTTTACATGAAATCTTAGTTCTTTTATGTTCCTTTTAAACTCAATGATTTATAAATTCAATTCTTAAAAATTAAAAGTTTTAAATTTAAATTATTATTATTATTTTTTAAAATAATATTTAAATTAGGTTAAAAATCATTTTTGGTACTTAAACTTTTATGGAGCAATAATTTTTTCTAAGAACTTTAGTTCGTAATAATTTAATCACTAGACTTTAAAATTTATAACAACTTAATAAGTGTTTATTTAGTTATTGTATGTAGTTATTGTATGTTGCCGCTTGTAATAATTTAATCCATATAATGAAAAACATGAAGTGTTCGAATGAAATTTATTACACATGTAGATTGATAAGTTAATTGAGAATTAATTCCTACACATGTAGATTGAGAAATTAATTGAAAATTAACTTAGTATATAAATTATAATGACTAAGGTATTACATAATCAAAATTAATGATCAAGTTTGATGAGATTTTTCACTATAAGAACTAAATTTTAAAATTTTAAAATACATAGACTAAATTCTTATAAATCAAAATTAATGACTAAAGCTCATAGACCAAAAGTAATTTTTACCCTAACAAAAATATTATTTGAAGAAGAAACATGTTTCAGAACCATTTTAACAAGAGAAAGAGATGATAAATCAGAAAAAATAAGTGCATATTTGAGTTATTTCAAAAAATATTTTTAATCACTCAAAACTGACTTAACATTTAATTTTTACATTATTAAATTGACCGTTCATATCATTGAAATTGGTTTTGAATGATGAAATGGATGTTCCATAGTAATTTTAAAATGTTAAAATAATTTTAACCATTCCAAGATATTTATTAGGGAAATTCTCATCGATAGAAAAAAGAGAAATTTTTTAAAATAGAAAAATAAGGGAAATTATTTACACAAAATAGTAAAATTTTTAGATAGTTGTGATAGATGCTGATAGAAGTCTATTAATGTTTATCAGTATTTTTTTTTGCTATTTTTTGTAAATAGTTTGACATTTTTTCTATTTGTAAAAATTTCCCTAGAAAAAATGTCAGACTATTTACAAAAAATATATAAAAAACTATTGATAGACTTCTATAAGAATTTATCAGTGATGGACTTTTATCATTTCTATCACTTATGGACTTTGATAAATTTTTATCAGTGTCTATCACAAATATCTAAAAGTGTGTTATTTTGTGTAAATAATTTCACCTACTTTTCTCTTTTTAAAAATTTTTCAATTTATTATTGAACCAATAAAATTATATTTTTGTATTTATTTGTTGACAAAGATATTTATTTCCTTTTTTTAATTTGTGGATCTCCAATAAAATTGTCACGAGACGAGACAAGTGTATAAATTAATGAATGCCGACTTCTTTTTAATAAATTCCATAATTAGACAACACAACTTGACCTCCTTTCCACATTTACCCCCGGCACCCCACACACACACATGCTGTTAATGCCAGCTTTAATGATTATTTGACCCAAAAGGTCCAAAACCTCTTGGCCTAATCCCAATCTAAATCAAATCCACACAAATCTTCATTATCTCCTTAGGCAGCCCTATTAATTTATTTATTTGAAAGAAAAAAAAAAAAACTTAACCTGCATTGAGATTTTGTACAATTTAGTTATTAAAGTTTTCAAGTTTCTATTCTAGAGGTTTTTTTCAATATTGTTTTTAACTTTTTTTTTTCTTCTCGAGCAGAATATTGAACAATAAAGTACATTCTATTTATTGTTAAACTATATTCACTTTAATTATATTATTTTAACTTATTTGTAATGTGGCTTGGGAATGTAAATGGGATTTAAAGCCAAATTTTATCCAATACAGCGAAAAATGACAGTTTAAGATATTTGAATAATAAATTTTTGTTGTGAAGAGGAATTGAAGGAAAATGGAACTAACCCGGCGGAGGAGGAGTACAGTGAAAAGCATGGGGTCGATCAGGACAATAACACTTGAAAAAATGAGTCGAATCGTCAAATCCACAGAACCCACCGCTCTTGTTGCAGAATTTACACTCTCCGGCCGTCCATTCCACCACCAACCCATTTCTCTCTGCCTCTTCCCGGCTTTCCTCTCTGCTGCAAATGCCGCCCTGCCTGGCGGCGAGGTGGAACCACTCGTTAGCCAGAACAGAGAGGTTTTGAATCAAAGGACTACACTCAGAGGCTGTTAAAATGGCGTGGTCGGAGAGGCGGAGGGAGTGATCTTCGTATGAAATACTGCGGACGGAAAAGTCCCTGCCGGCGAGATGGAGGATCGGGTGGCCGTTTTGATGACATTTCAGCTTAAATCCCGGGTACCCACAGAACGAATCTTGGCGATTATGGATGTAAAATGGGTATTGAATTGTCTGGTTGTCGCCGCAGGACATCGGCCTACTGCAGGCCTTGAAGTGGTAGTCGACGGCGGCGGAAGGGGAGGATGTTTCCGGCGCGAGGAAGATGAGAATGAAAATAAAGATGGAGAGATTTGACACCATCTGGGTTGGAAGGTAAGGGAAAACACAATTTTTGGGAGAAACAGAGAGAATTTATGGTTTAAAGTGGAGATTGATTAAAGACGGAGGGATTTTTTTGGGTGTGAATATGGGTAGAGTCGAACAACTTTTGGGTAGTGTTGTGTTGTGTCTAAATTAATTGAATTTCAGAGTATGTGAGCCTCAAATCATAGACCGTTGAATTGTTCAATAGTTTCTTTCAAATCCACATCCTAAAGATTTTCGTTTTTTGTGTATAAGTTTGACACTTTGACTTCCATGTGCTCCCTTTTAACAACTTGGATTTAAAATTTCTTGATATGACTATTTACTTTATTTCTTTAAAAAAAATTTAAATCATGTTTTTATTGTTGAAATTTGACTTAAATGTTAACCCATAAAATAGTTAAACAATTGTAAAAAAAAAAAAAAAAAAAAAAGAAAAAAAAAAAAAAAAAAAGTTTTTAAAGTGCACCTAAACTATTAACAAATTCTCTCTTTCGTTATACATATTTATTTTAATTAGTCTCTAAGTATAAAAGGAATATTATATCTCTTTAATTATTATCTTTTTAGGAAATTAAGGTCTTGAGTCTTGGATCGGCGTACCCAAATTCATTTCGTTTCATTGGAAGGATAATAATTAAATCAAGCTTGCTAACCAAAACCTATAACTTCAAAGACTACTCCTATAGTAATACAACTAGTATTGTACATGTCTCAAGTGACTGTCAGATGATGAACGGTATAAATAGTCTCGAATTGAACACTTTGTATATTTACTTAGACATCAAAGTAGTGTATTCGACTTAACATCACACTAGAATGAGTTCTCTTGTAGGTCAATTCAAACAAAGTCCTCAAAGAAGAGGAGCTATGCATGTAACCGATGTCTTAGACAAGATATACATAGTTAAAATATCATTTTGGTTTCTATATTTTGAAGTTTGTTCAATTTTAGTTATGGAAAAAAAGAGCAACAACAGAATTGAAAACAGTAACCACCAGCATCATCATTTGATGAATTCGACGACCAGAGGCAAAACAAAATAAAGATCGATATCAAAGCACATTTCAATTTTCAACATATATATTTGGGCAATACCCAATCGGCAACGATGACATTTTTTTTACTCAGCCACCCAATAAATCTTTTCTTCCAAATCAAAGCATACGTTTACGAAAGAAGAACAAAAAATTGAAAGCCCAATGAGTTTTTCCACCATTAACGCTTACACCTCATTCTTCCACTACTTTTGGGACCATAAACATTTCAAATGGCAAAGGCTTTCGCTCATTTGAGCTTAATTATTCCCAGACTGGCCTAAAACGAAAACTTTTTAGAAACAGATTATAAATTCGCTCACCCATTGTCAGATTCTGAGAAAAGCATATTTTGTGAAGATTGTTTTAATGGGAGAAAAGGAAGGGAAGAGGGAATAAAATGCACCTAATATAATCCGTAGCAATTTAGTTTTTGAAAATTAAGTCTATAAACACTCTTTCACCTCTAAATTTATTGTTTTGATATCTATTTTTTACTCATGTTTTTAAAAACCGAGTCAAAATTTGAAAACTAAAAGTTTTTATTTTTAGAATTTAGCTAAGAATTCAACTCTTACAGTTAAAAATTGATACAAATCATGGTAAGAAAATGATAGAAAATATTTTAATTAAAAAAAAAAAACAAAAACAAAAAATTAAATAATTACTAAAGGGGGCCTAAAAAATTTGGTTTGGAACCATTCAAAAACTAGCCAAAAGATGTCTTAAACTCTATATAAAAAAAGTTATTATAGTAATAATAGTCGTGTTAAAATAGAAAGCAACACTAACTAATCTAGAAGGTTTTTGAAAAAACTAACAATATGAAATAAATATGTAATTTAGATTTTTCTATAATTTTGTTGTAGTATGTAAAATAAATATCACAAAAGAAAAGATATAGAAATATAGGCTTTCTTTTGGTTCAAGAAATTCTAGAATTACTTTAGATAAAGATAATCCAAGAAATATCTAAAACATTAGTAGAATCCAAGAACAGTTTAGAGAAATCCTTTTACTTGGGCTCTAAGATCTTATGCCTATAAATAGGAAGTGTGGTCCCATATGTGAGTAAGAAAAGCTAGAGAGTTATAGTGAAAAGTGAGTGAGTGAAAAAGTATTCTCTCAAAAGTGTCCATTTTTATACATTTTTAATAAAAGTTTCTTTCTTCCAAGGGATTGAATCTCTTCCTTTTGTGCCAATTTCTTCAACAAATCGCAACATTGAGACATAAGGACAACGTCTTCAACGAACACGCACATTAGATTGCGCCAAATTCGGAAGTGTTAAGACATTGTGTATAGCTTTAAGAAGTTGCATAGTAGGATTGAAATGTTGTAGAACAACATTGAGACGCTGTATGATTGCTTTTGTGGAGTACACATCAAACAAATGCAGGCGTGCAAGGGACACCAAAGACTACATCCAATCACTAAAAGTCATTATATATTAACAAAGTGAGTTTAGCTCATCGATAATTGACATGACCTTTCTCCCTATTACATTAATAGGAGGACGAGGAAAGACAGCAGGAGGTCCAAATAAGGTCGGCTTGGGCGGAATTTGTAAGCCATCAACACTACCTTCCAACATAGCCACCACAACACCCATTGATGGCCTCTCTTCCGGCAATGTCTGGATGCAACATAATCCTACAATTATCATTTTTCTTGCACTTTCTTCTTCTTCCTCTGTGTTACCCCACCAAAGCCTTCATCAAATCACTTCTTTCCAGATTCTTATATATCCAATCTGGAAAGTACTCTTCTTTGCTCTCTCCCACTCCTAATTCATCAGGTCTCTTTCTTTCACCCACCATCTCAAGAACCAACATTCCAAAACTATAAACATCAGACTTGTGTGAAACTTTGCCAAAATTTCTAAATAATACTTCTGGTGCCATAAATCCTGCAGTCCCTTTCACACCTGTCATCGACACACGACTCTCTCTAGCCTTGCATTGCTTGGCAAGCCCAAAATCTGAGATTTTGGGACAGAACTCATTGTCTAAAAGAATGTTGTGTGGTTTGATATCAAAATGCAAAATCCTTGTGTTGCAGCCTCGATGCAAGTACTCTAATCCTCGAGCCGCACCTATAACTATGTTATACAACATGGTCCAATCTAACACTGTTTCATTTTCTCTCTGCTGCCCTCTATGAAATATGTACTTTTCTAATGACCCTTTAGGCATATACTCATAAACTAAAGCTCTTTTCCCCTGCTCATAGTAGAAACCTAAGAGAGTGGCTATGTTTACGTGTGCAGTTTTGGTGATGCTGACCACTTCATTCATAAAGTCTTCACCGTTATCATTGGATTCATTCAACACTTTCACTGCCACTTCACGACCATCAGGTAACTTTCCTTTGTAGACAGAGCTGAATCCTCCTTGGCCAAGCTTGGTCTTGAAGGACTCTGTGATTTTCTTTAGCTTTGAGTAACTGTAATGCTTGGGGGTGTGGGTTGAATATCTCCCAATGATTTCATTAATTTTGTTTTCGTTTGACATGCTTTTTCTTTTGTTGGAGATGAAATTGATGGTGGAGATTACCATAATAATGCTTCCTAAAGCTATTGGAACTGAAGGAGTTTCAAATTTATATGATTAGTAAGGCAATAATAAGATAAAACAATGCTGAAATATCTTTTAGAAGGTTTTTATGGCATTTCTTTGTTTTAGCTACTTACTTTTTAAATTTTTTTTTCTCTCTCAATCATTATCTTTTATTGATAGAAATTTGATGTCTTTCGCGAATCAAAATTGATAGAAACTAATAGAAGCTGATAGAGCATAATTGTTTATCTATCATAATGAAAAAGAAGAGGAGATGGTGAAGAGAACTTACGTCAGATGATGGTAGTTGATCATATTGTAAAAAAGGAGAAGAAATTGGAAGAAATCAAAGAAAATGGTAAAGCATGGGTGAAGAATGGTACTGATTCATTGATGGAGAAAGTGATTTAGTTCGTTGATAGAGAAAGTGAACGTTGGCAGACAAATGGTATTTGATGGCTTTGTGAAGAAAGGACGGGTCGTGCGTTCTTCCGGATCGGGCGTGAGTTGGGTCGAGTGAGGATTATGAGTGGATTGTGTGTCAGTCGAGATTTTGGGCTTTTGAGTCATGGGTTTGGAGGTTATTTTAGACCTTTTACAAGAGCGGTATGAGTTTTGCTATATTTGTAAATAGTTTGACCCAATTTGTTATATTTAAAAATAGCCCTATATACGATGTTTATTTCAAATTTATACGATGTTTATATTACATGTATTTAGAATAAGTATAAAATTTAGGTTAGATACGTAAAGAAGTATTAATTGAGAGTTTAAATTGATTAACATATAAAAGTTTAACCGATTAATTGATAAAATTATAAGTCTTACGTGATACATTTACATTAAATAATGGAAGAGGTAAATCCGATTTAAATGGTTATCATTATTAATTTAGGGTTTAAATTAAGAAAACTTCGAAATTTTGGACGAGTAAAAGGATATTTTTCGATATATATATAGCCAAGTTCATGAAGAACGGCGGCGCCCCCGAGTATTGGCGTCAAAAGAGATTCTCAGGGACGCTGTGGAGAGACAAGAATCGAGTTCGGGGGGGGCCGAGTTGCGGCTATTCCGCCTCCAAGCTCTGGTCATGCAAAAATCTTTCCCTCAGCGATCGTCGATTTCTCAGAGTGGATTCTGATTTAAGGGCCACCCCTCATATTTTCTTCTCGCGAGGCAACTGGCATCTTCCCACTTCGTTTGCCCCAAACCCTTAGGTTTGTGATTTCTCTTCCCTCCCTGCCATTCTACTTGGCTCTTTCTGCATTTCACGATTTCCAGTAATGGGTCTTGCGAAGCCATTCATTTTATGTATTTCCATGTATCGTTCTATTTCTAATATGGAATATTGTATAGTTTACGTGGGAAATCATTGAAAGACAAGAAGAGAATAAAGTATTGGGATTTGGTTTTAGTGAACTCGTGCAGTATTTGCCCCATCTATTTTCACATACTCTATCTATAATTTCAACCCACGATTTTCAAACTGTAAATCCTCTGGATCCTATATATTGTTGGAGGAGACAGTTACTTCACATGATTTTGGAAAAACTATGCAACTTTTTTTCCCACAATCTAAAGAAATGAGTAACAGTTTATACTTTAACCTTTCCATGCTCTTCTGATGCTCGAATTTAACTCTGTGGTGGTGACTGACGTTTATGAATTCATTCACAGAAGGTGGGAGTTTCTTTTATGGATATTATATTCACTAATTGTTTGTACCATTTGCCATTTACATCTTGGTGAAATCAAGGGGCACATAGTATTGTTATTGATGGTCAATAAACAACAACGTCTGGCATTTAAAACCATTTCATTTACCTTCTGCTCATTTGAAAGGAACCCGTGTATTGAATTTTAGTGACAGGTAAGCATATTGCCATATTCAACTCCTAAAGTTGCATTTTCCATTCTTCAATGGTGTTTTGATGTCTAACTGATTGTTTGTGCTTTCTCCTCAACTTTGTTCCAATATGTAGCATTCATTAGTTAATTTCCTATTATTTTCTTGAAAGTTTTATAAAACCGTTCATGTTCTTATAGATAGAGACTTGAGTCTTAATGTTGGAAAATGTTGAAGAGTAAAAGGAGGAATCAAAGGCAGAGGAAAAAACGAAAGTTGAAGGATGGAACGGGCAATTCTATTATGGATTGGGCAGGGCTCCCGCGTGATATTCTTGTCATGATCTTTGAGCAGTTGTCTCTAGTGGATGGTATGTCGGTTGATAGTGTTTGTAAGCTGTGGAGCAATATCCTTGCTGAACTTCCAAATTGGAAGCGGGGTGGATTTCCATGGCTTTTGATGTCAGGTCAAAAAGATAGAGAAATGAGAACTTGTGCTAGCATTCTAGACAATCGAGTGTGGGAAATGGAGCTTCTTGAGGCATATGGAGCTTATGTTTGGGGGTCTTTTCAGGACTGGCTAATAATGGTGAAGGATCTTGGTTGTTATTCTCTTGAAGTTGGTTTGTTGAACCCATTCTCTGCAAGGAAGATTAACCTGCCAAGGCTTTGGAACTTCTATCATAAGATAGTTCTTTCAGGGTCTCCGGCTGAGGAAAACACAATTTATGCAGCCATTCATAGTCAGAATCGTGAAATTGCCTTTTGGGTTCAAGGGTCAGAAGTATGGCACAAGTATAAACTTGAAGGTACGCCTTTTGAAGATGCTGTCTTCTGTAATGGAAGCCTTTTTCTTCTCTGCAATGACGGTAATGTATTCCAAATCGAATCAACAAGTATCATCTCAAATATAAGAGAAGATGAATGGGTAACATCTAGTTCTGAGATCAAAGCACAGTTCCATGAAGTTAGAAGCCTGGAAATAAACAGTCAACATGTGTTGAAGTATCTTGTGGAGTCCTCAGAGGATGTTTTGCTGGTCTGTAGGTATTTCAGCAAGAAACCCGATGCGGTACTTGAAACAATAAGTTTTGAGATATATTCACTTGATCTTTCTCAGATGTCATGGGAAAAGGTCGAGTGTCTGGATGATCGGATTCTGTTTTTAGGTAAATGTTGTTCTAGATCTCTTTCTTCAACCGAACTCGGGATTGCGATCAGTAACCGTATATATTTCTCCAATGATGATATTGCTCCTTGGTGGAATGAATGGGATTCTAATCATTTGAAAGGATTGTCTTCTCTTTTTGGACTCGACAACTCCTCGAGAAGAGATTGGGGAACCTTTCACATCGACAGAGACAACAATGGAAAATTTTGTTTCCGTGGTAACCGTGATAATTGGGCACCCATCTGGTTCACTGCACCTCTATGGTGGTATAGCAAAAACATTGCTAGACGGTCAAATCGACATCGATAAAAATATGATGAAACTTATCATTATTCGAGATAGAAATCCAAACATTTCTATTTCTAGTACTGGGTTTAAGTGCTTCAGATGGTTGGTAATAGAAGAGACTGAAGTTTTTTGTAGTGGTAAGTGATACAGAATGTAAACGCCTTGCATGTAAATTGTTCAAGCTTCAAGAGCAGCGTTTAAAACTGCGTAGGATTAGTACTTCTCTTTTGTATATGCTCTAATTTTGTCTATATATCCATATGGTAATGCTCAGGATGATGTTTGCTAACTGTTGAAATAGCAGAGTCCCGGCTGTCCATTTGAGAATGTTCCTGGAATGAACGTGTTTGAAATTACAGGTATGTTTATATTTGGTTACATAACCTCTTGAACTTTGTCCTGTGCATCAACAAAACTTTGCCATGTGTAAATGTTCTAAAACCATTCATGAGTAGAGATCCGTTTGAATTTTGGATGGACATTAGGAATGGAAAACTAGTGTAGTGGTGACTCAAAACAATATGATGGTGTTTATGGGCTCCAATCTCCATTCTAGATCATTGCCACACCTTTTTAGGTCCTAATTTTCGTCCATAGATTTCCATTAAGGGTAGTTTTGAAATGTCTATGAATGGCCAAGGGTATTATTGCAACGTTGAAAAGTAATCAATACTTTTAAAATAAAAGACAAAATTTTGGTTTGGTTTTGATGATAATTTATCGATTATATTTGTTGAGATAATATAGTGCTCATTGTAGACATAAGTTTGAATAGTTTTTGTTTATTTTGGTTTTTCATTTTCAATTTTTTGAAAAACAATATATTTATGTTTTTCAAAATCTTACCCCCAGACTTTCTCTAACTTTGATTTCTATGACATATCTCTTTCTTTCTTGCCTAACTTAATAGAACAAAAGATGGATATTATATATGTATGGTTTTTTTTTCTAATGGTTATCCATCAGGACTTTGTTGATATGGATTATGTATTTATATATTTAAAAATATGTTTAGATTCCAATTTGAAGTGAAATTTGACAGGATCATAATTTCAACAAAACCATTATTCTTTGAGGAACTTGTAAACTTTTTGGCTTCTACATTTTTTCAACGGTCAAATCATATAATTTTTTCTTCTTCTCAAAACAATAATGTTAAAATACTATTCCAACTGCTACATTTTTCAACTGGATTTTGGCTGCTAAATTTTTTTATTAACTAAATTTAAGATTTGTTGAAATTAATAATAATAAACATACATATGAAGAAGAATCATTTCCTAGTTGTTTGTTGTTGTCCACAATAATTGTCTGACTGTTCAAACATGGAGCACACTTCTGTAATTTGCAGCCTGCCTCTTGATGTAATTTGTTTCCTAAAATAAATGTACAGTAGTCAGTAGCTACCTTTTATATATTTTTAGGTAAAGTTTCATGTTTTTTTGTCTTTTTGCTTTTTTTTTTTTCCCCCTGTACTGGTAGTAAAAGGGAAATTGCTTATCTTTTCAGAATTTCTTTTTATGAGATCATGGGATTTATTATTAGATGAGACTCTCTCTCTTTCTTCCCTTGTTTAATTTCAATTTTTGGGTGACATTTATTTCTCTTTCTCAATACTTTAAAATATGGTTTCAGTTTTATTTCTCTCACCCCCAAACTAAGCATTTGCTTTTGTAGTCTTGTAGCTAGATATGTATTTTTACTAAAAAATATATATGTATTTTGAAAACTTAATTAACTCACTTTTTAATTATTTGGTAGACAAAAAGATGGAACGTGTTTTCCTTTTTTATTATTTATTTAAATTATAAATTTAGTGAACTTTGTAGTTTGAGTCTATTTGTTCATGTACTTTTAGAAGTTTTTAATAAGTTTTTAAATTTTTAAAGTCTATTCATAAGTTCCTAAATTTTTAAAGTCGGAATAATAGACGCAAATCTCGAAGTTGATAGAATAAATTTCTAATCTAACATTTGTTTTGTACTTTGGATTGCTATTACTGTGGTGTTTTATTATTGTTATTATTATTTTGGTTGGAGCCTAAAATGAACCTTTTTTTTTTTCTCTCTTATAGAAAAAACCTTTTTCTCTTTCTATTATTTTTTTTCCTCGTATTGAGCTTGATTCAATTTAAGGAATTAATTTCATTTAATACGCACATTATTAAAGTATCGAACTAAATCTCACTCACTAATAAATTGAGTCTCAAGTATCCGCCAAATTCAATCCTTGAGTAGGCACAGACTAAAGTAGATGTTTGTTGTTTCTTTTATTTCGTTTAATCGGTTTCAATCAAGGTTTAAAATGTCTTTTTTAAAGTTATAAAAACAAAAATAATATCTAAATTGACAAATAAACATTATATGTTTTTAATACAAGTTAACATATTTATTATTTATATTATTTTCATAGTTTTTTTTAAATAGAAAAATGAGCTAAACTATTTATAAATATAGAAAAAAATTCACTGTCTATCGCAATCTATCGCTGATAGAGAGTGAAATTCTTCTATATTTATAAATAATTTAATATTTTTCTATTTATAATTATATATTTTCTGTGTTTTATGAATTTTTTATAATATAATAGAAAATTTGTACTTTCTCATGTCGAGCTCATGAAAATGTTGACAGGTCACACAAAAATTTAATACATGATTTCATTAACTTTATTCAATAAAAATTACTAAAAGTTCATATTCTTACTTTCCTATCATTACTTGTACATCATGTCTATATTGTTGCCTAATGTGACTAGTTTTCATTTTCATTCCCATTTTTTTTAATCCTGATCTATTTTTCTCTTGCAATAATAATAATAGGAATAAGTTAAATTACAATTTTAGTTATTGAGTTATGAAATTTGTGCCTATTTATCTAAATTTTAAAAATTTATCCTAAACGTTAATTTTTTTAAATTTATTTTTTTGGTCTAATAGAACATTAATAAATTGATATTTTATAAGAATCCTAAAATTATATATATATATTTGATTGCTCGTGTTTAGACCGTACACGTGGCTCAAAGCTGTCTATCCAAAGGGGTCCACAGACCACATTCTAGTTGCGATTACGAGATGCCCCGTAAATAATTCCTCCTCCCTCCCCACCTAACCACGTCTGCGCCTCAAATTTATTTTCTCTTTTGTCCCTCTATGTTTCCAATTTCACACTTTTTGCCCCTACACAAAACTTAAAATTACCAACGTAGCCCAAATCGTGAAATTTTGGGAACTTCATTTTGGAATTTTCGTGTGGCGGGAGTTCACCTCTACTTCTAAATATTAAAATTTACATTATGCAAAATTATAATAATTACCAGGGATTTTGTCTCTTCTCGTCTTCCCCCCCCCCCCCCCCCCCCCCCCCCGTTTTACATTATTTCCCTTTTTAGTTATTGGTCCTTACATTTTAAAATTGGAAACTAATTAATTACTAATTACAAATTTAGGATCTGAATTTTTTTAGCTTTTACATAGTCAGAGAGTAATTTTATAATTGAATATGTTAAAAATTATGGAAAGTCCGAAACAGCACGTTAGTGAGTGACAGAGTTTTTTTTTTAATTAATTTTTTTAAAAAAATAACTTTTTGGAACGAAAAAAAGGAGATTGATTTTCTTGACCAAAAAAAGAAAGGAAAAAAAATGTCTCTTAATTCTAGTCGTTTTTTCGTCGAACCGTTTTGATCTGTTTGCCATTCTTCATTTCTCACCCTTTCTGAAAACCCGCCTCTTCCCATTCCATTCACTGTGTTCTTCTTTTCGATTTCCTGTTTATTCATCGCTACTGTTTCTCCGATCGCTTCGATTCTCATTTCTTTCTGGAATTTCTTCATCAGCGATCTGGTTTCCTAAGCAGATCCGACAATTTGTTGTTTCTGCTGTTTGGATTTCCGATAATCACATCGCTCCCCATTTTCTTCAACTTCCAGTTCCTCCTCGTTGACTTTGATTACGGATTGTTACTGCAACTTCCCAGAGGTGAGTAGTGTTGTTCATCACTTCTTGTTGGTAGACTGTCGAGATGTTAGGAGCGGGTGTACGGTTTGGTCGCAGCAAGGGAGAGGACCGGTTTTACGATTCATCCAGAGCGAGGAAGGGCCTTCTCAGTCGTCAAAATGATAGGCTATGTACACCTCAACAAGACGCTTCTGCGACTACTCTATCCTACGCGGATAAGGATGTTTCAACACGCCCTGGGGACCGTTTAGCCTCTGATGAAGCTACTAAACCAGTTCCATGTTCTAATCCACAGCCTGTTGTTTCACCGTTAAGTAATCTCGAGCGATTCTTGCAGTCGGTTACTCCCTCTGTGCCTGCTCAGTTTCTCTCTAAGGTTTGAGCAGATTTCTTTAACTTTTTAGTTCGATTTCACTTCTTGATCTTAAGAAAACTTGTGTTTTTTTCTTGCAGAGTGCGTTGAGAGGTTGGAGGACGTGCGATTCGGAGACGCAGCCTTACTTTGTGCTTGGGGATTTGTGGGAAGCTTTCAAAGAGTGGAGTGCTTATGGGGCAGGAGTGCCTCTTTTATTGAATAACACTGATGGTGTGGTTCAGTATTATGTCCCGTACTTGTCTGGCATACAATTGTATGCCATGGAATCGTCTACAATGCCAAGGTATTCAATATGCTGGAATTGATTGTCTTCTACCTCTTTTAATATATATAAGCATGATATGTTATTCTTTTTAACCCATTCATTGGTGCATATTTGGCACGGAGCTTCTTAACTTGGGAGTTTCCAGTTTTTTTTTTTTTTTTTTTTTTTTTTTTTTTTTTTTTTTTTTTTTTTTTTTTTTTTTTTTTTTTTTGGGTCTGATTCTGTTTTTCTTAACTTTATGAAGGGTATTTTTTTTTTTCATCTCAAGTGATTTGATGTTCTACTTCTATTTTGTCCCTAGATTTTGTAGCTTTATCCTATGGACCATTACGCTCTTGGTTTACAAGAATGCTTCTCTTCTACCGAGGAGTCAGTTTAGCTTTACCCAGATGGTCCTCGTATCTAGACAAAAGTTCCTCCCTTCTCTGTTGCATAACTTTTTGAAGTTCTAACCAAATTTTGATTCCGTAGTTAATGTCATCTTGATTAATGGTAGTATCAAGAGCGTTGTAGAGATTGAGAATTTGAACGCCATCTTGTGTTTACTAATATGGTGTGAGAGGCCATTCAGGAAAATAGAGGTCAAGGGAAACACAGTCGTTTAGATCAATCCTTTGGAATTTCATTGCCATAGCTTGTAGCTGGGGTCATTTCACGTTTTTGGTTCATCATATTCTTATGCTTTGATTGTTGCTCGACATCATTAAGAAACAAGAATTTATGTGCTTTGTTGGGGCATTATATTGCTCCCGTGTTTTATGAATTTGATTGTGAATTCTACCATCGCTTTGTAATCTTACACACTTTTTGTGATACTGATGTATATGCTTTGGTTGTTTGAAAGGCGATGGGGCGAGGAAAGCGACAGTGACTACAGAGATTCAAGTAGTGATGGTAGTAGTGATTCTGAAACAAAGAGAAGAATAAAACACTGTAGAGAACCACCCCATCATAATGATCCGACTATCACAGATCCTCTTAGAATGGATAGATTGTCTTTGAGGAACCAGCACTTGGGACTTCATGAGGACTGCTCCAGTGATGAGGCTGAATCTTTCAATTCTCAAGGTTGCCTTCTATTTGAGTATCTTGAAAGAGACGTACCGTATTCACGCGAACCTTTGGCTGACAAGGCAAGTGGTTTTCTGTGTTTTGAGACCATATTTAGGTTTTCAGCTTCACATTTTTCTCTGTTATTTTTTACTTACAGATATCGGACCTTGCTTCACGCTTCCCACAGCTCAAAACAATGAGAAGCTGTGACCTCCTACCATATAGTTGGATATCTGTGGCATGGTAACAGCATCTTCACATTTTCTATGAAGGCTCTGTAATAATCCATGGACTAATTGGCTTCCAACCTAAAACGTTTTAGGTACCCAATTTACAGGATACCAACTGGGCAAACATTAAAGGATCTTGATGCTTGCTTTCTCACATACCATTCTCTGCACACACCAATCAGAGGTAATTGAATTTCTTGCCAGTTTGACATGCAAGTCCATTGTTTGTGCATGCTTTTGCTTATTACTATATTTTTTACTATTTCAATTCAAGTTCATTTTCATATTCTATTGTGTCCACTTCCTTGAGAATATTTCTTTGTTTATAGTATTGTATGAAATTCATGTTATCATGATATATCTGAGAAGAGCATAATCATTTTCTTTATATTTTTTAGATTCTCAAAGACCACCAATACCATTTGTGGCATATCCTTGTAAGACGGATGGTGCCGAAAAAGTTCCTTTAAGAATTTTTGGACTTGCTTCATACAAGTTTAATGGGTCGTCGTTGTGGATGCGAAATGGTGGAGTTGAGCATCAATTGGCAAACAACCTCTCGCGAGCAGCTGATCAGTGGTTAAGAGATCTCCAGGTCAATCACCCTGATTTCCTGTTCTTCAGCCGCCGAGATGCAACACCTTACTGATTCAATACTCTTACCAACTAGAAAACGAAAGTTGGCATGTTGTGGCCCTGCAAAAGAATCCCGGAATTTGGTGGATTTGCTGTTGCTTGGTGAAAAGGTGGGGTGGTTCACTCGTTTGCTTTCGTTAAGGTGGAGGACTGGAGGAAGGTTAAGGAATGGGATAGGTCACAAAATTTTGAGGCTTTAGACGGTCGGGGAGCACATGCCTGATGTAGTAACAAAGACCGACAAAAAGTGAAGGCTAAAAATGTTAGAAAACATTGCTACAAGGCACGCTGGTTTAGCGAGATAGATGTTGGTTCGACATGTATTAATAAGCAGGTTTTTTTGTTTACTTTCACTTTTTTCTTTATTTATCCCTAGAACTAGAAGTGCCATCATTTGAGAAATGAGGCCTTCTTTGATCTCTCTGACTCTGACGGTCCTAATTTTGTTAGAATGTAATGTTGTCCAAGGGGATTTTAATAGGTTTTATTCAGGATCTCGGATGTATCAGGCATTGAACTGTACTGCAGGAGTATCCTTGACTGTGAACTGGTTATAACGATTAGAAATGTTTGTCAAAAGCGTACAATACGTCCTGGACTTGGGCTTCTATCCGTGCTTGGTTTGGTTTTCTTCTTCCATATCTATGGAAATGGTGAAATTTTGAAGGCATGTGCATACCCTTCTTAATTATAGTTGAGATGTATTTGAAGATATGAGTCTTTTCCTTGGCTTTTCTACTTCTCGTTTTTGTCAATGCCAGGTATCTGTCACCCCGATTGATGCTTGATGGCCTCGTGTTCTATTCTGATCTTTAGAAATGGTAAGTCTTTGGTACCACAGACTTACTTTCTCCTTTACACAGCCATGGTCAGAAGACTCATTACAAAGTTTCTGGTTCTACCAATCTAGGTAAGTTTTCTTATTTACCTTTTACTATGTATATAAATTATGATGCTAAATGTTGATTGAGTGAATAGATATTGCAGTTGAATTGGAAAAAGTTTCGGTGTTATAGTACTTAATGTGTAGTGTTTTTTCCATTTAGTCCTTATTGAGTCAAAAGTTTCAATTATATTATTTATATTTTACCTTCTCTCAGTACCCTTCTCGTATATGAATGTTAGAATTGGATTATTATAAGCTTTTACATGGTATGGTGTGATATTTAGGGTGTATTTAGAATATATTTTCACGTGTTTAATTTAAAAAATAAGTCATTTTGGAAAAAAAATTAGAGAGTTTGACAACCACTGAAAATAACTTTTGAAGTGTATTTTAAACAGTTTTTATCATAAGAGTTTAAATAAATATGAATTTTTTTTAAAAACATTTTTTTCTCAAGTCAATCCAAACGGGCTCTTAGTGGGTTGGTAAAAATATAAAGTTAAAATCATAAGGGTTTCTAATTCCTCCAAATTTGTATAGTCTCTGAATTTGTAAAATCCTATCATATGAGTATAATGTATAATTTTTAGCAATATTTATTAGAGTTATTGACGAGTATTAGAACTTATAAGACGAAATTGCAAGTTTTCAAAGACCAAAACATATATTTAGTTAACTGAGAATGGTAGGTTAATCTTTGGTTTTCTAACTTATAACATTGTCATTAAGACCCCATAACTAGGTGATTCAACATACCAATGTTATATTTTAAAGTAAATATTATACATCAGAAGCAAACAACTTTAGGAGAAAACTTTACGAAATATGGCCTTTAATTGGTAATCAATAACAACTTGGTTAAAGAAGAGATCCCATATACATTTGATTAAAGCAGACATAATTCTGACTGAAAACTGTAAATAAGGTAGGGCTAATCTAATCTTGTATTGGGTTACCAATAATATCATTAAAAAATAATTCTTTAGTACAACATTTGAAAAACAGTATAGTTGTAACCTGTAAGTAATTTTTTTGAGATAAGAACCATAAATAATTTGTTAGGTAGAATTTGTATATCTTCAATAATCAAACTACTAGATAGTTACTCATTGCCAATTAGTTTTGAGATGGAGTCCCATGTTATCTAATATATACCATTCTTATATAGTTTTTACATATTTTGATCTCCATTGTGGTGCTAGGTTGGACCAATCGTTTGACAATAAGAATTCTCTTTAAGTTGTGGAATTTTTTTATCGCATTAGCTTAGTTCAACACCACGTTGATTTAATCATTGGTTTAACATTAAAAAGTGTTAGGCATAGCACTACACGATTTACTTTGATATCCATATCAATTGAGGCTTGCATTTAGAAACTCGCTTCAATAAAATGCAACTCATGGATCATGCTAAGCCTTTGTCTTTTGGAGTGTAATTGATAACATCATTTTATAAACTTTATAGTTATATTATATATAACTTGTTTTGTTGAATCTGTATATCACCAAAGATGTAGGACTTCAATATTAAAAAAAGAAATGTAATATATATATAAATATTTGGCTACTATCATTATTAACCTTAGCATCCCTTTAAGCCTTTGGTATTTTAATTTTCAGATCTTTCACTGTCTGAGGAAAAAGAAAGAATATTTCCCTCTTGCAGAAGGATAACAAACAACAAGAAACATCAATGTAAGAATAAAACAAAAGGGATTCTCGAAACCAATAATTCGTTTTTTCAAAGGAAAATTCTCAAAAACAATACGATCAAATTAATTAATAGAATAAGATATAAATGACTACAAGTTGACATGGCCTTACTGATTACCCCCTTAAAATTCATTAAAATGCCTCAAACTCATAATAATTGCTGCCTTTAACAAGACAAATTTTTTTCTTAATTCTAAAAAACAAACCAATCTCATGGTCAACTTGATTATTCATTTGTCAAAGTCAACATAGTTCAACTAATATCATGAGATCCGTGTTTGAATTTCCAACCTCTATTGTACTAAAATAAAAAGAAAAAAAAAAAGAGAAGAAGAAACGTTATTATTCATTTAAATGTTATCCCTATAATTTCGATTTTACTTCATATTCTCTATATACATTCAAAATTTTCATTTTCACCTCCATACTTTCGAATTTTCTTTATTTTAGTGTCTGTATTTTTAAAATTATCAATTTTGTTCCCTATGTGTCTAATAAAAATTGGTCTATGTGCTTTTAAATTTGACGATTTCAATCATTCGTTTTTTAAACCTATTTTTTTAATTGAAATTAAATTTTAGCACAACATTTCGTTCATTGAATTTTTTAAAATGAAATCATAAATTTGGGGTTTCGTTGTACATAAAATTTAGGGATAAACACTAAAATCAAATACACCAAAATAATATCCAAAACCAAACTGAACCGAACAAAAAATTTTATTTTTACTGAAACGTCAGTTCAGATCGATAAATGATTATTAGGAGACCAATTTTTTTAATTAAATTGGATAAATATTATTTTTAAATTTTTTTATTCGTTTCAGTTTTGCTACCAAATTGAACCATAAACACCTCTAATAAAATTAATGTTAAAAATATATAAATAAAAATAAAAATATTTACTTTTTGATACTACAAAGAAAATAAACCATAATGGAAAATATGATGGGTTACATGATATTTGAACATTGTCTAATCAATTTATCATGAATAATTTTTAAAAATAGAAAAATAAAAAAAATATATTTATACAAAATAACAAAAAAAAATTTAGATAGTTGTGATATGTTTAGGACTATTAGTGATAGAAATGATACAAGTGTATCAATGTCTATCCGTATTTTTTTTACTATTTTTTATAAAAAAATTGACATTTTTTTTATTCGTATTTTCCATTTAGTAGAAATTTTGGTGATATGCTCTCAAAGCATTTCTTATTACCATTCATATTCAAACATTTTTTTTAATTCATAAACCAAGCACCGAAAATAACCTCCTATAGCCGGTGAGGCAACCGGAAAACAGGGACTTCGATACTCCAAATAACGGTCCCACTTCTAAAAAAACAAAGCAAAAAAAGCAAAACTGTGTAATAAACTAAACCACTATAACAAAGAAAATACACCCAATGAAATATTGCCACGTATGCAGCTCCAACTTTAAACCAAACTTATTGGTGATAATAATGAACACAGTAAAAACAAAAAGCAGAGAATCAAAACTCAGTAGTCAGAGTGGCCACTGAATCAAACCTCGGCAGCCATCCCAAGAAAGGCAAAAGCTCCAGCTCCGCCACATTCTTCAATACCAAAATCGCCAAATTTCCATAAAAAATCAGATTAAATTTCAAAATTTGAAGCCGCCCCAATTCTTTTTCTTCTTCTTCCTTCAAAAAAAGAGCAAAAAATGGCACTTTCAGCTATTGTTTTGGCCACCATCACTTCTCTCCATCTCATAGCCTTCGTCCTCGCCGTCGGCGCCGAGCGCCGCCGCAGCACCGTAAGTTTTTGAGCTTACTGATTCACTGACCCTCTTCATTAATCTCTGTAGATGAAAAGCTTTTATATTTCTTTGTACTCTGTGTTTTTGTGTTCTTTTTGTGAAGGCTAAGGTTGTGCCAGATGAGTACGATGAAAAGACTTATTGTGTGTACGGCACCGACGCATCGACGGTGTACGGATTATCGGCGTTCGGTTTACTTCTGATAAGCCAGGTGGTAGTTAACGGCGTTACTAGATGTTTCTGCTGTGGGAAAGGTTTAATTAGTGGAAAAATCACCACTGTCGCCATTTTCTTCTTTGTCTTTTCTTGGTATGTATATCAAAATTGAGATCTTTAACTAATTTATTCAATTGGGTTATGAAAACGACACAAAACCCACCAACCCCATCAAAGAAAAATCCAAACTTGATGGCGAAATTGTTTAATCACATGACTCTGTTTTTTATAGGATTAGTTTTGTGGGAGCAGAGATCGGACTGTTGGCCGGATCGGCGAGGAATGCTTACCACACAAAGTACAGAGCGGCGTTTGGGGTGGAAGAATTGTCGTGTGCGACTCTCCGGAAGGGGGTGTTTGCGGGCGCCGCCGCCATGACGGTGCTGTCGATGGTGGGTTCGATTTTGTACTACTGGATGCATTCGAAAGCTGATACAGGGGGATGGGAGAAGCAAGAGAATGAAGGTGTTGGAATGGCAGCGAGTGTTCATGAACTGAAACAAAATGCTCGATTTGAGAAGGTATAAGAGGTAGATTGGTTTGGTTTTTGGTTTTGTTTTTGTCATTTGTGAGATGATTATTGTTTGTTTGTTATTATAATGGAAAAGTGTTTGTTTCTAAGGAAGAAAAAAAGGGGAAAGTGTTGCAAAGCACTAATATCAATCATCAATCAAGCTTTGCTTTTCTTCTTGTCTTTTGCTTTCTTTATTCAAGTGTCTCGTATTTTAAGGATTTTTTCTCCTTTTAGGACGCGTCATTTTGAAGTTCCAACTTAATCAATTTATACATGTGGAACCTTTGGTTAGGTTAGGTTAGTGTAAATAACTCAACTTTAATGGTAAATACTATTTTTTATATTTACTAAGGAATTCAATCTTTCCTTTTATCTCTACATTTTACATTTATCGAGTAATTTTATCTTATTCTTCTTAATCTACTTTTTCACAATTATAGAGAAACTTCATCTTACAACTCTACGCCCTAAATACAAACTTACTAATTTTAGCATATTAAACCTAAACTTATTAATTATACCCAAGGCCAAAAGCCCATAAGAGTTGTATCAATTTAAATTATAAACTAAAAATTGTATTAATTTAAATCCTAAATTTTTGTTAATATATCAATTTACACTCTCAATTATGTTCTGTTTGGAAAAATCTTATGTGAAACTTATAATTGTATCAATTAAACTCATAAACTTTCATAAATTAATCAATTTATACTCTTAACAAAATTTTCTTTGAAAATAGTCCATGTGTCTACTCTAATAAAATGCATTTTGTTAAACCGATATTTAAAGAAGTCAATACACGTTTAAAAAGATTGGCTTATGAAGGGAAAAAAAACAAGAATTTAATTTACTCAAATTATAAGTTTCATATGATATTGGTCGAATGAAATCTAAAAGAAAGTGAATTGATACAATTACGAAAGTTCAGAATTTAAATTGATTCAATTATTAGTTTAGAGTTTTAATTGATACCACTTCAAAATTTAGGAGTATAAATTGATATTTTAAAAAAAAAAAAAAAACTATATGCTCTATGCTCCTAATAACCATATAATATAAATTGGAGATAGTAGTCTTGCATTACATTGAATCAATCCTCTCGATGATGAGACTTGGCTGCATTTGTTGCTTGTTTTCCTTTGTGGACTTCAGTTTGAATTAACTCATAAAAATTACTATAAACAAAAAAAAGTATCAAACTATTTATAAATATATGAATCAATCCTCTCGATGATGAGACTTGGCTGCATTTGTTGCTTGTTTTCCTTTGTGGACTTCAATTTGAATTAACTCATAAAAATTACTATAAACATAAAAAGTATCAAACTATTTGTGTCATTTTCTATCGCGGTCTATTGCTGATAAACAGTAAAAAAAAATATATTTATAAATAGTTTAGCCTATTTTTCTATATTTGAAAACAGCCCTAAAAAGTATACATATATAATTTTAATAAAAAGAGATTGGTAAATTATATAAATACATCTTTAAGGTTAATGATTAACAACATATAAACTTTCTCAAGTGGCAGATCCAATAATTTTTGTTGACAGAGACTTTATAATTCAGTAAAAATAATCTGAATAAACAAATGTAAAGAATGTGACTTAAACCTAAGTCTAGAGAAGGTTGGAAGACAAATTTACCATTGGACTAGCTAATGATATTGATAATATATCAGTTTATATATATATATATATATATATATATATATATAAAGAGCACAAAATTGAGGGGCTCCTACACTTAATTTGTCCTCGTTCTCAAGTTTCATTTTTATTCTTGAACTTTGAATTCGCAAATAAGTCTTTTGTCAAAATGAGAATAGAAAAGTGACGTGGAGCTTCGAGTAAGTTAATAACATATGAAATAGTGATTTGTATAACATAAGTGGTAGGTTTCAAATATTTCAAAGCTTTGGATATGTTTCAATTATACGCTTGAGCATTTCAAAATTCAATCAACTTTTTTAATCATTAAAATTATTTCAAATCAACAATTTCATTAGCATTCCCAATTAAAATGAGGATGAAAATATAACCTATAGTAAGCTATAAAAAAATTAACAAAGAGTTTAATCACATTTAAATAATGTATGAATCAACAAAAAAAAAATGAAAGTTTTGACATCACATTCATCACTATTTTGGTTATTCACTTTAATTGAAAAGTTGATGGGAAGGTTATTTTGAAACAAAGTTTAAATTTATTATTTTTTTTTTTTAAAAAAAAAACCTACTCTATGTTAAGAATATTTTTTTTATAATTTAGCTAACTAAAATAAATTAAAATTTTCAGAAGAGTTAGGGTATAATGTGTGTAGGTGTACTGTGTTCATCAGTACATAACTCTCTCCCTATATTAAGAATTACAACACAGATAGGATTGATTTGTGATATCATTTTGGTTAAAATTACCATTCTGATTCTTATTTTTTTTTTCTCACATTCTATTTGGATTTGATTCTATTTTAATCTCCTATTGTGATCTTAAAATTTAATTTATATATTCTCAATAAATCGTAAATCAATTAAATAATAATAACAATTTTACGGAAAAAAATATTAGGCGAATATATTCCCAATATTTATAGTGTAAAGGCTAGTGGATATTTATTTATTTTTTTAAAAAAACAATAACTTAACTGTATGAATTATTTTAGGGAAATTACCATATACAAAATATATATATATATATATATATATATAATTATTTAAAGATTTATTAAAATTACATGAACATTACATGAACATTATTTGAACTTATTGTTTTTCATTCTAATATTTTAATCTCCATCCCTATCTCTAAGGAAAACATCTCTCTGTATTAAGTAAGAATGACAAGAGTGTAGGATGGATTCGTGATAACATTTTAAGAGAATTTCTCTCTTTAGGGAATCATAACATATTCAAAGATTCTCCATTTCTTTTAACATTCTATATTTTTGTTTAGTAATTAAAAATTATATATCATTATAGCAGGTTTGGTTTGGGATTAAAATTTTTAAATGAACAAAACTCAATCGTTATTTTCTGAAGAATTTTAAAAAATAAAAAATAAAAAATAAAGAAAACTATTTACCCAAAATAGCAAAATTTTTAGATAGTTGCAATATATCCTAATACTCAATGATAGAAATGGTAGAAATCTATTACGAATAGATGCGACTAGAAGTCTATCAATGTCTAAATAGTTTGACATTTGTTCTATATGTAAAAAATTTTCTTATTTTTTTTAGAGTATAGAAATTAAATGGTTAAGCAACTTGTGTAATAACCAAAACATCAATCATACTAAAAAAAAAATTAAAATGGGCAAGTCAACCAAAATCATTGTTTCAAGAATTGGATGGAAAAAGAGTAATCTCTTTTACAATCTCGACATGAATTCTAGTTAGAATCAAATGATAATTGTGTAGCTATGTTTGTGTTGTGAGATCTCTTAATCACATGAATAGTTAATTGTGCACATCAACTCGCTTTTATTTATTTATTTTTCCTTAAAAAAAAGCAAAGAATTGAAAATGAAATACAACATTGTTGGGTTATGAATGTTGAGACATTTATTTTATTTTATTAATCATTTATATGGTTGTTGTTGTTGTTGTTGGGAGGAGATTGAAAATTGATTGTTGAGAATGGAAAAAAAGTAAATTAGAATATATATATGTGAATGTGATAATATTAACAAAAACTTAATACAGAAATTAATTAAAACAGAGCATGCCAGCCACAACAAATTTTAATCCATTCTCCATAAAACCCATTCTTTTCTTTCATCTTTAAATGGGTATCTCAATAATTTTAGAATTTTAAATCTCATTTTTAAACCTTCAAATTTCATCCTCTTTTTTGCATCTCTCTTAAATCAACCTTAAACTAATCCTCAAACTCTGGCACTGACCGTCGCAGCTTTCTGTATTCCATTTTAGGCGATAGCAAAGGTTCGTACTTTGCAATATAAACTTCAAAATTCAAGAACTAAATTTATTGTTTTTTTTTAAGAAAAAAAAAAAAGTAAAAGGAGAATGAAAAATGGGGTGTTTTGGATTTGAATTTGTAGTGGCGGAGCTGATGTTGTGGAAGAATAAGAGAGAATCGGCGGCGATGGCGGCCGGAATCAGTGGTGTTTGGTTGGTGGTGGAGGTTTTAGATTATCATTTTGTTACTGTTGTTTGCCATATTCTCATCATCCTCATGTTTCTTCTCTTCTTATGGAAGAAATTAGCATTTTTTCCCAACTCCTGGTAACACTATATTTGCTTATTTCTTATTATTCCTTTCTAACTTTTCATTTTAATTCTCATTTTCGCAAATGTATCAAAAACTCTTTTTTGGAGTAAAGGTACATTTGAATATTGGATGAAAATCAAGATCTAAAACGGTGTGTAATAGTGATTTAGAATCAAAATTGGAATGTTGATACTGTCACGTTGTTTATAGTCTTTAACTTTATATCTTAACAAATTTCTATCTCAATGGTAGTTTTGAAACGTTTATAAAAGTTTAAGTTATTTAAGAAAAGAATGAAGGTATTTTTTAAACAAATGACAAATGTTAAAAGTATTTCATATAATTTAGTAGGGGTGAAATTCAGTTTGATTTTCTTGATTTTAAATCAACCAAGAACCAAACCAAATTAATAAATGGACTTGATTCGATTTGATTTTTTTGGTTTTTAAATTTTTGTTGTTGCACTAAATTAAACCATTATTGTTAGTTTATGTTATTATTTAATGGTAGGACTCCACCCAATGCCCATGATTTAGAAATCTCAGAGTCCACTTTCACACATCTCTTTCAAACATTCAACTGGTTGCTCCACAACTTCTTTGAAATTTCCAGTGGCCATGACTTTAAGCTCTTTGCAATGGTATTCCCTCACTCTATTCTCATCTTTTCCATTAAAGTATAGTAATACTTACAATTATACCTTTCTAACTTTTAATTGTAAAAATCGAGCCCTCAAACTTATACCCATATTAAAATTGGACCATCAAACTTACATAATAATAGAAATTATAACAATTGTATAAGTTTAAGGTTCCTATTTATATCATTTGGGGGTTCAATTTTTACAACTATTTGATGGTCCAATTTTCTTATTTATATAAATTTTAGGACTCAATTTTTACCATTGGAAGTTTGATCAAAGTATAACTGCAACACCCACAAACAAAGAATTCTCATTTTACATTTCTTTTTTCATTTTTTTTTTTTTTTTTTTTTTGCAGGTAACAGGTAGCCTTTGGATGTTATCAGTCATTGGGGAGTTGGTAAACTCATTCAATCTCATGTTCATTGGTACACTTTCTTTCTCTCTCTACAAAATTGAAAAATCGTTCCAGATATAATGTGACTGACAATTTTAAACGATTGATACGATATATCTCTACCAAAGCTGACATTTTTTTTTAATATGTTGAATAAAATGAATGGAACAGTGTTTGTGAGCTTACAAGTAGTTCCTGTTGTGTACGACAAGTACGAGGAGGAATTCAACCAGTTTGCCTCCAACATCAAATCTAATATGGATTACTACTTCCATATTGTTGACTCCAATTTTCTCAGCAAAATTCCAAGGTGGCATCAAATCAAGCAGTCTTAATTTCTTAATATTAATCATTATAATATATAACTATACACTCCATATTACATATACATTTATTGTTATTGTTATTCTTTCATTCTTAAATGAGACACTTCAATTTCTATATACACGCCGTTCTTTACAAAATTAATGATTCAATGTTCTCTCTTGTTTAATGTTTTGATTGTTACGGGGAAGAAGTTCATTTGATTTATAATTATTTTCACTTTATATTATTTAAAAATCAATTCATAATAATTTAATAAAATTCTTCTTCTCCCAAAATTAGGATTTTTTTTTCTCCTCTAACTAAGTTGAACACTTAGTAGAAGACGGGAAGTCAATCACATAAAAAACCATTCATAGAAATTAAAAAATAATAATTGTTTTCCCATTTGATTCTAACGTTACTCGTCTTTAATATTATGTTAATTTATGTCTTTAAAGAACATGTGAAAAGGTCAAAGTGATCAATATAAGTCAACTGCATAAATAAATGTTAGCAAGATATCTATATTTCGAATCCTTCAACCTCATTGTCGTACTAAGAAAAGAATATGTGAAAACTATATATTAACGATTTTAAAACGCAATTAGGTGTTATAAAAATCCTTATATCCAATTGTTTTTCTTTATCCATTTAGAATTAGATAGATAAATACTCTCTTTTGAAAAGAAAAGAAAAAAAGAAACTAGTTATTCTTTCTAGTTAAAAAAATATATAAATAAATAGGGGAATTAAACCCTATATAAATATATAAATAAATTGATTCACGTGTTACAGATATGAATTAATTTTAAGAGCTCCTTAAATTCGGATCAACATTACGGCAAATCATCGACAAAAAGCCAAACAATTATATTTATAGTATTAAAAACAAACGTGTTTATATTATCAAAACGACGTATTTATCTTTTTATTTTAAAAATAAATTGGAAATTGGAAATCGTGTTTACATAGGGACTAATAATCCATTAGTAATAACACTATTTTAAATTTGAACAACTGTCGTAATTTCTATCTTAGAATAGATTTTATTGGAAAATTTAGCGATTAAAATAATATTTTATTGTGCTGAATACAAAGCTTATATGGGCCTGGTCTTGTGCAAATTGCTAAAGTAAGTTGAAATGACTTAAAATTAGTGAGTAATTTAGCAACATTGATAGGGTTGAATTTGATAAAATTAAAATTTTATAGTGAAAAATTTGATACAATTTACTAGGGGTATATTTCGAATATATTTTCTAAGTGTTTAATTTAAAAAATAACTTATTTTTTAAAAAAATTAGAATGTATGACAACCGCTTAAAATAAATTTTAAAGTGTATTTAACGGGCCTAAATTTATTTTAAAGGTTGATTTATCTTTTTCATATCATCATTTAAGAGCTGGAAAATATTTCAATTCAAGGAAGAGAACAATTCAAATAGAACCACATAATTTATAAAGCTAAAAAAAGTCAGAAAAAAATGGGAATCCACATCTTTTTTATAGATAGGATTATTATTCTGTAATTAGGTTGAGAATAATAGGGTACACAATTACCCTATGCACCAGCAACTGACCCAATTGCTTTTTCTTTTTCTTTTATTTTCTTTTCAAATTATGTTTATTTTCTTTTCAAATACATCCCAGTTTGAATTTGTTCGTCTTTATATTTCTTTTTTTAAATATTTAAATTACTTTTTTTTTTCTCACTTCAATTAATAATCATTTAAATTCCAAATATGGTCAAGCATTTTGACGAATCATTCATAACTTTTGAACGTTTAATATCGCAAAAAATTAATAATATTTGATAGATAAATTTTGTTTTTTTTTTTTTTTTTGACTTTTTGCACCAGAACTTGACCTAGCATCCTTTGAATGTGGAAACTAAAACAAGATTGATAAATTGTTTTTTCTTTTATTTGTCAAGATTTTTATTATTAATTAACAAGTGAAATTTGAATAATAAAATACATTTTTACAATATTTAGTCGGTGTGAAAGAAAAATGTATTAATAAAGACCGAATAATGTGGAAGCTGACTTTGATTTCTCGGCCGCATCTTTCATAATGGAAAAACAAAAAGGTGTCCTCGTTCTTACTTCTTCGTTTCTTTTATTAATCGTTTGAAAAAAAAAATTAAACATAAAAACTTTAATAAAAAGTTCGAAAATTTTCCATGGGTTATTACAACACCACTAACTATTGCACTTAACCATAACTTTTGTATCCATAGGCCATAGTTTTATAGTTGCGTTAAATAGAACTATACATTTTTTTTTTAAAAAAAATATAATAATAATAATAAATTTCTATTTTTTAAATTTTTATACAACAAGTCTTTCAAATAATATTCTCAATATCTTGTTGTTAGATAAATAAGAGAGAAGTGTAATTATTAAAGCCTCTCATTTGGTAGTTATTTGATTTTTGAAAATTAAGTTTATTTTTGTGTAGTTTCTTATAATAATTTATATCTATCTTTAATAAAAGAGTTAAATTTTTAACCAAATTCTAATTATATTTTTTGAATTTTTAAAAATATTGAGAATAAGCAGATAATAAACAAAAAGTTTAGAAGCAGGTAATTTTCCTAAAGGAAAAAGTAAAGACAAAAGGTCAACAAAAGTTGGTTATTTATTATATTTTTTTTTTCTGTGAGAGTACTTTATATTTTCTTTCCCGCGTGGCATGATACTATTGGTCCATGGTTTATATTAGATATTGAAACCCTTGACTTGGCCTTCATTTAATACAGGTTTGCAAAGCTGATCCGATCTCTTAACCTACGGAAGTAGAGAAAAAGGGAAGGTTTTTAGATGGTGAGGGAATGGAGAGATTTCAGCGGCGGCGGAGGATTGATGAATAGTTCGTCGGTTCTGATATTTTGGGTGGCGGTGGTTTCGATTTCGATTATTACAACGGTCATATTCTCCTGCACCGGCGGCGGCCCTAAAGATAAAGACACGTCACACCCCGATACTTACGGTGCTGCATGTGCTGCCGGCTGCGGAGCTGGCTGCGGCGGTTGATCTCTACCACCGCCGCCTCTTCTCCGCCGCAACCCAATTACGAGACGGCGGCGCGTCTGATCGGCTATTCGAAAAACAAATGCAACGCAATTTCCACCGTCGTATGTAATTTTTTTCCCTTCCTCTTCTCCTTTTAGGAGGCGATTATAGGGATTTTCAGTTTACTGCTTTAAATATATGTAAAACAAATTAACATACTCGATAAAAATTAAATTAAAAAAAAAAAAAAAAAGATAAAAATTCGGAATCTCTGAATGAAAGGGTTCGTGCGTGTTGTGTTTATCCATATGTGGCCGGTAAAATATAGTTGGTTCTTATTTTTACATTACCACGACTTATTCTTCTGCTGAAATATGATTAATATTTCAAATTTGTTATATTTTTTTTTATCAAACTTTATAATTTTAGGAAAATATACATTTTTATTCTAAATTTTGGATCTAATTTTCATTTGGTCCTAGATTTCAAAATGCTATACTTTTACACTTGAGTTTTGAGTTTAATTTGTATGTACGTTCTTAAGTTACAAAATATTACAATTTTATCGTTGAGTTTTGAGTTTTGATTCAATTTACTCCTTATGAATTGAAGATTTACACTTTTAACTTTGATTTTTCATTAAATACTCACTTTCAATCCTCGTTGTTAATGTATATTAATAAATTTTAAAGAATTAAATTATTTTTCACTTACTTTCCATCACTATTAAAATTAATTAAAAAATTTTACATATTAATTATTTTAAGTTAATTATAATGACTAATATTTGAGGTCAAATACCAACTCAAAGGTAAAAAATTTAAATATTAAAACTTAGGAACTAAATGAAAACTAAATTCAAAATTCATGGATAAAAATGTAACATTTTAAAATTTAAAGACCAAATGAAAACTATATTCAAAATTTAGAGTCTAAAAGAATATTTTCCCCGTAATTTTATTTGAAAATTGGAACAAACATTTTTTTCTAG
Organism: Lagenaria siceraria; assembly: GCA_002890555.2. Lineage (NCBI taxonomy): Eukaryota > Viridiplantae > Streptophyta > Magnoliopsida > Cucurbitales > Cucurbitaceae > Lagenaria > Lagenaria siceraria. The sequence continues at coordinate 27,555,325 of CM016484.1, forward strand.
TATAACAATTTATAGGATAGGAAATCAAATCTCGAACCTCTAAAAAGGAAGATTATGCCTGCAATTTGGAGTTGCAATCAAAATAGATTGCAAACGTAATTTAAGAGAGAAATAATGTTAAAATAAGGAAATAAAGGTTAGTTATTTGAACGGTTAGGCCGTTAAGTACAAAGAGGGTTTTTTTTAAAAAAAAAAAATATATATATATATATATATATATATAATATAAAGACGCAGCAGCAATTGGATTTACATGTTGAAGATGTCAACTTGGCCTTTCGCTAGGGCCAAAAGTCAACATGTGTGGGAAATTTATTTCATTGTTTTCACACACCAATTATTTATTTGTTTTTTAATAAGCACTTTTAGTGCACAATTGATAGTGCTACACACATTGGATTTTTCTTTTTTTTTCAAATCATATCCAAATTGTATTAGATAATGGAAATTATATATTTGAGGCCATTAAATTAGTTCCCAATTGTTACGTTTGTGTAATTTTAGTTTCACTTTAATCATTTCTCTTATTCTTTCCTTTTTTAAAAAATTTGGAAAAAAAAATTACCCAAGCTAGGAAGATGTAAATTAAATTTAAAATCATACACTTCTTATAACAAATATACAAAGTCCTTCACATAATACTATATTTCTTGCTCCTTTTTTTCATTCTTTCACATTTTATCTTTCAAAATATGAAAATATTTACTTCATTTTTTCTTTTATTACTTTTAGTTAAATTTTGTGTCCAATATTTATAATATAAGATCACTAAAATTATATTCATTCAATCTTCACCTGAAAAATTGTGTTTCAAAATTTAAATATTTTAAATTTAACATTTTTGTTAGTTACTAATTTAGAATTTATATTAAAAATACCTAGACTTTCCAACCAATCTAAAAAAATGAGACGTAAATATGAGTATAACTCGATAAGCATAAGACATACACTATATATATATATATATATATATATATATTTTGAAGCAGATATACACTATTAACTATGAGGTTAGAGGTTCGAATTCCTCACTCCAAATATAAGATTTTAAAATAATTTAATATAAGAAATAAAAGTCCTCAATGTAGTAATATTTTAATAAGATTCTGATAACTAATTTTAAAAAGTAGGTATATTTGGAGTAGCTTAGTTTACAAAAATAAGTTTATCAAATAAAATTATGTAGTTCTCAAATAATAATGCATATGACCTAACAATATGAATGCTAGAATTTAAATATTAGCAATATACTTTATAATAAGTCAAAAACAGGAATGCCAATTTCAAATTTTATAATCGCTATAAAAAAAATGTTTTGTAGTACTTCATCAATGATAAAAAGAAAAAGAGAGAGAGAGATTAATGAGATGAAATTTATTTCCAAAATTTATAAATAAAAATCACATTCACCATAATTTTCCCAAAATAATCCCCCAGCAATTATACGAAAGTTGAAACCGGCCCATTAATCCATCAATTTATATCATGGCCCCTACACATCATTAAATTCGAAGATAGACCCTTAAAAATAGATTTTATTTTCATTACAACCCCTTTGTTTTCTCCGCCTATCAATTTCTGGTCCCGAAGCGCCTCAGGCACATGGGACTCACCACTCAGAAACGGCTCTTTCTCCCATTCTCATGCCAATTTATCTCCACTTTATCGTTCGCATCTCTCATCTCGCGATATATCTCTTTCTCAACCTCTGTGGGTCCCTACGTAGTACTAATCGAACGACATCGTATAAACGTACCTGGTCAGCAAGAGGATCCCAACCGTTGATTTAGTATATAATCAAATCAACTGGCTTTGTATGGTCAATTAAAAAATAAAGAAATTTGGTGATTGGCTGGAAACAAGGGTCCCACAAGAGAGATTCATAATTATGATGTGGCACTTTAACGGTTAATAAGCAATGATTACCCATTTTAGTAATTGCATGTCCTTCGGTGGACACTTAACCGTCACCGTCTGATCATTCCCCGATCGCGATAGAGTGGTCCCTGTGGGCCAGACACGCAACTTTGGTGGGTCCACCGTGCAATTGTTTGTCCGAAAAATATCTAGTATTTCATTACTTGCGAAAAAATAAACATTTATAAATTATTTACATTTATAAATTAAAATAATTTATCATCTAATAATGTTTCAAAATATAAGTAGAAGAAATCAGCAATATTTTTATTAATCTTATTTTTTATAATACTAGTCCATCACATGTACTATTCATATGAAAATTATAGTTTATTTTAGAATAAAGAGAACAAATTTAAAAATTATAATTAATATGTCAATTGTCTTTTTTCATAGTTTGCCTCGAATTATTATGAAATTTTAAAATACTTGATGTGACAGTTAGTTCAAACGTATCTCCACCGCTGGATATTGATGTTTCATATCAATAGTTTAAATCACATCTATATATGAAAAGTATACCACTTCGACTTGAATAGCTGTAATGGGAGAAAGGACATAATTGTCTGTTCAAACATATCTCTACTGTTAAATAGTAATTTTTTATATCTATAGTTTATATCACACCTATACATGAAAAGATATATTTCGACTCAAATAGTTGTAACGTAGAAAGAATGTGATTGTCTGTTGAAATATGTCTCTACCGTTAGATCATAACTATTATTACTTATGATCTAGATCGCGTTTATAAATAAAAGAACATACAACTTTGTTTGTAAACCATCTGGACCTAAATAGTTGTGACAAAAGATAAAATGAGTATTACGAAAAGTTACACATGGGAGATGTAAAAATTATCTCCTCATAGTTCATTTTATATATGATATTGACGAATAGAGTTGTTTTGATTTTTTTTTTTTATTGTTTTTACTTATTAGTTTATTGGCAATTTATTTATTAATAATTACTTTTAGTTCAGTTATTTATCATAATTAACTATTATTGGATTTTGTTAGAGCTATCACATGTTAATTCTAGTGTGCCGTACGTTGTTGACCGAGTCTTTTTGAGTACTACGTTATTGACTGAGCCGAACTAATACTTTTAATTTCTTTATTTATATTAAATTTAACGATGATGAGCATAGCGGAGTTCAAAAACAATAAATAATTATTAATTACATAAATAAGCGCCCAGGGCAACGATTTTCCGTGTAAATGGAAGAAAAACAAGGAATATGGATTTTTCAATAAGAAAAATTAATTTAACCGGGTTTGAACCGGTGACCTCTTGATCTGCAGTCAAATGCTCTACCACTGAGCTATGGACCCAATTGATGATCTAAACTAAAAAATGCTTTATTAATTCATTAAAAAACAAACTCTTGGCTCCAAATTTGCAATTTCACTCTAAATTTTAGACCTTCCATTAATAAAGCTGTAGGAATGTCAATTTTTTTTCCTTTCAGAAAAATAGGAAACAAAAATCAAAAATATCTAACTCATACGAGCATAGTTTATCTATAATTGACATATATTCATTTTCTTCTAATTCGAAGTTCACATTTATATCCCACATTTATTGTAATAAAAAAGAGAAACTCTGAACTGATATTTATATCAATTTAATCCCTTAACTTTTTCAAGTTTATGAATTTAACACCATTCAAATTTTATTTTAAGAATAACACATGAGGCTTATACTTCAATCAAAATTAAGTTTTTAAAGTGTCATGAGTGAATCGACTGAAACTTATTAATAATATTACAATTGAAAATTATTCATATATCAATTCTTACATGCATGTAAATTTTTTTAAAGATCGAATTAATAAAATGGATAGTTAAAATGAACAAATAGACAATTTTGTTAAAGAAAAAAATCTGAACTATTTTACATATGCAATGGAAATTTGGAGTTTAGGTCTAGCAATAGCCATTGTCAATTGTTTGGTTTTTTTCTCTTATTTGAGACATTTGACAACAAACATGATATGACCATTAAATATTATAGTGCATAAATTTGTACAAAAAATAAAGGAAAAAAAACTATTAAATATTTATAAAAAAAAAAAGAAAAAAAGACAGACCCTGACAAATACTTGTTACGAAAGCAAATGTCCCATGAAACTACATGTAGCTTCCCGACAACTTATCGTGGAAAAATGATGAGACGAGACCTTTTCCCCTCTCTTAACAAATACTATATTTTTGCAAAGAAATTAAAAAAAACAAACAAACAAGAAAAAATTACCATTTCCTTAATTTACAATATTTGACTTCTTAGTATTATTGGACTTCTCGAGATGCGACTAAAGTAGACAGTATCATATTTTTGTGAAGATAGACAGATGTTTAATGGTTTTACCACTTTTTAATTTGTTGTTTTTTCTATTAATTTTAAATTATACTAATATATTAACGATTAATAGAAGTAATATGAAAATAAATAAAATCAAATAACAAAGAAAACATCCAAATGTTGCATCTATGTGGTAAAGAATGTGATTTGATTCAATTAAGGATACGTTTCTACTTCATACTTCTGAATATTTTGTTTCTATAACATGACTCAGCCACTGTATCCACCATTTTGTGTATGCTAATTGAGGAGTATTTACAATAACATGGAGTTACCAACATTTTAATTTTACTATGATACCTTTTTAATAATTGTTGGGGCATAGTTTCAAAATCTATCTTCTACTTGATATATGTTTGATATAATTAATTCTAAAATACAATTTTTTAATTCTATCTTATTCACCCAATAAGAATAGGGTAATTGCAATGGGTAATACTTTTAGGGATAATAACTAAGTGTATAGCAACATTTTAAAATAATTGTTAATATAGAAAAATCTATCCGTATTAGACTCTATTACTAATAGACTCCTCTAAGTGATATGGTCTATCACTAATAAACTCTGAGAGTTGAATCTAAATTTTGCTATATCCGTAAATTATTTTGCATTGTGCTATATCTGTAAATACTTTACTATATTTGCAACTGTCTTTATAGAATAACTGTAGTTCAACTGACATAAAATATATATGCATTAAATTTAAAAAAACAATATAGAATAATCAAATGCGTCAAAATGAATATAACTCAACTGTCATAGTATTCGTACTATCAATCTTGAAATCTGGTTTTCTCTCCCCATATTGTGAAAAAAAAAAAAAAGAAAAGAAATGCATTATTGAAAGTAGTGAAATAATTTTTAGCCACATCATCAGTCACTCTGCTTTCTCTTTTTACCATAGAATATTTTAATGGTTACTCAAAGATAATTTAATGAGTCACTAGAAGTTAAAATACTTTTCTCCTTTGTGGAATGGCAAATTGCCTTTCCCCACTAGTAGCCACTGAAATGCTCTCTCTCTCTCTCTCTCTCTCTAAATAATTTAGACTTTTGGTCTGAAAAAAGCTTTACTTTTGAGCTTTCTCTACTCCATCACTCTCAAGGGTTCCATACTCTTGATTATCCATCCATCCGTAGCTCCCTTTCCTTCCCTTTTATCACTCAGTTTTGTTATTTTAATTTTTCTCTTTTGCAGAAGAAGCTCAATTTCAAGTTTCCATGGCAAAAATTCCTTCAATTCCCCTGTTTTTTCTCCTCTGCAACTTATGCCTTTCCATGGCTTCCTTGAACGATGAGGGCAATGCCCTTTTATCATTCAAACAATCCATTACTGAAGACCCAGAGGGCAGTTTCAGCAACTGGAATTCTTCAGATGAAACTCCATGTGGTTGGAATGGAGTTACATGCAAGGATCTAAGAGTTGTTTCTCTTAGTATTCCTAAGAAGAAACTTAATGGGGTTCTTCCTTCTTCTCTGGGGTTTCTGTCTGAGCTTCGTCATGTGAATCTCAGGAGTAATAAACTCCATGGAACCTTGCCAGTGGAGCTTTTTCAAGCTAATGGAATTCAAAGTTTGGTGCTTTATGGAAATTCCTTCACTGGGTCTGTACCAAATGAGATTGGTAAGCTAAAAAACCTTCAAATCTTGGATTTGTCTCAGAATTTCTTTAATGGGTCCTTGCCTGTTTCCTTAATGCAATGCACAAGGTTGAGAATTCTTGATCTTAGTCAGAACAATCTTACCAATTCTCTGCCTAATGGGTTTGGTTCCAGTTTGAATTTTTTGGAAACTTTGGATCTTTCTTACAATAAGTTTAATGGTTCCATTACCATGGAGATTTGGTAATTTGTCTAGCTTACAAGGCACTGTTGATTTCTCACATAATTTGTTTTCTGGATCTATCCCAGCCAGCCTGGGAAACCTTCCTGAAAAGGTTTACATTGATTTATTCTGAAATTAATTTGAGTGGTTCAATACCCTTGTTCTTCTGAAACTCCAGGCGCGAGTTCCCCGTCCTCGTTCCCCTTTTTCCCAGACAATTATCCACCTGGGAGTTCTGAGGGCAATGTTAATAAGTATGACAAAGGAGGGCTGAGTAAGAGCACTTTGGTTGCAATAATCATCGGCGACATTGTCGGTATTTGCCTGATCGGTTTGCTGTTTTCGTATTGCTATTCGAGGTTTTGCACTCATAGAAATGGGAAGAAGGCAGACCAATCTAATTATGGATTTGAGAAGGGTGAAAAAGGAAGAAAGGACTGTCTCTGCTTTCAGAAGGGCGAATCCGAGAACGTTTCAGAGCATATCGAGCAATTTGATTTGGTACCATTGGATTCACAAGTGACGTTTGATCTCGACGAACTTCTCAAGGCATCAGCATTTGTTTTGGGAAAAAGCGGTATCGGAATCGTGTATAAAGTTGTGCTTGAAGATGGACTAACTTTAGCTGTGAGAAGATTGGGTGAAGGAGGTTCTCAAAGATTAAAAGAATTTCAAACTGAAGTTGAAGCAATTGGGAAGTTGAGGCATCCAAATGTTGTTAGCCTTAGAGCATATTATTGGTCTGTTGATGAGAAACTGCTTATTTATGATTACATACCAAATGGGAACCTTGCATCTGCCATTCATGGTAACTTCTCTTAACTTTTTTCCTTTACCTAGTTTATGATTGTTTATTCATATGTTAAAATCTTTAAATGTTATCAGGGAAGCCCGGAACAACATCGTTTACACCGCTACCGTGGTCTGTTCGGTTTAAAATCATGAAAGGCATTGCGAAAGGGTTAGTTTACTTGCACGAGTTTAGCCCCAAAAAGTATGTTCATGGTAATTTGAAAACGAACAACATACTTCTTGGACACGACATGACACCACATATTTCTAATTTCGGGCTCGCCCGCCTTGTTAACATTGCTGGAGGATCACCAACCGTGCAATCGAGTCATATAGCAGAAGAAAAACCACAAGAGAAACAACTAAAGTCTGCCACCTCTGAAACTAGTACATTCAGTTCTAGCATGAGTACTTACTACCAAGCCCCAGAAGCGTTCAAAGTCGTTAAGCCATCACAGAAATGGGACGTTTATTCGTACGGTGTGATATTACTCGAAATGATCACCGGAAGGCTGCCCATAGTTCAAGTGGGAGCATCGGAAATGGATCTTGTTCAATGGATTCAACTCTGCATTGAGGAAAAGAAGCCGCTTTCAGACGTGATAGACCCGTCTTTGGCTCCGGATGACGATGCAGACGAGGAGATTATTGCGGTTTTGAAGATAGCATTAGCTTGTGTTCAAAATAGTTCAGAAAGAAGACCTGCAATGAGACATGTTTGTGATGGTTTGAGCAGGTTGGGTGTGACTCCAAACTGAACAACAACAAAAAAAACATATCAATTTGGTTTCTTGCAATAGAATTTGTTTGTCTGATTTTTATGTTTATCATGATCAATGTCCAAGATCCATGGTTGGTTCTATGTTTCTGGCACAAATGGCTGTGTTTTCAGCTTAAAAATTTTGCAATTGAGTTGTGAAGAAGGGGAATGGGAAGTTCAATATGGTTTGGAGTTTGGAGTGGGAAATGGCTGACTTTGATAAGGGCGTGATTGTAGGGACGACCGCTACCCCTTTTTTTCTGAAACCTCTAAAAAGATGCCAATTATTCATTTCATTCAACCTTTCATCTTTTTCTTTTATATATATATATATATATATATATGGAGATTTAAGAGAAACTATTAGTTGTGGCGATCTTGTTGAATAATTTGTCGGCGATGAGGAGATTTGAAACTTTTATGATAATGAGTGTTTTATCTCCTGAGCTATACTTGAATTGGCAAGATTTGAAGCTATAATCATAGAGAGAAATACATTTCTTCTTAAGTTCTAACAACATTTGAGGTTGTGAGAATTCAAATTTTTTTTTCTTTTTAGTTGAAGGCATATACTTGTTAAAGCTAAGCTCAAGTTGGCAGAGAGAAACATATGTTCATGCTATGCTTAAATGAGTTGTTTAAACATCTTTTGAGGAAGATGCAAATTCAAACACTTCACCTTCTCATGCTAATGATATACATTTTAACTGGTTAAACTATGCACAAGTTGGTTGAAAATGAATCGTGTATGATTTATGTTAAATGGAATATAAAATTTAAAGAATTAAGAGTAAAGTTTGGAGAGAAAGAAGGTAGAAGTATACAACATAAAAACTGATATTGTTATAAAGGGTCCTTAAATTAGATAAATAGTCAGATGCCTCCAACTTAACACAAAATAAAATTCCCATTAAGAAGTTGCATTTTGAGGTTTCATTTCTAATTTTGATGAATAACAACAAAAGCCTCATCTTTCCTAGCAATTCTTAGCCTCTTCACACCTTCCACGAATTGCCTGTCCATTTACCAACATAACCAAATGAGCAAATTAGATTGAAATAAACAAATATAGTTTGCTTAAGTAGTCAAATATTCTTAAGATTGCATTGTTATATATATCATTTACATGTCTAAAATCACTTTCTTTTAAGTGACTCTCAAGTATTTTTTGTTAGGTGAATGATTAAACAATTCTCTTCTTATTTCACCTTATTATATAACATGGAGTTTCTTCTCAAAACCAATTAGCGAGGAAAGAAGTAACTCATCTATCTTATAAAGAATGTGAGGTCACTTGTACAAGTATGAAACTAAATATTAATTTGATTTATAACTCTTTTACAAAATTAATTATAATTAAATAATTTAGTTTAAAACACTTATTTTAAAAGTCATAAAGTCATTTTCAAACATGCCTTTAAGTCATTAAAAATGATGATATGAAAACAACTTTTAACAAATCACTTATTAATAAATTAAATTTGTTAAAATCACTATTTTGAAAAATATGTCAATATATATGTTTGACAATGACAAGATATATAGAACTTACTTCCATGGGACATCCCCAACTCTCCTCCAATTTTCATCTCCATCTTTGTAAAATAGTGAGAATTCAGAATCATTTTCAAACAACCTCAGTCCAGATTCACATTGTCGACCTAATCCAATCAATAAAAACATAGTCAAACATATAAACATTTTACCTAAGATGATATACATAAATAATTAAAAAAAAAAAACATTCGATATGTGTTTTTTAGTTAGTTTGAAAACATGTTGTGCAACAATAATGAAAAGTGTATTAATTTTTATCAAGTTCCATTTACATATACTTTTGAAAGTTTCATAATCATCTCTTAATCATTTTATTCTGAACTTACTAACTAAGTACTCCTATTATTAGTGAGAAGTGATATAATTATAATATGAGCAATTACTTTAATAATGTGGCACATAAGATCGACATTGTGTCATATTTGAAGTCAATTAGTAATATCATACTTTCCACACTCCTTAATCTAATGACAATAAGAATTTAGATTGGAATTTATATCTTGGTTGAGAAGTAGGAAAATAAAGTCATTCTTGGGCTGTTTTCAAATATAGAAAAATAAGTCAAACTATTTATAAATATAAAATTTTTTTATTGTCTATCGATGATAGATAGTGAATTTTTTTTTTTATATTTATAAATAGTTTCATATTTTTTCTGTTTATAATAATTTTTCGTCATTGTTTTTCTTTTTACCTCTCATTTTTTTTTTCAACTTAGTATCAAGGATACATTGTGATTATCCAGAATTTGAAGATTCATTTTTCAGATAAAAATATAGCATGTTCAATCTTTCCTTTAAAATTATAAATAGAAGAAGAATGACATATTATTAAATAGAAGATGGTCATATTAATTACATCAATAGCATGCAACAATTTTCTAGAAAATCTTTTAGAGTGCTAATTAATCATTGGTTATAAAGGGTTGTTTTCATTATTTCATTATTCTTCTTAGTTCTTTTCATATTCATCAATTAGAATGCTACATTATGTTAAAAAAAAATAAATAAATAAAAAGAATGCTACATTATGGGCCTTTGTCCTTTTTGGTTCTTTTTCTTTGTTATAATCCTAAATAAAAACAAGAAATTAAAAAAAATATAAATAATAAATATAAAAAAATTAGAGAGTAAGCTCCAAGAAAGAAAGCCCCTCCCTCCCAACCAAAATTATGTTTTGTCCACTCCTTAACACATAAAGTTGCTTTTTTTTTTGTTTTATTAATGAATAAAAACACATATTGTTATAGCTCATTGTCGTTGCTCCTAAAAATCTTTAGGGTTTATTTATCATGTGAGAGTCAATAGTGAATTTATTTAAACAGTAATCGACAAATAGTATATTTTCTAAAGTTGAAACTTTAAATATCCCGACCTCATTTGTTGTACTAAAAAGAAAAAAAAATCATCGTGTGAGAGAGGTACCTCAAATCTAGATAATGTTATATTGGTTGAGCTATTAAAATATTTATTAGAAATAGGCATAATTTTATCTTCTTATATCATAAATTTAATCATTTGAAGTTGATTTATATCGAAATTAGTTATATAAAAATAAATGTGAATATGTTTTAAAAATTAACAGAGATTATTTTAAAAAAAAAATAATGACAAACTAAAGACTATTTTTAAGATGGATAAAAAGTGCATAGACTAATTTAAAAAGTTTATAACTACAAAAATTAAAATACACGTAGTTTCAAATAGTAGGTTAACCCATTAAAAAAAACAAAGAAAGAAGTTAGGAGATTTTAAAATTTTGCCCCAATTGACATATTAATTAATGTCTCAAATTTAATCAATTCAAACATAGTTTACTATTCTAGCCCTAAAATTTAAAGAAATGTGCTATATAAACTGTCTAAATTTACTGACACCTTTGAATCTATACTATAATCTTTTTTCTCTAATAATAAATTGTTCTTTCTGTAACCGTAGATGTAGCTAACACATTATTAGTGAATCACGTAAATCTCTATGTCGATTTCTCTATAGATCTTTACTTTTTCGGTTGGTTGGGGGAGAAAGAAATGAAAGCTAAAGTAGTAAGGATTGGAAAAAAGAAAGAAACATACCAAACATATCTTCAAGTTGAAGGGCAAGAGTGGAATAGGTAGCATTTTGAAAGATGCAAACTTTCCTACCAACAATGACACCATCCATATTGACTTTAACATAAGCCCACCTCTGCTGTTGTTGTTTGCTCTGCACAACCTCTGCATCTTCCTCATTACTACAACAATAGTAATCTTCTTCATGTCCTCCCCAATTCATGTACCCTCCTCCTCCTTCTATTCCCACTTCTGGCTGCTCCAAAGTTCTTAAGCTCAACCCCAAATCTATTATCCCATTTTCCCCTTTCCCTTCACAATAAACAGAGTTGTTCATAATCAAATCATATTATTTTATTATTACTCTCCATTTTCTCATTCACAAGATCTCAAAATGAAGGGAACATTTTATGTATATTTATTTATATAGTGGTGGGTGGGGGGGAGGGAAAGTAGGGACCTTAAGGTAAGGGGGGAGGGGGACAACAAAGGCCTCTTCCCATTACTACTCATTCAATGTTGTTTATCTTCTTGTGTTTGTGTCTATACTATTACTACCCACAATTCCATGCAAATTTGTAGCAACTCAAATTACTGTTTCCAAAACCAAACAACTCTATGCCATGGCCACTTTTATGCTAACAAATTCAAATCTACCTGTTTTGGATTCTCTTCCTACCTAACCTTTGCTCTACAACTCTTTCTACCTTTCTATATAATGCTTCCTCATCCCTACCTCTCTCAATCACTCATCAAATCATCATGTATTAACCACCCATTTTAGTGCTTTATCCATGCATATGTGTGTGTATGGAGTTTGAAGTAGGGTAGGATGCTATTATTGTCTACTTTGAAATTAAGTTGTTTATGTGGAAAAGGAAAATTTCCTTATGTTTTTTCTACAATAGTGTATCATGTGGGTAAAGAAAGTATCCTCCCACGTGACACTTCAAATGAAATATAGTAGTGTGAATGCTAAGTTTAGGAAAGTATAAAGGAAGTAAAGTTTAAAGCTAAGAAAAGTTTTAACATTAAATTCTATTGCACACTCGAGGTCTATTATCGTCACATCTCGTTCTAGGTATAGTATGAGTAATCTGGAGAGAAGTGTGACAAGTAGCAACCTTAATGACTCATAAACTCTAGTCAAGTTCGAGAAGTCTAAGATGTCTATGTCAGTTGGGCCATTTGACCCTATATTAGACGTCTATGTCAGTTGGGCCACTTGACCCATTGTAGAGCTAACTTGGATCCATTCAACCTGAAATTAAATTTGGCTCTCAACATACAACAATTTTGTACTAGCTATGTTAGAAGAGACCAACGTGATAAACGACGTAAATTTAAGATACATACTAACTAAACAATAATTGTATAATTTGATTTCTTATAATAAAGTAAAACACGTTGAGCCATAGCACACACCAAACTACACTAGTATTCAACTTTTATACAGGACGACTTCCACATTCTTCACCTTAAATTGGAAGTGAACAAGACCCACTTGTCAGAAATCAACATGTTAGTTACAGTATAAATTTTAAACCACTTTAATATTTTACTTTGTTCACGAAAAAATTTTATACTAAAGAAGTATTAGTAGTGTAGTAGCCTTTAAGGCCATAGTTTGTGAGTTGTGAGTCAAACTAAATTTGACATACCCTGTTCCACAATTGCATTCAAACACTTGTCTGACAAAGAAACCCCATGATATTTATTACAAAGAAAGGATCTACAAGTTTAGATTCTCTGAGAAAAAAATCAGAAAGGCCCTTCCCTGTATGTGTGCCCCTTTATTGAATTTGATGATATTGTTGGTCTCTCTTATGTTATCTCTGCAAGAAAAAATTTGTTGTTGTTTGTCAGTTGTCACACACACAGTTGCAAATAATAATATTTGTGAAAGGGCATCATGAACATGTCCGAACTTGCTGATGGCCTGTCGAAAACATGTCTTTGTAAGAGAAATTTTTTTTTTTTCTGAATCCAAACAAGTTATGATCTCTGAAGGAGAAGAGGGGTTTGTTGGGGGAATGGCTGTTGGTTCAATTAGATGCGTGCCGGTCGGATCCGGATGACATTCCACCAAAATAAAAGTAAACACTTTCATGCTGCGTAGCCTATGGCTCTGATTGATGGGATGGTGAAGAGTCAATGTCTTTTTCCTTTTCTTTTTCTTTTTAATGTGATTTACATGTCGGAAGAATCGAGAAACTATTGGAGGAGGTGTTATAACCATGACATGACTTGTAATTTCGCGTGAAAATACATGCATGTATTTTGGGATCGTCTATATAACTTAGCCATCCAACTGTGACAAACTCTTCTTCATATTTTTGTGATTTTTTTACTGTGGGTAAGTGGCCCTAACGCGATAATGGATGTTGGGCGAGTGCTCTATAATGTAAGCAGAAAGTTAGTTTTTATTAATTTTTTTTAGAATGAGGTCATTCAACATTAACGTTGCTGGACTTAGATTATCAGTAGGTTCTTTTAATGAAGTTGTATTATAGTTGTTAAAGAAGATGTAGATTTTTTTAATTTACATCTTATTATGAATGTGACACTTTTTTGTGCTTGAGGGGACATCCGTCCATAGGGGGAGCCCATATTCCCATTCCTCTTTGTCCCTTCTTACCACTCCATTGATTGCACCCTTTTCTTTCTTTTTAGTTGTTTCTTTTACTCCTATGTTGGGCTTAATTTTAAATCCAACCTTTCAACGTGATTAAGACATATTTATTTTAAGAAAATAACAAACAAAAACACACTAACAAAAGGAAATCAAGAGAAACAAGCGTAAGAAACTACTCAAGGTAAGGAAAAAAAAAGTAAAGAAGATGTTAGCTCTTTTACCACCATTTTTACGAGCGAATGAACCAGGAAAAGTTATGACATCGTCTCCTATAGGAAAAAAAACCATCTTCCAGATTAAGTGTTTTGACTTTCACTTCATCAACGAAAAAAGAGACTTTAGTGTGGTCCACATAAACTCTATTGAGTAGATTCGACCTCCAAGCACTCAGACTCAATTAATATATTCCGAATATTAATGGAAAGAATACTTTCCCTACAGTAAAAGTTGTCTTAGTTTTTTGTACTTTTAGTTTAACATGTGAGTGGAGAGGAATCAAACTCTAAGATGTTGGTCGATCATATATGTGTCTTACAAAAACAAAATGTTCTCAAGTTGACATGTACCATATGAATTTAGCTGTGAATTAATGCCCATCTAGCCCCATTTTGAGTGATAAATGAAAGAAATTTTTAGAAATATATGATGTCATCCTTTTCATTAGTATAAATACCTTGTGTGAAATGAAACAAATGATTGAGTGTTATGCTCAAATTAGAAAATATCATGTTAAAGTTATTTTATCACACTAGATTCATTATAATAACCCACTATTTAGAAAAAATATCATGTTAAAGTTATTTTATCACACTAGATTCATTATAATAACCCACTATTTAAGAGTAAACAAGAGTAATTGCAATGTGTTGCACTTTTAGGGCTAATAATTAGGAAAATTATTTTAAATAGCAAAATTGTTGAAACTATTTACAAATATAACAAAATGTCACAGTCTATTAGTATGTCTATCAGTAATAGATGATAGTAGTCTATTAGTGTTTCTCACAAATAGATAATGACATTTTGCTATATTTGTAAATATTTTGGATCATTTTGGTGATTTGAAAACAACTCTAATAATTGAGTGTATAGCAACATTTAAAAAAAAAAAATACAACTATAACAAAATCTATTAGGGATAGACTCTATCACTAATAGTCTCCTATTAGTGATAGACTTCTATTAGCTATATAGTCTATCATTGATAGACTTTGAAAGCTTAATCTAAATTTTATTATATCTGTAAATTTTTTTGTATTGTACGATATCCGTTAATACTTTAGATTTAATTGATATATTTACGATTGGTCCATAAATAAATAAAAATATTAATATAGTAGGAGCAAATTTACCAAAAACATAGGGACAAAGAGCAAAAGGAGGCCCAATGGGCCCATTGAGCCCAGCATCGGCTTGGCATTAGGCCCATAAGTAAACCCGTTCATCTAACTGTTCGGCCGAGCTTCGTCCCGCCGCCGTACCTGGTTGTCGCCTGAGAGCCCTGAACAAGGAAAGCTTTCAAACGCCCGGCGGCCAGGTTGAAGTCAAAGGAGTGTTTACAGGAGCAGGTTGTAAAAGAATAGTGAACAACGTTTCTTGGGGAGCCTGTGATTTAGTGGCTTTTGGCGCTCAAAACGCCGTCTCCATCTTCTCTCCTAAGGTGTGTATCATATTAAGATCTACTTCCTCTTTCAATTTTCCACAACCGGAAAAATGCTGAACTTTACTTCCTTTTTGTTCTCCTTCATTTTCAAATTTCAGTCTGCACAAATTTTGACGACCCTTCCCGGTCACAACGCCTCTGTGAACTGCACTCATTGGCTTCCAAGTAACAAGTTTTTGTTTAGAGGTGAGTTGAAGTTTTTCCCATCGTCATCATGTTGAAATCAATGTGTGTAAACGTTTAACTTTCTCCCTGTTGTATCTTCGAATTATCTTCCAAAGGCTATATACACCTTGTAGCTTACTTGGGAAACAAGAACTAGCGTGTGGACCTTTTTTTATCCCTTCATTTATGAATTGTAATGGTCGTACCTTCTTGTCCTCAGCCAAGCATTTGCAGTGTCATTATCTGCTATCTGGTGACTCTGATGGTGCCATTCATTTATGGGAGTTGTCTCTTCTGGACCAGAAGGTAATACCTTTTCAAAGCTTCACTGGATTAATTACTCAATTAAGTTTGAAGGATGTTTTGTTGAGTTGGTAACCCAACTTCCCGCGTGATTTCTAATCAGTTGAATTTATTGGAGGAAGTATATGGAAGTGAAACATGTATGCAATGTGGAAGTATTTATGGGTGGATCTTTTTGATGTGATTGTATATATCTTATCGGGTTAATGCATTCATGTTCTAATATTCTAATGTTCTAATGAAACTTGTGTTTGTATAGTGGAGAAATGTTCTACAACTACCAAAATCACACAAGAAAGGCATCACATGTATTACTGCACACGTAATTTCTGAAATGGTGGCGATTGTTGCGTCTGCTTCTTCAGATGGTTCAATTTGTGTTTGGGAGGTTGCTTTTCCGTCTACCAAAGATGGTAAGAATTTTTTTTTTTTATGAAATGATGTCTGTTTTCTGCTACTGCCTATTATAGCTAACTAAACATATTCCGTAGTAAATGAAACTGGCCTATAAGATTGTTCAATTCATTGTTCCCCCTCTTCAGGATTTCATAATTGAGTATAAAAGTCATTACTTTTAGAAATTTTGCAATTATATTTATTTTCTCATTGTTGGCTTTTCCTGGTTTAAAAATTATTAGAAAATTATTAGAAGGGAGTGTGCTGCTGAACTATTGATTTTCTTAATGCTTACTTTTTTTTTAGTTAGGTGCTGGCATACATGAACACTGGTCACTGATTATGCTAGTCGGAACTTCCTCGTAATCTTTACACATTTATGTAATGGATATATATTATTATATAAACTTTCACCTTGACATGAAACATTAAGGCCTTTCTAAAATATATGCTCTATATCTTACTCTTTTAGGTGATTGTACATTGTTGTTGCTGGACTCGCTCATGGTTGGTTCAAAATCTATGGTGGCACTTTCATTAGCAGAATTGCCTGGAAATGTCAGTCATATGGTCCTGGCTATGGGAGGCTGGATATAAGATTCATCTGTATTGTGGGAAGAGAACTGGAGAGGTATCTATATCTAGTTTGTACATTATGAATTTTTATTCTACTTTCATGTCATGAGCTATAAGCCATTAAGGCCTTTCTAAAATATATGCTCTATATCTTACTCTTTTAGGTGATTGTACATTGTTGTTGCTGGACTCGCTCATGGTTGGTTCAAAATCTATGGTGGCACTTTCATTAGCAGAATTGCCTGGAAATGTCAGTCATATGGTCCTGGCTATGGGAGGCTTGGATAATAAGATTCATCTGTATTGTGGGAAGAGAACTGGAGAGGTATCTATATCTAGTTTGTACATTATGAATTTTTATTCTACTTTCATGTCATGAGCTATAAGCCACTTTGAGAAGCTTTTGTTTTTCCCCTTCTATGTATGCAGTTTGTTAAGGCATGTGAGCTCAAAGGACATACAGATTGGATTAGAAGTCTGGACTTCTCTTTGCCTATGGGGAAAAATGGAGAAGCAAACAGCATTATGCTTGTAAGTTCATCTCAGGACAAAGGAATACGCATATGGAAGATGGCTCTTCATGGTTCTTCAGCTGACAAAAATGGAGGATGCGAAAAAGAAGAAATAAGTTTAACATCTTATATACAAGGTCCTATATTTACTGCCGGACCATTAACTTATCAGGTGTCATTAGAATCACTTTTGATTGGACATGAGGATTGGGTATATTCGGTCCAATGGCAGCCGCCTTCAGCTTCAGAAACAGAAGGGGTTCCATGCTATCAATCTGAAAGCATCCTATCTGCATCTATGGACAAGACAATGATGATTTGGAAGCCTGAAAAGACTTCTGGGATCTGGATGAATGTGGTTACCGTTGGAGAGTTAAGTCATTGTGCTTTAGGGTTTTATGGTGGGCATTGGAGCCCCAATGGAGATTCAATTTTAGCACATGGTTATGGTGGGTCCTTCCATCTCTGGAAAAATGTTGGTATCAGTTCAGATAACTGGAAACCTCAAAAGGTTCCCTCAGGACATTTTGCTGCTGTCATGGATATTTCATGGGCCAGATCTGGTGATTATATTATTTCAGTCAGCCATGACCAGGTGAGGTGCAACTAATTTGGCTAATCTGCCTTGTCTTAACTCATTGTGTCGTTACCTTTATGAAAATTTTACTGACTGCCTTGTCTTATTCATTGTGTCATCTGAGTGTATTTTATAAACCTTAGTTTGTTTTTTTTTTCCATATCTCTAGCTAAGAAATAATTGTGAGATTTTCTGGCTCTGAAAAAAAAAAGAAGTTAAAATATGGTAAATGCACTCCTTTTCATTCATGGTTGAGACTTGTAGTTTTCTGTTAACTGTGTGAATTTTCAAGTAGGAGGAGTTCTGTCTTCCAATTTAACGTGATAGGCTAGGCAAAGGGTATGCCTGCATGAGAGTGAGAGGGGGAAAAACTTAGCTTCCGGTGGCCATGAGATGTATGGGACCCATGATAAATAGTTGGTTAGAGTGGTGGGGGGAAATCTTGGGTCGGGAGTATTTAGGCCTAGTTTTGGCTGAATAGGGGAGGCAAGGATCTCTGTAGTTTCCCTTGGCTATATACCGTTTCTATTTATAAATTAAAGGATCCTCTTGGAATAAAATAATATGAAGGGCAATGAGATATTTCTCTGTTACTTAATGTTGATGTTTTCTGATGTCAATGTTTGCAGACAACTCGGATTTTTGCTCCCTGGAAAAATGGAAGGGGAACTATCGTTGCTGTCAGCGGAGCGGAGCTCTAGAGTCTTTGAAGCTCCATTATCTTTTTTGAAGACATTGAGTCACGCCACACTGCAGAATTTTATGGCGACTGAAGATCACCTTGTGGATGTTCAGATTTTGGGTGCTAATATGTCCGCTCTTGGCCTTTCACAGAAACCTATTTATGTTCACTGTGAGTCTTTCTTCAATATTCCCCCATACTAGAATGTGTTCTTTTTTTTTTTTTTTGGATAAGAAACATTTCATTTTGGATAATTATGACTTTCAAGTTTAAAGCTTAGAATCTTTAGCCTAATACCATTTGAGGTCCACGGTATGATACTTAAGAGTTAGGGTTTCTTTTACCTTCAATATTCCGTTTTTTCACAGAGATCATTTGGAATGTAAAACCATTGCTTGATGGTGAAATTTCTAATTCAACTTGAAGCGGTAATATCTTGGTTAATTGCTACTGAGTCTTTGCAATCTTGTTTCTGTTATATTATCATAAAAAGTAACTATGGGGAAACTGATTATAGGATATTCATAGTTAAGTTTCTTTGCTCTAAGTATCGGCTTGTTGGTACTTAATTTATAAATAAATAATAAATAAAAAAAGAAAAGAAAAAAAGATTATGAGTATGTATATTTAAATGTTATGAGTTCTAACCAGTCATCTTTTTATGCAGCTGCTGATAAGACACCAGACAGGAGTGGAAATGAAGGTATTGACACCCTTGAAACCATTCCTGATGCAGTTCCTGTCGTTCTTTCTGAACCTCCCATTGAAGATCAATTGGCATGGCATACACTTTGGCCAGAGTCGCACAAACTTTATGGTCATGGGAATGAGCTATTTGCTCTATGTTGTGATCACAAGGGGAAGCTTGTTGCTTCATCCTGTAAGGTATATCACTTAATCAGTTCATCTATTTTTCACATTTATAGAAAATAAGTATCCATTTCTATTTAAATGTTAGTCACCCAAAAGATAATGTCTTTTGTTTCTTATCCTGCTTGAACAAAAAACAGTAGTTTTATAGATTTTGTATCTAGTGTTATTGTTGCTTTGCCTATTTATTTTTCTTTTTATTTGAGAGATGAATGCTTTATTACTGTATTATTAGAAAACATATATAGAGTTCTGATAAATTACAATCCAATAATGGGTTATATTACACACACCCACACACACACATACACATCACTATTTTGACTAAGAATGTAGTGGCAATTTAAAATTTTATTCTCAAGTAGCATAACTTCTGAAGTACTAATTTGGTTGCAAGACTTCAAGTTTAAAATTCATTACAGCTCTTGAAAAACATTTGTGAATTAGTCTAAAAAGAGTAGTAATTTGGATTCTGAATTATGATTGTGATATTGAAGAGGAGATTTTTGAGCAAATATTTCCATGCAAAGGAAGGACATAACTTCAGCATTTATATGTTAGTTCATACTTTAAACTATCTATAAATATAGGCACAAACGGCATCAGTAGCAGAAATATGGCTTTGGGAAGTTGGTTCATGGAAGGCAGTCAGTCGTTTGCAATCTCACAGCTTAACAATAACGCAAATGGAGTTTTCCCATGATGACAGTATGCTATTGGCAGTCTCAAGGGATCGCCAGTTTTCTGTTTTCAAAATCCAGAGAACAGGTACCTCGGACCTACTTACAATATGTGAAGATATGTACTCTTTTTGTTAACATTGTGAATCCTAATCTCCAGTAAGACAGTCTTGAAGCAAACAACAGTTCTTTGTTTCGGTCTGAGATAATTGCATAATGTACATTTTGGCGATGTGAAACGAGTAAGCTAGTAGCCCTCTGTGGTTTAAATGCTCTATGATACCACATACTTTGTAATGATTTGGTGTCTCTCTCTCTCTTGGAAACTAATAGTATTTTAGAAAAGAAGAAGACAAAGATGAAATTCCTTATGGTCAAATGGATTTACTATCAATTGGCGTGAATAAGTGCATATTGTTTACCAAAAGAATTGGACACAGTACAACCCTAAGAGGCCGGCATAGAATCTGACTAAGACAGGAAAGTCATCTAAGAGAGAAATGGAGCATCTGAAAATCCTTCAGTTCTTCATGTACTTAGGTTTCCAAAATATAGTGAAAACGGCACCAGTCCAAGTTGTTAGCCCTCCCTTCATAAGGTTGGCCTCATAAAACTTACCATACCCTTCCAAAGCTCCACCTTTTAGAATCCAATCTTTGATTCAGAGTCACCCTTCATCTTCTGAATCAAACCCACTACAACGAATTGGAAAAGTCACCTGGTCTCATGTGTAAGTGCTACACACCTGTCTTTTGTAGGAAGAATCCCCTAGTCAAGAGTGCATCATCGTCATGGTGGAATTTCTCTTTCTTTTAATATTTTCATCTTATTTCTAGAAATTCATGATTTTTGCCATCCTTATCCCATCTTTATTATTTTCTAGTTTGGCCAATGTTTGAAATTTATCTGGCCTTTTCATTTCCAGATCACCCTAATTCTTAACTGCTTTAGGAAATGTAGGTACTGAATCATACAAATTAATTGCTGCATTTCTCAGCACTTTCCCCCCTTTAATTAGTTATTACATTGCACAGAGAATTGCTTTTTGAAAGGGGAAAGAAAAAAGAGATATCGAGAGTGAGAACTGTAGTTTTTAATATAAATTATTTGCTGAATCCATTCAGGCTCTGATGAAACCCACCATGAGCTTATATCAAGGCAGGAGGCACACAGAAGAATCATATGGTCATGTTCTTGGAACCCACATGGTCATGAGTTTGCAACAGGCTCTAGAGATAAGACTGTGAAGATATGGGCTGTGACAGCTGAATCTTCAGTTAAGCAGCTAACAACTTTGTCACAGTTCAAATCTAGTGTCACCGCTTTATCGTGGGTCGGTCTTGATCCCACAAACAATGGATTCCTTGCAGTTGGAATGGAAAATGGCCTCCTTGAGTTGTGGAGTTTGTCTATCAAAAGAACAGATAATGTTTGCTCAAATGTAGTTGCTTCGGTCACTATACGCCTCGATCCATTTGTTTGCCATGTTTCCTCGGTCAACCGTTTGGCATGGAAGGAACCGGAGAAGATTGGTGAAGAATGCAGGAAGCTGCAACTTGCATCCTGTGGCGCTGACCACTGTGTTAGAGTGTTTGAGGTAAATGTTTCTGTATGAAAAGGAAAATACATTTGTATTATAGGTTGGAATATTGCATGTTTTTGTACAATATGGTCAGTTTCAATTTTGCCCCGACAGAAAGTAGCACTCACTTAACTTATTGCAGAAGTTAAAAAGTATACATTTTTTTCCCTCGTCTTTGGGCTGCTGATCTGTATATTTATTTCCATTTCCATTTCTAACATTTTTGGAGCAAATAATGGATTATACTATATAATTTTGAAATTGTTAAAATGGTGTATAGAATCATCATTAGTTACTCTAAATCAATTCAATATTTAATTTTATATTTTTTTAATGCAATTCTTCATACTATTAAAATTGATTTTGAATAATTAAAACATTTTTGTAATGATTTTAAAAATAACAAAAGTGATTTTAACAACTTCATAATCACTTTTAAACATGCCAATAGTTTCTTCACTTATAATCATCTTATGAATTGCTCCAAAATTGATACAATGTTTGTCAAACTCTCGTTAAAAGAATTGATCACATCACATTAATTACAAATATTAATTTTAAAATTGCTTCAAAACTAATGATTTTTTTCCTCTTTTTTTGAATTCAATAATTGTAAAAGTGGAAAATTCAACCGTCGATAGTAATTTATGTCTATATCCATTTAGTTAGGTAATCTTGTCAACTATAATAAATGTAGTCATGAATGATCTAAGCAGGGTTGATTTATTCAAATATACCTTTTTATATAAATGAATAGTCAGAATGAAATGTAAGAGCTTTACCAGTCGCCAAAGATATTGTGTTAAGAGCATTGTCTAAGAAGGTTGGCTTGGCCAATCGGAAAGAAGAAACTAAGTCCTTAAACAATTGATAGATAAACCAATTAAAATGATTATCGGTGCTTTTATGAGTCTAATATTGAGGCGAAGTCTTGTCCGCGCACATATTAACGCCCTTTTGAATAATGCTTTCTTACGTGGATCCTGCATTGCCTATATAGAATATTAGATTTATCATAGATAAGGACTGAAATGGAGAGAAGGGACCCTTTAAAAAATCCCAAAGTCAAATTTTTATCATTGTTCTTTGGTGGCTTTGAGTTCTATTGTATAATATACGCATATCAACTTGTGATGAGAAATTCAACAGTAGAAACCTTTGTAATAAGATTTCGTCTGATTTTAGACAAAAATTAGTGGAATTCCTAAATTCATTTTCGATTCTCACCAAACATGTCCTGCAAAAAGTGCCATTCTTTGTTCTTGGTCGCTTATGGGACATCTGAGTTGAAATTCGATTAGCCCCTTGATTCGATTTCAGCATCATTTCGCCAACTGCTTGAAGAAAATCTGCAGAAATTTCAAATTTTTGTTAATAATACGATCTATAATCAGTGTGCCTTAACCAAAATTCTGTATAGAAGTAAATTGTAAAGGAGATGAAAGGAGAAAATGATGACAATGCAAATCAGCGTCTTTAGGAAGCAAAGACAAGCATGATTAGCTAAGACCCACGTGGCAAACTTGATTATCTGAGTCATAAATTCTGTAACCTGTCCCCATCTCCAAAAACAAAAACAAACCTCGTACATATTGTAATAAAAGTTTCACCAAAAACTAAACCTGACATTTGTATATTATAAGACAATCCGGAAAGGAATCCAGCCACTGAAATATCAGATAATCACATGAAACTTATAGCATTTCAGCTACAGATGGCACATGCAAATTTAAGACTTCAAGATGTGAAAAGTTTCAAAGATGTAGTTAATACACTGCCAAATTCCCACCTGAATTAGCTGATAATCTCACCAAAAGCAAGACTTCAGTCCAATCATAATCTTCAAATGAGATCTTGCTAAAAAAATCAACTTTGATTGGATTCTGATATCATTTTAATGAAAAAACAAATAAAGAATAAATGACAATAGCGATGAGATGTTACAAGTTAGAATATGTGCATTAATTAGATTCCATACTTTACAGCTTGCGAATGCCGACAGGTACCTTGCACAGGGTATGAAGAAGGAAAGAACAGATTTGGGAAGGAAGTTGAACAGCTTTCACAGAACATAAAGCAGCCTCACAAAAACTTTATCACAAAAGAATGGAAGATATCAATGGAAACAAGTCAGTAGTGAGCACCCTTCTAAAGAGTGCTCAATACCAAGTCAAGAAAAACCTTAGTACTCCTTTCTTCAAAGGAATCCAAGACGATTGTGTGGTCCTCTCTGAAGAAGGTATCCATCTTCTTCATCATCTGATTATTGATAGGTTAACGGGGACGAACCATCAAGAGACCAGCACCATAAGGCATATGAACATTATCAATCAGCAGAGATTTGTATCAGCTACAACGAATGGTTTCAGCTCAGTGCTAGAATACATCAACATGAGCCATAGCCTTCCGAAGGATTCAAGCAAGCCACTGAACATGAACATTCATTCTTTGATGAGGTTGCTACAATTCAGGAACCTCCCCACGCTGAAAAGGAAACCTGTGATTCTTATTTGTTGTTCCACACTAAGTACAAGAGGTGCAAAATGATCAGCAACATTGAATCTGTTAACACAATCAGAGTAACAAAAGTATTCAGACAGAAGCGTCAAGGTGAAGGGACTATCTGCCAGGAAAGGATCATCTTTTGTTGAAGAAAACTGATGGAGAAACTTATGGTTGGTATGGATGTGGTTCCAATGGCTGGATGCTATGAGCAATTGACTGGCAGGGAGAGCCGAGTTACATAAGGAAATACTAGTACAGAAATAACAAATAAAACCAAGCATATCTGATTAGCAGAAATTATAAATGTAAGGGAAACAAAGAGATTGATGCAAAAACTCTTGCTAATTCTATAACACATTGACTGCACAAGCACACCATGTTTGAGTTCAGAACTTTTACAGTATAACTATAATCTCCAGACCACTTTTTCATTTTCTATGACAATAAACAAATAATATGCCACACGAACCAGAAGACAACAACAATACTTATTATCTTATCTCAGATACATGCACAAACCAATAGATACCAATAACAAGACCGACAATAAAATAGAAAATTGTAGGCAAAACCAAATACTTTATTCCAAAATTGTTTCTTCTTTCTGAACAGACTATAATGGTTGTGAAGTTCTCATCTGCTGCTTGATGTTGTCAGTGGGAAGCTGAGCAGAATTTTCAGGCAGCATTACAGCAGCTGCTGGCATGGCTTGGTACTGAGAAGGTGCTAGAGGCTGAGTATAGTAAATCTGAGAATGAGCAGGGTCCGAAAATTCATAGGCATAATTTGCAGTAGCGGATGTAGGTGCAACCGATTGGGATGGATGCTGAATATGAGAGTAACCCTGGTTGTAGCCAACATATTGTTGCTGATGCTGACTTGTGGGAACCTGAACTAACGACTGAGGAGCTGTAGTTGTCTGTTTGTATGCATTGGCAGCCATTTCAGTTTTGGCAATAGGGGCATTCCTCATGTGGTTGTAAGCTGCAGTCGTAACCAATGTTGGATTGGGAGGGGTTTGGGGCCGGCCAGGAGGAATAGCAGTGGCAGACTCGCTGATGGTAGATTGCTGTACTGGCAAATTGCCATAAGCTTGGCCCTGTCTAGCAGGTAGGTAGTAGACTGGATACTGCTGTTCCATCTGATGGGGATGATGATGGTGCTGAGGAGAATATACAGGGAAAAATGCTGGAATTTGAACTGCACCAGATGGGTGCTGGTGGATGTAGTGTGCGCCTGCATGTATGAATTGCTGTGGTTGAGGAGGGTGTTGCTGTTGTTGTTGCTGCTGTTGCTGTTGCTGTTGTTGCTGAAGTTGCTGGTGTTGATGCTGATCGTACTGAGAGTGTAACACATATCCTGATTCTTGGACCTGTTGTGGAATATGAACCCGAGCGTTCTGATCAGAAATATTGACTTTTGGATCTGCGGGACTGCCAGGAAGCCTAACGGCTGAAGAGGGGACTTGATGAACAACTTGTTCTTGATACATCACAGGTTTTGAGCGAGACATCGGATTGTTTAAACTACTATCACTGAAGAAACAAAATAAAACAGAAAGAAAATGCACAAACTCAGACTAACAACCAATTATCCCTCCAGAACAACCATCACAATCTTCTAATTGTTAATAGAAATTAAGCAGAATTAGTAATACCACAGAATGATAAAGAAAATCAAGCAATTAGTACCTTGACACAGAGTCCGGGGAAGGTATGTCAACAAGTCCACTGGATTTCTGCTGCAATTGGGGGGCCAGAGACTGTGGCTGAGGTGGTAGTGGTTTCCCGTATCCGACCGGCGCCCCGTGGTCCGATCTCTCGTCATCGGAGATCACCCGATTTGTATATTCTCCTACAACTACTCCGACAGCTGAGCTCACAGGAATTGCAGAGCCCGCCGCAGAAGCCACAATAGTTGTAGGTAAAGGAGGCGGCGAAGAGAGTGCCGTGAAAGCTTCATCTTGCAGCTTTTGACCAACACTCATCTGCGAAAATTGCTCCTCAATTCCCACCTTCTGATCTTGAACTCGTACTGCACCAGCACCAACCCCGCCGCTATTGCCGCTATCCTCCACATGAACCCGAATCGGCGGCAAATTCGCCAGAGAAGGCGAAGAAGAGGTAGACCCAAATGACGACGTCGTCTCGATCATCGGCGAATCGGGGACAGAATGAACATCCTGTTTTCCACCCTTACCATTTCCAAACGACCCAGGCTGAGAACCATCCGCCTCCCTCGGACCCGAATCGAGGTTGTTAACACCGACATCCTCATCAAGCCCTAGCAAGCAATTGACCGATGCAGAGTCAGAAAAACCTCTATTGAGCAAACCGGCACCATTCAAAGCATTCAGAAACCAGTCTTCGGAACTAGTCGAGCTCTCGAGAATTGGCCCGATCGACTGAGAAACATCCGGCTTAATCGGGAACAGGAACAACCTAAGTCGCGAGGGTTTTGCCGCAGGGTTAGACGAATTACTCGCCGTCCGATCATACTCATCAATCATATTCTCCAAATCCTCATCGGTAGTGACAGAAATGAGAGAATCCAAGTCCTCATTCGGAAGCTGATATTTCAGGGTAAACGGCCTACCATTGAGAAGCGTCTTCGACAAACGGGCAGTGAGGTCAGATAAAGACGTATGGCGGTCGACAACAACGATCCGAGTCTCACCACAGACATAGCATAGAGTCTTATCGTGAGGGCGAGGGACTATATGGCCGCCATAGCTGCACATAAGGCGGAGACGGCCGGCGAGAGGGCCGGGGGCGAGAGGCTCATCCCACGAGTCGGTGTTGCGAGACCTCGGAGAGGAGTCCAATGACTCCGGATAGTTGAGATGAGGCGACACCGCTGGCGGAAGAGGTTGAGTTAGGGGCGGAGGCGGCGGTTCCGTCATGGCGTGCGGCGGAGGAAGGGCGGAGTTGGAATTTGGGAGCAGAAAGCTAAGGGGAGAGAGAAAAGAAAACCCCAACTTTTGGTCTTTCTTAAAGAACACGGAGGACAGTAATTAAAAAAAAAATAATAATAAAATAAAATAAAATATATTAATAAAATCATTAACGCACTTTCCTGAATCCGATTGTGGTACAGTTAGAATAATGAACGGATTAGGGGAAAAAAAGGTAAAATAAAGCAATAATCAAGGGGGGTTGGGAGTAACAGTTACTTAGTTAGGGATGAGAGAGTAAAATAAATTCTAATATTTCCATCATTATTTGGGGCATGAAATGGGATTTCCATGTAAACAGAGGGACCAATTATGGAAATATTTGGGTGAACATGTTTTTTGTTTTACAGTGGTAAAAAGGGAAGGGTAAATGGGGGACAAAATAAAACCGGACCGGGTTCAAACGGAGATGACAGCTAAGCACACTGATTGGCTCCAGTTGGGCTGCATGGGAAGGTGTGTGGGCTGTAGCTGTTTGCTGGATCATCATTTTTTTCTTTTTTTCTTTTTTTCTTTTTTATGAATTTTTGCTTTTATTTTTTCCTTTTTGTCCTGTCAGCTATAGACCCTTTAGCTTTTTAAATATATTGTTGTTTATTACTTTGGTGGGATTTTTCCCTTTGTGGTATTTTGCAAAATAATCCTACCTGGAATGGTAAATTGGATTTCCAATCATATGATGGTTAGACTAAAATTCTTTTTGATCCCTTGCCATTTTTTGTTTTTCTTAATTCTATTATTTAATTTTAGTTTTTAAGTTATTGTTTAATCTTTATTTCTATTTATAAAAAATTGTTTTACTTATAGAGTTTAAAATAAGATTAAGGGTCTGTTTGAGAGTGATTTTAAAATGGCTAAAATCGTTTTTGTCATTTTTAAAATTACAGTAAAATATATTTTTAATCATTCAAAACTAATTTCGATGATTGAAAATTGCATTGAAAAGTGTAAAATTGAAAATTAAATTGATTTTGAGTGATTAAAGTATGTTTTTTTAATGATTTTAAAAATGACAAAATGAGGAAGGTTATGTCGATTAGCTAAGTTCACCTATTGGAAATTAATAGGTGCGCATAAGTTCGCTCGGACACTCACGTATATAAAAAAAACAAAAAAAATTAGAAAACAAGTCTTCAGTCCATTAAAGTACTTTTTAAAATCCATATATTGGTTAGTTAGATAACATACCTTGATTGAGATAACTTGTAACAATGTTTTTATGTTGATATTTTGGAATTTTAAATTTTTTTTCAAAATCTTATCAAATTTATCACACCCTTAAACTTTCAAAATTGAAAGATCACCAAAAGAAAAATTACCATAGTAAATATAACTCAATCGACATGGAGTATGTATCACCAATCAAAAAGTTAAATATTTAAATTGTTAAACTAAAATAATAATAATAACGTATGGTTTTGGAATATAAATTTTCTCCCCACAATGTAAATCTATGGCAAAAAAAAAAATTAAAAAAGCTCTAAAATAATTTATTTTTTTAGTACATGAATTTGTTAATTTAACATATTCAGTTAAGATTTGATATAAAACAATTATAATCAAGAGTTTTAATCCACTTATGTCTCTGTAGAAAAGTTCATTAAAAAAAATCAAGGTATTAAGTTTAAAGAACAAAAAAAAAATCAATAAGATAAGGGAAAAAGTGAAAGAAAAAAAACCAGAAATTAGCGATTAAAAAAAAGTAAATATTTTTAGATGGATTAACATATTAACATATTCGTGTGGGGTGGGGGGGTATATGGTTGAGACAAACAATACATTATAATTTACAAGTTTTAATTACATAATTATCTTCTCAGAAATTCCATAAATTTGATTTATTATTGTTTATTATGATTTCTTGTGACAAAAACAAAGACTTCAATTAGGACGATGTAAGATGAGGCTAACGCAGTCTCGGCCGCAATCTGGTGGCGCAATTTGCCCACTTCTTCAAATAAAAATATCAAATTAAAGGACGAAAAGAAAAGAAAAAAAAAACACACACACACTCACACGCAGCGCAACCAAGCCCAATGCCACGCGCCTCCTCATTGGCCATACTTGTGCGAAACTACATATATTACTCGCGCGTGTCGAGAATCAGCGCGTGGAATTCGAAGATGCTGTGCTGTAAAGCGACAAGGTTTTGCCAACTGCCAAGCCAATGTAAAATTACTTAATTAAGCCTCTTTTTTTTTCTTTTTAAATAAAATGGGAAAAATAGAGATTCTGATGCAGAAGGGAAATCAGGTGCATGTAGTGTACATACTTTTTTGGTGTGATTGACCTGCTCTCGCGCCACGTAAGACCGTGGAATTTCAAATCTGGCAGCTACTCCACCACCAATCCGGGATAAATTCTCTCAAATACTCTCATTTACCATTAATAAATGTAATTATTTTAGAGAACCACTTTATAGGATATGATTAAAGTTTATAATCAAAATTTGTAAAGATTTTTCGACTTTTCTCTACATCGTTGATTCGAGCTGATGTGGTGGATAAAATACTTAATATCTTATTATATATTTATGGAGTGATTCAAACTTCCAATTTTTTTTTTAAAAAAAAAACATATTTTTGAGTAAATAAGATACTTAATACTTTAATTGAGGTAGAAAGTAAATAATAATAATGGTAACTATTTTATAATTCTATTTTTATCGCTCAAATTCTTTATAATTATATTTTCTTTGAAAAATTTTCATTAAAAAAATGTGAAAATAGCAACAAAAAAAAAAATACACTAACAGATATTGATAGACTTCTATCAGCATTTATTCGTGATAGATTTCTATCACTTATAGATCCCAATAGACTTCTATATGTGTCTATCACAGCTATGTAAAATTTCACTATTTTGTGTAAATAGTTTTCTTTATTTTTCTATTTTTAACCGATATTGATAGACTTCTATCAGCATTTATTCGTGATAGATTTCTATCACTTGTAGATTCCAATAGACTTCTATCTGTGTCTATCATAGCTATGTAAAATTTCACTATTTTGTGTAAATAGTTTTCTTTATTTTTCTATTTTTAACAGATATTGATAGACTTCTATCAGCATTTATTCGTGATAGATTTCTATCACTTATAGATCCTAATAGACTTCTATCCGTGTCTATCAGAGCTATGTAAAATTTCACTATTTTGTGTAAATAGTTTTCTTTATTTTTCTATTTTTAAACATTTTTTTTTCTTTTAGTATCGTTGTTCAATTTCTTTCATAAATTTTCATTTTTTTATTGTTGTTGTTCAACATCGTGCAAATTCAATATGTGACTAAAAAAATAAAATTGATTAAGTTTAGCTACTCACTTTTCTTCCTCCTTTACTTTTATTTCTATTTTTACTTTTATAAAGCTACTTCCATTTTTTTTTAAGAGAAGCTACTTTCAATTTGAATTTGACTTCTCAAAATTTTTTTTCTTTTCCAAAGGTTGACTTTGAAGATGTTGATCTTTTTTTATTTAAATATAATATTACATTTATGTGATTTTTTACAACATTACATTTATGATGTTTTTACACCTAAATGAGGTAGAAATGTAAAATTAACGTTCGCATACATTCTACAGTTTAATGATGATATATTGATTATGTGATTAATTAGTTTAAATGACGAAAATAAAATTCTTTCTTTTATTTAATAAAATAACAATTAAAGGTTTGATACATATAAGGCCAACTTACCATAAGTCCTTACAACAATCTATTATCTATTAATAATAGAGTAGAAGCAATATGGAAAATTAGAACATTATTAATAACTATAACGAAATTTTAGATAGATGAATTGTGTAACAAGAGTGATCTATAGCACAACAAAATAAAAATTTGACTATTTATTGGGCTCACTATCACTATGACAAAGTTGAAGAATACAATTCTAAATTGATTTGGCTCCGTAGCATTATATGATCATGTTTAATAAATTCTACCTTGCGTATTCAAATGAGAGAAAACTGAACTTTGATTGATCAGGTTGGTTCAAGTTAGACTTGTCAAACAAAAATGATCTAATTAATCGTTCAAGTTCAACAAGCTCGACTCAAATTCAAATAAGACTAATAAAAAAAGTATTAGAGATGTTAAGGTGTCGCCATCAAATTCAAAAAAATAATTTACATATACTTGTCATGTTTCTCTTTTTCCGCCATCAAAATTCAAACAAATAATTTACATATACTTGTCCTGTTTCTCTTTTTCTTTCACCAACAAATAAGATTCTTGAAATTAAAATAATAGAAGTATCTAATTTAATTATAAGCTCATTTCATTAATGTAGAATTAGACAATAATTAAAAATGATCAAAACTGAACCCTTCTTTTAATTTTTAAAATTTAAATGTGGAAGATCCAATTTGTTGTTTAATAAATAATCGAACAATTGTAAAATAATGTAAAAAAGGGAAAAAAAAAAATAAATTGGTTCTCTTTGGAACCTTAGAGGGCCAATTAAATTGCACCAATTTTGAAAAGGTCCTCTTAAAATGGACCCCACTACAAATTATTTTTGCTTCAAAGCATTATTATTTCCATTAAATGTACCATCTAAATTTGTTCAGAAAGTATTATAGGAAAAGAAAAAAAAACAATAATAAGAGAGAGGGAAAAAAAATGCTTTCAATTAAAGGGAGGATGGAAGCCTTAATGCATGAGCTTTGGGCGTTATTCGAATCATAACGGTCAAATTTTTTACCCTTTTTTCCTGACGATGAATGTCCGTTATTTTTTTGGTTTTTGGTTCTTTTTTTCTTTATTTTTTTTAGTTTTTAATCATATTTCTTTTAAAATATATATATATATATTTTTTACTTTTAAATTAAAATATATAGATGGCAACCAAAGTAAGAATGTGGATGTATCTTTAACCTCAGTCCTACGATACAAAAGAATTTTCCTTTCTACAATCTGTTTATTGGTATATTATATTACAAGAGAATTGTCTATAATTTTATGGAAATGTACGATAGACGACATCAAGTATTGGGGAGTAACAAACATCTTCCGACATTGAACATTCATATAACCATAAATCATATAGATTGTTCTTGTTTGAATAGACCCAAAAGAATTTCAACGAAATGACGACTATTTCTTGAATTAGTTTTAAAGGAATAAAATGTACGTAAAAAAAGTGAAGCTAAAGAATTTTCAAATTATTACATTTTTCGTTCTTTGTCTATAATTGATGGGCTAATGTAATTTGGATCTTCGGTTTCTAACTCAATCCTAATCAAATAAAAAATTTCTCACTAAACTCAACCGTTTCAAGTCTTTTATAGAAGTGTCTAGATTGCACAAAATAGGAATTAAAATGTATACTATATTAAAAGTATGGTGGATTCTTATTTAAAAAAATTATAATAAAGATTTCTATAAAAAAAAATAGAATTTAAAGATGAGAAATTAAACTATAGGTAGGGGTAGAGCAATAATTCGTTATTGACTTCATCAAATTATTGGATACGTTTAAATTATAAACACTATCCTTAGTTGGTTTGAGTTGTAGGATTGCATCTAATTAAATCCATTCTCATTTTCTAATTGATAGGTTAGTGGGTTTTGTTAGCTCAAACAAGGGCAATATTATTCACCTTTTTAAGTTCCATCTCTTGGCTTTTTCTTCCACACTCTTCAAAAGGTTTTTCTTTTTTCATTTTTTTTTTGTGTATATTTAATAAACTTCAACAATTTTTTTATCAACTATCATATATATTTTTTAAAAAAACATTGTTGTCTCATATTCAAAACCAGATTCTTTTACATATTTTAGCGTAAGAATCAAACAATATCAATAATGTAGTCTTTTATTTATACGATAAGATCAACAAAACTTTAAAATGGGTTCGATATAACCACATCAAACTATACAAACCTAACTCGAAACGTGGATCGAGCAAATTTAATAGGGAATTGAATGAAATGAGTTGAGTTTGTAGGTATATAGGGAAGCATCTTGAGTATGAAAGGGTAGTATTGGTCTTTGTCCTCTTTCTCTTTTATGAGATAAGATGAAGATGGAGTCTTCATTATTCACTCTTTGTAGCAACCCTCCATTTGATGACATGATGCTGACACGACACTTTTTGTCTTTCCCTCTCTCTCCATTTTCCCCCTAAAATAAAACATCACAAATCTTCTTCTTTTTTCTCATTCCTCAATTCAACTTCTCAACTTCTATTGTATAGGTTGTCGAATGAAGGAATTGAACCTTCAACCTTAAAAGATAAAGTATTTGTCAATACCACTCACCTAAACTCATTTTGGCCTTAAAAATAAGAATTTAGTGCTTATCATTTAATAAAACTTTATAAATAATTTATGTGGTCTTGATAAAATCTCATGCGAACTATTCATGAAGACCCTATCAAATTATAAAAACTAAATTCTAACTTTTCCAAATCATAGAGAACTATATATATATTAGAGAAATATTTAGGTGATGGGTTGCACCTATCTTTGACAACTCTTTATGATGATTGGATTAGTATAGATAAGATATATCGTCTTGAAAAAAAAGGGTCCTAGGTGTTCCTTATTTTTTTTGTTTTAAATTTTAATAATGAAAACATAAATGATAATGATAAATATGAACTTGGGCTTGAAATAAATTTAAATTAATTGAGCATTGTGAGTTACGTTTACCCATAGTAATTACTGTGGTTTTGAGAATTCTTTTTAGTTCAACCATTGTTGGTGGAGATGGTAACCTGGTAGTTTTAGATTAATTGAATTGAAAATTTTTCAATATTATAATATTGTCCATGTTTATAATATTGATGTCGACAAAAATATCGAAATCTTAATTTTACAAAAATATCGAAAAAAGGTTGTTATCGATAAATATTATTGAAAATATACATACATATATAAATAAATAAATATTTTATGATTTTTAAATAAGTTAAAATGATTATTATTTTTATTGATATTTATATTAATGACATTTTATTGCTTATTTTGTTCTATTCCGTGAATACGATATAACGAAAATGTGGACTAATCATCTCTCGTATCGATGCTGAACATGTGGAAATGTATAAATAATGAGATGTTGACAGAAATTTAATAATTGTATCAATTTAAGCTCTGAACTTTAGGGTTGTATCAATTTAAACTCCAAAGTAATTCAGTGCTTAAATTGATACAATTATTAGTTTAGGATTTAAATTGATATACAACCCCAAAAGTTCAGAGTATAAATTGATATTTATCCTTAAAATTATTATTAGATTCACCAATAAAACAATAATTTTATGGTCATGTCAACCGTAAATTAGATAATTGAGGTCTTGTTTGATAACATTTTGATTTTTGGTTATTTGAAAATTACGCTTATCAACACTAATTTTACATATATTGATTTTTTTCCTTTATCGTCTAAAAAAAATATCCAAACCAAAATTTGAAAACTAAAAAAAAAAAAGTTCGTAAAAACATATTTTTGTTTTTAAATTTTTGCTAATCATTGAAGGTTTTTTTTCTAACAAGAATAATTCAAAGTCTTACTTAGAAAAGATGAAAACACAAAAAGAAATGGTGAGAAAACCAACATAATTTTCAAAAACAAAAAACTAAGGCACCCTTTGGTCACCATTTGATTTTTTTTTTTAAAAAAAATTAAGCATATAAAACTTCTTCCATCTATTGGTTTATCCATGTTTTCTTGTATAGATTGTTTACAAAATCAAAACTAAAATTTGAAAATTAAAAAAAAAAATTCAAAAACTTATTTTTATTTTTAGAAATAGACCAATTAGAATCCAAATATTTACATAGAAAATGTGAAAACCATGAGTAAGAAATTGTGAGAAAATAAACACAATTTACAATAATAAAAAATAAAAAACAAAATGGTTATCAAACGAAACTTAAATTGATTATAACAAAAAGTCTTTTAAGATACCCAATTTTCATTAACAAAATATGGTACAATGAATTGAAACTTTCATTTATTCCATCACTCCACAATTAAATTTAAAGTTACTCATGAGAAGAAAGAATCTGTAAATGGATTTTACTTCAAACCCATAAATGAGAAGAATTAGTATATAAGGGATATTCTTGAGGCAAAAAAGTAACACAAACATCAAAGCAAAGAGATTCTTGATATTGGAAAATGAGCAAAGCAAAGATTTTTGAAGAAGGTAAAGAGACAATATAATGAAAAGGAAAGAAGGATTGAGGGGAAATTGAGAACACATTTAATAATTTGGAAGCACTTTAAGCAACAGTTTGTCAAAGTGCTTAAGGAAATTTGCATGCTTTACGGCTCCTCCCAACTTCCCCTCAAAGTTTATACAAATACAACACAAACACACACCCACTTGCCTTTCTAAATTCTAAACCCATTTTCACACACACAAACAAAAAAAGAATCCTATCCATTCCATTCTTTTTCATTTTTGTCATTTCTTCTTCTCACATTTAACTTGG
The DNA here is from genome assembly GCA_002890555.2 of Lagenaria siceraria. NCBI lineage: Eukaryota > Viridiplantae > Streptophyta > Magnoliopsida > Cucurbitales > Cucurbitaceae > Lagenaria > Lagenaria siceraria. The sequence goes on from CM016484.1 coordinate 27,591,135, forward strand.
GACTCAACAACAGAATTCATTGTTCTAAACAGTGAATTTGGACATACTTTTTTCATTCATCTCCATCTCGAAAAAACTGTTATTGTTGATTCAATCGATGATTTTGTTAAGTAGTGAAGTTCTTATCATGTCATTGTCTGGCTATTTGATGTATGGTACTAAAAATCGTCAATCATATTGTCGTAGCATCTTTCATTCAAGAAAATGCAATACATGAATATGTTTCTAAAATTTAGAAGGAAAATTTTAATAGTTAACAAAAAGTTGTTATTACGAAAAACAAAAAGAATATATTAGCAACAAATTTAAAGTATATGGACAAAAATTAAACAAGTCCCAAGTACAAAGATTAAAATGGTATATTTTAGAAAAAATTTCACCGATAGAAAAAATATCAAACTATTTACATAAAATAACAAAAAAAAAATACTAATAGACATTAATAGACTTCTATCAGCATCTATTAGTGATAGACTTCTATCATTTTTATCACTGATAGACTTTGATAGACTTTTATCACCGTCTATTATAACTATCTAAAAATTTTGCTATTTTGTGTAAATAGTTTTCCTTATTTTTCTATTTTTAAAAATCTCCTTATATTTTAACAATAATTTTTTTTAGCAAGTAGTGAAGAAATTTAGTCAAAGACACAAAATTTACCTCTTTTGCTTTGATGATTAATGTTCAATTTATTGGGTTTTGAGATAGATCCAATTTTTTGAACTCCTGGTAATTTTGGCCCACTGACCCAGTTTTGGCTTTTGAAAGAAAGGGAGAAAATGTCCATTGTGGTAAGGTAAATATATATATATATATATTTTTACTTTTTTTCTTCTTCTTCTCTTGATATGCCATTGAAAATGCCCCAATTCAAAATTTATTTTGAGAAGCAAGCAACTTCAATTACAAAATTATTTCCCCCCAAATTTCAAGTAAAATTAAAAATAAAATATCATTGCCTTTATATTATGAAAAATTACTAGGAAAAAAATATTGTATTCATAACTATTGTCAATACTGGATTATAAAAATTTGTTAAGGACGAGATGTAATTGAATAAATTTATAAAAAAATAGCAAAATCGAATCCAACTAAAAAATAAATGTCAATGAGGATTTTTTTATAATTTTTTTTCCCTCATAAACCTTTTCTTTTAAAATTTCTTGACCTATTGATTAGGTATAGAGGTTGGAATAATAAAGAAGATGACCTAACTTAAATAATGACACCTATTTTGTATGGATTAGAGAACCTTATCTTATGACTTTGGTTTAGTATATTCATAATTGTTCTTCTGTTTGAAGGCTTGAAAAGGAAGTGTTATTAAATTATAATATCTTTTTTATGTCAAAAATATATAAAATAGTTGGCATAACTTGTTAGAAACATTTGAAGTTTAAAATAATGTAACTATATAAATAATAATTAAAAAAAAAAAACCTATAAAGTTGCATCTAATTATAATTGTGATTATCAATATTGCTAGAACTGGGACAAAATAGGCCACGTATGGAGCTCAACTTGTATTTGTTTTAAAGAGCAAGATAGGGTATTATAGGTTTATATAGGATGCACGACATAAAAATTTAAAATATTACAATTTTGGACCAATCACAAATTGTCACGTCATTTACCAAATTAATGGCGAAATTATAAAATAATTAAATTTGGGACTAATTAAATGTTACACGTGTCCTGAATTGAAATTGAAGACGAAAATTAACAAATCCCGATGGTGCCACGTAGTTTCCGTCCTCATTGTTGGATCAAATGAATTATTTATTGTTCAATTAATTATTAATATTTGGGCTAAATTTTAATTAAGTCCAAAGATAGACTTAATTTGGCCCAAAGGCCCAAATCCAATTAGTTGGGCCCAATTGGCCAGGTCCATGGACCAATCAAGCCCAAGCCCACGAAAGCCCACATGAGAACTCTATAAATAGAGAGGTTCTCTTCATTTACAAGGTTCAGAAAATTTACGTTCAGAGAGCCTAGAGAGAATTCTCCATAAAGACTCCCTAACTCCTGAAACCATAAGACTCCCTAACTCCTGAAGTTGAAACTGAAGTTGTTTGGAACACATACATTCCTGACTCCAACTTCGCTCCGCTTCCCTACCTACATTCCTCCAAGACTCCAACTTCGCTCCGCTTCCCCAACTTCGCTCCGCTTCCCTACCTACATTCCTCCAAGACTCCAACTTCGCTCCGCTTCCCTACATCAAGCGCACGCGTACACACCGCTTCATATATCAAGCGCACGCGCAAGGTTCAAAAAATTTTACACTCAGAGAGCCTAGAGAGAATTCTCCCTACAATCAAAAGACTCCCTAACTCCTGAAGTTGAACCACACTTGAAGTTGCTTGGAACACATACGTTCCTCCAAGACCCCAACTTCACATACATTCACGCGCTCCGCATCATATATTAAGCGCACGCGCAGGGTTCAGGAAATTTATACTCAGAGAGCCTAGAGAGAATTCTCCCGACAATCAGAAAACTCCTGACTCCTGAAGCTGAACCATACTTGGAGACTGAAGTTGCTTGGAACATATACGTTCCTCCAAGACTCCAACTTCACATACATCGAACATATACGTTCCTCCAAGACTCCAACTTCACATACATCCACACGCTCCGCTTCCCTACATCAAGCGCACGCGTACAGTTGAGAGAGAATTAGAGGATCAAGTACTAGAGATCGAACCACATCTGCATCAAATTTACATAAACACAAGTTCAACTCCACGAAACACGTTTCTCCGGAAACCTCGTGCGAACAATTACAGTTGTATAAAAAAAATCTATATTATTACTATTTGTTTTCAATTTTGTACTTCATAATTAAAAATAATGAGACATTCACTAAGTAATATTATTAATTAAGACTTAAAAGAATATTAGTCCATGTTTGTGAGTGATTTTAAAATCATCAAAACTATTTTTGTCGTTTTTAAAATCACTCTAAAATACATTTTTCATTCAAAATCAATTTAATATTAAATTTATACTTTTAAATATAATTTTTTTATTATCAAAATTATTTTTGATGGATTAAAAATATGATTCAGAGTAATTTTAACTATATTAAAATCACTTTTAAACTAGATAAATCATATAGAGATTCACAACAATCTATTTGAAAATTAAAAGTGCGTTTGATTTAACTTTTCAAGTGTTACATTTTAAAAATAAGTCATTTAAAAAAATGAAGTATTTTACGTTCATTTAAAATAACTTTTAAAACATTTTTACAGTATATTTTAAATAATTTTTATTAAAAAAAATAATGTATAAATTCGAAAAACTCTGATTTTAATTACATTATGATGACAAGACATATGGTTCTTATATATTTTAATGGAAAATTGATAAGACAGGTGAAAGTCAGTTTATAAGGTTCAAATAAAAATAATGAAGATTCTGACATTTCACCTTAAAATAACTTTGCCATTAATATTAATACTTTTTTTTTTTAATTTGTATTATTTAAATAATAAGTTTGTCTGTTGATTTTTTCTTCACTTTTCAATTTTATTTTGAAATTCTAGTTAAAATTTTAAACTTTGTGTTTTTAAAAGTTAAGAGTTTGCTTAATCAGTTTTTTTTTTTTTTTTTTTAATTTTTGAAATATAATTTCAAAATATTTCTAAAGTTCAAAAACACACAAAAATCAATAGATTTATAAGGCTATTTATAGATTTTAAATTTTAGTTAATATTCATAAAAATAAAGGTTAAAATGTTGGTGAAAGAAAATTATTTGTAAAGTAATTTCTACTCTAATTAATATTAAACAAGATTTATTGGGGAAATGGTAATGTTATTAAGAAATGAAATATTGAATTAGTTGAAAAGGTAAAATTATTGATCACTAAACCTTGTTGTATGAGATAATTAACATGGACCCCACCAATCTGAATATTTGATGATGGGGATAATTCACCACTTGAAAAATATCTTGCAAGTGGCCTTTCTCATATATCACTTTTCAATCATAGTCAATATCTATCTTAATTCCTATCTAGACATTATTGGATGATGGTAATTAATAGAGTAAGCATCACACTCTTTGTCATAGTTTTTTAATATATTAAGAAAGTTTTTATTGAGAAATTTTCATAAATAGAAAAAATATCAAACTATCTACAGAAATAGTAAAAAAATACTGATAGACAAGGATAGACTTCTATCATTTCTATTAATGATAGACTTCTATCAGCGTTTATCATAACTATCTAAAAAATTTGTTATTTTATGTAAATAATTTCTCTTATTTTTCTATTTTTAAAAATTCTTCATCTTTAAATTTCAAGTATTATGTCTTCATCACTCAATTTTACTCTCATTTATTTCAATTCTAAACATAACACTTAAAAAAATAATAACAATTATCGTGTTATATACATATAATTTTAAGTATTCGTCCATAAAAATATATTATTAATTATATAAATGTACAATACATGTGTCAGATTTATAAGATACTTCATCAAATTCAACAATAGAGAACTAAAATAGCTTTATACAAGATTTAGAAACTAAAATGTCATGTTTGAAGGCTCCATTGTTTCTATGGAGACATATAAACTAAATTAGAATATGCTTAAAAACTCAATGGTTATGATAAAAAAAAAATTAAAAAGTATTTTTGAATCATTTGATTTGAAGCATACACGATATAGTTTTTTTAATTCAAATTTAGTCCTCGCACTTTAAGATTTATTCTATTTTAATCCGTGTAATTTTGGTCTTAAAAATTTCAATAAATTTTAAAAGTAGTCTTCAAGGTTAGTTTTGAATTTCTTCCAATATAACTAAATAAATAATAATAATAATAATAATAATAATAATAAATTTTATTATATTTGTTAAAAAATAATATACTTTAAAATTTTAAGAGGAATGATTCTTAATTACTAATTTTTTTGGGACATTTAACTCTAAAATTATTTTAAAAGCCATTGGAATCGAAACTTGAAAATATTAAAGTAAAAAGGAGATTCAAAATAATAGGAACCAATATGATATTTTAATTTCTCTCATAGTTTTATTAACGTAAAACCATTTTTTTTTTAAAAAAAAAGATTTCATTTTCAGGTTAGGGGATGAAATAAAAGATGAACAAATATGAATCCATAAAAATTCCAATGGGAAGGTGAGAAGTTTTGATGAGACAGTTGAATTGTGAAGAAGAGTGTTTGGGTGTGCATCTTTTCCCACCCTAAACCCAAACAATTATAATCCTTAACTCTCATTGGTCCGTTTCCATCCTTAACTGACCGAATCGTGTGAATCTCAACAGGCCCAACTCCCAAGCCCATAACACAGGTTAAATTACAAATTTACTTTTAAAAATCTCTACCATATATTTTAAAATTTAAATTTGTGTCTAACCCGTTATTAAATTTTTACTTTTGTAACTAATAAGTCATTGTCAAATTCAAACTCATTGTTAAATTCAAACTTTTTATAAATTAATTAATTTATTAAATATAAATTTGAATTTTATTAACTTTCAAAAAATAAAAAAACTTTTCAAAAACAGCTTTTTTTTAACTTTCAAAATTTGACTTGATTTTTGAAACATGGATAAAATATAGATAAAAAAGCAAGACGATTAGGAGTGAGAGAGGAGTTTGTAGGCTTAATTTTCAAAAAGTAAAAATAAAAAATCAAATGGTTACCAATCAGAACCTTTTAACTTTAAATTGTGTATTCAATAAATTTGTAAATTTTAAAAAATTAGAAAGCTCGAGTATTAAATTTGATATTTTGAAAGTTAGAGACAATATGAACTTCAAAGTTGACTAAATTTATAATATGACATCATTATAAATACTACCAAAGAAAAGTAAAACATACTTTAATAGATAATTATTTTAGTCTTTCTCAGCTAAACTTCAATTTAATAATTTATTAATAGCCATTATCTTTTCACAATTATGAGTATATATCGAATTATCAACTTTTAAAATAGTAATGGAGTTGTTTTTGAATTGAAAATTATTGATTATTAATCAATGGTTATAATATACAATTAACTTTTTGTTATTGAAAACAGTAATGAGTAAGGAAAAACTTAAAGTTTCAAATGTTATATCTATGACTTCTTTTTACAAATTACTACATTGATTGTGTTATTTTTTATACAATTATAAATTTAAAAATTAGTTTTTTTTTACTGGACAATTGTCTAGTTGAAAAAAAAATAGATGTATTATCTAAATTTTTCTCATTATGATTTTATACGGTAAAATGTAAGAGTAATTTGTTTTTAACTTTTTTTTTTCTTTAATTTGTTTTTAACTTAAAAGAAAAGTAAAAAGCAATTATTTCAATGGATTGGGAAAGGTCATCAAGAATAATTTCAACCATGTTAGAAAAAAAAAGAAACTAAAAAACATAATTTCACATTCAACGATTTATTATTATTATTTTGTTAGTATAATAGGAGGTGAGAAATTCAAACCATAGACTTCATAGTCGCTAATACATCTTAGATACCAGTTAAGTTAAGCTCACTTTAACTTACATCAAATGATTTAGAAGGTGTAGAATAATAAAAGTTAATTTAAATATAGCTTAGTATATAAAATACAAATTATTGCCTAAAAAATTAAATGTTGATTGTTCGATTTTCCACCATACAATTGTTAAACTAAAAAAAAACTAGAAATTATAATTTCAGAAAATAAATATCTCTATTCTACATATGATATTAAATCTCACATGTTGGATTTTTCACATTTTCATAAATACTACATTAAAATGAGAGGTCAACTAACATTTTAATTATATAGTAAAAAATTAATAAAAAATAAAAATAATTAACAAAATGTTATTAATATAAATAATAAAATTCGAGTGCGTGATTCAAACCATAAACCTCCTAGATGTTTTTTAAAAAATTGTTTTATAATTTTTTGAAAATATCTATGTACTCCACATTTTATCAATTTGTTTTTATTACATTGAAATTGCAAACCTTGGTTTCTCCTTCCGAACCCGCCAGGAAGCTCTGTAGAAGACATGAAGAATCGCTACCAATACGCGTAGACGAACATTCAAAACTCCCAATTAATGAGGGGTCTCATAAAAGTCAACGACTTGAACACTTCAAACTCGTCGCTTCTATTACTAATATCCCATTCATTCCATTCACCAACAAACAGTTAATCGCCGTTATTCTCAGTCCAACGGCGTCGTCTCCGTCGTCAACCGTCGCCTCGCCCCTCTCTGTTTCACTATTCCATTTCGATTTCACCAACAATTCATTTATTTTTCTTCCTTTCTTTAAGGTAATTAAGAAGCTTCCTACTTTTTCTTCATTTCCTGTTTCCAATTTGATTTTCACATCCTCTTTTCATTCCCATTGGAGATTCTACATTTTTTTCTCTCCCCAAGGAGAAAAAAAGAGAAGTCTTGTCAAAATCTCTGATATTTTATAGACTCTGCCACTAATTAAACCACAATTCAGTGAATCACATCTCTGTTCATCAATGGCGTGGTGGAAGAATTTTCTTTCTTTCTTTTCTTTCCGCAGTTCCTCAAGTAGATTTCAGGTCTGTCCTTTCTCTAATAATTTCAAAAGGGTAATTTTCTTTTGCAAAAACTAGTTGAATTTTGCCTTTAATTCTTTCTTTTTTTGGACAGTTCTTTCAGGAATTAGATCCTGCAGCACATACAATAAAATCCCATGGAGCCAAAGTTGCAAAGAATCATTTACATGACTGGTTGATTCTTCTCCTTCTTGTTGTTATTGAAGTGATTTTAGTGGTAATTCATCCATTTTATCGCTATGTGGGAAAGGATATGATGACAGACCTTAAGTATCCCTTTAAAGATAATACAGTGCCTGTTTGGTCTGTTCCTGTAAGTTTTTCATGTCTTTCATGTCAATCACTTTAACTTTTGCAGCCAAAAAAGATTGATTTTTTCTCTGTTTTAAACAGAATTGGTTTCTGTTACATCCCTAAATCATAACATCTTTATTTATTTATTTCTACAGTTGTATGCTGTTATACTGCCTATTTTGATATTCTTGATCATCTACATACGGCGGAGAGACGTTTATGATTTGCACCATGCCGTTTTAGGTACTGTTTTTAGACAAACAAAGACAAGTTATAGCTTGTTTGGAATGAATTTCTAAGTGCTCTTGTTTCACTGATGGTCTGTGTTCGTTTATTCTTATGAATAGGCCTCTTATTTTCTGTATTGATCACTGCTATCATCACTGATGCCATTAAAAACGGTGTCGGTCGCCCTCGGCCGAACTTCTTTTGGCGTTGTTTTCCCAATGGAATAGAGGTACTAAACATTAAACAACCATTTTGTCCAAATTTATGATACTTCCTTAGCCTTAAGAGCTTGAAACAAAACATATATTCTTAGAGCTAGCCTTATAAAAGCGTGTCGATTTTTCTTATCGATTTAGGCATACGATCGAACGGGAAATGTGATATGTAATGGAAAAGAGAGCGAAATAAGGGAAGGACACAAGAGTTTCCCAAGTGGCCATACTTCATGTAAGCTGCAAAATACTTTGTTAATTTGATACTGAAGGAAATGGTTAGTGATATGATTTGATTAAGACATAAATTTTTGTTTTCTTTTCTTGTTTTTGTAGGGTCATTTGCAGGCTTAGGATTTCTTGCCTTTTACCTATCTGGAAAAATGCAAGCATTTGATAGGAAAGGACATGTTGCAAAATTATGCCTTGTGTTTCTCCCTTTGCTTGGTGCTGCACTTGTGGGAGTTTCTAGAGTTGATGATTATTGGCACCATTGGCAAGATGTTTTTGCTGGAGCTATTATAGGTTTGTGCCAAACATTTCAAACAATTGATTTACAGTAATGAGTTTAAGGATTTTTTATGTGTTATTGTGAATTTTAATGATTGTTTTTGTACTGTTTTTTTTTTTTTTTCTTATGACAGGATTGGTTGTTTCAGCCTTTTGCTACCTTCAATTCTTCCCTCCTCCCTACAATCACAACGGTAATAATTAAGTGCTTAAAAATACTTTTTTGGTAGTACTCGAAAAGTCATTCTAAATCATGAAAATTGCATTTAAGAGTATAAAATTAAATATTAAGTGATTAAAAGCATGTTTCGAAATTAGAAAGTGGTTATAAAATTAGAAAATGACAAAAGTGATTTTAACAATTTCAGAATCACTCCCAAACGTGTCATCTTTTGAACTTTTAAGATTTTGGCAAAGATAAGGATTTAAACCTCCCACTTCAAGAAAATAAATATATGTCAATTACTGCTAAATTATAGTCATGGTAGCTTCTTTTAGGTGGTTTAGATTTTAGGGCTTCATTGAGATTTTATCCGAATTCCATACTTGGTTTCTAAATCTACTCAATCAAGTGATTTTCTACTTTGTGAAGGGAAAAAACACTAATAGACATTGATAGACTTCTATTAGCATCTATTAATGATAGACTTTTATCAGCGTCCATCATAACTATCTAAAAATTTTACTATTTTGTGTAAATAATTTTTCTTATTTTTCTATTTTTAAAAATTCTCCTTTAATGAATTTATTTTCTAAAGTATTAATATTATTCTTATCGTATTGATTATGTGACCCAGAAGTGAAAGTTTCAAAAATGTCATTTAAATTTTTTCAATACTTTTAGATTTAGAAACAACGACTACCACACACATTCAAAAAGTCGTAAAAATATAATGTACAACTCTACTTTTCCATTAAATCTCTTATTTTAGATCACCAACACCAAACACACTTTTAGTTGTTGGTCACAAGCAAATTTTGACATTTATCACTAATAAAGAGTGGAATTGAAAAATATTAAAAAGTAAGGAAAACTTGATGAAAAACGTTTAACCGTGTAGTTATTGTTGATTGTATTGGTTATAGGATGGGGTCCATATGCTTACTTTAGAGCACAAGAAGAGTTTCATAGGAGCAATGGTAATGCAACTCAAGCTGTGGTCATAGTTGATGTGCCAATTGAAGAGGGACTGCCAAGACCAAATGGCAATAATAATACATATTTTGAGCCAACCCCTTTCCATAACCAAACCTATGACCATATGGAAATGGGGGCAAGACAGTAATTTTGTTTCTTCTTTCTTCTTCACTATGATGTGTATGTAGTTTGTCTAGCTTGTAGGGACCTTTTTCTTTGCTTTTGTTTGTCTAGACAACTTCCTCTTTTCATATGTATTTTTTTTTTTTTTGTGTGAATATATTATGTAGTAGAACTAGAAGTGATTGATATTTATGTTATAGAAACTCTTCATTTGTATTGTATATTTTGGTTTTTTGATGAACTTACTAAAAAAAAATTTGCAATTTTTAACGGTTTTCATCTTCATGAAATATTTGAATTCATAGCTAAATTCTAAAAATAATAAATGTCTTTTTAGTTTAGGTTAATTTAATTTTTTAAAATTTTCAAAGCTCATAACATCCCTAAAAATTATTAGATCAAATAACATAGAAAGTCATGGGTGAAAGTAATGTTTATGAGCTTAATTTTTAAAAACTATAAAAAAAGGTCTCGTTTGATAATGATTTTAATTTTTCGTTTTTAGTTTTTGAAATTTGTGCTTATTTCTACTCACATTTCAATTATGGTTTTCACCTTTTTTAAATAAACACCTAAGGACGAATGTCATGCAAATTACCACTGAGTTAAGCTCATCTTGGCAACAAATATGATTACTTAAACATATATTTAGTTATTGAGATTTGTGATTTTGCTAGCTTAATTAGGCATGTCTGGAGTAGTGATTTTAAAATGGCTAAAATCACTTTTGTCATTTTCAAAATCACCATGAAACATGTTTTTAATCCTTCAAAACTAATTTTGATGATTGAAAATTGTATTTAAAAGTATAAAATTGAAAACTAAATTACTTTTGAATGATTAAAAGTGTGTTCTCGAGTGATTTTAAAAATAACAAAAGTGATTTTAATTATTTTAAAATCACTCCAAAATATGACCTTACTATAAGAAAGACCGGGTCTTTTTTTCTCCCGGTTTGGGTGCATTCATTTTTCTCATTTTGTACTAAGAATTCTATTTTTCATAGTGTACTAATGAATGAAAATTGTTGTCTATTTTCTTCACAATTAAACATAAAATAAAAGGCAAACAACCTGCCTTTTTTGAAAATGAGATGTTGAGAGGAAATATTATTTGATTTGAATTTGGCAAAATTATAATAACACAAAAAGCACAAGAAGCCACAACATTCAAATGTCTTTTCTTCAAAGCAAATTGAGCAAATGGAATATGATCATACTAAAACAAGAACAAGCAAAGAATACTATGGAGACTTTGACCAAACCTCTTTTGAAAAGTTATTTTTCCCTTTAAATCATTTGAAAATAGAAGAAGAAATTAAAAAGTAAATCTTAATTCGTTATTTTGATAATTTCATATAAACCTAGACATGATTTAATAAAATAATGATTAAATTACATGTTTAGTCTCTGAAATTTGAAATTCATATCTATTTAGTGTATAAACTTTCAAAAGTATCAAATATTTCTTTAAAGTTTCAATTTTATGTCTAATAACTCCGAGCATATTCAAAATTCTTCAAAATTAATTGCTCCTCTTAAATATAAATTTGAATTTTATATTCAATAAAACTCTAAATTTTAAATTATGTGCCTAGTATATCTGTATATTTTTAAAAAAAATTAAAATTTTATAGATTAAATTTATAAATTTAAATGTTAAAAAACTAAATAAATGGAAACTTCAAAATTTAGAGTTAAATTTGTAATTTAACCTAAAATATTTTATAACGTTTAGTTTATGGAAAAAAAAAACAATACTGAAAAAACGGTACTATTGCACCTACACCTTTACAATCACTACAATAGCCAACCTTATCCTTAGCACATTCCTTAAAGCCTTTACTTTTTTTTTTTTTTTTTTTTCAAATAGAGAAAAATTAAATGAAGTTAAATTTCATTCTCCATTTACTTTCCTCTTCTATTTTTCTTTACCTCTTCCACTTAACATATTATTTTATAAAGCAACTTATATTTTTCAAAATATTTTTTCCACGTCATTATTTTTGTATTCATTTAATTTTGTTATTACTTATTAGACAACCTAAAAACATAACTAACTTTATCCATCAGAAAACTAGAATTTAGAATTTCCACTTCCAATGTGTTATTGAGCTTAAAAAAAAAAAATTATTATCCTCCTTTTTTTCCTTAAACTTTACTAAAATTCGACTAGACTTTATAATTAAAAAATATTTATAAGATTTATAATAAAATGAATATATTTAATCAACAACAAAGTGTCAATTCTTTTAAGCAAAGTTAAATGTATCTTTATTTTCCTTCCAATTCTCAAATTCAAAATTTATATTAATAAGATAAAAAATTTAAATATCGACTTGAGAACAATACAATCAGAACATATATTAGATAAGAGAATAACATCCAAATTGATATTAATTTTTTAGATAAATTATTTCTCTTATTATATAATAAGAGATGACTGTTAGCTGTATGAGGATAGTTATAGTTTAAGTTGTACTTAATCATTCCTCGTTCTTAATCAGTTTAGTTATCTTCCGATTCCACTTCAAATTATTGAATAAAAATGAGAAAAACATTAATATATAAAGGATTAGGAAGAAATGATGATTTAATTAAGGGTTGTTTTCAAATATAAAAAAATGAGTCGAACTATTTACAAATATAGAAAAATTTTATCGTCTATCACTAATAGACTGCGATAGAATTCTATCGTTTTCTATCGCTCAAGCGATAGAATTTATTTGCTTGAACGATAGAAAGCGATAGAATTTTATCCGATGATAGACAGTAAAAATTTTCTATATTTGTAAATAGTTTGATATTTTTTCTGTTTAGAGTAATTTCAATTTAATTAATATGGAAAATTAGTGGAGATTTATTTAATTATAAAAGTTGGTTTTGGTTTGGCTCGTAGTTCACACTTCCTCTTTAGCGCGACGCGGTTTTCTATTCAAATTCCAAAAGGGATTTGGTTTCTTCACCTTCTCTCCCTGCCTTTACCTTTCCTTTCCATTCTTCTTCTTCTTCCTCCTTCAAACTGGAATCCACTGGTAATTTCTCTGCTCTCAACCATTCTTCCTTCTCTGTTTATGGCGTTTTTTTTTGTCCCTTGTCTGTTATATGTTGCCTTTCTCTAATTACACTGTGGGCCAGCTCTTTCACTTCATCCCTGGAAAATGCGAAATGAAATGAAATGCGAACTCGCTCAATTACTCACTAAGTTCAGTCGTAAATTTTTTGTTATCTTTATCATTTTCTTCTTATTACTCCACGATGAAGTATTCCATTTCTTGTTCCTTGTATCTTGTTAGTTTCTGCGGCAGTTTGAATAAGTTCTGGTTCATTCTGGACCGGAATCAGGCGATTCGGTATGTTTCGGGTCTGATAACAACTCACGAGTTAGGGAGGCTTGGTGTTGAGTTTGGATGGTCATAGGATTGCATGTTCAGTTCGTTCTCTGCGTGCGTGTGTGTGTACGTTTAAATTACTAAACGAATTTCCATTAGAAGATTTGTCATCCATTTTCTTTATACAAAGCACACATTTACATTTTGCAGTAATCTCACTGTTATGCATGCTTTGGGTTATTCACGTCTTGTTTAGTATGAATAGTCTACTAGGGTTCTAATGTAGAATTTTTTTTTTTCGCCTTGCTTCATCCTTGGTCATTTTTACATCATTTGCGGCTTTTCTCTTGGAAAATTCCTCTTTGTGTTACATGACTTTTAGGATAAATGTCATGGTTATGGCTTTGTATCTGACCATACTTTTTATGAAGTTTAGTTTTTTGTGCATGAGAAGCGCCATGTACTGTACACTAATTCACTTTATCACGTGATTATTTCTTGTTGATAGTGCTTAAATTACTTCAATATGTTTTCTTAATCAATCCTTTTCATTTCCTCATGTTATCAGTTCACGGACAAAATGCCAGAAATTCAGTTGGGTACTCATACTGTGAGATCCCATGGAGCTCGTTTAGCAAGAGTCCATATGCATGATTGGTTAATCCTTGTGCTTCTTGTGGTGATAGAGGTTGTGTTAAACGTTATAGAACCATTTCATCGCTTTGTTGGACAGGAGATGATGACAGACCTGAAATACCCACTGCAAGATAATACTGTTCCCATTTGGGCAGTTCCAGTATGTTTGAAACTGGCATTTGCTAGTATTACAGTGAATTCTATGGCCACTTATTTTTCCTGACATTATTGTGAAATGTAAAAAAATAAGACTTTTCTTTCTTTTTTTCCTGTAACAGATAATTGCAATATTGATACCCTTTATTGTGTTTCTTATCTACTATTTCATTAGAAAGGATGTCTATGATCTCCACCATGCCATATTGGGTAGCTCTTCTTCCTCTCTCATTTTATAATCATTGGAAAGCCTTTAGCTCTGGATAACCTTGCCAAGCATAATATTTAATGATTGCTCATGCTTGATCAGGACTTCTGTTTGCTGTTTTAATAACTGGAGTAATGACTGATGCGATTAAGGATGGTGTTGGTAGGCCTCGTCCAGATTTCTACTGGCGCTGTTTCCCTGATGGCAAAGGGGTTTGTTTTTCATTTTTATATTCTCACTTGGTTTTCATATTTGTGCATATGAAAGCATCTTTCATGTTCCTATGCCCCCGTCCTTTTTAATATTGGCACTAATTATAAGATTTGTGCTTGATATGTGCAGGTGTTTGATCGAAACACAACTGGTGTTTTATGTACAGGAGATAAGAATGTTATTAAAGAAGGATATAAAAGTTTCCCGAGTGGGCATACGTCCTGTAAGATACACGTTTACTTCTGAATTATGTTATATGACTTTCTGTGACTGTCTATTTTTACCCTTTTTTCTAATAAATTTTTATTTACTTCAACAATGCGCATGCTACATAGAGTAGATTAGTAGATCCAATCTCTGTGCAAATGCAGTATGCTTGCCTGTTAATAATTTTCATTCAAAAGGGAATTTCAGCATGTTGCTAAGGGAACTCAATAGTAACCATTAATGGCTGTTGTATATTCTCTTGGCAACCAAAATCTGGAGAAATGAAAAGTATTAGTGTAAAGGAAATTTCTTACTTTAATCCCATATTCTGGTAGATGATTGAATAGAATTAGAGTTTTGTTTTTCTAAAATTACCAATCCAGTTGCAGATGGAAAATGGTGGCTGAAGCTTTAAAGTCCTATTACTCATTTCCCATTTTAATTGAAGTCTGAAAATGTTTTGGAATGAGAACACTTGACTCTGCAACTTTTTTCAAAGGTGCAATGTTAAGTCATTGATTAAGATTATAATATCCAAGCAAGAACTGTCAAGGCTTTGATTTTTTCACCATAAGATCTCAACTCACTCCGTGTTTTAGTGAGACTACATGTTTTAGGACAACATACATTAATCAGGGACTTGTAGTTAATAAGTTTTTGTACTTTCTTTCTATTTCATTTTCCTTATTGATCCCAGGCTTGGTCAATAATTCTTGTTGTGGATTAGTGCATGCAAATGCTTGTTTGTGACATATGCATTACCTTCGTCTTTTTTTTTCTCCTTTTTTGGTTATTTTCTCTCACTTGTGTTTCTTTTATGCTTATTAACGTAGAAAGCTGTCTATATGCAGGGTCTTTTGCTGGCCTTGGATTTCTTGCTTGGTATTTGTCTGGGAAAATAAGGGCATTTGACCAAAGGGGTCATGTTGCAAAACTCTGTATTGTGTTCCTACCCCTGCTTATTGCAGCTCTTGTTGCTGTCTCTCGAGTTGATGACTATTGGCATCACTGGCAAGACGTTTTTGCTGGAGGCCTTCTGGGTTAGTTAATCCAAAACCTTTTGCATTTGCTTTAACTTTCATTTATGCTCCTTTTGCTTTTTTCTTATCTGAACCTTTTTTTTGCAGGGCTGACAATTGCTTCATTCTGTTATCTGCAATTCTTTCCAGCACCTTATCACATTGATGGTATGGCCCACAATATCATTAAATGCTATTGCTATGCAAGTAGTTCTAATTTTGCATTGATGGAAGCAATAATTTGTCCGCAGTAAATTTATTATTTCTTTTGCCCAGTAATCATCTTTTTAACATTTCTTCCATGTGAGTTCTACTTTTGATTCTTTGACCGGTGCCTCAAGATCCATCTGGCATGGCCCAAAGTAGTTATTTTTTATTCTCTATTCTTTAACTTTATAACCTTGTTAACAGAAACATTGATTGGTTGGATGATTACATAATTGTTTCGACTAAATCTTCCTCTTGCAACATTAGGTAGCATTATAAAACTATAAATTTAGCTGGGATGTTAATCTAGATTTTTTTTTTCTTTCCCGACCAATAGCATTGAGTTGTTGGATCTGGACCTCATTAATCATCACATATTTTATTTGCCCAAATCCGAATTTTAAAGCAAGCATAGATTATTGATCTTTAATGTTGTTGACTGGAAGAAGTGGCCGTGAAATATAGTTGTTAAGATAAATGAATAAAATGACAGAATGATTTGTATAGATGTGCGCATATAGAAAAGACAGGATTTGTCTACTTTCTTTCTTTCATCGCTTGCCGCTAGTTTTACTTTTCCAATGTAATCTGGTTTGCGGTCCACACCCATATGAACATAAAAAGTTGCTTTGTAGTCAAATTTTATTGTAGTCAATTATGGCTTTAATGATTCAATAGTTGATTTTCGTTGACCTGAACATTGATTGTTGTAGTGCATTGTGATTAAACAATACTTGCATTTTAGATGATGTAACCATCCGATTCATATATTCCCGGAACTCAGTAATCTGTGGCTTGTTATGAAGGATCCTAAGCTTTCCCCACTGCCTTCGTTAGGATTATACCATTTTCTGTTCAGCCGACCCAAAACTTCTAAATTGTCATATCTGTAGTCAACTGTAATTTTCTTTATAATTCTGGTATAGCAATTGCTATACAAGTAGTCCTGATTCTTGAGCATTCATTTCATTCTTGAACTGACTGTTTTGTATTTTTACGCTGGATGTGCAGGTTGGGGACCTCATGCATACTTTCAAATGTTAGCAGAGTCTCGTAACGAAGTTCAAGCGTCATCTCCGAATGCCAATAATATTAACGCGCCGCTATCAGAAATAGAAAGTGTCTACATTCAACCTCAGCATGAAAAGAGATTCAATACACAGGACTCGAGCCCCATGCTGAACAGATAGAGAGTGGAACAAGAATCTCTGAACTCAGCTTTCATTGTGAGAAATAGACTACGATCAGATTGGGTACATAGGTAGGGAAGATGTGTAAGTCTTCTGAAACAAATTACTCTCCTAGATGGGCTTGAAATGAAGACGATCACTTTCCATATTTATATTCTTTGATTCTTTTTTTTTCATTTCCCCCATTTAGTTGTGATGACTGCTTATTTGAGATTTCTGGTTATGAAGTGTTAGATTATTAATTTTTATGCCAACTTTACATACTGATTAGGATGGAACAGAATTGAATTCATTTCGTGTCATGTACGTATATGTTGATGTCTTCAGTTATGGTTTGACATTGGCAAGAAGGAATTGCCTCTATTACCCCTATTATTACCCCTTGACTTGCATAGGTGAAACATAAATACAACAAAAAGGTAAATATCAATTTATACTCTCGAACTTTAGAGGTTGTATCAATTAAAACTCTGAAAACTGAACTAATAATTGTATCAATTTAGACCTTAAACTTTTGTAAGTGTATCAATTTATACCTTCTTGGTTTCCCTCCACTAATATTGTGTGAAACTTATAATTTGAGTCAAATAAACTCTTAAATTTTCATAAGTCAATCAATTTAGACCATTCATTATGATTACAGTTGAGAATCATCCACGCATTAATTCTCAAGCGTGCGTGGTTTAATAAAATAGATTATTAGAGTAATTGTATGGATGATTTTCAAAGAAAAATTTATTGAAGTTTAAATTGATTCATTTGTGAAAGTTTAAGAATTTAATTGATACAATTATAAGTTTTACACAAATTTCTTTTTCAAACGAAACATTATTAAAGATTGAATTGTTATATTTACAAAAATTTTGGGGTATAAATTGGGGAAAAAATCAATCAGTAAAAGGATTAAATGGGAGCAAAATTTATTGATTAAATAAATAGCAGTTACTTATGACCTAAGTGTGCACGTCTTTCTTAACTCGTATTTGTTAATGATTTTTTATGCAATATTTAATTGCTTTTGAAGTTATTTTCTTCCTTCAAATTCGGTTGGGAGTAATGCAAAAATTACTTGGGGGAGTTGGGCCCATGCGTTCGGGGCCAATCCAGTATTTTGACCGTACGGTTGTCTTTCTTTGAATCTCTATTGGACGAGAAACGGGAGTGGGAGAACATTTTTCCTACTTCAAATACTATTTTAGTCTATGAATTATAGAACTAATGAATTTCAGCATATTAGAAGTTCAAATTTAGTTTTTGTATTTCTAATAAAATTTTAAATTAGTTGTATTATTTTGAGGTTCATTTTGATCAATTTTGGTAAAATAAAACAATTTTCACTCAAATTTAGATATTTGAAAGAACTTAATTCTAAATTGGAACAATTATCTAAGGTTAAAGCTTCAATTTCAAATTTAGTCTTGAATTTTGAAGTTTGTTTATTTGATTCTTAAATTTTTAAAATTATTCTTTGAACTTTTAAAGTTTTTAATTCATGAATCTATTAGACACAAAATTTAAATTTTCGTATTTTATTAGACATAAAGGCTCAATTTTGTGTCTAATAGAAAAATTAATTTCTAAAAATGATATTTTCTCTCCATAATTATTTTTCTAATTTAAAATTCCATTTAACTATTAAAAAAATTATTTTAAGAACTTTTAAAACATATTCTAAAAAAACTCGAGAACTAGAAAGATATATTTTGAAAATCAAGGGACTAAATGCACATATTCTTAAAAATTCGATGCTATATATTTTGAAAATTAAGAGACCAAATATACATTCTTAAAAACTCAGAAATTAAAAAGATAATTTTTTGGGCTTTTTTCAAATATAGAAAAATAAGCTAAACTATTTACAAATATAGAAAAATTTTACAGTCTATCACTTATAGATTGCGATATAATTTATTTGCTTGAGCGATAGAAGACGATAGAATTCTATCGCGGTCTATCCTGAAATTATTTGTAAATAGTTTGATATTTTTTCTGTTTATAGTAATTTTCCTAATTTTTTCTAATTTCTTTTTAAAAGTTGAATATTTCAATATCTACTAAACACAAAATTAGAAATTTAGTTACTAACTAACATTTTTTAAGTTTATAACTTATTACACAACTTAAGTAGCTATTATATTATTGTCATTTGTGTACATAGTGCAACCACACAATAAAAAAAAAAAAAATAATATTAAAAAAATATTACGTGGCAGACTATGATTCTAAAAAATAGGTGCAACTCAATTATTTAACCAAAATTTTCTTTTAAACTTGAGTGACGTATTTAATTAAACACAACTATAAAACTTCAAAACTTTTGACTTCACCATTTATTTTAACACTAGAAAGGAAAAAAAGATTATTCTAAATTCATACGTCCAAAGAAAAAACATGTAATTTCTTTTAATATTATATTTTAAGGAAAAGGAAATTCCACTTTTCATCGAAAAGAAATTGAAAAAAAAAATGATTGGAGGAAGAATTACAATGACAATGAGTTTGCTTTCAACTCTCAAAAAGGGGAAGAAAAGGCAGAGCATGCAATTTTGTGTATGGAGGAGACAAATTTTCTTCAGCTCGTGTAATAAATGGAGATTCGGATTCAGCGTCTTTCTTTGACCCAAGAAACTCTCCCTATAAAATCGAATCGGATTCTTCAACAAATCCAAGGAGTTCAGTATTGTTTTTTGGCTTTTTTTGGTAGTGAGAGAAGTCCTTTGAATGCCAAATTCCAAGGCGCAGGGAAGGAGAAGACCGGAGATTGATTGTTTTCACTGAATTAATCAACCTTTCGTCTCATTTTTCCCTCATCTTTTCGATTATGGTGGCTACAAAGGGCAATGATTTGCTTGATACTGGCCATGCTCGTCTCAATGAGCTCGGATACAAACAAAAACTCAAGCGCGACCTCTCGTAAATTTCTCAATTATCTGTTTCTTGTGCGGTTTTTGCTTTCTGATCTGCGTTTACTTTGTCATCTGAGTATCTTCAATCGTTGAGTTTGATGGGTTTAGTTTTAAAATTGCAGGGTCGTTTCTAATTTCGCGTTTTCGTTTTCGATTATCTCGGTTCTCACTGGTATAACCACTCTTTACAATAATGGGCTGAATTTTGGTGGTCCTGTTTCGTTGGTTTATGGATGGTTTATTGCTGGTGTTTTCACCATGTTTGTTGGATTGTCCATGGCTGAGATTTGTTCCTCGTATCCAACTTCTGGAGGTCTCTACTATTGGAGTGCTAAGCTTGCGGGTCCAAATTGGGCTCCCTTTGCCTCTTGGATGACTGGCTGGTAATCATTGTTTTCGTCTATGCTTTTTTGGGTCATAATCTCCATCTTACTCTGATTGGATGCTCAAATTAAAATGAGATATTAGCACGTAGAGGTAGAATGAATGTTCACCATTCACCATTAAGTAATCTTGATATTGAATTGGCAGATAGATTTGTGTTCACTGTTCATGGTGGAATAATTTGAAGCACTTCATTTCTTTCCCCTGCTCCTTGCCTGTCCTTTAATTGTTTTATTGTCACAGGGATATGATTAGCTTGTTATCATTGAAAACTCCAGTTACATTATTTTCTATGTATTATCTATTCCACCCTTGACATTTTCTGATTTTTGCAAATAAATTTGATCTTTGCACAGGTTTAACATTGTTGGACAGGTGGTTCTAAACATCTTATACCCAAAGTTAATTCTTATAATCAGGTTAAGCTTTTCTTTTTATATCCCCTAACTCATGGAAGTGATCTAACGCAGTGGGCTGTCACAACAAGTGTTGATTATTCACTTGCTCAGCTAATTCAAGTGATAGTTCTGCTTAGCACAGGGGGTAAAAAATCTTGAACAGCCTGTCCATTTCATGGTTGTCTTTATTTGGACAGTTTGCTGCAGCATGGAACTTTTTTGGTAATGAAGGTTCAAGTTTCTCTTTCTTTGAACTTTTCTCAAGCTTACATTTCTAACAGGATGTCACATTCTTAGGTGTTTTTCTTTTTACATTCCTCATCCCCTTGGTGGCAACAGAAAGGGCCAGTCCCGAGTTTGTTTTCACTCATTTCAATACTGATAATGGGGAAGGAATTAATAGTAGACTTTACATATTTATTTTGGGACTTCTAATGAGTCAATATACCCTAACTGGGTATGATGCTTCTGCTCATATGGCAAGTTCTCCTCCACCTTTGTTTTAGTAATTTGTCTTATATCTATATATAATGGTTAGATAACTTACAATGAAATTTGCTTCTTCCTACAACATTACAGACAGAAGAAACAATAGAAGCTGATAAGAATGGACCAAGGGGAATTATTAGCTCCATTGGGATATCAATTGTTGTTGGTTGGTGTTACATACTCGGCATCACTTTTGCCATTACCAGCATCCCAAACCTTTTGGATGAAAACAATGATGCTGGAGGTTATGCCATTGCTGAAATATTTTATCAAGCATTCAAGAGCAGATATGGCAATGGAGTTGGAGGAATTATTTGCTTGGGTGTGGTAGCTGTTGCAATCTTTTTCTGTGGAATGAGCTCCGTCACCAGTAACTCAAGGCAAGCTGACTTCTGTTCTTGTTTTACAGATAACAATGCATGTATTTTGGCTCACAGCTTCATGTTTGGTATAATTTCTCTTCATAGGATGGCTTACGCATTCTCCAGAGATGGAGCGATGCCATTTTCGTCAACATGGCATAAAGTGAATGAAAATGAGGTTCCCATAAACGCAGTTTGGCTCTCTGCTCTCATATCATTTTGTATGGCATTAACGGTATGAACATTAACATTAAATTACCATCTACCTTTTACCCTCTAAATCCATCCGTTGCCATCTTAATCATATGTTACAATACCTTCAATCACAATCAAGCCTAGCAATTTCCTGTAAATTTGAGTTTAAACTCAATGGATGTAGTACTTGGTTGGCATTTGGAAGACACCAAAAATCATTTTCTTTCATTGTGGGTTGTTTGAAATATTATTGCCACGAAGAAAACAATGTTGTTTATATGCAGGAGGAAGATATATTTACTTCTTGTAACTTTTTGCAGTCTCTTGGAAGCACAGTGGCCTTTAACGCTATGGTCTCCATAGCAACAATTGGTCTATACATTGCATATGCCTTGCCCATATTTTTTAGGGTGACTTTGGCAAAGAGGTCCTTTGTGCCAGGACCTTTCAACTTGGGCCGCTATGGAATCGTCGTTGGTTGGGTGGCAGTTCTTTGGGTGGCTACGATTTCGGTCTTCTTTTCGTTGCCTGTCGAGTACCCCGTTACAGACGCGACTCTCAACTACACTCCCATCGCAGTTGGCTGCTTGTTGATCATTACCATTTCTGCCTGGATTGTGAATGCTCGGCATTGGTTCAAAGGGCCAGTAACCAACATACCAATATGAAGCTGTAGTCTATGGAAATAGTTTTCTCTTCTTTCAAATAAACAACACGGTTAGATGATTTTTAGTTTATTGTTGTCTTTCTTTTTCCAATTACTGTTTTGCATCTAGGGTTTATGATTGTTACATATGTTCAAGAATTATAGAAAAGAACATATAGAACATGCTCGCTTCAAATAGGCATTGTAAAAAAATAGCTTCCCAGATCGAGTGTAGTTAAGTTCATTGCTGATATACATACTTTGGAATGTAATACATATTCCAACTTTATCATCATCTTTTTCCAATATTGTACTTTCATTGGGACTATATTAGTTCAGGACTTTATTTATGGTATATTTTCTCTTAATAAGATTGAATACACAATAAAAATAGTCTCCTTTTCATATCTAACAAAAGCAACATCCACCTTAAGAAGGAATGCAAATGCAAAAGAAATATTTTTATAAATTAGTAAGAGGTTGCATATTGTCTCTATACTTGGTATAAAATCAACATTAAATTAATTTCTTTTGTACATTTACTATGCTAGAAATACTCCAAATTGGGGGGCAAAATAGTTAGACGACTTAATAAACTCTCTCTTTAGAGATGATAAAAGCCTCTCTCTAATTAAATAGGTAACCGTTAGGCAAAAAATACTTGTCGACTAGTTGGGTTGCACCCACCTGAATAGTCTAACTTTTGTTTGTCACATGACAATTTCTTTTTCTTTATTTTTTTAAAAAATATATTTCAGCCTTTTTCTCTTCTGTGTGGTTGGGTTCGGCTGCAAAAAATAGGTGAAGCTCATCTAGCATGCAACTATTGCTCGTGATAGTCGACAGAAAAATTTCATTCACTCAAACAAATTTGCTATAGCATGGCTGAAAATCTTCTCCTTGCATAGGATTTTCGAACTGAAACATGGAATGCTGTGGTTATTTCTGAAAATTATATGAACGGGCTGGTATCCTATATATTTATAATGAATCTATAAACCCATATCCCTTCATGGTTGCTTGCAAGGACAAAAGTCTCAACTTTTTTGAACTAAGAAGCTAAAAATTTCAACATTGATAACAAACTTCAAATTCCACACAAACAATGAATGTTGGAGATGAGTCTCTGTTTCAAAACTTAGCATCTGTATGTATTTTAATTCCATTCCAGGTTCTTCTAGTCATGCATTTAACCATTCAGAATATTGATCAATGTCAAACGAGTTCATCTCACCATCATAACAGCAATATACCATCGGATCTTCTTCGGTATTGTTCAGCAGATCATCAAGTTCCTTCAAGGCAACATTCTGATTCAAAGAATGACCTGCAATGACTGAATGCGCTCTCGATGTGACGATATTATTGTCAACATCCAAACAGCCAGCCAAATTTTGAGCAAATTCCAATTGATCTTGAACTAAATCAGCTGGGTGGTAGTGATTATCAGCTGAAAGGAAGGAACAATAATCTTCATCTCCACCAAAATATTGGAAGTTGGAATTATGAGATGTCTGAACAAAACCTTCTAGACTTTCATTCATGTAAAGTTCGTCGGCGAAGATTCGGTTGCCTTCGACGAGGTTCATTCCTTCAAATAATCCTCCATAACTTTTGAGTTGAAGGTCGTTTGGGTGAGTTGTGTTGTATGAATTTGAGTTGTTCTGGTTCATCATCCTGAGATGACAATTAAAAACATCTTGAGAAGGCAGTGGAGTAAGAGGATTCAAGCAGCTGGGGACTTGTAATTGTCTCAGGTTGTGATCTGTAATGTCGTACTTAGAGATGTAACTTGGTTGGCTTAATATGTTTGTCATGCTATTGCGTTTTGCAGGTAACTGTTGAAGTTGGTTTTTGACAAGTGAAGTGGATGATGCATCACTTGCTGTTATCTTATTTAAGTGCTTTACTTGAGATTTGAATTTCTGAAAAATGAGAAGCAAAGTTAATGTCAGAAACTCAAAAAGTTTGCACAAAGGTACATTCAACATGCCATATAAAGGAAAACGGAGGGAAAAGGGCTTTATTTAAAACCAACCAACATGTTTTTTATATGCATTTATGCTAGATGATATGATATTAAATTTATCTTCACCTATTAACTTAATTTTTTAGGTAAATTGGCGATTTAAGAATTTTTTTTCCAACTTTTTCCAAGGTAATTATTTTAAATGGTAAAACTACTGAAAATATTTTTAAATATAGCAAAATGTCACTATCTATTAGTGATAGATAATAAATAGACTATTATCATCTATCACTGTCTATCAGTAATATACATATCACTTATAGATAGTAATATTATTACTATGTTTAAAAATATGTTGGCTCATTTTGTTGCATCTCAAGCTCAATTGGTTTAAGTATTTAATTATAAAAATAAAATAATAATAATTATTATTATAAATAAAATAAAATTAAAAAAAAAAAAAAAAAAAAAAAAAAACCTTCTTAGCTAGATGGGTACAGATTCGTAGTACTTCATTTCAATTGGATTAAAAATAACAATAAATAAAACCCAACATAGGCCAAATATGTCCCTACTATATTTGGCTAAAAAAAATCCCTACTATATTCTATATACTAAATTTTACCAATGAAATGATGTCGTGAAAATAAATAATAATCCTATGCAAAAATAAATAAATAAAATATTAATATGAATTAAATTAAAAGTCACCCAAAATATGTTTTTTCTAAGCTCAAACAAACATTTAAAAAAAAATGACAACAACAACAAATATATATTATTTTAATAAGTTTTTTTTGTACAACATGTGGATTTTAATTAACGTAACTCAAATTATTTTAACAACCATATTGGTCAAATAAAGAACATGCTACAAATTTCAAACAAATAGAACAAAATTAAAAACCAAAGTGTCTATCATAGCTCAAAATGCATGTACTACCTTCAAGAAAGGAAAGATTCAAATCCTTATACCTCATTATATTAAAAACAACATATATCATTATACTAAAAAACACACATACTTTTAGATGTTCGGTTCCATCCGGTAATTGTTGTATTAAAAGAAGAAAAAAAATAGTAAAATCATATACTTAAGTCAATTAAAAAGAAAAATTATTATAAGTGGAAAAAAATATTAAACTATTTATAAACATAGAAAAATTTAAATCACAATAAACTTCTATCAATAAAGTCTAGCAATTTATATATTTTAGTTATTTTTTTATATTCGAAAACAACCCAATTAAAAATGGATCGAGGAATATTAATAATTATAGTAATAAACTTTCATTCCCATATTCAAATCCCTAAACCCTAAGTTTCGGTGACGATAATGAGAGAATATGGGAAAGAACCTGAAGGTGACTTGCAACTTGGCGAAGCGTTAAAGTTGGCTCATTCATCATCTTCAAGATAATTTTAGGGCTCGATTCTGAGAAAACAAACATAATCAAACAAATCAGTGACCAATTTAATCCAACTCCTAACTAATCAAAGATAATCAACATGAACAGAACGATCAATTTACTTCGGTTTCCAAGTTTGCTCAATGCTTCTGTAAACTTCCGATGCAATTTCGAATTCCAAACAATCCGCGACTTCTTGTTTGTTCGATCATTTCTGTTCGTCTTCTCTTCCACATTCATCTTCTTCGTTTCCAGGTAATCAAGCATATTCACAGATGGATTCAATTTCTCTTCTCCCTCTCTACATTTTCCGCCATTTTCCCCCTTCTCTTCTTCTTCTTCAAGCGATTTCCACTCTACTCCTCTTGTAACGTTCACGATTCGGCCAAACATTCCGTCAATTGGAGATTTCTTCCCCTGTTTCGCATTTTCTCCTAAATTCTTTGCCCTAGGGTTTCTGATTTTCCTGTATACGATTTGCCAAACAAGCTCGATGTCCTCCATTGAAATCGGCTTTTCGAGGAAGTGACAGCCCCATTCGCCTATGGCTTGGCCGGCCGTCTTCATATCCATCTCCGGCGACATTACTGCTGAACTTCAGACCGATTATTGAAGGGATAGGTTGAAAAAGAAAGATCCAGGAAGAAAAATAATAACATTAAAAAAAATATCGATAACAATTCCATTCATGTGTTTCAAAAAAATATATATTTGACACATAATAATAACTTATATTTGCATTTCAAGATTCTAAAAAATTTGAATATTATAAATATATATATTTTGCATGCATGCATGCATGGTTTGCTATCATCTATGTTTTCTTTGTATCATTTCTCTCACCCTTTTTTTTTTTACATTTCAAAAAAATTTACCAAAAGATTTGCTGAACTTTTTTTTTTTTTTTTTAAGAATTTGAAAATTATTTTTAAAGCTACATTATACAAAATACATTTAAATTTTGTACTTGGTATAAAAAATACCTTTGAAATTTCATAAATTTAAAAAATACCCTAATTAAACTTTCAAAATGAGTTCAAGAATATTCCAAACTGTTTTGTATAAAAAATACTCTTACTATTTTGTGAACAAAAACGGTTAATACCGTCTTATTTATCTATTTTTCCTCTTTTTTTCAATACTCTCATACTCCCCTTTTGTTCAATGTTTGACATTTGTAAATCTAAAAATAAATAAACAAATAAAATTATTCAAAATGAGTTCAGATATTCCCAACTGTTTTGTAAAAAATACTCTTACTATTTTGTGAACAAAAACGGTAATACCGTCTTATTTTCTATTTTTCCTCTTTTTTTCAATACTCTCATACTCCCCTTTTGTTCAATGTTTGACATTTGTAAATCTAAAAATAAATAAACAAATAAAATTACACATTTCAATTAAGACATATGGATTATAATAAGAATTAAGAAGAAGAAGAAGAATTGAAGCACCAATAGATTTTAAGACTTAAATGTTTTAATAAAGTTTATGTGATACTGAATTGTTTAATAGCCAAATATATTTTTATTTTGTTATGGTTTTGGTGTGTTTTGAAAGGGAGATTTTGATTTTGAAATTTTGTGATATTTTTTGTTTTAACTTACAATTTTAGTTTTTATTTTGGTTGCTGAAAATTTTGGTGTAAGAATTAAAAAAAAAAATAAAAGAAAAGCTAGAGTATCTATATAAAAAAAATGAGAATATCTATCTAATTTATTTTTAAATTATTTTTTTTCGAACTCAAAAACATCATGTTAACGATAGGAGCATTTGTAATTTTCTTTTTTTTTAATTTTAGAGTTATTTTTCTAACGAGATATTAACAATGTTTGTTTATGTGAAAGTATTTTTTTATTTTCTTTTTTAAATTTAGGAGTATTTTTTATACGTAAAATTTATAGTCTTTTTTTTTTTAATAACTTATCCTATTTTTAATAGTAGAGAGCACAATTTAAAGCGTGATTTGAATAATAAAAAACTAAAAAAAAAAAATACAAAGAACACGATACAAAGCGCGATGTTTTTATTCACTAAAACTATGTTCAAATGGGTGTACTAACTAGAAAATTAAAAACTAAAAAAATCAAATTTTTAACAAATTGATCCCAAAAGCTAGCCTTTTTTTTTTTTTTTTTGGTCTTATTTTTTAATTTTGATTGAGAATTGAAAAATATTTGTAAGAAGTGGAAAACTAATAATGAAAAGTAAGAAAAAAAAATGAACCAAACCAATCAAATCATATGAATGAGAAAGATAAAGAAAACATGAAAACATGATACAATGAATAAAAAAATAAAAATAAAAATATGGAATAAAGAATAGTAAGTAGAATGTGGGATTAATTTATGAAACCAAAGCAAATACCTTTGAATGAACAACTTTGAAGCATTGATGCAATTGATTGAAGAGATTGTTTATCATCATCTACAACAAGAACATGAATCCCTTTTGCAAAACTTGGAATTCCCTTTCTCCCCATTTCCATTTTCTTTATATTTTTCACAAAATACAAAACAAAGGGTTTAATAATTTGTATTTTTTATTACTTAATAATTTGTCTTTGATGGGGTTAATGTGTGCATTTATATATGGGAGATCAATTAATTTGATTGAAATTAATTGTTATCTTAAAATGGAAAGCTTTTGCAAAACCATTCATTTAACCCATGAAACAAACTTTGACCTTCCCCCCAATAATTTAATTGGATTCAAAGTTTGAATTATAATCCTATTCAATTCATTGCAATTTGAATTTGAAAACTTTGGTCAAATTTACCATGGTGGGAATTTGGGGATTAATATAAGTAAACTAAAACAAATCAAAAACAAAAAAAATTAAATACATTGTATTAATGGAAGATTTTTTAAGTATAAATTTTGAAGCGTCATGACGTTTGGAGTTCTCTTGTGGTACTTTTTGGTCTAATTCTTTTTATACTAATCATTGTCAAATAAATTTTGCATTCCGAAATTTTATATATATATTTTTTTTTTTTTACCTATATGATTCTCAAACCGTTGTGAATGAGAGAAAAAGACATCTTTTATTATGGTTTTGGGATTGATTTATTTCTTTTTTTATATATATATTTATGGCTGTGAAATAATTTGGCCTTATAGTTTTACATGAATGTATGTATGTATATTTGTTTCAATAAGTTGTTTGGACTTCTCTTATGCCCTTTTCACTTAAAAAATATAAAGAAAAATAATAAGAAGATGAGGAGGGAAGGTGTGGAGAGAGAGGAGAGACAAAGGAAAGGGAGATGGGAGAGAATTTTTATTTTTATTTTAAAAATATGTCTTTGTGATAATTAAAATTAATAAAATAAAATTGCACTAAATGGAAAATGTTAGGTAAAATTCGGTCGTAAGTATTGGATATAGTTTCCATTTAGTTTCTAGGTTTTAAAGTGTAATAACTTGTAGAAATACAAGTTAGTCTATTCTTTTTTTTAAAACAATTAGAGAAATTCACAAGGAAATGATAGAAATATGATATCAATCGTAGCAAATAAGCATACTCATTTATAAATGCCATAAAATGAGAATTCACGAAAATTTCCTTGTTTCAACACAGGAATAAAGAGAAAAAGTACAAAAACTGAAGAACTGCTGCAACCATGATCGCATAGTCATAAAAGAGGCAACCAACATAAACTACGGGATGAACGCTACAGGTCTGACACGCTCAGGTGGTGACTGTCAAATCCACAGAACAAGTTGGTGGCTGATTAGACGGATTCATGGCAGAGCCAATGCAGTTGTGACAAAGCAAGTAGCACAGCAGGGCATGGGATTTAATGCATGCGTCAGGAAATCATTAGAGAGAAGTTCTATTGACACCTATAAATAGTCAGCTTAAAAACTGAAAAAGGGGTTGGTTGACTCGAAAGATCAGCTTCCCCAAGAAAGAGACGAGCATCGCCATTATCAACTCCTCAAGCTTTTCCCAACAGAATTCTGAAATACACAATCCTGAATTCTTCTTAGAAAAGCAAGAGACACCTTCAACCTTGAAGTATCTTCATCAAGCAGCCATTCCCAAGTCAGAGAGATCAAGAGATTGACTCAATGGCCCGACATCTCCATTATAGTTCTTTCTCTCACTTGTATCTGTATTTTGGATTGATTTTGAAAGATTTCTCATTCGAACTGCAATACAAGTCCATATCTTCCACCTACTTGTTTGCATTTTACTCTCTTTTGCTATGTTGGGATATCTAATTAGAATATGAGTTTATGCACATTTAGCGATTTCATTGTTTGATGCATCATTAACCCGAGTTGTAAACTATTGAGAGATACGTCGTTAAGTTTTGGTCATTAAGTTTTGAGTTTTATTTTCCATCTGATTCAAAAATTATAATTTTACCTTTTAGGTTTGAGTTTTAATTCAATTTGGCCTCTGAGTTTTAAGATTTACAAGTTGATCGATTTTTTACTAAATACTAACTTTCATTCTTTAGCGTTAATGTCTATTAATTATTTTTTAAAAATTAAAAGAATTATAATTAATTAAAATTCACTATATTTTTTTCACTATTTGAACTAAAACTTGGGACCAATTCAAAATAAAATTCAAACTTTAAGGGTAAAACTGTAAATATTTTGAAACCTAGAGACTAAATTGAGATCAAACTCAAAGCTTAGGGGTTAAAAGTATGACCTTTTGAAATCTAGGGACAAAATGGAAATTAAACCCAAAACCTAAGGACCAATGATGTTATGTGAGAGACCTTTTAAACTTACTAGTCCATAACAAGTGCAATGCAGGTGAAATCTATAGTTTATTTTAGTGCATAGAGAATTAAAAAAAAAAATCAATATGTCAAATACTTTTTTACATTGTTTGACCCAAATAGTTGTAACTATTTGAAGAAAAATGACAAGATAGGAATTTATGAAATTTTAAAAGACAAAAGACTTGATTGTCCATTTAAACACGTGTCCATTGTTAGATATTTATGTTTCTTATCCATAGTCTAAATCACACTCATACATGAGATATACTACTTCCATTTGAATAATTGTAACATAGCAAAGAACGTGATTGTTTGTTCAAATAGTATGGTTTACATTACACCCGTATACGAAAAGACATACCACTTCAACCCTAATAGTTATAACTAGAAAATGACGTGATTGTATGTTTCATACTTATGGTCTAGATCACATCCGTATATAAAAGAATATATCACTTCGCGTATAACTGTCTCGATTCGAATAATTGTGAGGAAGGACAAAATAAGAATTATGACAAGTTGTAAAGGCAAAATGATAATGTAAAAATTCTCCCCTCATAACTTTAGAACTGATGGGCAATGGGGCAGACAATTAGGGTCGACCCGTACCCGCTAAACCAATTTGGATTAACAAACCCAACCGGCCCATTGTTAAGAAAGTAAAAGAGAATTTATTCTAAAAAAAAAAAAAACTAAGAAAGAAAGAAAGAGAATTTCTAGAGGCGTCTCGCTAGGTAACGCTTCGACGGTGAACGGACAGTGATTTTGAATTTCCCGGCCGAATACGACGAATATTGATCGAAGAAGAACCCGAAGAGTTTAGGTTTCGAGGTCTTTGATAATGGCGAGTCTCTTTCTCTCTTTAATTTCACGGGCAGGGGACGCTTTTCCGTACCATTTCCACTCCTGTTTTACCCTCCTCTCTCACTTATCAATTCTTACTTTGAGTTTTTATTTTCAGGCCGATTCCGCTGAAGAATTTGAGCCCTTGTTCGATTACAGCCGTGTTCAGCCTCGCTCCCTTGTTTTTCTCGATGGTAATAGTTCTCAACGATATTGGAATTTCACGAAAGTCGGAACTTTCTATATCATCGTGTTTGATGTATTTATAATTCTCGTTTGAGCAAGAAATTTCGAAATTGAGTTTCCTTGTGCTTGAAGTCTTCCAAACCGATGGTAATTTTGTGCTTTGTTTTTCTTCTATTTGGAATAACAACATTAGACGAGGATTCAGACGCAGACAAATCTCCGGCACCTTTTTCAAAGCGAGTGAAGATTGTAAATCCGGCGGTATATTATTCCCTTCGTGTAGTGAAATAGTAGACTTTCTGATTTCTTATGATTAATGTTTCGTTGGCACAGTTAGTAAAGCTGGTTTTTTATGATCATTTCCTTTCAATCAATATTTAGGTTACGAATTTGGTGAATGGTAACCCAAAGGAGAAACAAGTGGAAATTGAAGATAAAGAGGAAGATTGGCTACCTCCTCCACCGAAGGTGTCAGTTGATGCAAAGAATATGTGTGGGGAAGATTCCACATTGAAGGAGTTAAGGTATTCCAACTTAGTGGTATGCATCTATTGTTTGGTTAATCCATTAATATATGAAACTGGAACTCTTGTTCGTTCTGTCCATAAGCTGCCATGGCATGTGTTTCATGCCATTTTGCCTTTGTATATCATGTGTAATCTGCACTGATAGGTTAAAGAAGCAAGAGTTGGCCTCTGTTGCTTTATCGGCTAAAAACTTGTTGCGAGAAGTGGAGGAATCTGCAAAAGTAGATGTTGGAAACACGCCCCAGGACTCCCTGGAGCCTGATTTGGATGACCAAACTCCAATTGCTTCTAAAGAAAGAGCAAAGATTGTTATTTCTGTACGAGACAGTGACAAGGAAGAGCTCAAACAGTTTCGCCTGTTTGTGGTATGTTCTTGTGCATGTCTGCGTGTTATCCACAACTCAGAAGTCGCCTTATTCACTTGCAACCAAACTGTTTTGTCAATACATGTCATGGTTTGCGATCACTGTTTTTGATATGCGTGCGAGATGCCTTTTATTTGCCCTGTACTCGTGCATTAGTAAGCATGTTTAGATATAGGGAAATGAATGAATGAATGAATGTGATGAAGTTGATTTGACTAGTAAGAGTGAGAATAGGAAATAAGTATGGTCTATGGTAAGCGAATTTTGAAAACATTGATTAGTACAAAAGTGGGTTTTGCGGAAAACTGTAATTTTTCAATTGATTGTTAAAAAGCAGAACAAATTTACCTTTCTCATTTGAATTCCCAACTTTTCTGAGTAGTCTTTTTATTATGTAGGAAAAAAGTATGATTCAGATCTTGGTTATTTTCTAGTTGTCAATAGTGATTAGCCACACATACCCTTTATTTTGATTTTCTTGTACTTCCCTTCCACATCATGATTGCCTTAACTTTGTTTTGTGATGATCATTAGACTTGAAGTTGAATGAAGATGTTGGATGTTACTTTTGTTACGTAGTGTTCTGTGTACAGTATCTGCGATCATGAATGTGGCTGTTTTAGAACAATGGGTCTTTCTATGATTCATCCACATTTAGGCTATGGTGAAAGTACTATAGGTCTCCCATGGTGATGATACTTCAGATGTTATTTGATTGATTTACTTTAGGAGAAACTCCCTGATCATAGTACAAAATATAATGCACCGGGCCTTGTTCAATAGGTCTCACTCTATTCTTATCTTCATATTTTCTGTCTTCATATAACCCTGCAGGCCAAGGTATTCTGTATATTTAACTTATGATGTGAGTGTGACACTTCTAAAAGTGTTCCAACATACTCTAATATGGTTTTGATTTTTGAATTTTAATGTTTGTATAGGATGACAAGTTTGAGCGACTTTTCAACATTTATGCGGACAAGCTTAAAATCGTCGACCCTAAGAGTTTGGTTTTCATTTTTGACGGGGATAAAGTC
Organism: Lagenaria siceraria; assembly: GCA_002890555.2. NCBI lineage: Eukaryota > Viridiplantae > Streptophyta > Magnoliopsida > Cucurbitales > Cucurbitaceae > Lagenaria > Lagenaria siceraria. The sequence goes on from CM016484.1 coordinate 27,624,838, forward strand.
GGCCCAGACGATACCCCAGTTGGCCTTGGCATGGAAGACGATGATATGATCGAAGTGAACATCAAGTCGAGTTGAGTAAGGTGTCTTTTCAATGTATATTTTGTGAATTAGTTCACCAGTTTTGGGGATAGGAGACTTGGAAAAGGCCAAATTCAATATTTTGTACCATAAGATGAACAAATCCTTATGGAAGGCTGTGAAGGTTCCTTTTGTCCGGTAAATTTTTTTGGTAAGCACATTGAGATGAATGAAAAAAATAAAAATGATATCAAATTCATTTGTAATGTTTTTTAGTTTCTTTTCCCATTTTTGGAAAAAGCCCTATGTAACGATTTAGAATTTCGGAGACATATTAGAGACATCAACCTTTGACAAAGGACATCCTAATTGCCTATAGAAAAAAGGAGTTGCGACATAGAATAAAGAAACAAATTAGGAAACATTGACCTGGCCTAATTTATTAATAGGTTTATTTTTAAATATAGAAAAATAAATCAAACTATTTATAAATATAAAAAAAAATTAATGTCTATTAGTAGTTTATTGTTTATAGACAGTAAAAAAAATATTTTATATTTATAAATAGTTTGACTTATTTTTCTATATTTGAAAATAGTCATTTATATTTTTATTATATCATAAAAAAAGAAATAATCAACAAAATATCACTAATGTAAATGTGATATAAATAATAAATGTTTTAAACTTATTTAAAAAGCGTAGAATATTTATTTATTAAGTTAAATATTTTTTTAAGTATCGTTTGTTTTTATATTTTTTCTGCTGACATTTTATTAATATATTTTCATTGATATTTCTCTAAAATTAATATATTACATTTTCATTGACATAAAAATGAGATTAAAATTTTGAATTCCAATCCCAAAAATTATCAAGCTAAAAAAAACCCAACATAAACTTAATAATTTTCTCTAAACTCTATCAAAGGCTAAGTCACTAAAGCAAAAATTCTCTCTAGAGAGGAATAATTATCAAACGGTCACATTTCTCATGATAACCGTTTAACGAATGTATATGTTCATAATTACTATTAAATAATTATAAATTTAAAGCTAAGTGTCCTTTTAGATTGGCAGAAAGAATGTTTTCAACAAACTAATTACTAATTTTTATTTAAACTCTTTTTGACAAAAATTATTTAAAGTCAAACACTCTAATTTTTTTTTCAAAATAATTTATTTTTTAAATTAAACACTTAAATATATAATCTAAACACACCCTAAATTAGTCCTTTGTGTGCGGACCTGGAAGTTGTCCCTAACCGATGGTTCATTGTCCGTATAGAGCCCTTAATTGGGAAGTCCCTATCCAATGACAGAATGACATTGGTCACTGTAGATAAGATTGTCGATCACATAATCGAATCTTCGAACTATCTTTTGGTCGTAGGATCTTCATACTTCACATGCACTTGGATAACTTGGTTGATCATCAATGATGACGGTGGGTCCCTATTCTCAGCCACGTGCCCACCTCCATCCTCGAAAAGCTTCACGGCTCCCTTGCCCACGTCACTCCCCAAAAAGTCCCATGACTGTGATTGTGGACCAATCTTTTGATCATGATGATGATGATGATGATAAAGGAAAGAACCAGGCTTTAGTTCAGCTTCAGAAACTCCCTTTCTGTTATTTTCCTAAGTCAGAGTCCCAGCTGCATTTTCCCGTGTAAGATTTTTTTTCCCTCCTCAATTTCTTACTTTTTCTAGTTAATTGATGTGAATCTTCAATCGGGTCGATGCTGGTTTTTGTTATTTCAATGTTGTTAGCTGAGTTTTTTGTGTTTGAATTCTAGGTTTAGTTGATAACTTGTGGAATGTCTTTCAGACTGCTTGTTTGAGTTGAATCTTCACTTGGGTTTTGTTGTGTTTCTGATTTTGATTTTTTTTTTCCCTAAATGATTTGTTGTTAGATAGAGTTTGTTGCATAGTCTTTTTCTTGGATGTTGTGTGGTGCTTATGTTTTGATTTGAAGTTTTGCTTGTGTAAGGAATGTTTGGTTTAAGAGTTCATAAGCAATAAATTGGCTTAAATTGGTTTTAAATTGCAATGTAAATTGAGTTCTGGATCTTGGTAAGTAATGGCAGAATACTTTTCAATGAATCCCAGCAGTTTCTCTCTCGTTAAGGCGGTTCGTCTCGGAAAAACATGAATGTGTAGACTTTGAACTGACAGAGATCTTGAATATGAGCAAATGGAGAGAACTTGTGAATTCTGTGCTGCATTGAGGCCAATTATTTACTGTACGCCTGATGCAGCTCACCTTTGCCTTTCCTGTGATGCGAAAGTTCATTCAGCCAATGCACTTTCAAGTCGACATCTTCGGACTCTCTTGTGCGAATGTTGTCGAAGTTTCCCTACTTATCTCAAGTGTTTAGATCATCAGATGTTTCTGTGTCGTGGCTGCGACCGAACCCTTCATATTTCTTCTTCCCAACACCAGAAAATGACTATCAGAGGATACATGGGATGTCCTTCAGCCAAGGATTTTGCAGCACTTTGGGGATTTCATGCAAATGAAGTTGACAAAGATAAGTTTGTGTCCACTTGTGGCTCTGAAACTTCCAATGTCGTTAAGACTTTCGACGCACCGGGACGAAGTCGTTCACATATAGTAGCTGCGGTGGTTAGAATGAGCTATCCTCCTCATGTCTCTATTACTGAAGCTGAAAACAAGGTTGGATCATTAACTCATAAAACTTATGTTAGGGAAAGTTTCATGTAAATTTTATGATTTTCCCTTTGGTAATTGCCTCTTAAAATTGACCTCACTTTTGGTTCTTCATTAATTTATCAAACATGTTTCAAAAGCACTAGGCTTCTAATACTCTGGTTCACTTTATTTTGTACTTACAAATAGAATAACACATCTTGCTTCCAGATTGGTTGACAATTTTTTTTCCTTTGTTCTTCTGATTACTCAGAAAGAAATAAAGTACCGCTAAGAAGTTAAGGCGCAATCCACTGAAAACAATATTTTTACAAAGTTGTTCAATATAACCAGGTAAGTTGCCTTTTAAAGACACTGAGTCAAGGACTAGATCTAACCTTTCAGTTTGCAATTCGGTTTTTAAAATCGGACATAAATTATACAATTAATTAGCTTAGATCAGTCATGATTGTGCTGCTCAATTCATGAACTGCAGACCTTTGTTTCTTTTATGAATATTCTTCTGTATTTTATTCATGAAGGAGAGGCTTAGCTTCTGCTTTCTAATGTAGGTGCTCTACAAAGGTCAAGAAAAGAGCTCTTCATTCATTTTACAACAAATACTAGAGTTGAGTCGTCTCCAGCTTGTAAAGAAGAATATCCATTCGCCTTTGATTCTTGGTGACGATGTGTCTTCTTTAAGGCTTTGCGCCTCGAAAAAGTTTGAGCAGTCTCTTGATCAACACGTGCATCATTCTGAAGACTGCAGTACTGATCTTGAGCAAAGGGACAACTTACTTCAGGAGCTGAAAATGACTTCGTTTACTCAGCTCAAGAATTTTCCATTGTCATCCCCTATTTTGCTTCCTTTCCATGGAGAATCCCTTTGGCATTGTAAAAGTCCAGCTGAAAGCAGTCAGATTTTTCTATAAATCCTTATTGTTTTATGATATATATCTATGTTTGGCTTTAGGCATTGCTTAATCATATGGAAGTTAGAAATCATAGACAAACTTATGGCTAAGTTGGCTGTGATTATCAAAACGAAATTATGTTGAAGTTGAAAAGAAAAGAGAAAAAAGTTTGAGGCTAAAATGTTGAAGAAAAGTAAATTCGGGAATTGAATAATGGAGCCGAAAATATAGAGTTTTATTTCATGAGTTGAAGATTATACAACTTCCTTTTCAGTACTTGACTATTGTCATCCCACTTCTACTCATATGTCAATGACGCTTCATTTTCAAATGAAACAAAATCTGGGCATTTTAGTAGGATACTTTTCTCTGAACATTATCAATTTGTTGAACAACTTGTGGATTTTGACTTATGGAGTTCTTTCTCTCAATATTTTTCTAAAACTTGGCAGCTATGGTCTCAAAATATGCAAGACCTTGGAGTTTGCGACGAGCTTGTTTGTCGTGATGATTTCAACATACCTGAAGTTGATTTGACATTCCAGAACTTTGACGAAATATTCAACAGTGATCAAGATCCTATTGGAGGCTTGTTTGATAATAAAGATGAGTCGTACTCCTCGATGGAGAAGGATACGTCACTCAGTAAATCGGATAATCGCGATGGAAAAGGGATGGAGGTTTGGAGTGTTTTTTAGTTTTCTTTTTCTTTAGATCATTGAAAATGAACGATCAAGTTTCAGTCTTTTTGGTATGGAAATAGATACAGTTTATGAAGAGTGGTCATTTGTTTGTATTGCCAATCAATATTAATCTGTGTATGACAGGCAAGCTCGGCGACATCGTCATCTTGCATCTTCTCGTATGCTTTCATGGACAAAGATAGTGAACCCTCTGGTGAAGTTTGTAATTCTCCCATGAGTACAAGCACAAAATCCACTCGTCCAATCCGACCCTCCCTTTCAACCTTGTCATTTGCTGATTCAAGGATGAGTGTTGACAGTGATTGCCCTGATCGGCTAAGAGGTGAACCTTCACGTAGCTCGCCTTACCATCGTGAGCATAAACACTCTATTCCCCTCGACGACGATGCTGCAACAAGAATGTACAAAGAAAAACCGCAGTCTCAATTGTAAGTGAAAAAGTGCATACATGTTGCAAACTAAACTTGCTCAGACAACTCCTATTTTTATGCAAAATCCCATACAATGCTTGTATAAGATCTGTTTTTTTGTTCAGAAACATATATTTCAATTGTCACCATGTCACAACCATCTTTTCTATCTTCAGGCAAGAAAAACAAACCCGACGAAAGGTCAAATCTCTCGTCAAGAAACAAGTAAAGGGAAGATACGAAAAGGTCGAGCGATATGACTCCAGTACCGTCGCTATCAGCCGAAGTTATTGAACTTCGACTTTGTGTATCATTTTGTACATCATTTTAAGGTTTCTCTTCACCTTCATTCTTTTCAATTAGTTCTCTCAATGCACAGACTTTGAAGTTAGCAGCATATATGGCTACACTTTTACTAAAGCTTAGTGCAAACCTTGATAATTTAATCTAATTGACAATCATGAAGGAGATTTGCCTTCTTTTTGTTGAGTTACTTTATCACAGTGGAAATTGGAAGATGTTATTTATTAAAGAAACTCAACAAAATCAAAGTTGATTGTCATCAGAATGGGAAAGCATCGGATTCATTGTGACAAATACTAGGAAACAATATTTCTCAACATAAAGGCAAGATGAGAAAAAGAACAAGGAACAGGGATAAAATATTTTTTAGTTTTATTTTAACCTATGGATTTCAAGTTATTTTGATATAATCTCATCCTTGATTGAAAATGAAAACCGATTTTTTTTTATAAAAAAAATAATGTTATTTTAATAAATAATGACAAAAATAGGGTAAGGATAAAAAATATTTTAAAAAATAGGTGAGGAAATCGTAAACGGAGTCCACGATTTCGTAAAATTAGCCCATATGGCACCCAAATCGTGGACCGGGTCCACGATTTGGCTCACATGTCTCGGTCAACCCTACTACAACTACACTCATTTTGGTTGGGTAAATTGTGGGTGTGGTTCACGATTTTAAGAAAAGGTGGAAGTCGTGAATCTTGTCCACGATTTTGCTACTCTACTTTTGTCAATATTTTCAATCCAATCTTAGTTTTGTTATTATTTATTAAAATAACATTATTTCTATAAAAAAAATCGATGAAAACTCACTATGTTATCATTTTTTGAATTTTTTGAAATGCAGTTATATTGGTAGAGGTAACAATATATTCTTCTTCCTTTAATTTGTGAGAAAATTTTACCATTTTTCCCCTTATGCGAGTGAGAATGATTCATGAAACTATGTAAACTCGTGGCTTTGTATATGGACTGATGGAGTCTTAAAAAATGTAGCCAACATTAAAAATGACCATAAAAATGGTTAAAGAGTTTATTTTTCTTTTCCAATGATTTGTAAGTCAGAACCATCCACTTTTTTCCCCACTCTTCTTATTCTTCTGCTAGTTTAAGAGGAAAAATAATTAAAGAAATATTATTTTACAATTTTTCAAAGAGGGAAATAATTTTTCCCTTTTTTACGAAAAAAAAGGAGAAAAATTCCGCTAGAAGGAGGGTTTGAACCTCCGACCTTGTGGTTAACAGCCACACGCTCTAACCAACTGAGCTATTCCAGCTGTTGTTGAGAAGTATATTTATTTTTATATATAATAGGTTCAAATTAAGAGAGAAACTCATTCCAAACATCGTGGAGATCTAAAGGCTTTCACGACTTTTTGTTGTTCAATGTATGAGAGTGGAGCTTTTTGTGTTTTAGGTGCATAATTGAGTTATGAAATCTGAAGTTAATATGTCGGTAGAGCTAAGAAGTCTGTATTTTGAGTGCATAATTGAGTTATTATGTCAAGGGTATTGTAGCGCAATTTTTTCGTAATATAAAAAAGTATGATTTTCTTGTGATTATTTTTGTTTGCTTAAATTTTTGCTTAACCCTTCAATTGCACATATATTTTTTCAAATATTTAACGCTCAATTGAGATTAGTGAAATGTATGAGTTAATATGCAAAACAAAAAGTAGGTCATCAACAGGTTTATGGCTTTTCATGACAACTTATGCCAAATTGTAGGTTATGATTTATTTTACATGTGTGTTGGTATTGAGAATGCGATCAAAGTCTCACATTAGCTATAATAAATCTCGTGCACAATTTTTATTTTACTTGTTAACAACATTCTCAATATGCTAATTTTATATAGCATTAATGTTATACACACACTTGAACTTTCTCAAAAGAAAAAAAAATGTTATACACACTTGAATAACGAATTCCAAATATTTCTCTCTCAAGAACACTTTATATAGCTTTTTAAAATTTTAATAAATAGGTTTTTGTGATATAAATTGGTAATTTAAATCCGCATTAACTTAGCACCTTTTATTGTTTAATCCATCTCAAAGCATTATTAAAAATGATTAAGAAAATCAAAAGTTTATAGAAGTTTATAGAAGTAAAAATGGTTATAAATCACTGCATAATTGTGTCTAAGAATATATATATATATATACCCAAACGAGAAGAAAAAAAAAACATTCATAAAAAAATGAGGTCCAATGCTTACAACATCGTAACAATCTCCACCATATGAAGATGAAACTCAATTAAAAAAAATGCTAAAATGATATTAATTTGAAGTTTTAATTGAAACAACCTAGAGTTGATGAGTATAAATATACATTTTTTTTCTGTATCTCTAATTAATACGTGATACTTTACTACCTTATCTTAAATATAAATATGATCTTATAGTTAATTTTGTTTTATTTGTCAAAGAACACTTAGTAGTAATTGATATTGTTCGCTCCTCTTTTAAAATTAGATATTCGATATCCTATCTCTACCATTGTTTGTTATACTAAAATTTGTTTATATATATATATATATATATTCAAACTCTGGACTAAAGATTTAAACGTGAAAATATATACGCCCGATAAAACTGGCAAGTCTATGAAATTTCCTTGACCTCGTGTTGGTGAAATTTTAGAAATTTCCAACAAATCAAAGACAGAGTAGCACCGCTTCTTGATTATGAATTTTAATTTTTTTCCAAAGAAAATGTGAAAGTAGGTATCAAAGATATTTAAAAAATTTCCCTAATCTTTCTCTTTTTTTTTCTTTCAAAAACATTTTCAAGAGACAACAATAAACGTTGAAACTACTATTACAACCAAAATTTATTAGAATGTTAGATAAAAACAAAAATATTAACGAAAATTGAGGTCATCTTACAATTTCAAAATACCACCATATTAATGTGTCAATTTTCATCCAAAATTTTTAAAAACTTCTACCAAAAAATTATTTTGAAATATTTAGAAAATGTCAAAATAGTTTTTTTAAGAGAATAATAATATAATCTAATACTTAATTAAATCCTGGGTTATCCAATTTGAATTACAATTTGTAATATATATTCTTCTAATAGTGATGTATAATGTCTTTAAAATACACTACAATAGAGATGATATTTACCTTCTTTAATTTCTTTTTCATTACTTTACTCTCTAATTTTGTTAATTTGTATTTTTCTTGTTTTATAATAAAATTTCGATATATATATATATTAATTGACTTGAAAAAGGGGGAAAAGAGTACTGGGATCGCACGCGTGCATTGTACGCCACCGATGTTTGGGCATGAAGTTTGGAGAAATGATCTAGTACGTTGGATTGGATTTATATTGGATCGCCGTGGGGCGTGAAACGCCACAAGATACGGCATCGAGTCTCACGCGCCACTCCCCATCCCCGGACACAAACTGGACACATCCATTCTCCCTATTTTGGAATTTCGCACCCCACTTTCCACATTCTTCCTTTGATGGGGTCTTGAGTATCCAATGACTGTTCTACTTTCTTTCCTCTTTTGCCCCTCCTCCAAAATTTCCGTTTTATATTGCCGCATTTTCTACACGCGCCTCTTATTCTCCACTTTTTTTATTTATTAAAATAAATTAATCTTAACTTACCTGTCCAATACAGTGTGCCTATTTATGGAATTAATTAATTATGATAGGATTCATTATTTGACTTATGAATGACGTCTTCGTGACGTTTGGAGGTAGCAACGCCTCTGATGCACCAGGAATATATACAGACGGTGGGGATTGAATCATGTATAATATAAGTTAATTTTTTTAAATTTCATTTCTAAATTTTAATTTACATTTTAGTAGAAAATGTACTTGTTTTTTTTTAATCTTTTTTCTTAATTCAACCGACAAGTGAGAAAATATGAATTTTTGACCTCTCAGTCAAACATATGCTTTAATCAACTAAGTTCGGTTCATATTTACTTAAAATTTGTCTATTTATAATCACTCTAATCAAATAAAAAAATATATAAACATGAAATACAAAGCTGAGTTGGACTCTTATGAAAATTCTCAGAAAATCATTTTTTCTTGATATCATCACATCATGTTCAATAAACTCGTTTGGTAATTAGCTCAAGACATTTCAAAATTACACATGTGGTCTTCCAAATTGACTTATTCTCATAGATGTAGTTAATAATAAATATCAATTATACATAGTTAGAAAAAAAAAACTCAAATCAAGACCAATCTGAATTATAATAAATATTATCCATACAATACAACTTCAAAAAAGAAGGAAAAAAACATGGATCACATGAATAAATATCTATTTACAATAATATGATATTGTTCACTTCCGCTAGCATAAGCACTTGTAATTTTACTTTTAATTTCATTTAAAATATCTCATACTACACTGGTCGTTGTTCAACGATGTATGGTAAGGTTCTTCAAACAAACTTAGCTCGAAAAAAGAATACAAATGAAAAACAACAAAACACAAATACCTTTAGAGGACGATATGGGATGAATGATGTGTGGAGAAAAATTAAAAATAATAATAATAAATAAATAAGAGTAGAAAAAGAAAAAAGATGGAGATGAAGGTGCATAAAAACGCTGACTTTTAAACATGGGAATTTCGGCTTTATCTGAATGCTTTAAATTGATGTGGTTGACAAATCTATAATAAAGTGATTATAAGACTTCCCCTCTTCTTCTTTTTTCTCTTTTTTTTTTTTTTTTTTTTTTTTCTTTTTCTCCTCTATGTATTTTGCTTTTATCTACCCACTAACTTAAGCCTTAAAAATATATATAAATAAATAAATAATAAATAGAATAAAGTGGTCGTGTCTTCTTGAATCACAGACAGTTACCACGTTTTCTTTTCTTTTTTCTCATTGTCCATTTCTTTCTAAATGGCGATTGTGAGGATTTTGACTTCTTTTTTCTTCTCTCTTTTGCTTTTTTTGCTTTTTGTCTTTCTTATCAAAATACCTAAGAATTTATTTTTCCTCCATTTCTCACCAATTTTTTCTCTATAGGTATTTGATGTGAACTTAGGATGTATCTAACATGGACATTAATTTGACTTTGAAAATAAAATTTAGACACACATATATATAACTCAATCGGTTTAACCATTGTTAGATGATAGTTGGAAGACTTGACGAGTTGTATGTCCTGTTAGATGTAGGATTCTTTGTCCTCGAACTGACAGTAGTGACATGTTTTTCCATTTCTCATAAACTTCCACCCGCCGGAGCCATATAAGGGGAACATATTTAAAATTATAGTAATGATGATGTATTATGGGGGAGAAAATGTCATTATATAGATAGCAAAATTTTTTTTCTTTTTTAGTGTTGATCCTACAACAATGATTGCAGATGGCATGAAGAAAGGAGTGCAACAGTTAATATCCCTCTCGAGCTCAATTTTTAAAATTTGTATTGAAAAGAAAATTTTTAAAGTTCTCTTAAATTTTTTATTCGAATACAACAATTTAGAGTATAGAGAATTCAAATCTCCAACTTCAAGTCTTAAATCGTCAATTGACCTAAAAGTTTAAGTTAGTGGGTAAAGACACATTTAATCATATATCACTAACACTTCCCCTCACTTGGGGGTCTGAAATATGAAGAAGTCCCAACAAGTGGAAATGAATATTAATTGAGGAGGCAACAATAATGTTGAGGTTTGAACCTGCTATGATACCATCTTAAATCACTAATTGACCCAAAACTTAAGTTGATAGATGAAGGAAAATTTAATATAATATCTAATATCAAGAAAAGAAATGCACATGTCAATTACCACTCAGTTAGGCTGAGTTTAATTTTTTAAAAAATAAAAATTAAAAGTTTAAGAATATATATATACCAAATTAAGTTTTTTTTTTCTTTTTTTTTTTTGTCTTTAGTCTCATGCAAAGTATTGAATAATTGGTTGCAAGTATAAATATAACCAAATTCTATCATGATGAAAAGTGAGATTAGTTTTGTTAAAAGAAAATCCCACGAGTAGATATATTGTAAAAGACAAAAGTGTAAAAAATTCAGAGCCAAAAAAAATGTAATTATGATTTTATCTCAAAGGCCATGCATATATAAGGTCATTTCCAACTAGTGTCACATCAATCACTAATTTTTGTGGATGGTTTAAAATTATATGGAAGAGGATTTCGAGTGCTCAATCATGAAGTTGAATTTATTCACACTACAAATAAATAAATAATATTAATTTAAAAATATAAATATTTTCGAATTTAATTAGTGGAAGATATAAAAGTTTGAATGATATATAAAATAAATAAAAAAACCTGGTTCCCATTCCCACTTTTCCAACAGTCGTCGTCTCGTCTTTCTTCTTTCCTTTTTGAAATTTCCATACACAAAGTTCTATGTGTTTTGTGTGGGTCCCACCTTCCACCCTTCTTTAAAAAGTGCTCATGGAAAAAGGAAAAACTATTACATTCCTTTCTAAAAAAGAAAATAAATATATTTTTCCACAACCAAATTATATGTTCATTGACTAATGTGGATTCTATGGTGTAACGAATAAGTATGACATGTTCTCCACAAAAAAAAAAAGAAAAAAAAAAAGAGACATTATATATTTTTATGGATATTTTTATATTTTGATGGGTCCAACGTAGATATAAAAAGAAGAAATGATATTTTTTTTATTATATCGTAAAAAGATATCATGAAACTCGAAAAATAAATAACAAAATACCATTAATGTCAACATGATATAAATAGTAAACATTTTAACCTTTTTTATTAAAAAAAAAGTGTAGATAATTATCCTCATGGATTTACAAGTTTAAATATTTTTTTTCAATTTTTTAAAAAATATTAATTGACGTCGATATTTCAATCAACATTTTTTTTTTTTTTGTAAAATTGAGATTTCTACATTTATGTCGACATTGACATTTTAGGACTTGATTATAAGGGAATATTTAAATAACCTAGATTGATAATTAATAAGTTAGTAAGGTGCGAAATTTGAATTTACATTATTATTCTTTTTCTTTTTTTAGTTTGATGTGAGGATGATGATTCAAAACACATCTAATATTGTCGATAATATGTGTCTTAACTAATTATAAAATTATCTATATTTGGATTATTTTCCATGAATCTCTCCTTATATCTTAAGATTACACCAGATAATATGTGTCTTAACTAATTATAAAATTATCTATATTTGGATTATTTTCCATGAATCTCTCCTTATATCTTGAGATTAGGGGTGTAAGAAAAATTGAGTAAAAATTTGCATATGAAAAAAATTAATAAAAAATTACTATAAAAATTACTATTGTGATAGACAGTAAAACTTTTCTATATTTATTAGTTTGACTTATTTTCTATATTTGAAAACAACCCTATTTTTAATTTATATACAAACTATCTTGTGTGTGTCACCCAAAGAAAAATTTAGTTAGTTTAAACATATATTATCAACCAAAAAATTAGAAGATTTGAATCTCTACCTCCACATATAGTTGAACTTTTAAAATTTAAAAAAAAAATTATCAGAGATACGACGTTTTTTTAAAAGAAAATTTTTAAATTTATTTTCAAATATGTAAATTTTTTAGTTCATGATAAAAAAAAATAAAAAATCAAACCATGGCCACATACAGGAGGAAGCCAACAATTTTCATATGAAAATGGTAAAAATTGTATGTTTTAAATTAAATTTACATGCATATAACACATTTCAACTAAAATAATTTTAGGAAGAGGCAATTAAAGATATAGTTTTAATTTTTAATCTATTAATATAATATCTTAAACTAGAACAAGCTCCCCTATTCCTTTTTGTTATTTGACTTGCCTTTATCATCTACCCTTAAACATTTCAAAAAGAAAAAGATAAATAGCTCCTAGTCTCCTACTATTATTTTTGAACCACTAAAAACACACCACCTTAGAAAAGTTAGAAATAGTTCTATCTAACTAGTGGCTATATAATATATTTTTTCTCCTCCCATTTGTTCTTCAAAATAAAAATTAAGAAATTTAGTATAATGTAATTGAAGTTTAGAATGTTGAAGTTTCAATTTAGAAAAATGTTTATAAAAAATATTCATAACAAATCGATGTATTGAATGGATATTTTGTTTAACACGTTAACAATATTTTGTTGTTTAATTATTTTTTATGTTTCATAAATTTGATGTCGATTTACTTCTCAAATTAATATCGTATCTACAAAAATATAAAAAATGTCAATATAAATATGGATGAAATTTTAATAATTTTGAGATAATAAACAAATCAATACTTTCAATTAAATATAAGGAAATTTTCACAGATAAAAAAAAATCAAACTATTTACATAAAATAGCAAAAAAAAAAACAATTATAAACATTACTTTTATCATTTCTATCACTAATAAACTTAGTTATCTAAAAATTTTGATATTTTATATAAATAGTTTATCTTATTTTTCTATTTTTAAAATATAAAGATACCTATAACGGTATTTAATTTCTCCCCTCCTTTTTCTTTTTTTCTTTTTGTGTGTGTTGCTGAACACAAAACCCCACCACCATTAACATCTCCCCAAGTAAAAAAGCTCACATGCTGTGTCGACATTGAAACCCACCACCATTTTCTTCTCCTCCATAAATTAAAATATTTATAAATAAACAAATAATACACTATATTATATATAAAAATATAAATATTAAAATTCAACAAACAAAACCCCCTCGATTTACGAGCTAGTGGAATTTTTTCCCATTCTCCCACAAACATGCCCTTACCAATCCGCCCCTTTGCCCAACAATTCCCATAACACCAACCCTACATTTTCCCCCCTTTAAATACCCCATAAATTCCCCTCATTTTCCTCCGCCATTAACCCCCTTCTTTCATCCCTCCTCCGCCGCCTCCATGTTGTCTCCGGCCACCCTCTGCGGCGGAGAATGGGTGAGCAATAATAATGGGGATCACAAGAAAAGAAAAAAGAAAAAGAAAGTGAATTATTAGCTGTGCAACTTTCTCTCTCCTGAGTTTCTAAGGGCAGAAGTGGGAGAGTGACGACGTCGTTGCATTGCGGGGAATTGAGGTGTAGCGGTCCGAATTATAATTTAACTTTTAATTAATTAATTACTTTGTTTTTTTTTTTAATTTAGATTTTAATTCGTATAGTTACGTTTAATTTAATTTCTCATATGGTCCTCTTTTAATTCTCTCTGTAATTTAAATTTTTGCATGGTGGATTTGTTGTTAGTTATGTTAGTATAGTTTGTGTGTTTGGCTTTGAAATGGGGATGTAAGAGATGCATACGAGGTAGCTTTATTTATTGTAATAATTTGTAGTATTGCTGCTGCTGGAAATGCATAGCTTACACTTTTCTTTCTCTCTCTTTGTAAACCATTTCTAATTAATTAGTTTTCTTTTATTTGACGGAGGAAGTCCAGATTCAAACATTTAACCCTGACACATATTTTAACTTAATCAACTATATATTTAAGTTAGATTTTTTCTTAAATGTGATTTGTAAAAATTTCTTAACATTGAGGTATTTGGCAAATTTTAGTGAATTTTACTTTTTGCCACTTATATTATAAACTTTATGTATATGTTTAACCATAAATGACATATTTTTTTTTTGTTCAAAATTCCATACTCCCATATTTACGTAGTGTAATTTTTTTTGGAAAAATAATTAGTTAGTGTAGTTATATCTGTATATAATTTGGTGCATTTTTTTTGAATATTTGGTTGTTCTCATCTTATATATATTACTAAATTTAGATTTTAATGGTATATACCCTAAATTTAGTAATACAAAAAGAAGAAGAAGAAAAAGAAGCATTCAAAGAAGCAAGACATTATAATTTCAAATTCTCACTCTTAATTTATTAGACTTGACTTTTATTTAAATAAGTATTTTTAAGGGTAAAAAAATATTTATAAATACTTAGAAAATCAATTCAAATAAATATAAAATTTAGAAATTAAAATATAGATGCAATCATAATTTGTTTTTTGGTGGATAGTTATTTTTTAGGGTAGGTGGAAGTAATTTTGTACATAAAGTTTATTAGTGGACATTGGACAATCTTCGGTTGGACATATTATTAATTAATTAGTATGCACCTAGGTCTAATCAAATATATTATTATATCAATTTACGAATTTGTGTTGAAAAATAAATGGAGCAAAAAATTTGCAAATTCAACTTATTGACATTATATAATAATGTTTTTATTGTACAAAAATATCAACACCAAGTTGTTCTATTGCTACAATTTCGATTTACATCTCGTGTAGTTTATAGATTAGACAATAATTTTTAAATATAAGAGTTAAAGTTAAAAATATAAATACATATTAACCTTAAGCAGTTTACAACAAAATTTTACTATAACCAAAGTTTTAAATAATATTTTGATCTCAATTAACATATTTAAAGTAAAGTGAGCACAATTTAATTGACATATAAATGTATTAATAACTTATAAGTATGGGATATACGGTTCAAATTTTTTCACTCCTACTAAAAAACAAAATCTGAAGTTAAAAAAATAATGTGACTTTATTTGTTTAGTAATTTTTTTTTTTTTAAACTAAACTACAAAGTATGTTTTTTTTTTTTTTGGGTTTTTTTATTTATTTAGTTTTTTGGGCATTATCCAAATTGTACGCAAAAGAATATATTGGCAACAACAAATTGACTAGAAAATATCAATTTTGCCCCTTAAAGTGGTATCGATATTAAGATTACTTTTTCAATAATTGCAAGGAAAGGAGAGGACATTTTGGAAATAACGTTTCATTCACATGACATTTGGTTGGGGGAGTTGAATTAACTTTTTAAATGTCATAAAAAAAAATTAAACAAATAAGCTATGTGTGACGACCTTATAAATTTTTTTAAAAAATTGCAAAAATACTAGACTCAAGCAAGAACGGAAGAAGTGTGTTCCTAGTAAGTTGTCTTCAAAATTTAAATTGAAGTTGTATATATATTTATATATAATGAACAAAAAATCATTATTTATTTATTACATTTTAATTTTCTCACTCATTTATCATATTGAAATTTTAAAATGGTTATTTTTCACCCTTTAAACTTTTTATTTCATTACAACTTCTTTAAACATATGAAATTATTACAAATGTCCAAATATATCTAACTATCAAATAAGGCCAATTTTGTACTAGTGTTAAAAATTATTGTCGCTACTTACTTGGTAGTTAAATATTTCTTGATATTTGTAATAATTTCATATGTTTATGGCCTAGGAGAATGATGAACGTGTTGTTAGTTCAATGTGGCACTTTTAATGTCAAGCAGTATCAATGACCGACATTAACGGCCTATTTTTTTTATAAGTAATGGTTGTTGTCGTTTATTTATTGAAAAAAATTGTTGCTTGTGCACGTGCAAATCAATAGACAAAATACACAAAACTTAAAGAAATTTGTATTCTAAATATAGTTTATATGTCTGAAGTTGACTCAACACATCTTAAAAAAACAAAAACAAGAACAAACAAATAAAATCTTGACTTAATTATATATGAACAGAACTAACTAATCTAGAAACGAAACATATCATTCATTGATTGTTTATATAAATATTAGTATAACAATAATGTAAATAGAGGATTGAAATCCTCAACTTCAAAGAACGTTAATGATACATGTGAAGAATTTGACCAATATAAATATAGCTTAATTGAAAATATATCAAATATTGACCAAAAGGTCATAATATTAAAATCCGTATTATTGCATAAAAAAATGAATGTAATTGAGAATGAGAGGCGATTAAAGCATAGTCTATGTGTTCCTAAACAAAATGGGCCCAAATGTGAACGATTAACGGCCCAAGTTTTATTATTTCAGTGGGCCCAAATATGCGATTGAGGCTTGCTCTCTTTGCTAGCCCAAATCGCCCAGCAAATACAAAATTGAAAAATATTGTAATTATTTTGAGATTATATTAATAGTTTAATCATTAACATTTAGGTTTTGGATTTATTTAATCTCTAAATTTTTTAAGTGTCAAATAAGTCTCTAAACTCTCAAATTTGTATTTCGTAAGTTATTAAAATTTAAATGTTTTGTTAGGTAGATCTATAAACTTTCAATTTTGTC
The DNA here is from genome assembly GCA_002890555.2 of Lagenaria siceraria. NCBI lineage: Eukaryota > Viridiplantae > Streptophyta > Magnoliopsida > Cucurbitales > Cucurbitaceae > Lagenaria > Lagenaria siceraria. The sequence goes on from CM016484.1 coordinate 27,641,957, forward strand.
TCAAATAGATTTATGATGTATTTAATATTATAAAAATATTAAATTGATAATTGGTCTATTAGATATAAAAGATCATTTTTAGAATATTTGATCTAGTATATTTATGATAACCTAAAACAAGCCAAACATGAGCATAGTTGCATAAATCATGTATTATTAACCAAGAGGTTAGAGGTTCAAAACTCCTCTTCCGCACACAGTTGAACTCATATAAACAAAAACAAATATACAAATAATTATTGATAGGAGAAGTCAAACATCACATTTGTTTTTTTTTTCTATTGCTCTGGTTAATCTATTGTAGACCTAACAATATGCAAACAATCATTGATAGATAATGAAAGTTAAGGCCTCTTTGATAAACATTTGGTTTTTGAAAATGAAGTATAACTAATCTCAATTTCTACAATAGTCTTCGTATTTCTTAAGTAAAATAGTTGAATTATTAGCCAAATTCTAAAAATAAAAAACAATTTGTTTAAAAACTACATTTTTTTTTTTTGTTTTCAAACCTTAGCTCAGTTTAAAAAAACATCGGTAAAAAGTAGATAACAAAACACGAGATTTATAGGTGGAATGAACGTTTGTAGGCTTAATTTTCAAAAATCAAAACTCCAATAGTTAATGAGCGTGGCCTAAATGTTATAAATTTAGCATTTTTTTCTCTATAAAATTAGTAAATCGATGACGAACTTGATAACAATTTAGGGGTGTTTGGTCACCCACTCCATATTTGGGGCACCAACTATAGTGGTTGGTATTTTCAACTATTATAACTCACCATTAATTACAATATTATTATTTCAAATCCTTATTTGTCGTGTTTATTATTTTCTACACATATTAAAAGAGTTTGCACTCAAAACATAGACGGTTATAACATACATACTATTATAAACACCATAAATTATAATAGTCAACTCATCGTCCCCTAATGATAGATTATCTATCATGATAAATGTCTATCTATGATATACATTTATCGCTATAGATATAAATACTTAAAAATATTTAAATCCACGTGTACAAATTCTTTTATAGTTAAAAAAAACTAATTATTTTACGGGTCTTTTAGAGACAACTTTATTAAGTCATCAAGTGCCCAAATTATTTTAAAGTTCTTTTCCAAAAAAAAAAAAAAGTTTAAAGAGTTCTGCTCTCTTCGTTGTTGCTATATTCATAATTAATTAATTTTTGTTAGCAAGCACTATCAATTTAACTTATTTTGACATGGAAGTGGCCCTAAAATATTAGAATAATTTTTTTAATACAACAACATAAAATTTCAAATTACATACTTTTTAATGGTTTTTTTAAACAAAACATACCTCATGGTGGTTAATAGATACTCACTCTAACAAATATAACTACATAAATCCTCCACCCTACTTGAAAAAACTCTCTTAATTTGGTTGTATTTTAATTTTACGGAGAGAATTTATTTTTAAAAAAAAATCCACGTGGAGTGCACGGCTGGACGCAGCAAAACGAATCTGACGTGGAAAATCATGGGTCATCCCAAAAAAGCCGCGTCGGATTGAGGACTCATGAGGAGTAGGCTCTCGACTGCGCCGTTCCACGTCCACTTACACCAAACTCAAAACCGTCAAAAAAGACACGCACCACCCCTTCTCTTCTCTTCACGGTCTTCTCCTTCCTCAGCCACCATTCTCTCTCTCTCTCTCTCTCTCTCTCAACAAACTCCAAAACCTCTAAAACCACCTCCGCTTCAATGGAGTCCTCCTTCTTCCCCCTCTGAATTCCCAACTCCCTCCACCATCCTCTTCCCCTTGCATGCCATTTCCTCTTCTTCTTCCTCATCCTCTTCCCTCTCTGCAATTTCATCGCCCTTCTCCACTTCCCAAAACCCTAAAACCCCCTCCTCCCACATTCCCAATGAAGGACCGCACTCCTTCCTCCAATGGCGCTGTTTACGTCCCTCCTCACATCCGTCTCCGTTCCGTCGTTACTCCTTCTAATAATTCCTCTGCTGTTTCCGCTGTTGACTGCAAGCTTAAGGCGGCTCCGGCTTCGATGCTCGATTCAGGAACCACTGCTTCACCTTGCCTGCATGCTCGATCTCAAGAACTGCTTCCGACGGGGAACTCGCGTTTTAATTCCGTGCAGTATGATTCGGCTTGCGACGATGGGGCTCCTGTGGAGAGTTGGGCTTGTAATTTCGAGTGTTCGCATCAATCGGTGAGATTTTATTCTTTTGCTTTTTTTACTTGATTAGCGCCGTATTCTCAATTCTGTCAAATGTCTGGCGTGCGTTTGACTTTAAGCCTAGCTTCTCCAGCGGGAATTAGTATAGGGCGTGGTTAAGTAGCGCCTTCTCCAGTTACTTGAATTTAGGCAGTTCTTTTAACTGGATTGGATTTTATTTGATTTTATTCCAGTTAAGTGTTTGATCGAGAGCCATGTTCAGTGTGACAAAATGTGACTCAACAATTGACAAAGTTATATAGTTAGTTATCGGTTATTTCATGTTGGCTATGGCTTTCGTTAGGTGACTGGTTTATTGGTATAGGTATGTGGATGTCGGGCTGCATGTGATAATATTGACTACTTGTTTAGTCATTGTTTTAAATTAAGGAGAATTTTGGATGAACTTTTTGATACCATCAATAAATTTGACTGGCGCCTTCAAAAGTAGATGATTTTGTGTGTCTACTCGTTTTTTGGGACTGAATTTTAGAGGCGAAGGTTGATCTTAGAATTTTTGAGTGATACTACTTGTTTTTGGCACTTCTAATAGTAGATGATTGTTTCTTATTTAATCATGCTGTATATTTGTAGTATGTGAGCATGTACTTTGATTTGATATGTTTTGTAGTTTTTATTTAATTTCTTACCAGACTGTTATGATAAGTTATCGAAATTTATACAGGGTTTTCCACCTTCTGTCAACATTGATTTGTGGAAAAGGAAGTTAGCATTACTTTTACGTGACAAGGAGAAGCAAGAGTTAATTTCAAGGGACAAAAAAGATAGACAAGACTTTGAGGAAATAGCTGCTTTGGCAAGTAGAATGGGACTTTTTAGGTAACTTTTGATTCCTTTGAACCTGCAATGTGCTTACCACTAAATAGATGATTGTTATTCTAAATGTTCTGGCTGTCATCCTTGGTAGCCATCTATATGCCAAAGTTGCTGTTTTTAGTAAGGTCCCGTTGCCGAACTACAGATTTGATTTGGATGATCGGCGTCCACAGAGAGAGGTATTATATTTTATGTTTCATTTTATAGCTCGTTTTTGTTTCACATATTTGAAAAACCACCTGCATGTGATAATTATCATAGTCTTCTTCACTTGGAAGCCATATTTTTCTTTGCATCATTGCCAGCTTATTGTTAATTTATCATCTAATGCATCGATATCACAAAAATAAACAGTTGTATTTGTGCTTCTTTTTGAAGTTTACAATTTTTGGGTTTACTTTTCCTACTCTGCTTTTATGCATATTTCTCCAGAAGTTGAAGCCCTTTTGAATGTGAGCAGGTCTCTTTGCCTCCTGGGTTGCTTAGAAGAGTTGATGAACATCTGGGAGAATTTCTCTCTCAAAAGTCTAGGTGTAAAGGTTTTCAAGATATTTCCGTCTCTAGATCAAGCAGCAGTGGTAGCATTGCTACAGATGAAGGGCTCTTTGAGCAACCTGAGCCACAAGCATCTAGTAAGGCTGTAATGGAAAAAATTCTTTGGAGGAGAAGTTCACATCTGCGTGATCAACAGCAGGCTTGGCAGGTTCAAGTTTCCCTAAAACAACCTGTTTGCTTTATTCCTCAGAGCATTTCATTTCGTTGAATAACTTTTGAACTTACATTATAGGTTTGACAATCCGGTATGGTTTAGGACTAGTATGAGTGATTACTCATGCAAGATTTTTTGGTTCTTAAGATGCTTGTATTTCATCTTAGAAATGTAGTCCTGCTACTTGAGAGTTGACACCGAGCTTATTTTATAGTTGAGAAATCTAGTGACTTTGAGGTCCATTTGATGCATGTAACAGCATTTTCTAAATTAGGAAACACTAGAGCGATTTGGCGATCATTTGATTTGCTAGTGGAGAATTCTTATAACTGAACTTGTTGAAGAAATTTCTTTTTGGATCATAAGTTTGTACAATTTGAATAACAACTCGACACTCTGACATGTAATTTTATTTATGAGATCAAGTTAAAATTAGCAGGCTTCTCATTTTCAAGGGATTTGGGATGAATGAGTGGGATTTTTGAATGTTGTATGCAGAAACATTTATATCTTTTATGAAGAAAAGCGTTGTCATGTACACATTTGTGTATATTGATAAGAAAATGTTCTTCAGTATTATTATCTTGACTTTCAAAGTCATTTGAGGACTGTTCTGTGGAACATGGTTAACCCCTTTAAGGTTTTAACTCATTTTTCTCATGTCTCAAAATGTTGATTTTTATCTGGTGTTATGTTATTAAATCTTTGATTCATACATTATTTTGTAAAACCAGTCATCTCTTGAAGGAAGAGAAATGCTGGAATTCCGGAAAAATCTCCCTGCTTACAAGGAGAAGGATGCATTACTGGCCACAATCTCACAGAATCAGGTTGTTCATGGTTTTATATATTAATATATCATGTCTTTTTTACTTGCTCCGGCATGTTGACTCATCATTTCATTATAAGTTGTCAATGAATGGCATCCTAATAGTAATAATCATCAATTTAGTAACCACGTTGCATTTTATCTACCCTGTATAACAAATCTATCTTAGAGGTGTTCTTTGGATCAACTCCATTTTTTCAGTTTGTAGATCTCGACAGAGAGGATTAGAAGAACATTCTGAACTGAGGAATGGATTCTTGAATTCTTTTGGAATATAATCTCTTCACTTTTCCAGTTGGGGCCTCTTATTAGAATTCCTTAAAATATAAATTGATCACATTCTTTCTTTTAGAATCTCCTTGGTGGTGTATGGATTCCTTACCACCCCACCCGTATTTTGTATTTGTTCACAACTTTTTTTCAAAAGGTTATTGTTTCTTGAAATGATATGATGGGATTGGAAGTTGGGACGCTTGTTCTTTGTTAAACAGAAAAGGGAGAAATCCCTTTTTCTTATGAAAGAACAGTTTACCATTTTGCATTTTTTTGTCTATTTTTGTTTAATAATACGAAAATTTTTGGACCTGTGTGTTCTTTAGAATAACTCAAAAACTTCAGTTCCGTTATATATTTGTGTTGACGAAAGCTCTTTCCACCTTATCCCCCAAAAAAAAAAGATGAAAGCTCTTTCCACATTATGGTTTTGAAAAAGAAATTGGTTCGTCATCTCTCCCATATTAATATATTATATTGGCTTTGTTTGTCAGATGCACCTTTATGGGAGAACTTTCTAGTAATTTTTTTAATTAAACCCCGAGTTCTATTGTTCATGGTCTTGTGACATGTAATCAGTGTATACTACAAAATAAATTAATAATTTCCCAAATATAAATTTGCCTATAATGGATGGATTTTGGATTCTGCAGGTTATTATTATTTCAGGTGAAACTGGTTGTGGCAAGACTACGCAAGTTCCCCAGTTCATTTTGGAATCAGAAATAGAATCACTCCGTGGGGCTGTTTGCAGCATCATATGTACACAGCCAAGACGAATATCTGCTATGTCTGTCTCTGAGAGAGTTGCTTCTGAAAGAGGGGAGAAATTGGGTGAATCTGTAAGCAGCTCAAAATCTCAAACCATAACCATTGCCATCTAATGTTATGGATTATGATAAAGTATCTATTTCTTCATGTATTTCTTCAAGGTTGGTTATAAAGTGCGGCTGGAGGGTATGAAAGGGAGGGATACTCATCTTCTCTTTTGCACCACGGGTATCTTGTTAAGAAGATTGCTCGTTGATAGAAATTTGAAAGGCATAACTCATGTCATTGTTGACGAAATTCATGAGCGTGGAATGAATGAAGGTGATGAGTAATTCAAGTAGGTGATTTTTTGTCTATGAAAATTATAACTTCTAATTCCATTTTTTTTTCATTCTAGATTTTCTGCTTATTGTCCTGAAAGATCTCCTTCCTCGTCGACCAGAATTGAGGTTAATTCTAATGAGTGCAACTTTAGACGCAGAACTTTTCTCATCCTACTTTGGTGGGGCTCAAATAATTCACATTCCGGTAATAAGAAGTTTGTTATTGTTTTTGGAGAACAGTATTCAATGTTGTTGTGGTATTATGTTGTTTGCCATTCAGTTTCATTCCTCTATGATGACTGATTTGAATGTTGAATATTCAGTCTTGGCACCGGTAACTTATAATTAGATTTGTATTAACTATTGTTTCTTGCTTGAAAACATTTTTGTGGTAGTATAACTCCATAGGTTGAGCAGAGTTGTAAAGAAGATTGGCTTCATTTAACTGAAATCATATTGTTTGCAGAGATTCAAACTTGGGACTGTTTGGTGGATTTTTTTTTCATCATCATCATTGTTATCATTTTTTGTTGTTGTTGCAAATCAGTTTTTAGGAACTGTGACTTGTAATATTAAGGTTATTGTGTAATTATTTTCAGTGTCAGACCCTCGTGTTTTTTTCCAGAAAGAACTCTGTTCAATCCCAGAGGTAGGCATTTTGTGAAAATAATTTGAGAAACGGCCAACTTGGAAATAGCAGACTAAGGGCAATAGACTAAAGAGTTGAATTTATTTCTTGACAATAGACTAAAGAGCCGAATTTATTTCTTAGATGTTAGATCTAAATGACCCTAAAAAGACAATATTTCTCAATGTTGGTTGTTTGAGTTGGATAGTGAGTGGAAATTTTGTTGACGATGAAATGATTTCAAGACCTTCATTTTGAATCCTTTCCCTGTTGATGTAAGTTAGCTCAAATCAAGGACTGGAATTTTAGTTGAATGCAGCACTGAATCCTTTGCTTTGGTCTGCATTAGGGATTCACACACCCTGTCCGAACTCATTTTCTGGAGGATATTCTAGAAATGACGGGTTACAGATTGACTCCATACAATCAAATAGATGATTATGGTCAAGAGAAGATGTGGAAAATGAGCAAACAAGCACCAAGAAAGAGGAAAACCCAGATTGCCTCCACTGTTCAGGTATGCGAAGTTTTTTGATGCACTAATGTTTTAAAATCCTAATCTGCTAACGTTTTATCCTGCTTGGAACTGTTGTAATTAGGATGCACTTATGGCAGCTGATTTTAAGGAGTACAGTCTTCAAACTCAGGAGTCTTTATCGTGTTGGAATCCAGACTGTCTTGGTTTTAATCTCATAGAATATCTTCTAGTCAGGATATGTGAGAGTGAAACACCTGGAGCTATTCTTGTTTTTATGACTGGGTGGGATGACATCAGTTCTCTGAAGGAGAAACTTCAGTTTCATCCTTTATTAGGAGATCCATGTCGTGTCATGTTGTTGGCGTGCCATGGCTCAATGGCCAGCTCAGAGCAGGTAATATTAGATTGTGGAAATAGAATTATTTGATTTGGCACATCTCTCTCTCTTTCTCTCTGCATGAGATATTAGTTAGCATGATTATGCTCCACTCTTTCTGCATGAGAAGTTAATACATCTTTATTGAGATAGAGGAATTTGATCATTCTTTTTCGAGTGACTGTGAATGCATGAATGCAATCCTATGTACTCTATGCTGTTTCTTTTGTTCTTTCTAAAATTTATTTCTAAAATTTGTATATCCATCAATGTTTAAGTGCTAATGTCAAATATCTGCAGAGGTTAATATTTACTGAACCTGACAAAGGGGTGAGGAAGGTAGTGCTTGCAACAAATATTGCCGAGACAAGTATCACGATAAATGATGTTGTGTATGTTCTGGACTGTGGAAAGGCAAAAGAAACATCGTATGATGCTTTAAATAACACTCCTTGTTTGCTTCCCTCTTGGATATCCAAGGTTTCTGCTCAACAAGTAAGGTTATATTCTCTTGCTAAAGATATGGGTTATTTCCCTTGGATGATAAGCATATACGTGGAACTATATGGGATGAGATCTCCATTTTATTTTTGGTTTGAATGTTTCTCTATGCATAATTGAGATATACCGTATATTCTACTCATCCATTTTTTTTTCCTTTCCAATTTTCCTTTGTTGGAGGGTTTTTCCTTATTATTTTTTTTCTTCAGACAAGTTCATCTAATCTTTTAACCAATCCTCATCCCTCTTCAGATGCCAGAGCGTTGTTTCCAATTGCTCTATCAGGCTGCATTATAACGTTAAATTTAAAACCATAGAAAGACTGATTACATATTGCTAGATATTATAAGTATTTTCCTGCATAGGATCTGAGTTATAGAAGACATTATTCTCCTGTTTCCAGTTTTTAAATTCTTTGTACCAATTGCTATCATGTATTTTGAATCAGTTCTCAAAAATTCTCCTTTTAATCAAATCTAACTAAATATCAAGATGATCTTTTCTTAAACTTCTTAACTTGGGAAAAAGCAGGGAAGCATGTATGATGTTTACTGGGAAATTCAATCCACATAATTGCTATGCGACCTTAGTTAATCCCTTGATAGTTTCTGTAAAATGATATGGAGGTTACCTATCAACAGTCAAATGTAGTAAAATTTATGAGCATTTCTTCTGGTTCTCTGTTTGATACTTCAAACTTTCATGATTTTCGTTGGAATTTCTGTGAGCTCATTAGGTTAGTTGAGGATGAAATGTGAACTGTTTTGGCTCAATTGGAAAACGAGTAATCAGATAAAAGCCCCTGGTTACAATGATTTGTGGTATATGCCTTCATGGTTTACAATGACCTGATTGTACCTATATACTTTAACATGGATGACATAATGAAAACACAGTATAATGAAATAAAAGGTGATATAAGAAAAAAATGCTGTTAACGTGGAAGAATGAGATATGAAAATGGATTTCAACTCTTGGGGGCCGGAAATAAATTAGTTTTGATGTGGCCTAACACACTAATAATTGGAAGCACTCATTAATGGCAGAGTAATGATTCTTGTATATCAGTCCAAGAGCTTCATGTTTCCCCAATACTTCATTTGTGATATATACGTGCAATCTGCAATCAAATATGTGACAGTTTTGGGAGTGAGGTTCTCTTTGTTTTCTTATTTCCTCGTCTGAAATATTATTTCTGTGTGTTGTGTGCAGAGGTTTAGAGACACCTTCAGTATTTCAAATATTTTGTAGTCCATTAATTTTGATTGTTTTATTTTTTTGCCTTGTAGAGAAGAGGAAGGGCTGGCCGTGTTCAACCAGTTTTTCCATATTTCAATCTGGATACAGTATATAATGAAGTTGACGCATTTAAACCTTTTACATTTCTTTGTCTATGAGTTCCCTTTGCAAGGATATCCACTGACCTGTACTCTTTCATGTTTGCTGCAATAACTTTTAGTCAACCATTGGTTGCAGGTTCAGAATGCTATTGAATATTTGAAGATCATTGGAGCGTTTGATGAGAGTGAAAATCTTACTGTTTTAGGTATGGAGTAAGGTCTAACTTCTGCTTTTTCTTCTGATGATTATACCTTATGGAATTTTATAGTTTGTAATTTGGAATAGAAGACCTCATTCCATGTTCCTAATAGGTCGTTATTTGACTATGCTCCCAATGGAACCAAAACTGGGAAAGATGTTGATAGTAGGTGCTATCTTCAATTGTTTGGATCCAATTTTGACCATTGTTGCTGGCCTCAGTGTAAGAGACCCTTTTCTAACGCCACTTGAGAAGAAGGATGTAAGTTTGCTTGCATCATGGTATATCGTATAATACGCTTTACATTTGCTTTAGGTGTTAAGTGGTGAAATTCATCATTTTACCTAGAATTTATTTATGCCCCTTTGTGGGCATTCGTAACTCGGCTTTTTGTAATTATAGGTTCTCTTTCTTTTGGATTGAAATTCATTTATGTAGTTAGGGTTTTGGGCTTCTTTTGTTGCCTAGTTCTTTCTTATATGCCTCTGTATATTCTTTCATTTTGTTCAATTAAGTTTGGTTGCAAAAGGAAATATATATATATATATATATATATTATAACCTCTGACTTATTTTAAAGTGCCTTTATATATATATTATATAGAACCCAACCCCTCAACATTAATTTGGCTACGCCTACTGCTTGTGGCTGGTAGTAATTGGTTAAAGGAGGTCAAGAAAGAGGCTGGTAGTAATTGTGCTGGGTAATCTAAAATCAAAATTGTTTTACGATTCCATTTTGGAAAGGCTTTTATGGAAGCCTGTCTGTCTGTGAGAGAGCATATGATTTTAATTAGGCCAGTTCACTTTAGTCTTTAATATTCCTATTAATTTCCTTTTTTCATCAGCAATCTAACACTTGAATGTTGGAGATTGAGAAGGTGATCCGAAACTTCTAGTAATGAGTGATATTAAATTGTGGGTTGTACCAGATATAGTACTGGAAATTTGTCTTTCCCAGTTGGGAGGTTGGTACAAGTATTGTTAACCTCAAATGCAGAAATGTCTTTCGAAGTTCCCAGTGTCATTGGAAGTGAAGGAATTGTGCTTGTGGTATCAAATAATTGTTACCAAGTCTGGTTATTGACCCTAGTGGATGGTTTCAGGTTGGCATCCGTTACTTCAAAAAGCCCTTGTAAGGCAATCTTGAATTTTTAGATGCGTTTTCTGGGAAAAGATTTCTGTTATTGTGGGTAAGAGAAAGTATAGCCTGATTCTTAACTTTGTATCTAAACGGGCTTTTCTATGTGGAAGTCTTTTCTGTGAAGAGTGACAGTGACAGTTTAATCATTTACGTCCAGGTGAGAAGAGTTCTATTGAAGGCATGCTCAACTTAAGGGTCTTAAGTTGTGACTTCAGCTTAGGACTTTATCCTCCTTTAGTCCTTTCATAAGGATTCAAAGTTCCAATTTCCTTCTTACTGATTTTGATTTATCCTTCTATATATGACCAATCTTCGGTGGGGCAACAAAATGTTTCCTTCAGCTCAGCTGCTGTAATAGCAATGAAAGTTGTCAACCCTTTTTTGCTTTATCCTGCAAGGATTGAAATGCGACCTTTGCTTCCCATTGAGTCAAACTTAACGATTTCAGGCAACCTTTTTGATGGAGGTTCTTTTGAAGCTAACGTTAACTGCAACCCTATTTTCAAAGAAAGAGAAAAGGTGTTCACTCCGTGTTCAATGATCCCGCCTCAACTTCCTCTGTAACTATCATCTAAACTATTGAAAAAACTTTAATCACAGTAGGCACTGACTTTTTTTAGTCCCATGCTTGTATGGCCTTCTTACACCCTACCAATTTGTAGTCGGTGAAGTCAATGGAGAGTGAGAGATGCCATTAAATCTTTTCTCTAATCTCATTTTCTTTTAGATATAGGGTGATATCTTATCTTTACCCTCTCCAATGTTGTTCATTTAATGAATAAAAAATCTTCTGTAAAAAAGAAAATTGATAACAAGACGTATACATTTAATAAAATCAAAATAATAGAAACGAAAACAGTTCCCACATTAATTTTTTCTGTTTTGTTTATTTAAAGGCTGCAGAGGCTGCAAAATCCCAATTTTCACAAGATCATAGTGATCACCTTGCTATTATCCGGGCTTATGGGGGATGGAAAGAAGCTGAGAGGAACTTTGGTGCATATGACTTCTGTTGGAAGAACTTCCTTTCTATACAGTCGATGAAGGCTATTGATTCACTAAGAAAGGAGTTTTTTTCTTTGCTTAGAGATACTGGCTTGGTCGATGGGTACTAAGACACCTACAATGTTTGGAGTCTTGATGAACAACTCATACGTGCAGTTATTTGCTATGGCCTCTATCCTGGAGTTTGCTCCGTTGTGGTATGTCGTCTTTTTTTAATTTTAATCAACCTTTGTTTTCTCTCCTAAACCCTTAGTTCCAAACAAATTAATCCATTCATAGTTTATGCTTTCCATTCTTGAGGTCAAGTTACCCCGTTTCAATAGAATATATAAAAAAAAAAAGTTGTCCTATTACAAGTTATATTTATTGGCCAAATCATATGCTATAGAACGTGTGGACATTGTAATGCTACCTTGTGCAGACTGTCAGTGTCAGTCATAGATTCAACAAGAAAATTATCGCAGGACACACTTTATTATTTTTCCTAAAGAACTATGGACTGGACAAGGGGTGATGAGAGAGATGGAGCAGGATGCAAAGGACAGAATCATAATGTGTAGAACATATTTTGTATAGATAATGAAAACAAGAATTAAAATATATCTTTGATCCAAACCTTTAATATGTTCATTAAAGACTAAAGACCAATTTTTGCATAGGAAAAGTCTAAAACACACACCCCACACACACAGAAAGTCGTGAGTTTAGAAAAATAAAATTGGAAAATGCTACACCATTGTGGAAGTAATTACTTTTTTTATGTTTATATTTATATATCCTTAAGAATGAATTGAATTGAGAATGCACGTCTCTATATTTTATTACCTATTATATAATTAAGGCTGGAGCCAAAGACAAGGAAGAGGCAATTAACCCCTAGTTTGGTTAAGATTAAATAATAACCATGTAAGATTTTATAATTTCCTTCCAACTCCCCCAAGAATTTGAATCGTCTAACTCCCCCAAAAATTGTATTTGAAATGAATAATTTATTTTTATGAAACAAAGATTATACAAGTAAAGATTTAGAACATTCAAAACTTACCCCTTATGGAAACCTAAAATTCACAATGCTTGAAGTACTGAATTTTTTGCAGATATCTCTTAATCAATGTCCCTGCAATATTGTCCCAGCCTTTTTGAGAATAGCATGTCGTTATGTCTGTCTATGCCTCTGTGTTGCCTTGTGCTATTGTCTGTTCTTCATAAGACATGCCCTTTGCCTCTTGTCTATCATGTTAACTTATTCTCTCTCAAGTAGATCATTTTTTTTTGCATGCCCCAAATATGTACCTTGTTTATTTCTGTACTCTCTTAGTTTTCTCTAACATTAATCACATGCAGCATAATGAGAAGTCATTTTCTCTCAAAACTATGGAGGATGGCCAGGTGCTTCTCTATTCGGTAAGCATGTTCTTCAACCGCTTGTATGTATGTAACATGGATTTTTCCCCTTTGACAAGAAATGTAGCAAAGGTATTACAATTACTTATTATCATTCTTTTAATTCCTTCACTTTGCTGTATAGAACTCAGTCAATGCTCGAGAGTCGAGGATTCCATATCCATGGATAGTTTTCAATGAGAAGATTAAAGTGAACTCCATTTTCCTTCGAGATTCAACAGCCATCTCTGACTCGATGTTGCTTCTCTTTGGTGGAAGCATCTCAAAAGGTGATCGTGTAAGTACTCTAGGGGATCGACACTTTCTCCTGTGGAAGTTTTTACAATTGTCGTTTTTCTGTCCCATTTGTTTTTCTTTATTTCTTATTATAAAAGAAAAGAAAAGGATCATACATCGGCATTTCAAATTCCAAACGTAGTAGTAAACTCTTGTTCTTGTAGGAGGGACACTTGAAAATGTTGGGCGGTTTTTTGGAGTTTTTTATGAAACCTGATTTAGCAGAGACATATCAGAAATTGAGAATGGAACTTGAAGAGCTTATACAGGTGAAGGTAAGTGAAATATCATATTTTGTGTATTGATAGGATCTGTGGTTTTTGTTTACTCTAGTTTTAGTTGATAATATGTGCTCTCCCTAAGTGCTTCTGTTGATTGATTTGGTCAATGTAAAGCTACTAAATCCAAAGATGGACTTTCACTCCCACCATGAGCTCCTATCTGCTGTACGCTTGCTTATTTCAGAAGACCAGTGTGAAGGTCGATTCGTTTTTGGCTGCCAGATTCTTCAGCAACCCTCCAAGACATCAGCTCCTGCAGCAGCACCAACTGCTGTTTCGAGAATTGAAAGTGGACCTGGTGGTGACAATTCTAAGAGTCAGCTCCAGACTTTACTCACGAGGGCGTGATATGCTGCACCCATCTATAAGACTAAGCAATTAAAGAATAATCAATTTCGAGCAACCGTGGAATTTAATGGACTGCAAATTATGGGACAACCTTGTACCAACAAAAAGAATGCAGAAAAGGATGCAGCAGCAGAGGCTCTTGAGTGGTTGATGGGGGGAAATCAGATGGGGCACGACTATGTCAAACAAATGTCTATGATGCTAAAAAGGAGCAAGAAGGATCATAACTAATCCGGCATTTCCACCTTTTAACAGAAGCATATTTTGAGAACGCAGTAAAAGCAGAGCACAATCAATGAAGCTCAGGTATTGCTCTTGGGACCCAAATCTCATGATTTCTGGTTTCTTCTTTTGACTTTGAGAACAGAAGATAGTTAAAGATAAAAAAGAAAAATAAAAAACTTAATAGATGGCAAACTTTGATATTTTTGCAATTATTCAATCATAATAGATCATCTGGAGGAGCAGGAGGAGCAGAACTCGGTGTTCATGAAAATACGAAAAACATTCAATTCCTAGGCTGGAACTTGGACCACAGGGCTGAGTTTAAAGGCACTGGAGTTGAATAATGAGGGGACAAGAAAAGTCATGATTGCAAAGGATATGGTGAAATAGATGATATACTGCAAGGTTTGGTTCAGGAAATTACATGTGATTATTTTGTATATAAATTTAGTTAGACCCCAGTCACATACTTGTAAAATATCATTTTTTTGGGGGAGGCAAAAGGAATAGTAGGCCTGTAAAATTCCCAAGTGAAATATTTGATTTCGAAATTATGGTAGCCTGGCTGACAGTAAACAATGTCTAGTCCTCAAAAACAGCCATGTCAGGAGAGGTGAAAGATGCAACAGTACAGCAGTCTGCACCTTTCCTGACTCTTCTTTTAAAGACGCTGGGTCCTTACACAGTCTGTATCTTTCCCTATTCTTCCTTTTTAACATGTTGGGTCCTTGCACTTCTATGAAAACAGCAAAGTAGACCCCCAAAGGAACGGAAAATTTTCTGTGCCATTTGTCAAAATCATTGACACCAAATTGTGATGAGAGCTTGAGTTTCTAAATGCTAACACATCACCATTCTGGTCCTCCGAGAGATAAGAGATTCAAACAGTTAAATCCATGGCCCCACAGATATACTTGAGATCAGAAAGAGAAGAAAAGGTTGAGGGCAATAGTCTCAAATCCCTAGAGAATGAATTCTCTTGCTCCAGGTCTCCAAGTCCAACTGTAAACCATTTCACTGGGAAGGTAGAAATTCTTCTCCTTTTTTTGGTGGTTGTTGTTGTTGATTCCAATTTCCAGGGGGATGCAACAGTGATATTGCTGTAGGAAATGGAAAACAAAAAACTTTGTGTCGGATGGAAAAATAGGGGAATCAGACAGTGGCAGTAGAAGACAGGCTGTGAATGTCATTTTTTTTTTTCTGATACCTTAAAAACACAAAATGTTTTGAAAGGATTGGACAGTGCTGCGCGTTGGATGGCAGAAAGTGAGGCCAGAGAGTTATTGGAAATTAATTATTTGTCTCATAGTTCTCAGAAATTCTTCAGCATCAATGCCCCTCTCTCTTCCCTTCAATTCTTAATTTCACCACTTTTCTGACTTTCTTACCCTCCATCCCATGTCCTTTCATATCGTGCCCCTTTTTTTTTTGGAATCACATCTCTCTCTCTCTCTCTCTCTCTCTCTCTCTCTCTCTCTCTCTCTCTCTCTCTCTCATTATAACTCAGATTTTATAAAACAGGAAAACAGATCTTACAGAAGATATTAGAATTCTTTACTTTACTATCACACTACCAATTGAAAATTATGTTTTACATATGGAACTGAATTCGAGTTTCAAAGGCCTTGTTTGAGAATGCATTTGATTTTGAAATTTGTGTATGTTTTTTTTCCCTATTTCTTTACAACAAATCAAAGAAACTTGGAGAAGTTTTTATAAACTTAAATTTTAAGAACAAAAAACTATGTCTCCATTTGATAACTATTTGGTTTTTTATTTTTAATTTTTTTTTAAAATTAAAGCTCACAAACCCTACTTTCACTTTTAAGTTACAAACCTTACTTTCACCTCTAAATTACGCTAAGTTTTGAAAACTAAAAAAAAAAAAAAGTAATTTTTAAAAACTTAATTTTGTTTTTGGAATTTAGTTAAGAATTCAACTATTTCTAAATTGAGAGAAAATGGCCAAAATTTTTTAGTTTGCTAAAATTTTATTCGTTGTATGTTACAAGTATTAGACCTTTGATTTTGTCTTTCATTTTTCATCACATCATGTCCGAGTTGATAGAAATGTGAGGTGATATCTACTATTATCCACTTGTCATATATAAAAAAATGATGAAGGGAGTCTTAAAATAAGTCAGATAACAGCCAAACGATTCAAATTTTCAAAAGATAAAAGGACATGTGATCTTGACCAAAAAAAAGCAAGACAATATAAAAGGAAAATGTCATAAACGTTAATATATATATATTGATTGTTAAAATGGTTATGGATCTATTGACAACTTTTTAAAGAGTCCAAAATTTAAAATGAAACAGAACATTATAAAAAAGGGAAGAAAAGATTGGGTGTTGTTTTGTGTTTATTATGTATTCAATACATTTATTGAAGGAGAGAAGAAGAAAATCTTTGTCAATGCTGTCAAACAACAGATTCTCTTTATTCATAATCTTATCCCAAATAACTTAAACATTTGACAGCAACTGCTTGGTCTGTTGAACATAATAAACACTATATTGGCTAAGACAATAAATGGTCCACCCTTCTTTAATATCCTTCCCCCCATTTTGCAGATCTGATCTCCACCAGCTAAGCAAACCTACTTAATTCATATCCAAATAATCACCACAAAAAAAAAAAAAGCAATAATTTAATTTTGTAGAGACGACCTTACATGAGTTTCTATGCTTGTGAGTAATATGGCCAAAAAATAAATTATGGTTTCAACGTCATACTCCTCTCTAATAGTTGTCTCATTAAAATTTGAATATATAGAATATTTTACATTCAAGCTCTCTTATGGTCAAAGTTTTTTAATTATGAAGTTTTGAATTCTTAGTAAAAGAAGGAAGGGGACAATTACCCTTTTTTTAGTTGTCTTAGATTTAAATTTCTCACCCTCTATTTCGTCGGAATTGAATCATTATATATTTAAAAATTTATAATGAAAATTTGTGTCCATTCTTATGAAAATTCTAGGCTTTACTCTTAAACTAACTAAATAATACAACCATTATAATTGATTGTTTAGAAATATATACAATTAAACTGGAAAAATTTTCACAAATAGAAAAAATGTTAAACTATTTACAGAAAATAGCAACAAAAAAGAAACATTCTATCAGCGTCTATCACAACTATCTAGAAATTTTTTTATTTTTAAAAATTTCCTATTAAACTGTATCAAAATGTTGAGGACAATATCGAAATAAAGGAAAAAACAGGATCATGTGCGATCAAGCCTCCTTGCTATAAATTCACTGGGTTTTTTTTTTTTTTTTTTTTGCCATATTTTCACATCATACATGATATAAGAGATTTGAACCCACCATCTTCTAGAGAAATTAGAGATGCTTTAAATAAAGTTTTCAATTGCAAATATAATATATACAACTTTGAAATTTTAGGATTGCACTAGAAAACAGATTAAGATTTATAATCTAAATAGTCAGGAAGAGTAAAGGTTAACTAAATCAGGAAGAAAGAAAGAAAAAAAAAAAAAAAAGAAGATAGAAAAAGATGTTGTTGGAGGTGGATTTTTGTAGCAACTAATTAATAATGTGAGCATATGTCTTCATTAATTACTAAGGTAGTGAGGCCTACAAAATATTATGCACGTATGCTTGTTTGGACACATTGCATATTCCTCATCAAAGAAGTCTGTTTAATTAAAGCCTCCTTTTTTTCCCCTTCACTCTCAATGCCATTTGGGTCCCACCCCCCACTCCCTAATTTACACTATTCTTTTCAATTTCTACTCCATTTTTCCATTTTAATATTCATTTTCTTATTTTATTTCAAACCCTCTAATCATGTCAAACCTATTTGGTCTTTAAATTTTTTTTTAAAAATGTATAACAAATTTTTGAATTTTTTATTTTCTAGGTAATAGATCATGAACCTTTAAAAAATGTATAATTGGGTATTCACTTTTTAATTTTGTGTACTGAAAGTTTAGGTGATTAGATTAGATATAAAATACAATTTATTATTATATTAAATATTTTGAAATGAAAAATTTTTAAAAATTAAAAAAATAAGGAAACTATTTATACAAAATAAAATAAGTTTTAAATAGTTGTAATATATGTCGATAAAAATCTATTAGGGTCTATAAGTAATAGAAATGATAAAAGTCTATCATTGATATAAACGTCTATCAATGTCTATCAATATTTTTTTTTGCTATTTTCGATAAATAGTTTGACATTTTTTCTATCTGTGAAAATTTCCTTTTTGAAAATCTAAAAACCTATTTATCAAACATTTTGAAAGTTTAGAGATCAAATAAACACAAACTTAGAAGTTTAGGATCTGAACTCCAATTGATTACCACCATCTAATTTATCTAATTTTTTGGTTTAATTATTCGTTGAATCAAGAAAACGTCTGTATTTATTTGATTCTTAAATTTTTAAAAGTGTCTAACAAGTCCTCAAATTTGTATGCAATATAGGTCATGAACCTTTTAAAAGTGTATAATTGATCATTAGGTCTTTAGTATTTAATATTTTTTTTAAAAAAAAATCACGAGCATACCAGACATAAGATTAAAAGTTTAGGGTATGATTAGACATAAAATACAATTTATTATTAGACATTTTGAAAATTTAAAGACCTATTTATCATATACTTTTTAAAATTTAGAGATAAAATAAACACAAACTTAAAAGTTTAGAATCTAAACTTATAATTTGTCATAATTTTTTTTCTAAAGTTCAACTTTAACAAGCATGTTTGTACTTTTATTTAGAAAAATTAAAGGGGTAAAACAACATATATATATATATATATATATAGTTTGTATAAATAATCATTTCACTCATGAAATGTTTATTTTACAAAAGAAAAGAAAGTCGTGAATTAACAAGTTTTATGAATTCTCAACTAAAAAGAAAAAAAAAAAGGTTTTGTGATCTTTTAATTTAAACATTACATTAAGAAAAAGAGGAGGGGAGTTCAAATAAATTTGTTTTGAGGGGTTAGGGTTCAAATAATCTTTAAAGCGTCGTATTTCTTTGCAACTTAAATGTATTCTTTTTGAATAATTAAAAAAAAAAAATCAAAATTTTAAAGGAAGAGAAAAAGGTTCGATCTAATAAATATATATATATTTCCAACCAAATACAGCGGTAGCAATCGAATATATCCAACCAAACATATCTTTAATGGCTTTTTGGAATATTTTACACGAGTTTTAATATCAAAGAATAAAGCAATTAACACTGAAAAAAAAAAAAAAAACAACACAACAAATTTTATCCTAAGGTGTTATTCTTTGCCATCAATATGCTTTAAAAGAAAAATCAAATAGTTTTTATCTTATGAAAGGTCACTCCAAACATTTTCAAAACAAATTTTATCCTAAGGTGTTATTCTTTGCCATCAATATGCTTTAAAAGAAAAATCAAATAGTTTTTATCTTATGAAAGGTCACTCCAAACATTTTTCAACTAATGTTAATAAATTAAAGAAGAAAAAATTTCACAGATAAAAAAAATGTCAAATTATTTACATAAAATAACAAAAAAAAAAATATACTAATAAACATTGATAAACTTCTATCAGTGGGACACTTATCATTTGTATCAACTAATAAACTTCTATTCGCGTTTATTTTAACTATCTAAAAAATTTTCTATAGTGTATAAATAATTTCTCTTATTTTTATATTTCTCTCATATTTATTAGTAAATCAAATATAATTTTCATCCTCACATTATATTTTTTTAAGAAAAATATTTAGTACAGCCTAGTTTGTTTAATTTTAGTTATTGTACTTTTAATTGTATAATTTTAATACTTTCAATAAATTTTAAATTTAATCATGTTATCATCTATTGATTTTTTAAAAAACTTTTGTTTATCTTTTAACATTTTTACTATCAATTTTGAACAACTAAAATTTATTAAATGTACATGACTAAAATTGAACAAACTTTAAAATAGGAGACTAAAAATTAGATGAAATTTAATCTATATAATTTTAATAAATTTTAAAAGTAGTATTGCGATTAGTTGATGTTTTCAAAAAGAAATTAGTATTATTTTTATTTAATCAATTTAGAAAAATAGATAATATAAGATTTGTTTTGAAAATAGATAAATTCAAGATTGATTGAAGTAAAATGTAAAACTAAATTTGAATATTGTAAAAGTATGGGTACTAAAATAAAAATGTCCTCAAAATACAAGATAAAAATGGTATCTTAACAAAAATTAAATGAATAATAAAAATAAATAAATAACAGAAAAAACAAAAGCCCTCAAATCTATCTTTGACCATCGCCCACACGATCTCTCTCTCACGGCCTCTGTTTGATTCGCTTTTGGAAATTTGAACTTTTCTCCTCGTCTTCATCGTCTTCACCTTCTTCCTTCTTCTTCTTCAATCTCTCCTTTTCTCAGTCCAACCAGTTTCTTTCACACACTCCCATTTCACTGTTTCTCTCTCAATTTCACTGTGCGTGTTTGTGTTTATGTATTTTCAGATGCAATTTCTCTGACTCCCATTACTGCTTTGTCACTCTCTACTGCGCTTTATCTATCAATCAATCTATCAATCTTTCTCCTTCTCTGATTTACGGTTGGGATTCTCAATCGCACGCCTTCACCGCCGTTTGTCGGCCTTCTCTTTGAACTATACTACCCATTACCGAAACAGGAGTATTCTCTTTTCTGCTTTCATTTCTCGCTTTAATCTTTTTCCCCACCGTTCCCCTGTTTCTGTCACTGTTTATGTTTTTGGGTTGATGTCTGATTTCCCTTTCTCTCGCCCTATGCGTCGTCGTCATCTTCGTTCGCTTTGCGATTCTGTATTTGCGCTGTGCTTCTGACTACGCACGTATGTCTTTTCTGCTTTCCTTCACTCTTCTCCTTTATCTTTTTAAGCTTTTAGGGGAATTGATTTGTGGGTTTGTTTGTTTTTAGTTCTTTGTATTTGTGTTTCCTCTCTTTACGTAGTTGCGAGTGAAATTTGGATTATGTTAGTTCCTGGTAGTTTGTGTTTTTGTTTGGAATCTGGTTTGAGTTTTATGATTTGCATTAGCTCAAAATGGACTTATCTTCATATCTGTCGAGGACGCTGTCCTAATGGTGAATAGCCAGATAGAAGGTTTAAAGTGGGTCTATAAATCATATGGATTTATGATGATAACTTTTTTGATCCGTGCTTAATCATTGTTTTAATTTACTATATTTTTACCATCATAGAGACTTGCTTTTTCAATAGTGTTGGCTTTTCTCTCTCTCTCTCTTTTCCCCCCCAAAGTTGGGTCTACTTTAGTAATGCGCTTATACTTATAGCTAAAGTGAAGGCAAAAGTTTTATTGATTTACAAAATTACAGATGAATGCTAAAGTGGGTTCTAGACTAGGGTATTTTGGATTTTTTTTTCCATTGGAAAGATGAGAGAGAAAGACAGAGAGGTTTCTCTGTTAACACCACACATTTTCATATTTACACTATTCTACATCATGATTCTTGTGTCACTAACTTGTGGGGGGTTTTAACTTTTTGATCATAGCTTGCCTCAAATTGCCGTATTGGTTTTAGTTGAGTGATGTAGAGTTAAATTAATTTCTGCTGTATAGTGATGAAGAAGCTGCTGGTTGATCTCCATCAGAATGTTTCGCGGCCTCTGCAAGGAAGACATCAAATTTAAAAGCTTTCTGTCAAATCGCAATGTTGTTAGTAAACTTATATTGACCCAAGTGGAATTGATGTGGGCAATTTATTCTTCTCTGGATGGCTATGTGGATAGCTAGCAGCTTTCTCTCAATCAGTATTACTTTCCGTCTTAAATGATTGGAGTGATTAGAGAGTCTCTTTGACTTTAAACTTTAGATGTCAGAGGACGTTTTGATTAGAAATAGAATGACGAGGGATGTCAATGTCAATAATAAGGCTCCTTGTAGGGTTGATTCCTTATGTTTGGCAAAGGGGATAGATCTCACATGCTTCAATGGAATGTTTTCTTGATCACTTTACCTAACGGCCCTTTTTGTGTTCCATACTTTTTGACCGAAATATGATGGTCTGACTTGGCTGCGTGCTGTGATGGAATTTCTCAATGGGACTATTTATAACTTCATTGCATTAGTGGTGGAGAAACTGTTTTCTTGGTAGCTTGTTTAAGGATTCGACTTTGTATGTTTCCAATGTGTATTTTATGATTGCATTTTTTCCCATTATGCATGCCAATGTTTCATTACGTGTGGTGCAGTATGTGATGAATTATGAATGATTGATTGGTTACCTTGTCAATGTGCCTGTGGTTTGCTTCCTGTTATTGTGGTGTGGCTTCTTTATATCTATGTTTGGTAGGGTCTTGGTCTTTCCTCACTATGTCATTCAACAAAACTATCCTTTCTTTCCTTTCCTTCTGTGTGGTTCAGTATTGTGATGAATTATGAATGATTGATTGGTACCTTGTCAATGTGCCTGTGGTTTGCTTCCTGTTATTGTGGTGTGGCTTCTTTATATCTATTTTTGGTAGGGTCTTGGTCTTTCCTCACTATGTCATTCAAACAAACTATCCTTTCTTTCCTTGCCTTCTCTTCTGTTGCTACTGCATCTTCTTGAGGAATTTATGTTAAAAAAATTATTTCGTTCCTTATTATCATTTCAGGAATATTAGCTTGCCCATTGTGAGATTAGTGCCTCCTCGATTGAAATCCACCTCAAGAACCTTTATTTTATTGCCAACATGTCATTCCTTCTCTTCCTCAAGAACCTTTATTTTTATTGCCAACATGTCATTCCTTCTTCTTCTCCCCCCCCCCCCCCCCCTCTCTCTCTCTCTCTCTCTCTCTTCCTCTTCTTCTTTTTATTTTTTAAATTTTAATTTTTTATAATTTATATATAAAAAAAACCTATGGAATTTACAAAAATGAGAGGATCATCTTAATCATGGAGTTTCAGTAAGCTTTCCTAATTGGTAAAAAAAAAAAAAAAAAAAAAGCCTCCGACGAATAATCTTTATCATCAAAGATTCTTTGGTTTCTTTCAGACTAAAGATTCCAAAAGAAAGCCCTCAAAAGCCTATGTGTTCAACCATTTTCACGTTTTTATAATTTGAGATAATCTGTTCGTTGTATGTTAACTGAATGATGTTTGCTCCATTGATTCTCATTCTCTGAATATGTAGATGTATGCTCTATTGGTTCTCATTCTCTGAATACGTTGCCTACATGTTAGTTCTGTGTAATTTCTTTGATTTTTTGGCCCCCCTCAACGTTAGTGTATAGCTTTAGGAATTGTTGTAGTGTCTTTTATAAATACCAATGGTTTACCATCATGTTTTGCAGTAGGCAAATTTGACCTGTTCAGTACAATCTATGGAGCTTATTGGTCCAAGGAGAGTGAATAAAAAGAATCACCTAATTCGAGAGAATGGTGATTCTCTTTTATCAAGTGTAGATGATCTTGATCCGTGGACTGCATGGGCCTATAAACCACGCACGGTTTCTTTGTTACTTCTTGGTGCCTGCTTTCTTATGTGAGTGTTCTGTTCTCTTATTATGTCTCTGTAATCCCAACTCGATAACTTATTTGATAAGCACTCCCATGCTTATTTTCTGAAATACTGAAGTAGTGAAGTATGCTTTTGCTTTCTAAGAGATGGAAGTTCATGTTTTTGTTGTAAATGGTTATCTGGTTGATAGATAATTGAGCTGCCTTTAATTCTTCTCAGTTACATGGAAATCACTTGTCCATTTATTTTGCCTTTTCATCTTGGTCGGAACAGAATAATAACTTTCACTAAAGTTTTTTTTTTTTTTTTTTGGTCTTATTTTTTCCATCACCTATCCCCTTCATCACTTTCAGCACCATGGTCTTCGACATTTATAGTTTTGGGTTGGATTCTAACACTTTGGATAGGAAGAATAAAGGGAGGGCGTTAGAGACTCTATTTCCTAGTGCATGGTAATATTCAGTCTTGAATGTTATTATAGCCTTAAATTATTTTTTCAAATTTTGAATGAAGTCCTTTTGTTTGTCTATTCAATGAATGCTTTTGCATGAACTAATTGCAGCAATGAATTTATTTTGTTGTTCGGATGTGTTTGTCAGCTGGGCCAGTGGAGCTCTAGATCCTGAATGCACTGCATCAAGTGATCTTGTTACATCTGTTAAAAGGTCTGCTTCAGAATGATAAATATTTCTCCTTCAAGAACAAGTAATTGTCTTTTCCTCTTGATAAACTCTAGTTCATGCTGCTTCTCATAGGGGTGTGTGGGCAATGATCGCTGTATTCCTTACATATTGCTTGCTTCAAGCTCCTTCTACGTAAGTTATTATTTCAATTTGAGAAATAATAGTTTGCTTATAGTTTTTTTTGGTTGTTTGACTTTTATCAGACTATCCATTTGTAAAGACTTGATCATTATGGTCTTTAGAATGACTAATGATTTAACACATGTTGTGACCCATCATTATAAGATGTTTTAATTTTTCGATGAGTCAAGATACTTTCTTTTGCTACTTGATTCTTCTAATCAATTGGAGTTTCTCGCATCTAAATTTTTGTAACTACTGTAGTTTGATTTATTTAGACTGGAGTGGTTTTCTATAACCTCCTTGACAGAGGGAAATCTCTTCCCTTTGGCCTTGTTCGATGAGGTCTTGTTTTATTACTGTAAAAGAAAAAAAATAATAATTTGAATTGTATACAACATAGTTCTTAGAGGATTGAGTTTTGATGGCACGAGTCTGAATATTTCATCATTGCATAATTATTTTACCCAGGCTCGTAATATTTATCTTGCAGGATTCTTATTAGGCCGCATCCAGCCGTATGGCGCTTAGTACATGGCTTGGCTGTCATTTATCTTGTAGCACTCACATTTTTACTTTTCCAGGTAGATTTTCTTTCTGGATTTGTCCTCAGTTTGCAATCAATTAAGTATGCATATCTTCAAAGTTCTTGGATTTTAATATATATATGTATGTATCCTTCGATTGTTCATATTTGCATCTTCCTTGATAAAACCATTTAGCTGCTCTTGTGCCACTTAGCATTCAAAATATAGTGTAAGCTCCAATATCATCGCTTTCTTCAGTATGCTATGCTGTATTTTCTAATCCGTAAATTTATTTTCAGAAACGTGATGATGCTCGAGAATTCATGAAATTTCTTCATCCTGATCTAGGCCTTGGTAATAAGTTTATGCTTTTAGATCATGGACATTTGTCTTATGCTGTCTTCTTTTCAACTGCATGTTCTAATTATTTTTTTGTTCTGATACTTGATTTAGAGCTTCCCGAGAGATCATATGGTACTGATTGTCGTATATTTGTTCCTGAAAATCCCACAAGCAGGTTTAAGAATGTCTATGTATGATTTCTTCTTTTCCAATTTCAATAGCTTTGTGTCATGTGCTTCCATGAACTTTATTTATTAGTACAAACCCAAGACGCTTCATGGTTCTGATTATGTTCCTGATTATGTTCGTTTACTCAGGCAACATTATTTGATGAATTTGTTCCTGCTCACATAATTGGATGGTGGGGTAAGGCTATATTGATCCGTAATCAGCCCCTTCTTTGGGTTCTATCAATTGGGTTCGAGTTAATGGAGGTTAGATATACACACGCACATATATATTGTTTTTTCCATCCTTGCAATGTTGCTATTGTTTGGTTCCCAAAGTAGTCGCCATTTTTCATTTTTGCCGCTAATGTTGTAAAGGTTTCAACTTTATTTAGCAATCAAACAGTTAGAGTTTGAAATTAATTATTGAGAATGAATATATATTTGATTTTAATTATTGAAAAGGAACCGTGCTAGTTCATTACTAGAGGGAAAGAAAGTAAGAGATTGCACAGTTATATAGAGAGTTGACAATTTCCAAAGCATCGTGATTGAAGAAAGGGTTATATAAATAGAGAAAAGAGCTGGTTGTATATATGGTGAAAGATCATTACAAAATTCGTGAGAGAACGGGAAGTTCACACAAACTTAGTGGAGTTGCCAAAATTTTGAAGAGGTCGAGTTTTTTTAAAATGGAATGATATCTGAAGTGGTTATTTGATAAAATCTAATTTAGCGAGTTCTTTTTTTATTCGGGTAGTGTTGGTTGAGTTTTTCAATTAGGTTAGGTAAGAACATGGATATTTTATATTCTAAAAAAATATAAACTTGTAGAGAATAGTAGCTTCTTAAAAACTATATTACTATTCTATTACTTGGTTTTATTTAGGGAGGACTTGGCTGAAAATTGTGATGTCATGAGGTTATTGGAACTTCTAAAATAAAATATGAACAAAATGGAAAAAAAAAAAAAAATTGAACAAGACCATATAATGTATTAAGCTTGTTTTTTCATTTCATGACCTTTCATGTCTTTTTGTTTGTCATTGACTCATGTGATTTCTTGCTCAGTTCGGCCATTTAACTTTAAATTTTCTCTTATTGTCTAGCTTACCTTCAGCCATATGCTGCCCAATTTCAACGAATGCTGGTGGGACAGTATTATTCTTGACATTTTAATTTGCAATTGGTTTGGTGAGTTCCTCACTCCTAAAAAAGACTAGAAAATGGAAGTTACTTGGCCGTATATCTATAAACATATAATATCAATTGTCATATGCTCTTTTATCTTTTTATGAACCCCTGGTTATGGATTTGTCAGAGAAAAATGGTAAGCTTCATGTGGATGATATAGCTATGAATATGATATGGATATGGTTTTTAATTACTGAAAATCAGGTAACTATCTTTATGTTAAAACATGTCGCTATCTTAATGTTATTACCACACTCTTGGTAGGTTTACAGTTGAACTAACTATGACGAGCATACACTTTTCCAATTTAATGACCAGTCAAAATGTTTCATATATGTTATTGTGCCATTGAAAAACCATTATGACTGGTGGGTTCGACAGTTGATGTGAGGCCACGTAGCTCAAACTTTTCCAAACTGCATTCATTCAAGTCCATATTGATTCTTCTTAGTTATTAGTTCTTAGCTCTCTCCTTTGTGCCAATCTGTGTTACCTGTTTTCTGAGTGTTATGATGAGTCATATGGTAAGCCATACTCAGGGGGAAAGTGTGGAGTTAGGAATTCCTATTAATAGTTTCAGTTGCAAACCATGGATTTACTACGGCTGCTCTTGATAAAAAAATGTTGTATGCAAATTTATCTCCTTATTCTATGTTTTTATGGATTACTCTATAGTAGTGATGTAGGAATATTCCATGTTACTATCTAATGTTATCAAACCCGAGAGTAACGATTTTAGTATAATTGTGATGGGAGGGAGTATAGCTTTGCATTCTCTGAAGAGTTCTTAGCAACATGGAAGTAAAGACCGACCATTCATTGCCTTCTAGCTGTTTTGTCATACAAAGTCCAATTCCATAAACTCTATGATTGTGTGGTGACTTTGGATTACAAGGTTAAACAATGGATGTGCAGAATTTTCTGTTAGTTTGTGTTTAGTTGAAGGCCCTCATTTCTATTACTTGTTTTGCAGGAATATGGGCAGGAATGCGTACTGTTCGATATTTCGATGGAAAAACTTACAAGTGGGTTGGTCTAAGTCGTCAGCCTAATATTATTGGAAAAGTAAGTCTTGCATTGATTTTCTATCAAGAAATAAAATTAATCGAGTATTCCGTTGAATTACTGTCCTCAACTGTGATTAATGATTTTTTATTTTTTTTGGAAGGAACTGTGGTTAATGATTAACTTGAGTGCTTACCAAAAAAATTTAATATGGTACCGATAATTTTGGATCTAGATGAAATGGGGAGAGTTATTTTATGAAGGATTTAGAAAGAATAAACTCCAAATATGGGAATATCAACCTCATGACTGATAAGTTTATCTGGCTAATTTGCTTGGCTTTTCTGATATGTGAAATTTCCCATTTTTAGGAAGGCACATTTTTCACTTCAGAATATATTCAACTGTATTTAATTTAAGGAAGAAATGTTCTCTCAGCCATTGTTTTTTGAGAGCTGCTGCTGGGTTGAGGATAAGTGCTATGTTTAATATCTTCATTTATGAACTATCATCGTTTTCTTAAAATGCATTGGGTACGCCTTGACTCTTTCAGTCGTACGACCTACAACGATCTAATAGTCCGTAGTCTTATATCCAGGTGAAACGGACCTTGGGACAGTTCACTCCAGCACAATGGGATAAAGATGAGTGGCATCCTTTACTTGGTCCATGGCGTTTCATTCAAGTTCTTGCTCTTTGCATCGTCTTCTTGACGGTAGAGCTTAATACATTCTTTTTGAAGTATTGTCTCTGGGTTCCTCCTAGAAACCCTGTAATAGTATACAGGTTGGTTTTATGGTGGTTAATCGCCATACCGACAATGCGTGAGTACAACGTTTACCTTCAAGACAGGTTCTCTCTCCTTCCCTCTATGTGTTTGTCTATTTAGAATTCACGAATCTTTTAATACATTAGTTAATAGTTAATGAAAACATATATAAAATCTGATTGAAAATCCTTATTCCAGGAAACCTGTGAAAAAAATTGGGGCATTTTGTTGGCTCTCTCTGGCCATTTGTGTGGTTGAACTTCTAATTTGCGTCAAGTTTGGACATGGTTTGGTTCTTGATCTTGAAGAACTTCTTATATTATTCATTGATGAAATACTAATACATTTCCTTTATCTGTGGTCTTTTTTTAGGTTTATATCCTAAACCAATGCCATCTTGGTTGGTGCAGTTCTGGATATCTGTTGGAGTTTTCCTTGTATTATTCCTGCTTATTTGGACCTGGCAACTTCACCAATTAGTTGCAAAGAAAAAGTGGAAATAATTTTTATTGATTTCTTCATAGGAAAACAAAAAAAAAAAAAAAAGGAAAAAAAGTAATTATTTTTTATTTCATGGGACTCCCATTCATCATAATGTAAAATTTTTAATGCATTTTGTAGATAGCATCAGATTTGCCATTAGGGTAGTGGTAGAATCAACTTTCAAGAAAGTCAACGGGAGATTTTTCTTTGGGGAGAGGGAAGAATGTATTGTATCATCCACCCAAATGGTGGTCTCTACATCATTTTTATATTCTGTAACTCTTAATCAAATTTAATTCATTTGGCATTGCATTGCCTTCCTACTTCAAATCCAATGTTGTAAATTCAAATATGATTCAACAGATCCATTGGTGTTATATAAATTTTAGATTTTTAACTTGCGTATAAACTTCTGCATTTTATTTTGCCTAAACTTTTAGATGTTTTAATATCTCATCATTTACACATATACTTATTTTAACGTTCGGTACTATCTTTTATTAAAAGCCTAAATGCATTTTAAAATGTAAGATTTAACCTGCAACATTCAAGACTCAATTTTTAAATAACGTTAAAGATTAAAATAGAATGGTATGAACAGGGGTATACACGAGTTGGTTAGGTTGGCTACTCAAAAAATCAAAACAAGATCCCCAACTCTTAAAATTTGTGTTGGATTAGGTTGGGTTGTCGATTTTTTCTTCTTCTTATATATATAATTTAGGTTGAGTTGGGTCAACTCAACCATTATAGTTTGGGTTCGGTTGTTGTGTCATTTGAAAATCCTTTAAGTATGAAGTTCTCCTTATTCTATAAGCAAGTCTTAAAGTAAATGCAAGTGGAACAACTCTATCATTTGGATTAGGTTTATCATTGAATGAAAGAAACATATTCAAATGACGAGTCGGCTAAAATAAGTATTTATAGGTACGGCTAATCTATGTAAAAATAGGATACACTCTCTAAATCTGTAAAATAATTAATTTGAAGTAAAATTAAATTCATTAGTAAATTATTATTATTATTATTATTATTATTATTATTATTTTGTAAAATGCATTTTTTTATCGATGATATATGTTTAAACATTTTGAGTTATGTTTGAGTTATCAACTTAACTTTTGTTTGGTTTTTTTGATTTTGTGTGAAGCGAGCACTTAGGCTTTAAATTTTTTAATTTAGTTTTTATTTGATTATTGAGGCTTCAAAAGTGATATGGTAGGCTATCAAAGTTTGGATTTGATTTCTTGTTATTAGTCATAAGGGTGGGTTGGGCCATGTCTAGTGTGGAGGGGGGGTGTGGGTTGCTAATTCGTCCTTGGGCTGAGATCTGTTTTGAATGTTAATATCGTCAATTGTAACCTCACGTGTGTTTCTCATTCTTAATGTAATGTAATTTATGTCTAAAAAAACAAAATATATATTTTTTATCTTATTTATTAGTTAAGGGACCTTTTAAATCTATATTTGAAAATCCAAATGACCAATTTAAAATACTAGGCATTAAATACACCTATTTTTTAAAACTCAAGGACCAAAAAGATATTTTTTTTCTTTATATTTTCATTTGAATGGATTGAACGTGGTAAAGTTCGAAGACTGTATTGTTCAAATATTACACAATTACTATATGAAAGTTCAAATAGACCATTTTGACCGAATGCTTGGGTACAATTTAGAATCCGTTATTATATGTTTGCTCTAGTTTTTGTTGTTTTTGATGTTGAAACGGTTTTTCTTTATCCATGGGCAATGAGTTTTGATATATTAGGGATATCCGTCTTTATAGAAGCTTTAATTTTCGTGCTTATCCTAATTGTCGGTTTAGTTTATGCATGGCGAAAAGGAGCAATGGAATGAAAGTGTATTTACACCACATGGGCCGGGTAGAACGAATGGGCCTAGGGTGTGGGCCGGTTAGAACCAATGGGCCTAATTTGAGAGCCAATTTTGAGCTGACGGCTTATTTTAGATCTAATACAAAATCTTGTGCTAAGTTACGCCTCGGCTTTGAAAGCACCTAACGACCCCAAAATATCATCGTCCTCGAGTGAGGTCCAATAAATAGATGACTTGGATTTTACAGAGTCCTGATTTTTCGGCATTACGCTGAAAGCCGCCATTGATTTTGATTCAGAAAGCTAAAGAAGAGATGGGAAGCATCAGCGGTGCTCTAACATCGCATTTGCAGCTCAGTCATTGCCGTTTCTCTGCTAGAACCTCTCAGTCTCAGCTTGCTTCAGCTCGAAATAGCCCAACGTCGAGAAGAACGAAGTTGCGATTCACCGGTTTGCTCAGCCGTAGGAATTTCAACAGATTTGTGTGTTCTGCTGTTGATGACGATGTAAGAGAGAAGCAGACGGAGTTGGGTGGTGGAAATGGCTCCACCATCGTTGAAGATGTGCCAGGTATTAGTATTGCCAAAACCTACGTTTCGTCTGAAAATCGGGCCCGGTTATCGTTTGTGAATACCCGAACAACTTTTGGAAGCTTTATGTCTTTATTACTATCGGATTAAGTAGTATTGGTTCTTAATTTTGTTTAGAATTTGCACTAGAAATTACTCGTGTTTAATAGAGATGTATGTTTTGGTTAGATTTTTAGATGAGCTTATGTGAGTTCAGGATTTGAAGGGCGAAGTTCATAAGTGGATTTGTTTGGATCCATTAACCAGGAGAGGAATGTCTTGCTCAACGTTGTTACTTCTGAAGTTGTGGATAAAACTTATTGGGACTCGACATGCTTTCAGATACTTCCCTTGTATTTAAATGTTCATTGCATATCTTATGTGGCTGCAGAAAGTTTATGCTATAATTGGTATACAAGTTCTTAATACCCCATCTTTTTCATGAAAAAATATTAGATATCACTGAGAATTCAACAAATGGGGCTCCGGAAAAAAGTGGTATATATGACTTTCTGTATCCCAGTAAAGATCTACTTCCAGATGATAAAGAAATGAGCGTGTTTGATCATCTTGAAGAACTACGTCAGAGGATATTTGTGTCAGTTTTGGCGGTGGGAGCTGCAATTGCTGGATGCTTTGCATTTTCGAAAGAACTCATCTTAATTCTTGAAGCTCCAGTTAAGGAACAAGGTGTAAGGTTCCTGCAGCTTGGTCCTGGGGAGTTTTTCTTTACAACATTGAAGGTCAGAACTTTGTATGATGAAATTTTACATTGCTCGTATAATCACTTTTATTGACCTGTGGATTGTGAGCATGGTTACCATCCATTTAGATAGCTCATGATACGAAAATGGCTTATGATACAATCTTGAAAAATGAGATAAACAAGTTTGACTTTAACCTACTCGACTTTAACTTGGGTGGATCACTTGGGACTTTAACTTGGGTGGATCACTTGGGTCCATGGGTTGAATTTCTTTAAACAATTAAATTTTGTAGCAGTCTACTAGCTTCGACTTTCTGGTTTCCTGGTGATTTAACATGAAATTGGAGAATTTACCTAGATGTTGAGAACATAGAAAAATACAGTGTATGATGTTATTTGAATTAGAACTCTTTGCTTATTCTATCAATCTTTCTGGTGTGTGTGTGTGTTGCGGAATACCAAACCACTAGATCCTATAAGACTTATGTGTCTCTCTAAGTCGATGGGTGATACCATGACTTCGAACTATGCTACATATTGTTTCTGATTTTTGTTCAATTTAAAAATTCATTCTACACTCGGTATATGCAGCTGTATATTTGCTCATGTTGGTAGGGGTCAATAACATTAAAATTCTCCTTATACGCTCCAGGTATCAGGATACTGTGGCCTTCTTCTTGGAAGTCCTGTCATCCTCTATGAGATTATTGCGTTTGTTCTTCCAGGACTGACAAGGACAGAAAGACAGTTTCTGGCACCAATCGTTCTAGGCTCCTCTATACTTTTCTATGCAGGAATTGCCTTCTCGTACATAGTTTTGACACCAGCAGCCCTAAATTTCTTTGTTAGTTATGCTGAAGGAGCTGTTGAATCCTTGTGGTCCATAGATCAATACTTCGAATTTGTACTTGTTCTTATGTTCAGTACAGGCTTGTCTTTCCAGGTAAAGTTGTGTGTTTTATAAATAAATTGCCAATGATATCTTTAGGAATGTTGTCCATGCACTAGAAGAATCCTACCAATCACTTCTTAGGAACAATCTTAAATCATTTATGATGTCCAGCATGACACCAAATTTCACCCAATTGAGCTAAGCTTTTTGACAATATATATAAATTTCATCTTATTTGCAGGTTCCAGTAATACAGATTCTACTTGGACAACTTGGGCTTGTCTCAGGAGACCAAATGCTTTCTATTTGGAGATACGTTGTTGTAGGTGCAGTGGTGGCAGCTGCTGTACTCACACCATCAACAGATCCCCTAACTCAGGTACTTCTGGCAGCTCCCCTGCTGGGCCTTTACTTGGGGGGTGCTTGGGTGGTCAAGCTCTCAGGGCGATAGATTCAACCTTATTTTTCCAGCTCCGTGGGGATTCTGTACATTCATAAAATTCTATGTTGTAGTGTAATTGTGACACCAGTTAATAGAAAGGAATATTCATTCCATGCATCTTTCTAAAATGACTTCGTTTGTCACTGTAAACATAGCGAATTCTTTTGATGAAGTACACAATAATGGATAGTTCTGTTTCTTACAATGACAAGAACTAGAGCTATAGTAACAAAACTGGATGTAAATATGGCTACCCACATACATCAAAAATAAGCATTTGATTAGATAGAGAATCTCCTTTAATCGCTTAAAGTTACATTCTGCATTCTACTTTCTATATCGGTAGATGTGAAGCTACCTATTTCAATCTCGAGAAGCTTCAACGAATTTTGGAGATTGTTGCACGCCTGAAGAAAGGCTTCCGAATTACCATTAAGATATCCCAACTCTGCCTGCATATTGTCAAGAAAGCTAGAGATTTTCTCCGAAGCTACTTTAATGGCAGGGGCCTCTTGTGGGGGGTAAAGACAAGCTCCAAGCTCGTCAACCTGCACTCCAATTCCTTGGCATAGCTTCAATAGATTCTCCAAGGACGCAAAGTTACTTTCCTTGTTTACATTTTCCAGCTTAAGCAAACTTGTGATAGAGCGAGTAAGTTCCTTTATAACTAGAAGAATTGAAGATACAACACTAATAGCAGATTGAGCAACTCTCATCTCTTCGGCTGACAAGTCGTTACCTATATCAGCATCATCACTTGTATTACCCTCATCTTGTGAATTGCCTTCGACTTCGTTAGAAGGTTCTTCAGGAGCTTCTTCCAAGTCGGAGGAACCTTGTTTAAGCTCCTTCATTTCTCGAAGGACATCCTTCACTGATACAGCTACCTGGGTTATTGCTCTGCCAATTGCAGTTATATTTGTCGAAGGAGCTTTCTTAAGAGCAGAGCAAGCTTCCCAAACCGCACCGACCAACTGTGGAACTACGTGGTTTTGATCCTCATTATTCCGTGGTCCTGAAAAGTTCATTCACCAAGAGAATGTTAACTAGTTTAATCAAAAGAGAAGAATGAAATTGTAATGGTAAAAAGAAAAACATAGATTATCATTTGGCTTCATGCAAACATGAACTCACAAGTCACAACAACCGACAAATGAATTTAACCCTATCATCAATACTTTTCTTCCCCTGATAGGATACGGAGAATTTCATTGATATAACTGAAATTACAAAAAGAGGGTCATATCCAATGGATCACAGAAGACATTTCCAATGGGCTATAAGGGAGCTTGATGATGGAAACATCAAATAGCTGGAAAAGTTAAACTCTTTAGTCTTTTCTAGCCCTCCATGATATTGTAATAGATAATCTACTTTAACATGAACTCAAAGGTACTCCAATTGATATCTTGGGAGTTCAACTAATCCTTCATCTTCCACAAACAACTTTAGTTTTTCTCCTTTTTGATATCCCTGTGTCCAATCCAACTAGCCTACATCTCGACTAATCTCCAAGATACTAGCTAGATAGGTAGCAATCATGGATTGAGCTCATTCTCAACTTTAATTCAGCGTCAGATTTCTCAAATCAATAATTCAACTCCCAAATGCACTACCGTAGTTGCAACAAACCATCACGGGTTGACCTAGTGGTAAAAAAGGAGATATAGTCTCAATAAATGACTAAGAGGTTATGGGTTCAATCCATGGTGACCACCTATCTACGAATTAATATCCTACAAGTTTCTTTGACACCAAAATGTTGTAGGGTCAAGTTGTCCCGTGAGATTAGTCGAGGTGCGCGTAAGCTCAGTAGTTGCAACATTATACAAAATACACAAAGTTAAAATTAATGGACCATATTTACTTGGTTTCACTTGAAACATCAAGAGCCATTTTAACAAAAATAAGATACAGGTGATACTGGAAAATGATGAACCTAATGATGGTCCAGAGCTACTACTACTAAGGTTTATGACCGTAGAGCATAACTGTGACCATTTACATCATGAAGAAATTTTGGCAGAAAATTAAAGATAGAAAGAAGGGGAAGAACCATTTACCATATAAAGAGACGGATTCTTTCCATAACCTAAAACTGGAATCAATTACTTGCTTCACAGATGCATGTATAACAGAAGACAAAGTAGGGCCAGCACCCACTTTACTCCCATGGGAAACCAAGAGGAAACCCTGCAGCATATTGAAATAAGATGCCATATTTTCCTCAATTGCTTTAACTTCTAGTCTTTCTCCAGTCCACACCATTCCAGCTACAGGGCAAACAAAAGAAACGACCAATCAAATTCCTGCGATTATCCATCAACTACAAACTTTTGGATATCTTCCACTTCTTCATCATTTGGAAGATTCTCAGGACTTAAAAAGTAAACACAATCTCAAATCAAAACATCAAAACAGAGATAACTGTTGAATTCCATTACAATTCACAACTTACAAAAAAATACACACATAAATTCCATCCTCCCATCCCCACAGTTGGAGAATAACAATAGCAATTTTAACAATAATGATAAACGAAGCGGAAACGTACCCACAGTCGCCTGCTTGTAGACTTGGTCGCCCATTTTTAGAACATCCTCCCAGCTCACCTTTTCAAGGGAAGACGATGGGTTTTGATCCAACATCTAGAAGTGAAAAAGATGAAAAGTGGAATCATATAGGAAGCCTGAGTATCCATCAATTCAAATGCAATTTTAACAACCAGAATCTTATCTGAAAATCGAACCTGAAAAGTTTCATGGATGGTATTCAGATGCGAATTGAGAGTTCGAATGAGCCGCTCTTTATCCGCTTTCCCCATTATTGTCGGCGACTGTATCCCTCTGAGAATTTGAGAGAGACGAAGACGGAAAGTTGGGGGTTTTCTGTGTTTCGGTTTTGACGATCGTGTTTATTTGCGGGGTTTTCCCTTTTATTAGAAAACAAAACGACATCGTTCCAACCTTTATTTTAGGTTAACATATCATTTTATACTTTCAATTTTGTTTTATTTTAATCTCTGTACATTTAAATATCTAGATTTAGTTATGTATTTTTCAATAAATCTTAAATTTGATCAATGTTGTTAGTTAATTTATATATTTTCTTTCAAATAAATATCATTTTGTGTTAGCTATTTTTCTCTAAATTTTGAAAATATATAAACATGGTATCTTTTATTGCATTAAGCTTATTATTATTATTGAATCAATCTCAATAAAATTTAATTTTAAATTTAAAATTTATTAACGGTACGAGACTAAATTTAAGAGTTATTGAAAATATATAGACTAAATTTGCGCACTAAAGACTCTATAGACTAAAATAGTATAAAACTTTAAGTGCAATGAACAAAATGATATTATAATCTTTATTTTATTGTTACTTTAGTTGTTTGACAATTTGAGGATTTATATTCTCGTTAAATTACCCTTTAGTTTTTCAACTTTTAAAGTCATGTCAAGTTCGTTTTTATTCTTCAAAATATTTTAAATGAAATTTTGATTGTTTAAGATAGTTTCTCATATATTCATGAACTTTCTTAAGTTCTTAACAAGTTCCAAAATTTTCAAATTTGAATATTATTTCTTCGTAGTTAACTTCATTTCGAAATGTAACTAGAACAAAGGAAGCTCCCAAGATTTAAAGCTTGAGTCGGTTGGTCAACTAGAGTGGAGGAACTTAAAAGTAGAGGGTAATTAGCTATTATTATTATTATTATATTATTATTATTATTTTGTTCAACATTTGTAGGTGTAAACATTGAAGCATCACATTTAAGATGATAATTAATACTTTTATTCACTTAACTATACTCGAATTGACAATTAATGATTATTTAGACCTTGATCGCAAATAGACCTAAAAAAGGGTTGCCTCACACCATCTCAATGGGGAATTAAATTTGCACCCCCAAACATCTAAATAGTTTAACATCAAAATGTTTTATCACATATCATACACATAATTAAAATTTCGAAATATAATAAATATTTTAACATTAAAATCCTAAAATAGACACAACGTTAACCCATATAACACATATTAAATATTATTAAATAATATAAAATTTCATCTCGATAAAAATAAAACAAGTCCTATGTGAAATTCTTAACATTAAAAACCATTTAAATAATTTTAAGAAATTAACTGTCTATTGTGATCGTATATTAAATTAAAAACTTGTGATTTCAAATACTTTTCTTCTTTAATACAACTAATGATAACGTGGCATGTCTACTATGTTTAAAATCAAAACAATAAATATGAATATGTTTAAAATCAAAATAAAGAAGTGCAAATTTCAAGATTTGAACCACGGTCCCAAAATCCTGTGAGAAACTTAAATGTACCCCTACCAACCACTGAAGCACAATCGAAATTCAGGTAACAATTGGAACTAAATAATATATATTCAAATTATAATTACAGATTTTTTGTACTAAATAAAAATCAATATATCCATATATAAAATGTCACCAATTGAAGGGCACGTGCCCTGGCCCCTTAATAAATCCGACCTGGGGCGATAGCATACAAGTAGATAACTAAACAAAATAATTTTATACATTTCATGAGGGTTCAAATTTTTACTCTTGCTCAGAGCTCAGGAGAAGGGGGCACACTATTATTGTGTCCAAAAAATAATAATAATAAAAGACGAACTCCAGAAGTACCCAATGGCCGAGGGTTTTTGCATCAGATACTTTCCCTTCTGATATCTCAGCTTTAGTTGTTGGTCACAACTACACAGAAGACATAGTCCCCATTCAAACACTTTGCTCCTCATATTTATTTACTAAGCCTCTTCCTTCAAAGATCCTTTCCCTTGCTTCATCTGCCTGTAAGTATAACATGACAGGCAGAAATTCCCAGCACATCAGCGCAAAAGAAACTTCACAAACGCATAAAATAAAATCTATTTACTTCACATATTCTGTCTTTTGAATTAAGAACATGGTTGTTAATTACGCTTGAGCCATTGTTTAAAATTTCATCTTTGTATTCAAGATTCATACTGTGCTCAGATACGAAGTATATGACAGAAAAACCTCAAATCTAATTTTTAGAACAAGAAAGACTAACAAATATATGTTTGTTTAACTGTTTTCTTGGGTTTGGAATGTTTTTCAAAACTATTTAAGTCGTTCTTGACCCGCCTAAAAGCAGCCATGCTATGCATGTTTCTCTTTACTTCCTAGTTTCATCAGAGCTTTTCATCAAACAAGAAAAATATAAAATGAGGAGAAAAATAAAGAATCTGAAATGGAAGATTTGGACCTGGTTTTTCCAGTTAACATGGCTCATGACAATCGCGAGTAAAAGCATCTGCACGAAAGCCCCCATTTGGATGCCAATCCACAGGCCCCTGCCTCTCAGATTTGCCCAGAAACCGAGTGCTACAGCAGCTGGATTTCCGCAGAGATAGAAAGCCCCTAAGTTTATATAGGCCCCTATACGCTGCCAACCACATCCTCTTGCAATACCTGATCAAAAAAAAAAAAAAAAAAATGCAGCATCTAATTGTGTGAATAAAGCCATTGCTTATCGACATTAAACACACAAGTTTTAGCTACCTGAAAGGACCCCTTGAATGGCATCTAATATGATTGATATACAAACTAGGGGAGCCATGACAGCAACATAATCCACAACTTCCTTTTCGCTGCTGAAAGCATAACCGAAAACATCACGAAGAGCGAAGAGGACAATGCTCACTATCATGATCCCCACAACTGCAAGAAATATTGCTGCCCCAGCAGCTAAACTAGCAGCTTGTGGATTCCCAGCTCCAAGTTCATTTGAAACTCTAGTACTGTTGCACCAATTACAAGAACAAAAGCACTCCCTTCAAAATGTGATGCCAACTTAACTGATTTACTCATGATAACAAGAAAATTTGCAAAGGTCTTAACACATACCTGCCTGCACTACCGATCCCACATGCTAATGTAAATACTGTTGTCATGGTATTGAAGCTGTTCATAAAAAGCCAACTGTCAATTGATACAATTTTTCTTTTTCAAAGAGATTAACAAAAAGTCAAGTATCATATTTCCTTTTTCACTCTTTTGTGGGCGATGTCTTTCTTGTTACAACTTCATGGTGTAAGGTGAGTGATCTTTTTGTACTCTGTATCTGATACGTTAGGCTAATTGGAGGCTGTGTTTTAAAATTTCTAAGCCGTGAGGTTGGCTCTCCTCTCTAATGAAAGATTTGATTCGTACAAAACTTTAAAGAGAAAGTCATATTTTCAATCATTTTCCATTTAATTCAAAAGAAATTCTCCTTTTTTTTTTTTTAACTTGAGGAGGGTAATAGAAGATTACCAAACAGATAGAACTGAAGATTCAAGCTCTGGATGTGGCAGAAGTCCAGACAGTAAGATAATCAGCTCAAACGACCACCAACTAAGGCTGCAATCACCAGAATTAAGAATAAACCAAAAACTCCATAATGATTATTTTATTTGAGATGAGAACCCAGAGGAAAGTGAAAGTAGATTACCAAGTCATTATTGCAGAAGGGATGGCGAAGTGAAGGAAGACTCTAGTTCCTTTGAACAGCTCCATAGAAATTACACCACGAGTTTTTGCACACTTGGGAGAAAATTTCATATATAACGCAAGAAAAATCACATTCAACCAATATGAAATACTCATGGCTAAAGCTCCACCGAGGTTTTTGAGTCCTGTTTTAAACACCAAAACCCAACAGAGAGGTATGTGGAGACAAAAGGTGACCCAACTAAATATGAGCATGGGAATTACAAAAACTTGCATCTGAAAATATCTCATAAGTGGTTGCAGAAATGCATAAGCAATGAGCCCAGGAATAAGCCAAATCATGAACTTCCCAGCTTCACATGATATCAAAGGATCTTGGCCAATCAAAACAAGTAGCTTCCCCATGTTGATCCATAACAGAGTTATAGCGAGGCAAACTACTAGGAGACACAATATAGCAGTGTAAATATGATTTCCAAATTTTCGATATTGTCCAGCCCCATAAGCTTGCCCACATAAAGTTTCAAGGGCAGTACCCATACCTATCTGCAAGTTTAGTTTAAAGGACAGTCATGCATCTAGAGAATGAAATTCAGATGATAACTTGGCAAACCAAATAGACCATAGATTCATAACTTCTCATAAATGGCAAAACAATTGATTGCCTACATTACAGAATTCACGGATATAATCTTAATCATGGAAATGCAGTATATATTAAATGGTAAGATTACAGGTCCGTGGGGAAGTATGCTGAAAATTGGGACTGATGAGATTCTTTATCATGTGTAATTTGCATCATTTTGGCATCTACAGAACTTATAACAGGTTAATAACACCAAAGTTAATGCCACTTCAACTTGTTGAGAAATTCCCATGCACAAATTATAACTAAATGTCCTCAATGATCTCTCTCTTTTGAACTTTTTTGGTGAATGGCCAATAAAGTAGGCCTGGAATCCAGTGAGCGCAATCTCGCATGGTCCTGTTAGGTATCCATTACTTAACATTTAAAAAGATGTCATCGCCTGGCCGATCTGTCACCAAATCCAGCTTTGGCTATGGTAATTTAATATTATGTAATACTCTAATATATGTATATATACATAATATTTTCTTGACACTTAAATGTTTTAGGGTCAAGCGAGTAGTCCCATAAGATTAGTCGAGCTGCGCATAAGCTGGCCCAGACACTCACCGGAAAAAGAAAAAAAAATTGTATATGTACACAATACCTCCATTGAATTTGAGTGTAATAGTAAACTCAATTGTGGAAAAGCTCAAAGTGAATACCATCCTATTGTAGAGATATAAAAATAGGCATGGTAAAGATTGATCAAATGACTTCTAAGGAGATGGTCAAGCAGGGGTTTGACACTCCCTCAATCTACTGGTTCCTAGGATACAATAAAATAAAGACGGCGCCAAAAGATATGCATAAAACCTTACTATTCCCTAATAGATAACACTATTCTTGACTTTTTAGTATCAATGTTATAATCTAAGATGAACCAAGAGGGAGAAAGACCCACTACCATTGGAAATAGACCCAACAAAAACTCTCAATCATCAAAGAGAGAATTCAAGTCATCATTTCAAAGCTAGTGAATATATGAGGAATCCATTTACATACCATTCGTGATAGATCAACTGACAACCCACATTCAACATGAAACTTGCAAATGAATCCAAGAAATATTTTACTCCGCAAATCCAACATTGATGTGAAAAGAGAGGAAACTTACAATCACACTGAATCCTGTAACAGCAGCTAAAGAGACGGCTATGGCGGTACTGGAGAGAGAGAGTTCATCGAGATGACCCACGATCATCAAAGAAACAGTCTGTATCAAGAACTGAGACAGATTAATAGCAGCCAATGGAGCCGCTAAGAACCCAACAATCTTCGCCTCCCCAAAGAAAGCAACCCATGTTGTTTCCCTGCGGTCCCCGACCCATTCCAGCAATGGGGAGTCGGCCATGGCTATGGCTAGACTAGAATAGAAACAAAAAATGGAAAAGAACGAGAAGAAGAAATATACAGAAATCAATGCAGCGGCAAGGAAACTTTGAAAGGTAACAATATAATAATATACAGGTGTTGGCAAAGCGTGACAGAACCGAGACACGTCTTGGCCGCCATTAAAATCTGAATAACTTGCTTCTAGTTCATTCTATCTCTCTCTTTTGAAATATAAAGTAAAAGAGAAAGCTAAACCCACATTTTCTTTTTCGCCATATACATTAGACGGAGCAATGAGAGAGCATTATGCACACACACTGAGAAACTACATGCGCATTCTTCAGAACAATGTACAATGAAAAAGAATACTCATGAAGAAGAAAAAAGAAAAAAAACAAAAAACAAACCTAAGTGAAAGTTCCACAGGAAAATTGTAGTGGGCCCAAATGAAAAATAATCCAAAAATTAATGAATTTTGGCTGAGTCAGCATTATATGAAATTATTATTTTAACATCAAATGCACACTTCTTTCTTA
This sequence comes from Lagenaria siceraria, assembly GCA_002890555.2. Taxonomy (NCBI): domain Eukaryota; kingdom Viridiplantae; phylum Streptophyta; class Magnoliopsida; order Cucurbitales; family Cucurbitaceae; genus Lagenaria; species Lagenaria siceraria. The sequence continues at coordinate 27,684,334 of CM016484.1, forward strand.
TTCGTTTTGTACTATTTTTTTTCTCTTAAATTTAATCTACAGTTTTATGCGTTCACTTCTTATCTTTCTTCTCATGTTTACTTCTCATCCTTCTTGATTCCTCTCTTTTTCCTCTCTTTTTATCTGTCATTATTGCTTTGCGACTAATCTCTCTAAAAAGAATAGGTCATCAACGTTATTTTTTTCAAGATCGGAGATAACTAGAAGAAAAGAGTAATCGATAAAAGAGAAAGAGAAACGAGAAGAGAAAAGTTGAAAATTAGAAACAAGTAGCAAACAGAAAGCAACAAGAATAGTGTATCGAGTGACGAGTGATCTGTACTTCATAAGTCAATAAGCATCGAGTAGTGTGATTCGAGCAACTATCGCCATGTGCATGGTTGGTTCTCAGGGTCAAATTGGTAAATTCACAACATGCTTACGCAAGTAGAATGCTATTTATCGTAGGGCATTCGTACAAAAAAATCCTTCCATTCTCCCAATTCACATATTGTTAAAAGAGTGAACACAACCTTTTTAGTCTCCAAGTTTTGAAGAATATGTATGTTTGATCCTTGAGTTTTCATAATATACTTTTTAAGTCCATGAGTTTTTTATAATAGATGTATTAAGTCTCTAAATTTTCAAAATTTACCTTTTGCAATCCCCAATTTTTAAGAATAGGTTTAAAAGTTTTCTAAACTATTTATTTTATTATTTTGAGAGTTTTTTTCGTACAACAATTATGAGAGCGAGAGATCGAAGCTCGACATTTAAGAAAAAGATTACTGTCAATTATTTTTTAACTAAATTTTGGTTTAAAAAATATTGTTAAAGGAAATAAACTCGAAAAATTTAAATAAAAAGTTTAGTGCATCTAGTTTTTGATTTGTTAAATAGTATGGAAATATAAATATAAATAGTCAAAACAGAAAGAAAGATACATTAATTAAATACAATGTGTATCAATAATATGGAAAGACATTGAAAACAATAAGTATGAAAAGCATTGGAATAGGATAAATCCACTTGAATTTCCGAATTGAAAAATTAAAGTTAAGGTGATACACGTTTATGAGACCATGTGAAGTGTGGTCCAATGGAAACCATGTGAAGTGTGGCTTTCCAATGTAAATAAATAAGAATAGAAAGGATCAAATGGTTGTTTTTAAATATAGCAAAATGAATCGATTTATTTACAAATCTATATATATATATATAAATGAAGTAAAACGGAGAGAATGCTTAGTTATTTAAATCTATTTAAATTCACCAATTAAAATATTTTCAATAAATGAGATCTTTTCAACTTTTTACTATAAAACACAACTTTTCACCCAAGAAGATACTCTTGGTTTAATAATTAGTTATTTAAAGGAAAATTTTTAAAAATAAAAAAACAAGAGAAACTATTTACATAAAATAACAAAACTAGGTGTGATAGAAATATAGAAATATATCACTAATAGATGCAGATAGAAGTCTATCAATGTCTATTAGTATTTTTTTTAAAAATAGTTTGACATTTTTTTTTTTGAAAAATTTCGTTATTTTAAATCTATTTAAACTCACCTATTAAAATCTTTCCAATAAAGGAAACCTTTCCAGACTCTTTAGCCATGGCATTTAAAGGTAGATTACTCCAATAAAAAAATGTTTATATATTTGATTCCCTATGTCCCACTATTGTAATCTACTAATAAATGGAATCAAGTTTTATTCTAAAATACCAAAGTTAGTGTGTTTTAGAGGTTACCTGTGTTTATGAGAATTTGTGTTCTTCATTGCCTATCTAAAGAAACAATTTTTTTGTTGGGATTTTTCTTTAAGAAACAATTTTTTTATTTTATTTTTGTTAGGATTTAAGTATATGCATACTACATATTGCCATAAGAGTAGTTAATTGAGATTGAGGATTTGAGAAAATTGTGGAAGGGAGTAGATATGGTGTGAGGAGTTAGAATATGATCTTCCTAATTTTAATTTCTAAAATTCCATTATAATTCAATTATTATATTCAGTATTCATTCAATTTAATTATCTGAATTTCTTGCATTTATTATTGATAGCATAATTTTTTGCTATAACTAATATAAAGTTAATTAAAACTCTTTTTTAACTTTTTCTCAAATTAATGAAATCAAATAACCTTACCATTTTTCCCTCTTTTAGATATTGTATTGCTTGATTTAGAACATTAGTATTAAATAATGAAAAAAATATTATGAAGGAAGGGTTTGTATAAAAAAAATAAAAAATAAAAATACAAACCAACACTCTTTGTTTTTTACTTATTAATTTGAAAATAAGTAGAAATTCGTATAAAATGATAATAATAATTAAGTTTTTTTACACAATAAATATTGACATAAATATTAAAAATATACTTTCGAGATTTGCGGCAAAAAAAATTGTTTTAACTTTTTATTAACTTTAATTAAAGTTTTTATTCCACCATTCTAATCATAAACACAATATTGAAACTATCGGTATAAATTATATTTAATAATAAGAAGATTTTCTTTTTTTAAAAAAAAAAATCAAGGGAATTTTTAAAAATAGAAAATAAGGAAAACTATTTATACAAAATAGCAAAATTTTTAGATAGTATTGATAAATGCTGATAAAAGTCTATTAGGGTCTATCAGTGATAGAAATGATAGAAGTCTATTACTGATAGATGCGGACAGAAATCTATCAATGTCTATTAATGTTTTTTTTTTGCTATTTTCTGTAAATAGTTTGACATTTTTTTTATCTGTGAAATTTTTTCAAAAAATAATTTTTTTTTTTTTGCATAATTTTAATATATAAAAATAACAAAATCTTTGAAAAAAAAAACTACCTCAATTATCTAAATATCCGCAAAATTATGTCTTAAACAAAGGGTATTATAGGCTCTAACTTTCTCGGAGGAGTTTTTATAATATATTATTTTTGTCAAATATGTTAGAACATTCTTTTGCGAAAAAAATTCATAAGATTTTTGTTGAAATTTTTTAAGGTAGAATTAAAATGAATTTAATGAAAATAGGAAGGGAATTCAATGAAATAATAATAATAGTGAGAATGAGGTTTTTGAACAAAAATTTACCATATAAATTATTAAACTTGGATTTCATATAATTTGTAGAGCAAAAAAAAATTACTTATATATGAAAATCTATTTTGTAGTTCTAAATATAACGCATGATATCTTTTCATGAAAATAATGTTCAAATAATATGTATCTATGACATAAATAAACTTTAAAAAAATTACACACTTTTTAGTTACTTTGAATTTAGACTACAAAATTTCAGGTACATATTATTTTACAATCTTTAAACAGGGTAATGGATGAGAGTATTTTTTTTTTCTTTTTTTTTTTCTTCTTCTTAAAATTGTTATAAAATTCTATATTTTCCTTCTTTTCAACCATGGCAACAATTTTATAAGATGTTTCCGTTGACACAATTTAAAATACATTTCATCCTTTCATAGAGTGATTTGAATAGTAGATACATAAAGGCATTAATATAATTTGTTTTGCATTATATATATATATATATATATATATATATATATATATATATATATATATATATATATATATTCTAATACCAAAATAAATAACATATTTATTCGATTATTTAATTACTAGCAAAAAAAAAATTCTTTGTACTATACATAAAATTTTGTATGGAAATACCATAATATGAAAATATTAAATATAATTGTTATATTATCTAACCTTTAAAAGTTTATAATAATTAAAGCTAAATCATATAATATTCATTTATTACATTCTAATAACACCATATATTTTTAATTTTTTAATTAAAACACTAGTATAGTAAAACGTCACTATTTATTAGTGATAGACAGAGATATATTGCTATATTTGTAAAGAAAAATTATTTATATATATAAAGATGAAAAAAAAAATAAAATAAAATAAAAAGAGGGGGGAGGGGAGGGGGAGAGGGGGGGGTGGGGGGAGTTCATGGACGCCACATATAACAGGATTGTTTTTCACCAACTTGAATATAGTTTAACTAATATGTGAACTTGTTCTATCAACCGAAAAGGAGAAAATGAGGGAGGAGAAGGAAGAAGTGTTTGAAACTAAAAAAAATCATTGAAGAGGCTGTGGCAATATAGAACAAATCATAAAGGCTATGAGAAAAGTTTTAAACTTGGTAAGTTCACTTTTCTAAAGAAAATTATTAAAGTGTTGATATAATGAAACGTATTATAATCTATTTGCTTAGGCTTTTGGGTCAATCAATGATTTAGTATGATATTATGTCATGTACTCAAATTCTTGTAGTATCATTTCCTTCTCAGTTAATATTGATTTTCACTTGTTGGATCTTCTACAAATTTTCGAATCAATACGTGAAGAAAAGTACTAAAGTATTCATATCATTAAATATATCATAACCCATTAACTTAAACTTTTAGGTCAATCAATAATTTAATTAGCAATAATACATGAAAATGGACTCTCATGTGTCTCATTTATTTAACTTCCTCAAGATTTTTTTTTTTTTTTTTTAATGAGAATTTGAAGGGTGTGCTTTAATTTTGGTCGAGTTGAATAGACAAATGAAACATTTTATGTGGGCCATAAAGTCCATTAAGAGGATTTTATTGGAATTTTGATTGATGTGTTTGTAATTGTGTGTTGTGGTGGACAAATATAGAAGGAAAGTAATGTTGAAGAGAAAAATAAATTAATAAAGATAGGAAAAAAGGTTATGGGAAGAACTAAGAAGTAAGAAGTGTTCTACAATTTTGAAAAATGACATAAGAAAGTTTTTAGTGTCAAGTAGAAGAGAAAAAATAAATAAATAAAAACCACAAAAGTTGTCTTGATATGGAGGAATAGAAATAAAAGGAGAGAATGAAACAATTTTATTATTTATAAGGCACAATGAAAGCACATAGAAGTTTTTCAAAAAAGAAAATAATAATAAAGTTTTCATAGAAATTAAGGATGATAGTGAGAGGAAATCTTATTGCATATTGGATGTTTCTTTGGATTAGGGATGACGATGGAAGCGAGATGGAGTGGAGTCGGGATGCACTCTCCATGCATCCCCGTCCGTGTCCCAATCCCTATTTCAGAGAGTCGAAAAATTTCCGTTCAAGAATCGAGTCTTTGAGAGAAAAAAAATTCTTGTTTTTTATATTTTAATTATTTGTTATTTAAAATTAATCAAATTTTGATATTTACAGTGAAATGGTAAATATTTTAGGTTACAAGTTAGTATTATCATTATTATTTTATTTATTCAAATGAATAATTTAAGAAAAAAAATTAGCATTTTTTATATAACACCAACACATATAATAACTTACAAAATATATATATATATATAATGTTATTTTTAATATAAAAAAAATATTTTGGGCGAGTTTGGGGTCGAGGGATGGGACAGGATCCCTTTCCTGATTGAGGACCCAAATTAAATTCTTATACTCAGTCAAACTGAAGATTCTCCGCCCCAATTTGGTCGGGGACACAATCGTATAAAAATTTTGCCTCTCTAGTTTGGATCCTTGGAATTTATGAGTATGATGTTATCATTGAAAATTAAGAAAGAAACCACTCATATGAATTTCAAATCAATTATAGGTAAAATGGAGATCGAGATGACTAATTATGACTTACAGTTCTTGCGTCAATAATTATGTGAGTGATTATGTTATGAAATAGTTTTATTATTCAGTAAATAGTATTAAATTTTTGTCAACATATTCATTGACATTTCTACATTTTCATGAGTTCGACATCAACATTTTTATTATATCACAAGAAAAATCATGAAACATAATAAAAAAAAATATATAAAATATTGATAATGTGAATATAATTAAATAATAAACTTTTTTACTTGTTTAAAAAGCTTAAAATATTCTTCGACATTTCATTGATATTTTTTCATCAAAATTTATGTAAAATTGAAATATTTTCATCGACATCGACATTTTAAACCTTAATTATAAGGGTTTAATTTTAAAACATGTATTTTAAAATCTCAAGTTGAATACCTCCCATATTTTGAATATCTATATTACATTTTCAATAAATTTTAAAGATATATTTGCATGAAGATGAAATCTTATTACTACTATTTTAGTAAACTCTCAAAATTAACTTTAAACAATGACAACTAATTTCAAAGTTAGTTTAAAGATTCGAGGGCATGATTACACAGATTAAAATAAATAAGTTCCACCTTGTAATCAAATCATATGATTCATATCCCAGTACGAATTGGCGGATTGTGAAGACACGTGGACACTTTTCTTTCCGGAATGTTATAACATATTTTCTTATTCAATGTCGGACCACTTGTTTCTATGGTGTCTCCTTAATTCGGAACATTGGAGCAATTAGCAATTATTGTAATTTGTAATATGATATACAAAACGCATTTTCAAACTCAGAATGAAAACTAAATGGTTAATTGTTTTTAAGTGGTAAAACTACTTAAAATTAATATAGCAAAATGATAGATAACGATAAACTTTTATCAGTGTCTATCGTCGCCGTCTATCACTTATAGACAATGACTCATTTTGTTATATTTGAAAATAATTCTAAACTTAATATTTATTGAAATTAGACAAATTATACCGTCATAAATAAATTGTAGATGTAAATATTAAAGTCTCAACTTTTTTGATAATGATAATTGATGCTTTATATGCTTAAAGCTATACTCACATTCACAGTTCATATATAATTATCTTGACCGTGAAAAAGCATCAAATTCGAGCAAGGCCCCTCTAGCCACAAGTGATGGGTTTAGAAAGACTTTATATTGTGATTATATATATATATATATATATATAATTTATTAAAGAAAAAAAGTGATTTCATACCTTCTTTACCTTTACTACAACTAAATAATAAAGTTTATTTGACAAAGATAATTGAGTAATAATAATGTTTACAGTTTATTTGACATGAAAGAAGACAGCACAGAAGAGTAAATAATTACATAAAATAGAGTGACACAGAACATTAGTTTTGGGCATCAAATCTTCACTTCATATTTTATACGTTGTACAAGTCAAAAATACAAATTTTCACTCCACATTTTCTAAGTCAATCTCAATACTTAGAATTCTAAAAGAAAAAATTGAACTGAAGCAGTGCTCACAATGGCTTCAAACCAAAGTTAGGGAAGCTCTCTCTCACTCTTTAACTTTTCTCTTTTGCATACAATTACTGTAAAAAATTAAATTCTATTTTTTTAAAAAAACAAAAAAAATCATCTCATCAATGGTTGTGGGTCTTTGCTTCAGATACTCTCCTCTCTCTTCTTAGAATTTAAGGACACAATTATACAACTTATAGAACAGATCCTGTCATTAGATGCTCTCGTCTAATATCTCAAACTTTTAACTGCTGGTCAAAACTAGCACAGATGATATAGTCCCCATTCAAACACTTTGTTCCTCATATTTATTTTCCAAGTCTTTTGCATCAAAGATCCTCTCCCTTGCTGCATCTGCCTGTTAAGTGTAACACGACAGGAAGAAATTCCCACGCACATCAGCGCAAAAGAAACTTGGCAAACCCATAAGGAAAAAAAAAACTCTTCTTACTTCAAATTTACTGCCTTTTGACCAACATGGAAGTTAAATATGCTTTGAGCTATTGTTTAAAACTTCACCTTTGTATTGAAGAGTTATAGTATGTTCAAATACGAATAGAAACTTATCAGCGATAAAGTTATCACCGATAGATTTTGTTGTATTAATTTTTAAAAAATGTTGTTGTACACTTAATTATTGTCCTATCATTTAAAATATAAGATAGAAATTGGGACCTAAAATAGTATGGCAGTGACTTAGAATGAGAATTTAGATCATCACTGCATTATAGGTCATCACCACACTGTTCTTAATCCCACTTCCCGTCTGAAATTATACTTTAATGATAGTTTTGAAACGTTTATGAAATGTTAAGGTAATATTGCAACTTTTGAAAGTATAGAGGTGCTTGAGAGTATTTAGCCTATTCTATAAATGTTTCTCTTTACTTCCTCATTTTTTCATCAAACAAGAAAAATATAAAATGGGATCAAAATCAAGAGAATCTGAAAAGGAAGATAAGGACCTGTTTGTTCCAGTTAATACGGCTCATGACAATCGCAAGTAGAAACATCTGTATGAAAGCCCCAGTTTGGATGCCAATCCACATGCCCCTCCCTCCCAGATTTGCCCAGAAACCAAGAGCTACAGCAGCTGGATTTCCACAAAGATAGAAAGCCCCTAAGTTTATATAAGCCCCTACACGCTGCCACCCACATCCTCTTATAATACCTGATTCAACAAACAACAATTCAACTCTGCAGCATTTATTTAACTGTGCAAAAAAAAAAAAAAAAAAAAAAAAAAAAAAAAAAACCCAATGCTTAATGACATTAAACACACAAGTTTAACTACCTGAAATGACCCCTTGAATGGCATCTAATATGATTGATATACAAACTAGGGGAGCCATGACAGCAACATAATCCACAACTTCCTTTTCGCTGCTGAAAGCATAACCGAAAACATGACGAAGAGCAAAGAGGGCCATGCTCACTATGATGATTTCCACAACTGCAAGAAATATTGCTGCCCCAGCAGCTACACGAGCAGCTTGTGGCTTCCCAGCTCCTAGTTCATTTGAAACTCTGGTACTGCAGCACCAATTACAAGAACAAAAGCAATCCTTTCAAAAATGTGATTCAGATCCAACTGATTTATTCATTAACAACAAAGGCTTTAACACATACCTGCCTGAACTGCCGATTCCATATGCTAATGTAAATACTGTTGTCAAGGTATTGAAGCTGTTCATAAAAGTCAACTGTCACTACTAATGATTTTTCTTTTTCAAAGAGATTAACAGAAAGTCAAGTATGGGTGATGTCTTTCTTGTTGCAACTTCATGGTGTGAGGTGAGTAATCTTTTTGTAATAATTCTTTATCCGATATATGTTAGGCTAATTGAAGCCTTTCTTTTTAAATTTCTTAGCCATGACGTTGGCTCTCCTCTCTAATGAAAGATTTGACTCTTTCAAAACTTGAAGAAAAAGTCATGTTTTCAATCGTTTTCCATTTAATTAAAAAAGAAATTCTTTTTTTTTTCACTTGAGGGGGTAATAGAAGATTACCAAACAGATAGAACTGAAGATTCAAGCTCTGGATTTGGAAGAAGCCCAGACAATAAGATAATCAGCTCAAATGACCACCAACTAAGGCTGCAATCACCAGCATTAAAAAACACAAATAAAAAACTAGATATTTATTAGTTGAGATGAGAACACAGAAAGTGAAAGTAGATTACCAAGTCATTACTGCAGAAGGGATGGCGAAGTGAAGGAAGACTCCAATTCCTTTGAACAACTCCATAGATATTGCACCGCGAGTTTTTTCACACTTGGGAGAAAATTTCATATATAATGCAAGAAAAATCACATTCAACCAATATGAAATACTCATGGCTAAAGCTCCACCAACGTTATTGAGTCCGGTTTTAAACACCAAAACCCAACAGAGAGGTATGTGCATACAAAAAGTGATCCAACTAATTACAAGCATGGGAATCACTAAGACTTGCATCTGAAAATATCTCATAAGTGGCTGCAGAAATGCATAAGCAATGAGCCCAGGGATAAGCCAAATCATAAACTTCCCAGCTTCACGTGATATCAAAGGATCTTGGCCAATCAAAACAAGTAGCTTCCCCATGTTGATCCATAACAGAGTTATAGGGAGGCAAACTACTAGGAGACACACCATAGCAGTGTAAATATGATTCCCAAATTTTTGATATTGTCCAGCCCCATAAGCTTGCCCACATAGAGTTTCAAGGGCACTAGCCATACCTATCTGCAAGTTTAGTTTAAAGGGCAATCAGATCAGACAACATTTTTTTTCTTTTTTTTTTTTTGAGAAAAACCAGACTAACAAAATTTAGATGATAACTTAGCAAACCAAATAGCTCATAGATTCATAACTTCTCAATCTCATGAATGGAATATAAATTGATTGTATAAAAACAGGATTCATGGAAATGCAATATCTATTAATGTAAAGATTACAGGACCCGCTGGGAACTATCTGAAAATTGGGACTGATGAGATTCTTTTATAATATAAGACTATGACTAACCAAGGGGAAGACATTTGCCCTCTTTCTCCCTTCCTTCCTCCCACCGCCATTAGACGTAGACCTAACTCAAACTCACCATCACCATCAAGTCATTATTCCAAAGCAACCATGGCTGATTGTTATATGGTTAAATGATATAATATTAAATTTGTGTTCACCTATCGATTTAAATTTTTTGGTGTAATTTAACATAGTACCAGGACAGGTGGTCCAGTGTTCAAATAACCCTGCCATGTTATTTTCTTGAGATTTTTGTACGGATGACCCATTCCCAGCCTCCTAAATAATAAGTGACTCGCCCAAAAATAAAGGAAAACTAACCTTTTGCTTACGTCAAAGTGCACTATCGTATTTTATATAATATTGTGTTAGGGATGTTTTTTCTATCGTATCTCTAACCCGATGGTCATATCTATCGCGATCTTCATTTTTCTCACGCTTTGTTGTGTTTTCGCCCTGGAATATTGCGGTGGAGGGGAGAAAAATGAAGATAGCGATAGACATGGCCATCGGGTTAGAGCTAGGATATAAAATACATCCCTAATATGATACTATATAAAATGTGATAAGTGCGCTTTGACGTAAGCAAAATGTTAGTTTTCATTTGTTTTTGGGTGGGTCATTAATCATTTATAGGAGACTGGAAATGGGTTATCTATATCCCGTACTCAATTAGTATTGATTTCCAATCGTTAGGTCTTCTACATATTTCAAGCTTATGAGTGAGGGGAGTGTTAGATGATATAATATTAAATTTACTTCTACCCATCAACTTAAACTTTTTGAGTCAACTGATGATTCAACCATTATTTTCCTAGGTCATTAAGTACCTTGGGTGCCAAACAAAGAAGTTGTAACCATCATAGATCGACCTAGTGGTAGTGGAACATAAAAAAAAATGTCAAAGGACTAAAGGGTCATAGGTTGTTGACCACCTACCTAGGATTTAATATTTTAGGGGTTTCCTTGACACCCAAATGTTGTAAGCTCAGACTAGTTGTCCCATAAGTTGACTAGACACTCACATATATTTTTAAAAAAAAACTTGTAAGCCATGACGTATTCATTGTTAGTCAATCCATGGTTGAGCTTATCGTACCGGCTTGCTCCGGTGAAGATTCGCTAGGCTTGCTCCGGTGAAGATTCGACCTAGCGATGACTATGTGAAGAAAGACTTAGTGATACTTCAAAGAAATGTTGGGAATGGCAATCAAAGTCACACGTTCGCTAGATATAATATGAAGTATTTTCAGTAAAATCGAGTGCTTATAAACCAAAATGAACGTGGAGATAATGAATCAAACCCAACCCACATTAAAACTTACGAATGAATCAGATAAATAATCAGTATCCAAATCCAAGAACAATCGATGAGAAAACAGGAGGAAGGAGAGGAACTTACAATCACACTGAATCCAGTAACAGCAGCTAAAGAGATGGCAATGGCGGTACTGGAAAGAGAGAGTTCATTAAGATGACCCACAATCATCAAAGAACCAGTCTGAATCAAGAACTGAGAGAGATTAATAGCAGCCAATGGAGCCGCTAAGAACCCAACAGTCTTGACCTCCCCAAAGAAAGCAGACCATGTTGTATCTCTGCGGTTCTCCACCCATTCCAGCAATGGAGAATCGGCCATGGGCGATGGCTAGAAGAAACAAAAAATAAACCAAAGGAAAATACTGAAGAAGAAATCTACAGAAAATGGGTTCAGTGATTTAAGTGCTTTTAAAGGCAACTAAAGCAAATGAAATACAGCTGTGGACAAAACGTGAAAACAAGACGGGACACGTTTTTGGCGCCATCGTTTCTGACTTCTTCTTCTCACTTCTAGAAAAAATTTCCCCTGCGTTTCCGACGTGTAATTTTTTTTTATTGATACTATTTGTTTTTTTTAATATGAATATCTCTTTGCAGTCTTTGACTTCCATTCTTGAAGAAATAATTAATTCCTTTTTAAGATTGTGATTGGGATCCCAAGAAAGGAATTATTTTAATTATATATGTATTAAGTGTGACAACCGGGATATTAATATCACGCATGTGAGAGAGATGAGATCTATTTAATTCGCATAGCTCTTTTTTTTATTCTTTAGAGAGAAAACAATTCGATTTGGTGGAGGAGTGAGTAGCAGATGTTCAACAAACTAGGCTAACTTGAAAAGAAATTGACTAACCCAACTTGAATTATAAGAATTGGATTAGGTTAGAGTAGCTTTTGATTTGGGTTGACTAGTATATTTCTATGAACCAATCTATTCGATTTCAGTATTTTTTTTTTTTTATTATTTTATGTAAATAGTTTGACATTTTTTTTTTGTGAAAATTTTCCTAATTCAATTATGAAAACAAAATTAGAAGAGAGTATGGAAAGTTTGTGTATTGGAAGAATAATAAAAACAAACAAATATTGATAAAGTGCATGCTATAAATATTGGGAGGAAACGATGAAGAAGCAACCACATGAAAACATTATTTCAAAAAAAAACCACATGAAAACCTGAAGAGTGAGAGAGAGAGAGAGAAAAATTGGTAGGATAAAGTAGTGGGCGGAAAGTATAAATGTATTAAATGAATATTCAATAAAGAAATAAATAATTTATGGTATTGTAGTGTAGGTGGGGTAATGTGTGAAAGTGGTTAAAATTAGGAAAATTTTTTGAAATAGAAAAGTAAGTAAAATTATTTATACAAAATAGTAAATTTTTTAAATAGTTGTGATAGATGTTGATAAAAGTTAGATATTGAGAGAAGTCTATCAATGTGTATAAATATTTTTTTTACTATTTTCTGTAAATAGTTAAACATTTTTTATATCTGTAAAAAAATTTCCTTAAAATACGTCAACTTCGAAATTTTAAAAAATAATATTGAATAAGGATAATTTAAGCAATATTTGAAAAATGAATGATAATAATAAATTGTCTTTAAAAAAATCATTCCACGAGGATGAAGTAGTGGTTAGAAAGTAAAAATGTATTAAATGATGATAAAATAAAGAAATAAACAATCTATTATGTAGTTGTGTAGGTGTGTGGTAGTGTGTGAAAGTGGTTATAATAAGTCAATTTCTAAATTTTAAAAAATAATATTGAATAAGGATAATTTAAGTAATATTTGAAAAATGAACAATAATATTATTTTTTTTAAAATCATTCCACATTCACGTTTTGTTAGTGACACAATTTGTAAATTTAATAATTAAATGAGAACAATAAGTAACAGTGAACTAATAAATTTAAAGATATATTTCGAATAAGTCACTTTGTCTTGAGTTTTTATACATACATTTAATATTCTTCTTCTTACTTTTTAAAAATCAACATACTATTATTTAAGAAATTAGGACTGTTTATCAAGTAATTTGAAAACAAAAAATTCAGTATATATATATATATATTTCGAGTATGTCTAGAGTACATTTTCAAATGTTTAATTTAAAAACTAAGTTATTTTGAAAACAAAAAAAAAAAAAAAAAATTGGAGTGTTTGACAACCACTCAAAATAACTTTTGAAGTGTATTTTAAACAATTTTTATCAAAATAGTTTAAATAAAAATGAGTTTTTTTAAAAAACACTCCTTTCAAGTCAATCTAAACTGACCTGAATGTAACTTTCATATAGGTGTTTGATAACATATATTCAAAAATTGAATCTCGTTTTTTTTTTCCTTTTTTGTTTCTTTTATTTGAGAAAAAATTGAATCTCAATTTAAGCAATAGTTCACCATGTATTTGATAATATATTTATAAACTATACAACTTATACTTATAGTTCTTAAATATTACGTTGAATATAAACATAGTATTAAATTTTCATCGATATGTCGATATTTCTATCGATATTTTCATTATATCATAGAACAATCCACAAAACACGTAAAATAAGCATAAAAATGTCGCTAATATAAATAATAGACATGTTTACTTATTAAAAAATAATAAAATGTTTATTTCCCTATTTAAATTTATTTTTATAAGAAATATCCATCAAAATCGATATTTTATCGATATTTCTATCGAAATTTTTGTAAAATCAAGACCTCGATATTTCCATCGACATCGATATTTTAAACGTTGAATATAAACTATAATTAATTACTTTGTAAACATACTATTTTCAACGGTTGCAAAGCATACGTATACTATATTAAAGATACATTTTTCAATTAATTAAAAGTATTAAACAATTATTTATATAAGGGGATAAATAGAGCATACCAGCTTACTAATTTTGTCTACGACAAGATGATATTTTTTTCATCTATTTAATTATTTTATTTTAGTTTTCATATATAAAATAAAATTGATAAAACAAATATGGACATTTAACTCTCGTACATAAACTTACATGCGTATCTAAACACGCATATTTATTAAGCTAAAGATTTAAATTATAGAATAATATTCATACGAATAATATTTGTGATCTTGACATGGAGTACGACTACACGCACATTCTACACAATGATAAAAAATCATTTTCAAGAGATAATTAAGAAAGCGACAAATACTCAAGCCACAAGAAATTATTTGAATAGATCGATACAATATATTTGAAAATTTTGTACATAATAAAGAAGTACTTTGGATTGTATCTAAAAGTTATTCTAAGATATATATTTTTTTAATCTTCATTTTTATTTTATTTTAGTTCATATTACTTTTAAATCTCATATTTATATATTTTTAAAAAATCTTAACATTATTTTCTATACTATTATTTACTAAATGAAACTGATTTTAAACAAGACAACTAATTTTAACATTGGTTAAAATAAATACTATTTTAGTCTCAAGTTTGTTTAATTTTAGTTTTTCTTCATACTTTCAATAAATTTTAATAGTCCCTCAACATTAATTTTTACTAAAATTGATTAAATAATAATAATAATAGTTTTCATACAAGAAAATAAAATATGTGAATATGTTTCAAAATTTATAGTAAAAATGCTATAGATAACAAAAGTTTTTTTTTTAAAAAAAAAACCAACAATAAATTTGCATTGAAGACTAAATTTAAAATTTATTGAAAATACAGAGACTAAAATTAGACGATTAAAAGTAAAGAGACTAAAATTAAACAAATTTTAAAGTATGAGAACAAAAACAATATTTTTAACCTATGTTATGAATAAAATTTAGGGAAATTTTTTAAAATAACAAAATTTTTAGATAGTTGTAATAGACGCAAATAAAAACTTATCAGGGTCTATCAGTAATAGAAATGATAAAAGTCTATTACTGATAGATGCTCTATCAGTTTTTTTTTTTTTTTTTTTTTTTTTTTTTTTTTTTTTTTGCTATTTTTTATAAATAGTTTGACATTTTTTTATTTGTGAAATTGTTTTTAAAATTTAAAATTTAAAAGTAGAAATACATAAATTAAAATAATATTTTAACCTTTAAAAAAACAACAACAATGATATATTTTCCGGCTAGTTGTTTCTATAGTGGCTCCCATATTGGAATTGGGACCAATTATTGGGAGTATGAGAAAAGATAAATTTCAAAGATTAAATGGATGAAAGGACAAAATAACCATTACTAAGTTCAACCAACCAACTACAAATTTTCCCATTTAAGACAAACTTCAATGGGACCGAAATTAATAGGGCACTATTTCTTAAGAACGTTGAGATTTTATGACTTGACTTTCCTAATTCCATTGAAGAAATTTCATTCTAAAATTGGAATTATGACAGAGTAAGACAAACTTGTCAAGTGTGATTGATATGTTGTGTGAGTTTGTCGCTTTGAAAAAGTTAAATAAATCGTGGATAAGATTAAGTAGGAAGACCGACAGTGTAGAAGTGTGAGACAATATTTTCTTAATTTATGAAAAGTGGTAAATCGACATTTCAATTATATGGAAAGAATTGAGTGATGAACCATTAAAAAAAAAAGAAAAAAAAATGTTGCTAAAATGGATCTAATATAAATAATAAGCATTTTAATTTTGATATTCCTGTTGATATTTGCATGTTAAACTTTGTATACAATGTATTTCAAAAGAGAATTTCTTCCTTTCAACTTAATTTATGTGTGCATTGTTCGATGAGATTTTCGGAAAAATTTAATTTGTGGGGTTTAAACTTTGAATTTATATTGATTTCAGTGTTGTGAGTACAATCTCTAATATTTAATTTTTTTTATTCTCTCTCTCGAAAAGTAAAATTTGTCTCGAGGACTTTGCAACTTGTTCTTGAATATGAATTTATCTCAAGGTTTTGCAACTTGTTCTCGAATATTGATTGAAAAGTTTAAATTTCTAAGTACTTAATCTCCAGGAAGTTGTAATCTTGAAATCGATCAAAGCTTCAGCCTTTTGGAATTCAAGAAAACTTTAGTCTTCCAAGTCTTCAATCCTCAGAAGGTTGTAATTTTAAAATCGATCAGAGCTTTAAAGTCTTGAGACCTTCAAAACTTTAATTTTTAAGTATTGAGAGCTTCAATACTTCGTTGTCAATTCTTCCAACCTCTTCAAATGAAGGGGTAAAACCTCTATTTATAGAGATTCCCAAGAGCTATATATGGGCTTGGGTTCAGTTGCTTTCGGGCTTGGGCTAAATTGGGTTTCCACCTAGTCTTTTTTTGGCACAAATTTCCATCATGAGCTTGAACTGGGTTGGATTTTGAACCCAAACATCTTTAATTACTCGGCCCGATCCAATTTATAATTTTAAGTCCAATCAGGCCACTAGCCAAATTAATCAATCTTTGTCTAGGATTAATCACGATTGAATTTGATAAGCTTACCATTGTGATCAAATGACCATGAAGAAGACATGTGGCATTTTTAGTTTGTCATTTACCCGTCTCCAAATTTTAATTTAGGACATGATAATTCTTGATTGGCCCTAAATTCAATAAAATGAGCTTTCGTTGAAATAATATGGCACTTTCTGATTAGTCGAAATTTCTTATTCAACATGTAAATTTGAATTTTACCCCTCTTAATTTTTTACGAATATATTAACATATACATATCTCAAATTTGATTTTCTTTTCAATTATACGAAAAAGTGAGGATTTCAATAAATATTATTTATTTATTTAATTAATTAATTGATAGTTGCATATGGTTTAGGGCATTGAAGCATGTTCTCAAAGTTTCAAATTCCGATCTTCTGATGTACTTACCGTTCTAAAAGGAAAACAAAAATAATAAATTATTATCTACAGCCACAGTAATTAGCTGGACTGTTTTTTCCCTAAATCCACAATTATTTCATTAGTACAAAATTAGGCTAAACCGATATTATAAGGTACAATATCAAATGTGCGACCGACATCGAAGAAGTTATTATTAAAGGTGTTCAATATCGATTAACCTGAACATAAAAAAATGACACAATAATATAGAAAAAGCAAAAATCCACTGCAATACTGTAAATTTGAAAGAGAGACAATACTAATGGCAATGAAATTAAGGGGAAAAAAATCAAAATGTACGATGTCGAATTTACTGCAAGAAATAAATTGAAATATAACGACAACAATCCTAGAACGTAGACATAGTTATAATATGTGGTTAACAAAAACTTAAGAAATTAAATTTAAAAAATTGATCAAGGTATTAGTTGATCGAATCTATCGACGATTTGAAAACAAAGGATTTCAATAAAAATTGCAGAGTTGTATTTCATATTTTAAGATGTATGTTTAGCAGATTCATAAATTAGATTTAAATTTAAATTAAACAATTGTTATAAATGTCTTTGATAACAAAAAAAAAAAAAAATCAAAGCAATGAATGAAGAAAAAGATTGCATAATCAAACAATTGTTATGCTCTTTTTATATATATATATATATATATATATTAACTGACATAGTATTAATAAAATTTTCTAGTCTATTGGTAAATCTATCTTCTACCCCTCTAGAATCAGTTTAAGTCTCACTCTTTATATTTATTTTTCAGATTATTTTTATTGAATATAAAACTTCCCATCAACAAATTTTTTGGATCCACCACTAAATCAAATGCGGCTTTAGTCTACAAATATAGAAAATGATCTTTACCTGATAACGAAAAAAATGGAAGCAATTATGAAGAAAAAATTGTATAATCAAACATGGTTTTAGTCTATATTCCAAAGAAAGTCATTTTTATATCAAGAAAAAAAATGATATAACGAAAGAAATGGAAGTAATTAATGACGAAAATGTTGCATAACAAAACATGGCTTTAGTCTATCGTGAAAAGAAATTATTTTACGTGACAACAAAAGAAAGTGAACTAATTTAATGAAGAAAATATTGCATAATTAAAAGTGACTTTAGTCTACCATGAAAGGAATTCATCCTTCAAGTAGATCAACAGCTGGAGAGAAGAGGAGAGTTAAATAATTTAATTATTTTGAAAAGAAATAACATTAAAACCAACCCAACTACCAATTAAATATAAAATAAATCCACAAAAATGAGAGAGGACACTTCATAAGGCTTGTTCACTAAAATAGACCAACACCATTCTCATCACTCATCTCCCAACTAATTATGTGAATAAGTAACATAATTTTAATGGCAAAATATACTTTTTGATTCATAAACACTAACTTCAATCTTTAGAGATTAAAATTTAAAAGTGTATACAACTCTTATTTTGACCGTATTTTTCTTTTTTGAAAAAAAAAACCCATGACTTAAGCATATTAAAAAAATAAAAATAACATATTTTCAAGTTTCAATCCAAGATTGCAACATCCTTTCAAAGTCTAAGATGAAATTAATTAATAAATTGAAACTTCAAGAATAAGTTGAATAAATCAGAGAATACATTTCACAACTTTTTAAAATTTAAAATTCTATCCAACACAAACTAAAAATGATACTATTAATTAGATTACTAATTAAAGTTCAAGGACCTATGTTATATCGATCCCTCAACTCTAGGAAGCCTATAACAAATTGATAAATTTTTTTAATTAAGTTCCTAAACTTTTAATATTGTCTAATAATTCTTAAACTTTCAATTCCATGTCTAATAGTTCGTATAAAGTAAAAATAAATTTGAAAGTTTAATGTCTTGTCACACAAAAAGATCAATTTTATTTCTAATAAAGTCATTGATTTTTATTCTTTTTAATGATGAATTTATTAAGAATCTATATCAAACATTAAACTGAAAGTCTACAGGTTTATTTGACATTTTTAAAGTTCATTCACCTATTAGATACTTTTTAAAGTTTGAAAATCTATTTGAGACAAACATGAAAGTTCAAAGTTTGACTTGTAATTTAACCTTATTTTTTTTAAGTAATAATTATTCATTCAATAATTACTCGTGTTGTTTATCTATACATATTCTATATTTGATTGGGCTAGATGTGCAACCGACCACCCCCACTATTTTAATAAATGATAAAATTTAAAATTCTGTTTAACAAAACTTAGAACCTTGAAGCATGAAATGTCTTGATCAAAATCTCAGACTTTAATCTTTGATTAAAAAAAGGGATAAGACTATAAAATCCTCATTATTTAGGAAAAGATTTGTTTGCTCCATTATATAAATCCATAATCTTCTGGATAACTACTCTCACAAATCAAAAGCCTCTCACCAGCCCTTCTTGCCTGCAGATATAATGAGAGATATATAAGAATATAACCATAAAAATATCCTAAAAAATATGCATCCAATATATATATCCAAGCATAGCAATTCCTATAATAAATAACATAAAAACATGGTCATGATGATTGCGAACATGCATAATTCAACTGGCACAAACTTAACTATTAGTCTCAAGATTAGAGAATCGATCACCGCACCCCACAAGTCACACATGTTGTCAATAATAATAATGATTAATGTCCATTAACATAGAGACGAAGACATCCACGTAAAGAGTATCATGGGTTAGCACAGATGTACATACTATACAGAGCATTATGTATTAAAAAAGAAAATTGGAAGCAGACAATTTAGTCATAAACCTGAGCGTGGATCAGCTAGTTACAATTAATCCTTGTAATTTAAAATTTGTAATAATTTAATCTACTATGATATCCATCAAAATTAAATATCAATTTTATTAGGTAAGAATTTAGTTTAGTTTACAAATTCTCTAATTAGTTTATTGATCCTCTATAAATTTTTTGTCAAATTTTAACAATATTTTTCAAGATATGAACTAAACTGTTACAAATATCGGAGTATAAAGATCAACAGTGATATACCAAATTTAAAAACTAAATTGTTGCATAACAGAAAATACATATATTCAATAGTTGAAACCAAAAAGGTGTTTCTTTTAAGTACAAACTAGCATAGGATGGGTCAATCCAAATACAACTTAGTGGATAGAACCAAAAAGGTATTTCTATTAGTTGTGTATATATATTTTATGTAAGGTAAGCTATATTAATATTGGCCAATAAATAACATCATAAAAACTATAATTAACGTGTTAAGATATTTTATGATATTTATTTATTATTAAAATAGTTAGTCATAATTTCAATATTAAAAATCATTTTAGGGGGAAACAAAAACCCTAAAGTATTGAAGTTAATTTAGTGCACAAAGTGCACTTTTTCTTTATAATTTTTTTACCTTGAATTATAAAATCTTTATAATCATCTTCATGATCTTTTAACTTGAACTGATTAGTTCAATAATTCTGATTAAGTTTAAAAAATAGATCATTTTGATTTTTTTACGCTAAAATAATGTTTAATATTTAAATTATAATTTAGTTATTATAACATCTAACAAAAATAAAAATAATTTTTTTTAATTTCAATTTACAAACAAAAGTAAATAGAAAAGAAAAAAAAGTAGCTTGTATTTGTTTCAAAAAAAAAGAAGAAAAAAAAAAAACTTTTTGGCTAAGAATTGAATTCAGCCCACCCAAAATTGATAGAGCAATTCTCCTACCACCACACCAAGATATCAAATATACGTCATCATCACCTTACCTCGAAAATTTAGTTTTAAAGAAGTTTATCTCCTCAAGAGAACACTTTCTTTAAAACTACACTGACTTTCTAATAAGTTTTGGAACTTATTATAGATAAACTTACAATAATTTTTTATTTAAATAAACTCCGTGCCAAAATTCCTACTTTTTGGTTTTTATATGACAAAATACGTTTGAAACTTATTAAAAAATGTTGTAATTTTAAAAAAGTTCCGTCTCTCGAACTTCCTTAAAAGTTTTTTTTTTCTTTTTTCTTTTTTCATTTTTCTTTATAAATTAAACTTTTAAATATAGATAATTATTTTAAATAGCAAAACTGCTGAAAAAAATTTTAAATACAGCAAAATGTTATAGTTTGTGATAGACACTAATAGATGATAACAGTCCATCAATATTTATCACTATCAATCAATATATTTTACTATATTTGTAAATATTTTGGTTCATTTTGCTACATTTGAAAATAACTTTTTAAATATCTTATTCTCTTATAAAGTAGAGTAATCACAATTTCTTTTAAAATTTGAAATTTAAACATATCTTATTTTCTATATAAGTGGATGAGAAAGATGAAAGGAGAGAGAAAGAAAATCAAAAGAGAAAGAAGACGGAAAGAACAATATATATAAAGAAATTTTTAATATAAAATAATATATTATTTACTTATTTAAACTCCGTTTAGCGAATGGTAATCATTTCATTTTTTGCTTTTTATTTTTGAAAATGAAGTTTAAATTCTCAACTAAATTTTAAAAATAAAAAAAAAAAACAAATTTTTAAAATTATTTTTTTAGTTTTCAAAATTTAACTGGATTTTTAAAAATATTAGTACAAAGTATATAACAAAACAAAAATTTTAGAGGTGAAAAGAATATCTAGCGGCTTAATTTTCAAAAACAAAAAATTAAAAATTAAATAATTATTAACAGGGCCTAATATTTTGTTTATTTTCAAAATTCCCCCATGTGCGGCATTAAAAAAGAACGGACGTCGACGCATAAAAGGTGGGTCATTGTTTACTCTTTTTTTCAATGATGATTTAGTTTTTTCTTTTTATTCTTTTTAATTTATGCTTATTTACTCATATTTTCTTATTTTCAGATTTTGTAAATAAAAGGTTGAATTATTGACCTAATATTAAATTTTCGTTGACATGTCAATATTTCTATTGATACTTCCACTTTCAATGGGTTCGATACCCACATGAGGGATAGATCAATATTTCTATTATATAGTATAAAATTTCACGAAACATAAAAAATACACAACAAGATATCATTAGTGTAAATAACATATAAATAATAGACATATTAACTTGTTTAAAAATCATAAAATATTTTTTTACTAATTTAAATTTATTTATTTTTTGTTGTTAAAATTTTTTCAGAAATATCTATCGAAATCGACACTTTATCAATATTTTCATCAAAATTTCCGTAAAATTAAGATATCGATATTTCTATTGACATCGATATTTTAACCTTGATTATTGATCCAATCAAAACATAAAAATAAGATTTTCAAAACTTTCCTTTCATCTCAAAAATATTTTTACAAAGTAAATAACAAGATAAAGAAACTAATGAGTAAAAAGTAAGGTTTATAAGCTTAACTTTCAAAAAAAAAAAAAAAACCAAATGGTTAGACCACATCTAAAACCATTTGGTTTTCTTTGTTTTTGAAATTTGTATTTGTTTCTCACCAACCAAATTGTTAGAATAATTTTCATCATTCCTAAACAAACATGTAAATTCTTAGTTAAATTTAAAAAACAATAACAAGTTTATGAAAACTACTTTTTTAAGTTTTCAAACCTTGGCTTAGTTTTTAAGAACAAATTACATAATAAAGAAACACTATGGTAGAAATAGTGTTTATTTATAAGCTTAATTTTCATAAACCAAAAACTAAGACCTCGTTTTGTAACCATTTTGTTTTTTGTTTTTGAAAATTAAGCCTATAGACACTACTTCCACATTCAAATTTATTCTTTTGTTATCTACTTTTTACCAATGGTTTAAAAAACGAAGCCAAAATTTAGGAGGAGTAGCTTTTAAAAACTTGCTTTTGTTTTTGGAATTTGGCAAAGAATTCCACCTATTGTACTTAAGAGAGATGCAAACCAAGGTAAGAAATAGGGAAAAAATAGGCTTAATTTTAAAAAACAAAAACAAAAAAACAAAATGGTTACCAAACGGGACCTAAATAATTATGTATAAACTAGTTCTTAAAAAATCACAAGAAAAAAAAATAGTAATTGAGTTAACATGATTTTGGCCTTTTCAACTATTAGTTATTGACGCCATAGATCAAAGAATTAGAGTTAGAAAATTATAAGAAGAAAAGTAAGAATAGAGATGGCATAATTTGAGCATTTCAAAGTAAGATGAAAAGTAGATAGTTGAGGTAAGAGAGACGATACCTGTTCTTCCCAATTTATTCGACTTGTAATGAAGGAGAGCAACATGGCTTGCACCAAAGCCCCAATTTGTATGCCAATCCAAAGCCCTCTTCCTCTCAGATGCACCAAGAAACCAAGAAGGGCAGCAACTGGAATCCCACAAAGATAGAAGGCCCCCAAGTTTACATAAGCACCAATGTGCTGCCATCCACACCCTCTAGCAATGCCTGGTTAAAGAAACAACAATTCAACTCCACAACAAATTCGATGCAGCAGGAAAGGCATTAAGCCAAATCTATGGCTAAAGAAGGGAAATTCATCTCTTAGGATGAGAGAGCACTCTCTAAAACCCTTAGGATGAGAGAGCACTCTCTAAAAACACAAGTTCTATATTCAAATGAGATTCAAAAGCTTTCTATTACAACCCTAAATTAGTTATTTATAGCCATACAAGAAAATGAGACAATTAACTAATTAATTATAAAATACTAATTAATCTAAATAAATTTTAAACTCAAATATACTAATTATCCTACCATTCTCCTCATCAAAATTGCAGTTAAAATAAATAAATATACATGAACATATTTTACTAGAATTAGATAGTTTTCTGTCCAAGACTCTACCGGGTCTATTATTGCTTGTTTCAGGATGGAATTCTATCACGTGTCAAATCTTATCGGCCAAAATTAAGGGCCTGTTTGGCTATTTTTAAGTAATTAGAAAGTCAATCCAAACATGTCCTAAATCTAAATCTACTCAAAAAAAAAAAAAAAATAAATAAATAAATCTATGGAGAGGTAAAACTAACATGAATTATATATCATTTCTAAACTAATATTTGAACTTTTAAACTAGTAGTAATTTGATCTAATAACATTTTCACTTTTAGTTTTTCTGATTCATAGCAGAGATGTTTAACCTGAAAGGACTCCCTGTATGCCGTCCAATATCACGGATATGCAAATCAGAGGTGCCATAGAGGCCACATAAGCCACAACATCCTTCTCATCGCTGAAAGTATAACCAAAGACGCGACGAAGTGCAAAAAGGATTATGCTCAATATTGAGGTTTCCAAGATGGTGAGGAATACAACAACGCTTGTTGCTCGACGAGCCGCCTGCAGATTCCCAGCACCTAGTTCATTGGACACTCTTGTGCTGTGACAGCAGCAATTAATAAAATGAATTACATATCAATGGATTCTCCTACGAACATCTTAAATGTTTTAAAATTTACAATAACTTAAAAGCTTAACCAAAATACATTTACACAATTGAACATCTAACATCACTTTGAATCCTAATTTTGATTTTGATTTTGATAAGATTGAATCCTGAACTTCTAACTTAAATACTTGAACACCTAAATTGCACCACTTTTTATTAGATGTTCCATTTTATGTGAAGTATAAATCATATAACTCTCATAAGACTAGAAAATGATGCTTTTTTTACCTTAAAGGAATCAAAATCTAGTTTCCTATACTCTCTCTATTGGGGTTATTCTAGCAATTGCTGAGGTTCAGTTCATAATGTGTAAACAGATAATTATGCAATTAAGTCATTAAAATTAGTTATCTTGTTACTCAATCTTATGAAAGTCGAATGTTAATATTCAACTTAGTCAAAATGTACAAAGACTTCATCAATAATAACATCATTTAATGGAAAATATCATTAACTGAAGTGTGGCTATGCAAAAAGTTAAGCACATGTGCACGTCTCTTAGAGCATACCTTCCTGCAGCACCAAGTCCATATGCTATTGAATAAAGGGTAGCAATTGTATTGAGACTGTTAAGAAGAGACATCTTTTAATATAATTGCTTTCCATCTAGTACCCTAAGCTTGCACAATAAATTTAAAAATATTTCTGTGTTCATTATGAGATAGAGCTGACATACCAAACAGATAAAACTGAAGTTTCAAGCTCCGGATTCGGCAACAGCCCTGATAGTAAGACAATCAGCTCAAATGACCACCATTCAAGGCTGCAAAGATAAATATTGAACTATTATTTTCAAAGTTTTAAAAAATTGTTCAAAGTACTAAGATGCCATGGTTCATGATTAAAGAAACAGAACAAGAGGTACAGATAAATCACCAAACCATCACCGCAGAAGGAATTGCCAAACTAAAGAACTCTCGAATTCCTCGAAACAGCTCCATAGAAATGACTCCACGAGTTTTCTCACACTTAGGCGAGAATTTCATGTATAATGCTAGCAAAATCACATTCAGCCAATATGACAGACTCATTGATAATGCTCCTCCCAGATTTCTGAGTCCAGCCTTGTACACCATGAACCAACAAACTGGTATGTGGAAACAGAGAGTGATGCAAGAGAAAATGACCATGGGAATTACTAAGCTTTGTGCCTGGAAATATCTCACAAGTGGTTGAAGAAATGCGCAAGCAAAGAGCCCAGGAATCAGCCAAACAATGAATTTCCCAGCTTCGTGTGAAATCAGAGGATCTTGACCAACGAATAGAAGTAGCTTTTCCAAAAAGAGCCAAGATAGGGACAGAGGAATGCAAATTAAGAAGATGCAAAACATACCAGTGTAAGTTTGAACTCCAACTTTTTGATATTGCTGAGCTCCATAAGCTTGTCCACATAGAGTTTCGAGGGCACTGGACAAGCCTAACTGTTTTTAACCAAGGTAAAAGTCCAGCCAGTTATTGGAACCAGAACAAACGAATTTAGTATAGTAACTTGGCTGAGAAAATTATATTCGAACTTCACTAGCTTTTTTAAGGTACATAACGTAGGTCTAAACATTAGAATTAGGACATTAATTCTCAATAGTCTTAAATGTACTCGAAACTTCATAGTTCTTTCCTAAATTTATGATACCATAAGAAGAAACGACATTGATGCAATATGACAGTGCCTTGCTCGAACCATAATATGGGTTGAATCCAACCTTGAATGAAAATGGAAAAGAGAAACAAATTGGCATCAATATCCTCACGAGATTAAAGTTCAAAAACACCCGTGCGCAGCTCTAGCTATTAACTTACTTTTGCTCCATGGTTCATTTTCTGTCCGATTTAGTCACAATTACGTTTCAAAACTTAAGCATTTAGCAGATCCCGTATAGACTACAGAGTTATGATAATAATTCAATAGGATTATCTAAACAAAAATGCAATTATTCTCCAAGAAAGACGAAACGCACATGAACAGATATACTTTCGATGACGAGAATCATGAGATTGACCTTATCCTCTGAAGTATTCATGGCTAATTTACTAAGAAAGGGGAAAAAGGTACATAAAGAATCTTATCCGTACAAAATGTTGAAATGAAACAATAAATTACTACTCACGAGAACGCTGAAGCCTGTAACTGCAGAAATGGAAATTGCTATGGCGGTGCTGGAGAGTGCAAGAGCACCGAGATGTCCGACCATCATCATGGTGATAATCTGCAACATAAACTGCGAGAAAGTGACGGCGACCAACGGCGCTGCCAAGAATCCTACTATCTTCATCTCTTCCAAAAAAGCACCCCTGGATGTTGAAGAGAGATTGTTTTCCTTCTGCTTCGCTAGTAAAATCTCTTCCATGGCGCAATCCTTCCCGTTCTCCATCGAGTCCAGTGGATTAGCTCTCAACTTCCACCGCGTTCCTCGATTCAACGGGTAAAGAACTCACACAGTCAGACTCTCTTTTTCTTCCCGCCCTCTATGAGAGAGTCGTAAGTTGTATGGCTTCTTCTCCCCTTTTCGCCCTTTCTTGGAAAATTATTTAAAATGACTTGAAAATTAAAAAAATTTCTATGACCGACATTTTTCCAAAACTTGTTTATTATTGATCTTTTTGGCATGTGAAATACTATTTTTATCCTTAATATTAAATATTTCACATTTTCTTCTATTTTCTACATCTCTTTTGCTCTTCTCTTTCAACAACCAAAAAACAAAAATTTAATGTCATTTAAAAGTAAAGATGCTTCAACGTTTTGCTCAATTTCTAAGTATAGTTAGAAAGAACACGAAAAAACGTATAAAAACGAGTGGTCATTTATCTAAAACGAAGTTGTATTGACGAAGATATAACAAAAACAAAATTATCGTCTGTGCAGAAAAAGTGCGCGATCGCTGACATCATGGTACACAATCGCTTATGTCATGGTGCGCGATCGCTGACATCATGGTACGCGATCGCTTATGTCATGGTGCGTGATCGCTAACATCATGGTACACGATCGCTTATGTCATGGTACACAATCGCTGATGTCATGGTGCGCGATCGCTTACATTAAGGTGCACGATCGCTGACCTCGTGATGGGCGATCGTTTTGCAATTTTGTTTTAGTCATATATCCGCCGATACAACTTTGTTTTAGCTAAATGACCACTCGTTTTCATACGTTTTTTCATGTTCTTTTCAACCATACTTGTAATTCTACCAAAAAATTAAACAATCTTCAACTCTAATACTCCAAAAGTAAAATTCATCGAAGTTTAAATGTTGTAAAGTCATTTATATTCAATATTATTTTACATTTTGATCTTTTTATAAGCATTATCAGAAAGAACACGAAAAAACGTATGAAAACGAGTGGTCATTTAGCTAAAATGGAGTAATATTAACGAAGATATGACCAAAACAAAATTGCAAAGCGATCACATACCATGATTTCTGCGATCGCGCACTTTTTCTACACGCTTTGCAATTTTGTTTTTGTCCTATCTTCGTCGATACAATTTCGTTTTAGCTAAATGACCACTCGTTTTCATATGTTTTTCCGTGTTCTTTCCAATAATGTTTATAAAAAGATTAAAATGTAAAATAATATTGAATATAAATGACCTTACAACATTTAAACTTCGATGAATTTTACTTTTGGAGTATTAGAGTTGAAGATTGTTTAATTTTTTGGTAGAATTACAAGTATGGTTGAAAATAACACGAAAAAACGTATGAAAATGAATGGTCATTTAGCTAAAACAAAGTTGTATCGGCAGATATATGACTAAAACAAAATTGCAAAACCATCGTGTACCATGAGGTCAGCGATCGCGCACCATGACATAAGCGATCGCGTACCATGATGTCAGCGATCGCGCATTTTTTCTGCACATACGATAATTTTGTTTTTGTTATATCTTCGTCGATACAACTCCGTTTTAGCTAAGTGACCACTTGTTTTTATACGTTTTTCCGTGTTCTTTTCAACTATGCTTAGAAATTAAGCAAAATATTGAAGCATCTTTACTTTTAAATGACATTGAATTTTTGTTTTTTGGTTGTTGAAAGAAAAAAGCAAAAGAGAGGTAGGAAATAGAGGAGAAGGTGAGTATTTAATATTATGGGTAAAAGTGGTATTTTACATACCAAAAAGGTCAATAGGAAACAAGTTTTTAGAAAGAGGTCAGTCATAGAAATTTTTTTTACTTTTTTGTCATTTTGAATAATTTTCCCCCTTTCTTCCTGTCTTCCTTTTTTTTTTTCCTTTTTTTTTACTTGTTTTTTATACAAATTTATTCATTTTTACGCAAAAATACTCTTTCTAATCTGGAGATTCGATATTTTTTCTTTTAGCAGGATGAGGTTTCAACATTCGACCTTTATGCAACTACTCTTACTAAGTTCACTTTGAGATTCAAAATTGCAACTTAAAAATAATTTTAATGTTATAATTAATGAAATTATTATAAATAGAAAAAACATCCAACTATTTACAAATATAGAAAAAAATTATCACTTAAGTGATAGAATTCTATCACAGTCTGTTGCTGATAAGGTTAATTAATAAATTTTTTCCATATTTATAAATAGTTTGATTCATTTTTTTATCATGATTAACGAAAAATGATTTATCATGCTATTTTTAGATGAAGTGTCAAATTCAATATTATTATGATAAAAATTTATTTATTATAGTAGCCTTCATTTTATACTATGTAATATAAGTATCTTGAATATTGGTCAAGTGAAAAAATATCTAATACTACGTAATATGTATTATTATTTGGGAAAAAAAATTATAGTATACAAAAATACCATACTCTACTTTTTTATGCTAAAATTTATATATATAAATATTAGTGAATCTCACACTTTTCAAAAAACACGTGGACACAGCAAACAAAAAATGAATGTGGTATATTTTTTAGGTGTCTTTGAAAGGTTAAATCAGAACTATAATGTTTTCTTTAAAAAAAAAAAAAAGAAGAAATAAAACTAGATACTTTTTCAAGTTGGAATTAAATAATTTTTTTATAAAATGAAAGTTTTCAATTCTAATGTGAACACAAGTAGATACTACTAACTACCGTATATGATAGGATTGTCCCCTCTCCTTCCCTCTCTCTCTCTTTTTTTTTTTTTTCTTTCCTTCCTATCTTTTAAAAAATAATAATAATTAAAGCAAAAGGAAGTTTTGCATGCTCATTTTGAGAAAATATTGAGATTTCAGCCGGTTTGTTGTCAATGCGGTAATTGTGGGCCAATAAAGGAAAATTTGCTCATATGACCCTTTTGGGAGCCTAAATGAAAAATGATTTAGAAGATCAATAACACTCGAAAAATAGTCTTCTATCGATGTCAGCAACGTGTGAAAATACTGATTTGTGGCTAGAACATGCGTGAGGACCTGATGCTCCTATTTAGCTTCGTCTCTTCCTCTTGCTCGTCATTTCTTCCTTTCACGTCTTCCTCTCGTTCCTCGTCATACCCAAAAAACACTTATATATCTTGTGTTGAGCTTCTCTCACTCATACAGAGCTGCTGGCGAGATCTCTGATTGAGGATATGGACTTTGGTTTTCGAATTGCTAGGTAGTTGTAGGGGATCGAGAGGATTGGCTGGATTTGGAGGGAGAGGGTGGAGATACATCGGTAGAGGGTTTGGTCGATGCATGAGTTGGTGTGGGAGATAGGGAGGGCGTCAATAGAGAGGCCTGGTTGAGTAAACTGCGAGTCTTTCTATAAGGTGTGGACGATGAAGACATAGTGGTGTGATGACGGAGGGAAATAGAGAATGAAAGTGGGAGGGAAAATGAAATAAAAATAAAAAAATACTAGAGAAATGTCAAAGGAAGGAGCGAGAGGAAGAATCTGAACATAGAAGGAAAAAGTAAAGAAAAAAATTGTGTATGACGAGGAACGAAAAGAAGTGAGAGGGAGAAACAAGAATTCGTAAGAGCGTTAAGCCCACACATATGTTTTAGGGACAAATAATTACTTTCACGTGTGGCTGGCATGAAAACAATTTTTCAAATAGTTTTTAACCTTGAGCAATTTTTTATTTAGGCCTTGAAAAGGGGTTATCCGTACAATTTTTCTTGTAAATAAAGACTCACAATTTGCTTTTTTATTTTTTTTTTATTTTTTATTTTGCTTGTTATTATATATTTTTTATAAACTTTTATGTCTTTATATTATTTTATTCAAAATACACTTTTTAGTTAGGCTATTTTTATATGAAGTGCCAAATTCAACGTTAACTTGGAAAATTTTCCAAATAGTACCAGTTGCATGATTACTAATTAACTTTCATTTCATTCGTTAGTGATTTTGTGAAGTCGAGTGAGAAATTTGCTTAGTACTATCGTACTATGTACCAAGAAGAAGAAGATAGACGTATTTAGTCGCTTTTTTTCCATATATTTTTTACTTTAGTTCATTTTGATTTCTATATTTTTAAAATGTTTATTTTGATTTTTATACTTTCAATTTTTGTTATTTTTTTATCCCTAGACTTTCAAATAGAAGTGCTATAAAAAGGTCAAAAAATAGCTACGACAAATCTAACCAACGTTAGTCCTGATTGAAAAATTCGACATGAAATTGATCTTAACCATGACAAAACTAACCAATCAAATTATTTGGCCAACCTAAAAAAGACTTAAAAATAAATCGACCAATTGAAGTTCTATATTTGAAAAAATCGCACACATGAACACACACGAATGTAGGAAAAATGTCCATAAATTATTGATGGTTTCTCAATTATAGTTGTTTGTGTTTAATAGTTAATGATTACTTATTTTAAATATGTAATCATCACCTATTATTTTAAGTTTGGTGTAATTTTATTTGTTAAAACTCCTCTCTTATATCTTCACTATCTTATCTTTTTCTTTTCAATCCACCGCACGCCACGGCCGCCTCTCCCATCTCGCTCTCCAATAACATATTTTATTTAAAATTAAAAAAAAAATGACGACGACCACGACGACAAACAACCTCCAAATATCGTCCATTTTCAACATTAGTTTCCTTTCAAAATCGATGTCAATTGATTGATGAATAACCATACTTCCAACCACATATCTTGTTTGAAAGTATACAAACCAAAACGAACTAAATTTAAAATACACAGACTAAAATAAAACATTTTAAAATTATATTAACTAAAACAAACCAAAGTTTTTTTTTAAGTGCTAAAGTTAAAAGTGCATAAATCAAAATAATAGTTTAACCTTCCAATTTCACAAGGAGAATTAGAATTTGTTTGGATAATTACTTCATTTATAGTTTTGTCAAATTCGTTAACTTTTTTGTATTGCATAGTTTGAAATTATTATTTACTAATTGGTATATGCTATATTTAAGTCAATAGTATAAAACATAGATTTATTAGATATCAAATTCAAAATTTAAAAAAATACTTTAAAATTTTGCATTCCAACAATTAAACATATAAAATCACAAACTCGAGGATAAGGTTAAAATAAAAATAGGGTTTAAACCACATTTTAGTCCCTCAACATTTAAGTTTGTTATATCTTGATTCATAAACTTTTAATATTTTTATTTTGGTTTTTAAACTTTCAATTCGTTTATAATTTAATTTTAAACTTTTAAAATATCTATTTTAATATATAAACTCTGATACATTTATATTTTGGTCTATCACTTGTTTTTTAACAAAATAATTTTGTGTATACTAGCGTGCTTTCCGGTCATATAAATCAAATATAAATATTTGACAACCTAATCTTGGATGAAAATAATAATCTTATTTTTTAAAGTTTATTAAAAAAATTATACATTTTAATAATTTATGGATTAGAATGAAACAAACATACACGTTTCAAGTAAGGTTGATGTTGATGGAAATATTGATATTGATGGAAATTTCGAGAAATTTGATGGAAATTGTTATAATTAATTAATGAAAATTTTGATTATGACTTAATTAAACTATAACTAACCATTTTTAATCACAATTTCTATCAAGTAAGACAATATTTAGATGTCTATTGTAAATATCTAAGTAATTGTTGATACGAGAGCATAAATTTAAAAAATAAATGAAAAAAATAATTACATAATAATAAAAAGTTTATGAATATTTTGAGGTAAAATTATGTGAAAATTATGAAAGTTTTGAATGGTAAAAAAAAAAACTCACATCAATTCAAATTTAAGGTGAAGTGATGTGAAAATTTAATAAAAAAAAAAGTTTGATTGAGTTTAAAAATAAATATAGATTATTTTTTGTGGTTCTTTCAAATTCAATTTATTTATAAAGGAAAGTTTTGAGTAAAAAATAAAGCTAAAACTTGAGAAAAGTTGGAAATTAAAAAAAGTAGCACATAAAAAATGGTTGATCCTTTGTCGAAAATGACATTGGCGTGTGAAACTATAGAATTGTGTGTGAGAGGACCATAAAATTGAAATTTTGAATTGAGCTAAAATAGTTAATCATGAAAAAATTGAGATTTTCTCGAAAATTTCTCTAAATGTCGAAATTTTTCAAAATTTTTTTGAAATCGAAATGGGGGAATCAAAATATTCTCAAAATATTCTCGAAATCTCTAAAATTTCTGAAAATTTCGTCAAAATTAGAGAAAAAAAAAATCTTGAAATTTCGATGGAAATTTTCTACTATAGATACATGTTAAAAGAACTAAAATAAATAATTTTGAGAATTGATGGACAAAATTCTTAAACCAAAAAGCAATATATGATAACTGTGAAATGGTTGTCATTTTTGTAATTACAGAAAAATGCAAATAGGAAGTGAAAAGGCCGTACACGACCCCGAGCGGAGACGTCATCGTCAAGACTCAAGATGCATGAACGCAACCCGCATTACTGATTACATGAAACTCGTGTCTAATTTCCGCGACTATGTGGCCGACCGATTTATGCACGACCAACGATTAAGGATTAAAATATCAAAAATTTAATTTTATGAATATTTCGATTGATATATGGATAAAATATTGATATTGACGAATATGTCTATAAAATTTATAAAATTTATTTAGATTAATAATTAAATTATTTTCATTCTAAAACTAAGTTATGGATGCTGTTATTAGTAGTCATATTCATGTTTGAATAATTAGATTCATTTTTTTTATATTTTACGAATGTATATAAAAATATTGGAAACATCCATTAATATTTAATATCGATATTGAATCATTCGATTTATGGATATATCGACATATCCACATATATTTTCATTTTTTGCAATGATTAGGTGCAGCTTATGATGCACCTAATCCCATATTCCTCATCTTTATACACACAAACAAACAAATAAATAAAAAAAAAAATACAAACTACCATGTGGCAATTTTTTTATTGGGCAGCTCCCAAGTATTTTTCTCGATGCACCGTTAGACTTGATATTTGATAATTACTATGAAATAGGAGATCTAACGAAAATAGAGTTGTATTTCATATTTTATAATATATGATTGGTAGTAGATTTAGAAATTAAACTATATTTTAAATATGTTTGATACTATATTTATTTTGTTTTATTTTGTAGGTCATTTGATACTATATTTATAAATTATAAAACTAGTTATAGTTATTCATTAAATATTAGTTGACAATAAAGTATTATTCGTTCATTTATGAATGTGTTTATGTTAAATTTCGTTGTATAATTATTATTTTATAATATTATATAACTTATAATACATATTTAAATTTAAGAAAATGAATTGGGTTTATAATACGACATATTGTATTTTTAAATATTTTTATCCTTATTTAACATAATTCTGCATTTGAAAATTTAAAATTCAAAATTTGGACACAATGTGAATATAAAAAATGTTGTTTTCAGAATTTGTATTGTTTAGATCACAAAATCCATAAACAATTTTCATAAACAAAATTCGGACGGTCTGCGAAACACATATATACTAAACTTAGTGAATTTAAAAATAAAAAAATAGAATCTGGATTGCCAACCAAACATGTCCTTAGGTTCCATTTGATCATTTTTTTTAATTTTTTAAAGTTAATCTTATAAATGCTATTTTCATCTATTGTTTTATTATCAATATTTTCCAAGATGTTTTCATAGACAATATTCAATTAAGTTTTGAAAACTTAAAAAAAATAGTTCTTGAAATTTGGTTTTTGTTTTTTAAATTTACCTAAAAATTTAAGTGTATAGTTAGAGAAAATGAAAACCATAGAAAAAAAAATGAAATAGTTACCAAATAAAATCCATATTTTTAGTTTTTAAAATGTATATATTTTTTAATACAACTAGCCTGCGGGGTGGGGATTTAAAAACTACACCGGTTTTCTTATAACTTCGACGTTTTATCTTTTCTAATAAAACAATTGAATTCTACCTCACTTTCATTAATTAAAAAAAGAAAAAGTATTTAAAGGAAATATTTGGATTACACGACTATACAGAGGACGTACAACTTGGCAAAACAAACAAAGGCCCACGTTAGTATTGTCCATGAAAGTGGGTCTAAATTTGGGTAAAGCCGAAGCCCTTTGGGCCACAAAGTTAAACAATAGCCCATTGGGCCAAAAATTCAGTCCAGTAAGAATTTTGACTTTTGCTTCCTGGTTTAGTGGAGGAACCAACGACAAACAACCGACACGTCATCCTGTAAACGTAAACCCAATTCAAACGGAAAAAAGCGAAATAAAAGGAAAGATGAAAAAAAAAGTTAAAAAAGAAAAAACGAAACACACAAAACAGTGCCAAAACGACACCGTTTGAGTATTGTAAGCATTTTTCTGGTAAAAGGCTCATTCATATAAAGAGGCAATTTTAACGCGAAGAAGAAAAAGTAAAAAGTAAAAAACTAAATAAAAATTAATAATTAATGTTCCAATTGTAGCGTAACAGCATAAAGCCAGGGAGTCGATCAAAGCTTTGAAACTCTCTCTCTCCCGTTTTCTTTCTCACTCCTCAACTCTCTGAAGCCCTAGCGATGGCTTCACGCAGACTTCTTTCCTCTCTTCTCAGATCCTCCGCCCGAAGAGCTTCCTCCAGATCTCCTCTCTCCAATCCCAATCCAAGGATTTCTCCATCTACAACCTCACGCGCTTCTCCTTATGGGTATATTCTCTCTCGCGTAGCTGAGTATGCGACTTCTGCTGCGGCGGCTGCGCCTCCATCACCACCTCCTCCGGCCAAGGATGCTGGAAAAGGAGGGAAGATCACTGATGAGTTTACTGGTGCTGGTGCGGTCGGACAGGTGTGTCAGGTGATCGGTGCTGTTGTCGATGTGAGATTCGATGAAGGATTGCCGCCTATCCTGACGGCTCTTGAGGTGCTTGACCACTCGATCCGTTTGGTGCTCGAGGTTGCTCAGCATTTGGGGGAGAACATGGTTCGTACTATTGCTATGGATGGGACTGAAGGGCTTGTTAGAGGACAGCGTGTTCTCAATACTGGGTCTCCTATCACTGTAAGTTTTCTTATTTGCTTTATCGCCATCGATTTGATTAGGTTAAATGGCGTTTTTGTTGTTTATCACGTTTTGACGTTTGGTTGTGTCGTCATATCGGTGTTTGTATGAATGAAACGGTGATGAATTTCTTTTTCGTATGACGTGAAGTTGGTGATCAGTGATATCCTCAGATCCCTTTGTTATTGTTACGTTTGTTGCCTATAAATCTATACGCAGTGTAAGATTCATGTAGGAAATTTTAGCAGGATGAATGGATGTGGATGACTGTTTTAGGGTGTTATAAATCAGTAATTAACTTATGACTAATATTTGATCGACTGATTTCCCCTTGTAATGATAACGTCAGTATAAAGAAAGTCTTCTCTTGACATGTTCCTGTTTGTAATATTTTTTTAGTTTTAAAATAGGCTAATGCTTAATAGATGAGATTTGAATATTGGTTATCTATACTAAATCTCATGCTCCAGTTTACTATCTTTTATTAAATTGTGAATTCGTATTGTGTAGTGTGGTCATCCTACTTCTGTATATTTCTGTTGACCGCTGCAGCTGATGCACGTTCTTGAGTTTGATTGGTTCTTCCACTGATCAAGACATTATGCGTTTTATTATGTGTTTGGCTTCTATTTCTATATCACATATTACGTTTTGCTTTGCCTTTTGGACAATTTGTTTCTTGGTTATCTATGTTTTTACCCAACTTTTTTCATTATATTTCATGAGATTTTTCTTTTTTAATTCTTTAAAAACTTGACAGGTGCCTGTTGGTAGGGCTACACTTGGCCGTATCATAAATGTTATTGGAGAACCCATTGATGAGAGAGGCGATCTTAGTAAGAAATCTTGAAATCACGCAAGCAATTATAATTGTTAATTTGGGTTTGGCATAGAAGATTCATAACTATGTTGTGTTTAACAGAGACGGACCACTTCCTACCAATTCATAGAGAAGCCCCAGCATTTGTTGAGCAGGCAACGGAACAGCAAATTCTTGTTACTGGTATCAAGGTATAATAATGAGTTCAGAATGAGTCTGTTTTATACTTAGATGACATGAATGAGTCTTTTTTATACTTAGATGACATGAACCGTGGCACACGTGCAATGTAAGTCACACATACTGCTTTTTTGGTTATAGGTTGTTGACCTTCTTGCACCGTACCAAAGAGGTGGAAAGATTGGGCTGTTTGGTGGTGCTGGTGTAGGAAAAACTGTTCTGATTATGGAACTTATTAACAATGTAGCCAAAGCTCATGGTTGGTTTTATGTAATACTAATCAAAAAAGGTTTATTACAATTATTATTGTATTTAGCTCTTAACGTTCTCCTTTTATCAGGTGGGTTTTCTGTGTTTGCTGGTGTTGGGGAACGCACTCGTGAAGGCAATGACTTGTACAGGGAAATGATTGAAAGTGGTGTCATTAAGCTAGGTGACAAGCAGGTACCATAAGCTTTTTCTCCTCTTCTTTTCTTTTTCTTTTTTTCTTTTTAAAAAAACGAGACCTTTGGCTTTATCATGAAATTCTTCTTCATCTCGATTTTTTTCCTACCAAAATGAGTAAACGTTCTTTTTCTTTATTAGGCTGATAGCAAATGTGCCCTTGTCTATGGTCAAATGAATGAGCCCCCGGGTGCTCGTGCTCGTGTTGGTCTTACTGGACTAACTGTGGCTGAGCACTTCCGTGATGCTGAAGGACAAGATGTGCTTCTCTTCATTGACAACATTTTCCGTTTTACCCAGGTGAGCTTGTGCTCTGAGGTTCTTATAAATGGGTTGTTTTGTCAAGATCGTGTTGTGGCAATGCCATGTTGAGATCCATATTAACGGGTTGTCTTATTACAACTTTTCATCTTCTTTTGGTTCACAGGCTAATTCAGAAGTGTCTGCTTTGCTTGGTCGTATCCCATCTGCTGTTGGTTACCAACCAACCTTAGCTACTGATCTTGGAGGTCTTCAAGAGCGTATCACAACAACAAAGAAAGGTTCTATCACTTCAGTTCAAGCTATCTACGTGCCTGCTGATGACTTGACAGATCCTGCTCCTGCTACCACATTTGCTCACTTGGATGCCACAACTGTGTTGTCACGACAGGTGCAATCAGTTTTATTTCTGAGATGGTTTCATATGTTATATATTCTATTCTATCTGATTCTTTTACTGTAAACAGATCTCTGAGCTTGGTATCTATCCTGCTGTCGATCCATTGGACTCTACATCTCGAATGCTTTCTCCTCATATTTTGGGAGAGGATCACTACAATACTGCTCGTGGGGTACAGAAGGTCCTTCAAAATTACAAGAACTTGCAAGATATTATTGCCATTTTGGGTATGGATGAGCTTAGTGAAGATGACAAGTTGACAGTTGCACGTGCTCGTAAGATCCAAAGGTTCTTGAGTCAGCCTTTCCATGTCGCAGAAGTGTTCACGGGTGCTCCAGGAAAATACGTCGAGTTGAAAGAGAGCATTACCAGCTTCCAGGTATTTTTCACAATCAATACATGCAGATGAATATTGTCTGTCTTATATGCCAATTTAGCATGAACAAGAAACGGCCCTAAAAACTCATAGTTTCACTTAAAAAACACTTTAGTTGGGCATACGCCTGATCATGCAATCAACATGCTTGTGTACCTGTTTGGTAATAGTTTGGTTTTTGAAAATTGTACTTGTTTTCTCATTGTCTTTTGCCTCGTATTTCATCTTTCTTTAAAACATTTGAATTCATAGTCAAATTCCAAAAATAAAAGTAGATAACAAAACAAAAGAACTCTTCGGAAGAGTATGTGTATAAGCATTAATTTATCAAATGAAACCTTAAACTAATGGGTTTGTTCTTGTTTTGTATGAATAGGGGGTGTTGGATGGGAAGTACGATGATCTTTCAGAACAATCATTTTACATGGTCGGAGGTATTGAGGAGGTGATTGCCAAGGCAGAGAAGATCGCCAAGGAATCTGCTGCTTAGTTTTACTCTTTTTATTTTTTTTTTTCCCCTCATCATCTTGATAATCATGAAAATTAATAATTTTAGGTGATGTGCTGGTGGCGATGCCAGCAACAGGCTTTTCAAAAATTTTTTTTTTTTGAGATGTAACGGAACCGGAGATCTTCTGCTTTGTTTTAGTTTATTTTGCAGAATCTGAAAGAGAGTTTTTCACCAGCCTTCGGCTTCTCCCTTCTGCCCCTTTGCCTTTTCTTCTTGTCTTTCTTCTTTAATAAGGGGAGGAAAACAGCAGGGTGGACATGGACATGTACAATTTTTTTCCCTTTTGAGAACTTCTTACCCACATAATCAAATCCCTTGTTATTATAATGATGAATTGTCATGGTCTACAAGTTTAGTTATGAACTTTAATGTTCGATTTTAAAATTTGTGTTTAATAGCTCACTAGTGTTGAATAGGTTTTGGAATTTCTTTCATAATAATAATAATAAATATTAGTGGTATTTTTTTTTTTAATTCAACTCAATAGGACATGTAAGATGAAGAAAAGTCATAATAGGGATGGGGATGAGGCTCCGGTTATTCAGGTTATGATGAACATTGAAAGGTCAATTTTGTAATTTTAACAATTTTTAAGAAAAAAATATCAAATTATACCTGGGTTAGATCAATTTAAAATTTGAATTTTAGAGTGTCAAATTTATACACTTCAAATTTGTTTGGAAAAGCAGATATTAGCTATGCTCATAGGTGGAGGAATGATAATTAGTAGTTTATTAGCTATGTTTTACTTTTTAATTTGTTTTTCAGACTTGGTTTAGCAATGTTTTGATGGACACATTATTGCTATCTAAAGTCGTCATTTTTTTTTAATCTAATTTTTATCTTCATGCTCCACGCATGGATATTAAACAATTTGTTCCAATCACAACGCTCATTTTAAAATATTACTTAATAATGATGACTACTAGAAACTCAAAATATACTTTTTTTTTAATTTAAAAAAATAACATTTTCATTTAAAGTCTTTGACGTTGTTCTTACCACCTGTTTATAGAAAATTTCCCCTTTTTTTGTCTCAAAAGAAAAGAAAGAAAGAAAGAAAATTTTCTCTTTTAACAATTATAACAATTTTTAATAGAAAATGTAGTTAAAATGAAAAAAAAAATCGTGGAATTATACATTTAACTATAATAATGTTTTCTTGATAATATATGGAATAGAAATATTGAATTTCATGGTAGATAATAAGTTTTATGCCAATTGCATTATTTTCCTAACAATTATAAAATGTTGTTAAGATGTGTTTAGATCTACGGTAAGTAATGCTATCATTGTACTAAAAAAAATTATGGAAAATATAAAAAAAACATTATGAAAACTATAATA
The DNA here is from genome assembly GCA_002890555.2 of Lagenaria siceraria. Taxonomy (NCBI): domain Eukaryota; kingdom Viridiplantae; phylum Streptophyta; class Magnoliopsida; order Cucurbitales; family Cucurbitaceae; genus Lagenaria; species Lagenaria siceraria. The sequence continues at coordinate 27,724,799 of CM016484.1, forward strand.
ACAAAATGTTTGGAAAGTATTTTATAAAACAAAAAGTAGACATCAAGAAAATGCAAAAAAAAGTTATATTAAAAATTTAGTCATTATGGTTTGGGAAAAGAATTTGGGTGTTTAAAAGTTAAATTTTAGTTTTTTTTTTTTTTTTTTTTTTTTTATAAAATTTCAATAATAGTCTTCATGATTTTATAAAATACTTATAAATAATTTATAGATTTTATTTTTTTTAAAAAAGACTAGGACTAAATTCGCAATTAACAAAAAGAAAAAGGGGAAAAAAGAACAAAAATCTGCGGTCGAATTTCGAACAAACCCTACAATCAACAAATCCAACGGCTGAGAATGCTCCAAACAAAGGCAATCGATCCAGTTATCCCCCAGCATCCAAGGATCGTCTGTATGGACGCCACGTGGGGATCCATTAAACTTTCCCCGATTATTTGTTTTAGCGGCGCGTTCTATCAAATCGCCACCTCATCGCAACCTACCTTCTCGCCGAAGCCGCCGGCCGATTTTCGTTCCCTTCTCCGCCATTAACACCAAACTCCGAAATATATCAAAGCTCCAATCTCCATGTCTGTCTCCATTTCCTTCCTTAATTCTTCTCTCTCCCTCTCCCTTCCCCCTCCCCATGCTCTCTTTCCCCCTCCTCCCTCTTCCATGTCTCTCCTCCGCCGCCTGAGGCCCGGCCATCTTAGATTCAACCTCCGACACCACGCCGACCGATTCGCTACCGCTGCTGCTGCCGCCGTACGGCAGGACACCGCTGCTTGGACTCAAGCTCCTCTCGCCGAAGTCGAGCCTGCCGCTGAGTCTCTCTTCCACGTTTCCATAGACGTGTCCGACGCTCCGGACCTCGCTGCTTCTCACACGCGTGCTGGTCAGTACCTGCAGCTTCGTGTCCCCGACGTGGAGAAACCGACGTTCCTTGCCATTGCATCTCCTCCGTTACTTGCGTCTGCGGAAGGCGTGTTCCAGTTCTTGGTGAAGAGCGTGGAGGGCTCAATAGCTGAGCTTCTCTGTGGATTGAAGAAAGGAGATGTCGTGCAACTCAGTCAGGTCATGGGGAGGGGATTCGATGTCGATCAAATCGCGCCGCCTCAAGATTACCCTACCGTTTTGATTTTTGCAACTGGATCTGGAATCAGGTGCGCCCCCCTTTCTCGTTTTAGAAGTTCATTCTCCTTTAGCTGAACGTATCCCGGCATGCTTTGTTTTCTGGTTTTAGATTCTTTGTTAATTTTCTTCAGACTTATGGATATGTTATCTCGAACAAATAAGAACGAATTAGAATCAGAAGTTTTTGAACCTCGATTTGTGGTTAATATTTATAAGCGCAGCAAGGTTATATATTGATCTTGTTTCCTTCAGCTTTAGCTACTGGTGTAGAAAACAGAAAGTGGAAATAAATTGGTCATTTTGAGTGGCTTGTTATGGTCAGGGCAGGAGAGCATTATGTTGGACACCATAAAGACGGTTAGTAATTGGATTTTCTTTGCATGGAATTCAGATGTTGATCAGGTCCCTAGACAAAGCTATCACAAAAGTGGGAGTGGTTCACATTTTGCATCTTCTGTATGTCTGAAATGTCCAAATAATGGATAAACTCTAAAGACATTAATACCAATTAGGGTTTCTTTTAAAAATGGAGTATGTGTTTGAGGTGAGATCAAGATCAATATTGTAACCCTACCGTTGCAAGCATACTTCTGAGCAGACAGAAAGTTGTTGAAACCAATATTGTCTGAGAGATTATTCAAATTAAATAGTTTGGACGCGTCTGAACTTTTCTGCTGTGCAGAATTCACTCATCCAGATATTATATCATCTTTGTCCTCAGAACTTTCAGAAATTTTCGCTAATGTGTGCTTGCTCAAGGCAAAAGTTATTAAGCTTATTTTTTGTAACTTGATTCAAAGTTGCTAATTCTTTAGAACTCAAGGACAGAGTTGTACAACCTATAGAACAGATCTTGTTCAAGTAAAGTTGTGGTTCAAACTTGCTAATTCAATTCACAATCAGATGAAAAATTGAACTTCACGTTTTTCATTTAGAATGCAGTTTCAATTCGTTAGTAGTTTCTTAGATCATTTTCTACGTTTGTGATTAACTATTGAATTTTCATTAAAATGTCTTAAGTTAGAATATGTTTCCTTCTGAAGATCAAATGGTTAAAATTCGCTTGGGGGGAGGGGGAGCATTGTTCTCAGTGATAACTCTGTCTGCCCATTCAATCCCCCAGGAGGAGTTCGTCACAGTTTTTTATTTCTTTTTTTTTTTTTTTTGGGTAGTGATTTCTCAGTGGCTGGATTTATTAGATAATCATCTTGGATATTTCATCTTTATACGAACCTTTTTATAAGCATTGCTATACTTCCCAATTATTGTTTGTCACATTACTATTTTTACGTTAAGAATTTTCCTTTTTATTAACTAAGTGAACCATAAGGCTACAATCTGCTCATATTTTGTGGGTGCCGATTGATGACATTGAGCTACTGCATTTTCTTAATTGGTCGTTGGCTTATTTGATCAAACATATTGCATTTTCTTAATTGGTCGTTGGCTTATTTGATCAAACATAATTTACCCCGTGCTCTCCTTATGTTTAGGGTTTGATGGTTATAGGTATAGTTTTTCATTTGCTTTATAGGGCCAGGGTACCCTTGTGGTGTCTTCCTTAGGTATAGGATATATGACGGTGTTACAATTGCAGCGTTTCATTTGATTTGATTTGTAACAGATTCATATCGAACTATCCTCTCTACTGCCTCCATTATCTACTTCTCTTATTTCATAATTGATTTTAATGTTTACAAGTACACAGCCACACTACACATTAGATTTTTGCTGCTCAATGTGTCTAGTTGTCCCACAGTCAACTTTGGTATACTTTATTGTGAATAGAATTGTACACAGTAGAAATAACTTTCAGTTTCTTTACTTTCCCTTTGCTTTGCTGGTCCGACTGTTTATTTGTCTTTTTTGTGTAGTCCAATACGATCTCTGATTGAGTCAGGCTTTGGTGCCAGTAAGAGGTCCGATGTCAGGCTATATTATGGGGCAAGAAACCTCAAAAGAATGGCTTATCAGGTCTAGTTAGTTTTTGCTTGTTGCATTGCGGCTTACCATCTTCAGAACAAGATCTATGAAATTCATTTGTTTCCTCCTTTTATAGGATAGATTTGATGAGTGGGAATCTTCTGGTGTTAAGGTTGTGCCAGTATTGTCACAACCCGAGAGTGATTGGACTGGTGAAAGTGGCTATGTCCAGGTAGGTCTGACCTTAGACGTCTCTTTCTCCTTATCTAATTCTGTTGAAATTGTAGGAGTTTCGATTAATAGACCTGACATTTTGTTCTCTCTCATAGGCTGCCTTCAGTAAAGCAAAGAAAGCTTTTGACCCTCTTTCGGCTGGTGCTGTACTCTGTGGTCAGAAACAGATGGCTGAGGTAGTCTCTGTGCCATAGTTATCATTCACTCTTTTCTTCGTTCGTTGTTGTTTTATTCTTATTATTATTTTGGTTAGATTCCGAGCTTTCATTGAAAAAACGAAATAATACGAAGGCATACATAAAACAAACCCAAACCCGAACAAAAGGAGCCCAAAACAAATTATAAAAAGGGACTCCAATCCAAAAGAACAAGATCAGTATCATAATTGCAAACCTAGCGACTGTGGTCCATAAGGGAGGCATTAGACCTACCTACCTCTCAACCCTCTCTAAAAGTTTGATGTTATTTGTGAATTGTGCTAGAAACCCTTACCCACATCATTTGTCCATAAATTTCAACCTTCGATGCTTATCGAAATCTGAAAATTTGGACACACTAACATGCTAGTTGTAGTGCTATTATATGATTTGATTACTCGAGCACTAGATTCTTGAAATTACCATTTGTTCTGCTTGTATGGTCCTTTTTCTTCATGGTAACTGCATCTGCTAGTGGTTGTTAATGAATGACCTAGTGGAATCATTCAGTTGAGAACATAATTGACAAGTAATTTTCTGTTATATTCTGACTTAAAACATTCTCTCTAATCTGTTTTGCAGGAAGTTACATCGATTCTTGTAGCAGATGGAGTTTCTAGTGAGAAGATACTAAAGAATTTTTGAACAAACAAACAGAGAGTAGGGTTGTTGTATCATCAATTTAATCAGAGATGTTTATAATCATTTTTTCATCCTACTGCTGAGGGTAAGCACCTCAGCTCGGACAACACAATAAATGTAATTTGGAGACTAGAAAACACTATTTATGTCCAAATTTTTCAGGACTGATGCGGCTAAGTTATAGGACTCCTACCTCTCATCTGTTCTAATTTGGAGGTTTGGTTTCACATGTACGGTTAGAAATTTCTTGGAACTTCATATATTGGCAATTGAAATTTTCCATATTTGATGATCCCTATAATTTAGAATACAGTCCAATAACGTTTCATGTTGATGATGATACTACTTGATACCATGCCGGCTTCAAATTGCATGATTTTGCTGGTCTATTGCTATGCTTTTATGATATTTGTTTGCCCAACACCTTAAACTCATTAAAATAGTACACAACATTGTAGGTAGATGATATTTGAAGATTGGCATTGAGGGGCGGTTTTCACACGTATGATATGATATATTCTTAAATGCTTCGAGGGCAGTATGTGAGGATTTTATTTCTTATGTTTTCTGCACTGGTAGCACACAACATCATATTCATTGTAATTGACAAATGATGTTCAGTTTGAACATTAAATAAGGCAAATTTGAGCTACTACTTGCAACATTTGCAGAGACATTAGTGTTCTTTATGTTGTGTAGATTCAAATCCATTTATCCAAAGGGAGAAAAAAATTTCATTACCATGAAAATTACACAGGATGAAAACGATTGGAAGTGTATCAAAGACAACAAGAACAGAACTCACAAGAAAGCTATCCACATCAAACTTTGCCCAATAATATCCCTTAGCATTTAGTTATAAGAATGTAATAGGCATCAGAGTTACAGCCAAGTCATGCGGCCTGAATAAAGTGATATTGATATAAATCCTAAATCCCATGAAAGGAGTGTCTTAACAATGATACATACGAAATCCACATAACGAACATGCAGCAGGAACCATAAACCAATATATGTAAGAATCACAAGTAGTATCCCCCTCATCTAGTAGTATTTGGGGTTAGTTAATGAGAATCCTTAGAACGATCATGGTCATTTTAATCAGAGTCATTATCAGCATGTTTTTCATCGATCTGGGTCAAACCATTGGCACCTGAATGGTGGTGCCTGTGTTTGTTATGGTGCCTACTCTTGTGCCTAGATTGTAATAATGCTGATTCTTCATGATTATCATCAGACGAATTCCCCGAGGATTGGCTTCGAGCATCACGCCTCCAGTAATTACGGTCTAATGAATCAATACTACATGATCGATGGGACCGCTCGTGTCGATGGTGGGGCTTGTGGTGTCTGACATGCTTTTTCCTTCGCAAAGCAGTATTGTCCTCACTGCTAGAATCATCCGATGATGAATGGTTAATTCGCCTACGATGTCTGTGTCGCCTGGAATGACTTCTTTTTGTTGTCTCAACATCACCATCACTAGAACTGGAGTAACTTTCATCAGAACTTGAACTGTCATGCGCATGCCTTCTATGGTTTTTCTTCTTCCTCCTATCTTCATCGGAGTGGCCATCAAATTCATCACTGCTGTCATCATGCGATGAGCGATGTTGTGTTACGTTTTCGCTTAGATTTTCTATCTTTCCTCTTCTCACTGTCACCTGAATCAGAGTGGCTATGTTTCCTGTGCTTCTTATGACTTCTCTTAGCTGTTCCTTCGCCATCATGGCTATCACTTTCTGTATCAGTATCAGTATCAGAATCTGATACTGATCTTCTTTTATGCTTGGAAGCCTTGATCTTCCTCGCTTTGGCTTCAGCATCAGCCTTTGCCTTGGCAGCAGCTTCAAGTTTCTGTTCCCATTTCAATGGGGCTTCCTTCTTCTCCAAAGCCCTCTTCTTCTTCTCCTCAACCAATTGGATGAACTTCTTGGTGTCCATTTAGATATAAAAACCAGCTCAATACCTGCATTTTGGTATGATGATGACCGGAAGTGCATCTCACAAAAGAGAAAAAACACTGTTAGTTCTTCCCATCAAAATACACCCACTTCAATAGCATCTGCTGAACTGAAACTATATTCAATTCCACAAAAACAAGAGATCATATAGGATGCTACTTTCTCATTCTACATAAAAAAAACACACAAACATGAAAGACCTTTCATGAAATAATCGGGGATACGAAGCTCGCGATGATCAAAACCAACTAGAAAGAGACAAAAAATGTAATGTACATAGACCCAAATATGATCAAGGGTGCTAACAAAACTATAGAGAGGTACAACTACAAAAATGACGAGCCTCAATAATTCACTAGAAGAAAAATTCATCCAAAAGTAGTTCATTTTCTTACCTTATCTGCAGAAAATAAGTTCAGCTTTCTGGACAAAAATTCAGCCCCCCACAGCCAATTTCAGGCCTCCTCACTACAAATAAACACATGCACAGACAAATCCACAGATTATTTGACTAAGACGAAGATTAAATTTTAGATGTTGAAAGTACTTCAGATTTTAGAAACAAGTCAACCTCGATGGTGTTGGAAAAACCGTAACGCAAAGCTGCATATTACCCTTGGTTCTAAATCTTCAACTAATCTAACTTATAATTTAAACTAACCCTACATTATAGCCACTATGATCATTGATGTACTACGTTGAAACAGACCAAGTTGATACCCAAATCATCACAATATAATCTCATATCATTCTGCCGAGAAAGGTAAACATCTGTGGTGGTAATTCTGAAATTACACAAACCGTTCTTATATTAGACAAAACACGCACGTTACAAATATAAGCAGCAAAATTCGGTAACGCAGAAAAGAAAACAAAAGAAACGCAGAACCCTTGCCAAAAGGGGCTTTGTTCAGAAGAGCTATAAACAGAAAAAAGAAAACAACCACCACTACATAAAAATCAACCAACCAAAGAACTCAGATCTATCCAAGAAGGAAGGGGAAAACAAAATACAATCGCTAGGTCTGATGATCAAATTGCTTGAATAGGGGATTGGAAAAATACATACCTGAATCTGAAGGAGAGGGGAAATAAGATCGCAAGAGAGAAAGAAGAGAGAAGGATTGAGAGTAAAGAGGCCTAGAATAAGAAGAAGAAGAGAGTGGTTAGGGCTTTTTTTTGACTTTGAGTCTGACTCCGACTTCAACTTTTCCAGAAAGCTCCAGTGGATTGCCAAAATTGAGAAGCAAATGCTTGTTTTATATACGCGTTCTACTGCCCCCATCCATCAACCCCGCGGTCTGCTTTTTCTTTTTCTTTCTTTCTTTTCCTTTTTTACACGAGGCTTTTCCTTTTCCTTTTCCTTTTCTTTTTCTTTTTCTTTCTTTCTGTTTCTTTTCTTTTCTTTTTTCCGATAAATTTACATGAGGGTTTTCGAACATTTTCTAAATTTAAACAATATTTCATTGTAAAAGATTATTTATTTAAAATATAGTTTTGAATTGTTTTCGATTATAGAAAAATGAGTCAAATTATTTACAAATATAAAAAAAATTTAAGTCGCGATAGAATTTTATCGTGATCTATTCGCTGCTAGACAGTAAATTTTTTCTATATTTATAAATAGTTTGATCTTTTTTTCTGTTTATAGTAATTTCTCTATAGTTTTTAATATTTTAAGTTTTGTTTTTAATAATTATAAATTTTATATGTGTCTATAGAATTTTAATGATAGGGGATCGAACTTTCAACTTCTAAAAAATAAGATTATGCTAATTATCGTTAAAGTAAGTTTACTTTGTTTTTTTTTTTTTTAAACTTTGTTTATAGGATTACTAAATTTGAGTTGGGAGTTTAATGGTAAATACATTTTATTCTAAATTAATGTTAGGGCACGAAAATGATAAAAATAGACGTTATATTTAAGGAAAATTTTCACAAATAAAAAAAATGTCAAATTATTTACATAAAATAGCAAAAAAAAAAAAATACTGATAGACATTGATAGACTTCTATCAGCATCTATCAGTAATAGACTTCTATCATTCTATTACTGATAGATCCTAATAGACTTCTATCCATCGTCTATCACAACTATTTAAAAATTTTGCTATTTTGTGTAAATAGTTTACTTATTTTTCTATTTTTAAAACTTCTCCTATATTTAACTTGCTTAGTATTTGGGAAATTGAATTAAAAGTATACTCATTTTCTAAAAGGAAAAAAAATCTAAAATCTAAGATTCTAAAGGAGACATTGTACTTGATCTAAAAAAAAGATCGCGAAAAGAAGAAAAATAGTCACTTTTTCACACCAACTTGACTGAGGGTTGGATTTAGAATATGAAATTTACTAAATTCTAGGTTAAATTGTAAGTTTGATTTTATTTTTTTGCTTCTAAAATTTTAAAAATGTCTAATAAATTCATAAACTTAAAAAATGGTCTCATAGTCATATGTTGGTTTTTTTTTTTGTTTTGTTTTTTTATTTAAAAAAATTAAACTTATTTCCTAATTGAATTCTTAGTCAAATTCCAAAAACAAAAATAAGTTTTTAACTTTTTTTTTTTTTTTTTTTTTTTTTTTTTTTAAAATATGAGTGGAAATTAGATAATAAAGCTTAATTTTAAAATATTAGAAATAATGTTTATAAGCTTAATTTTCAAAAACAAAAAATCAAATACTGATCAAAGGGAGTCTAAGATTTCAATTTTGTATTTCAAATAGATACTTAAATTTTCAACTTTATGTTTAATAAATCATTGCTCTATTTGATATTTTTTAAACTTCACGAATCTACCGGACATAAATTAAAATTTTAAGATTCTATTAGACATAAAATTAAAATTTATATTTATTGACCTTGATTTATGAAGACCAAAATACACACATATGTGAGTATAAATGAAGATTTGATTCATGACACTTCTGAAAGGATGCTGTTCACAGTTCACACTACTGGAATTTACATTAAAGTTAGAAAAGAAAACCCAAAACAGAATCGAGTTCATATTTCTTATGTCATTGTTGTCAATGAAAGTTATTAGCAAACTTGAATTTAAATAGAACTGTAAATGGACGGTCCATAGAGTACAATAAAATTAACTGTTGATGATCATTAGCAAGATTGGCACTGTATACAAAACCATTTAGGTGGTAAATTTACAATTCTAGGAGTGTAAGTTATATGTAGAGGTAAAAAACAATAATAAATACATCACTCAGTAAAAAAATTCAAATGAAAGCACAACACCCAGCAATTACAACTCACAACCAAAAAAGTGCAAACTTAAAACTCCTATGCAAATTCTTTCTCCTGATTCCTCTTGGTGCTGATTGTTCAAAATTTCCACACATCTTTCATTCACATTCCAAATCTATTTACAGGTAACACACAGAATGACCATCAAAGACATGGAATACACAGCCCCAACAGCTTTAAAAAATTCCATTTGCAACAGCTTTTCAGGGTTTGTGTTGGGCATATATTGATGCCTGGACTGCCTGGTGAGCAGAGGGAGCTTTTCCATTGACAATAACTTGTTCTAAGAAATCGACTCGGATTGATTTGAACTGGTAATGCTGGTTCAACATATTCAAACTAATCTCGTAAGACATTCATTTCCATGTTATTTTGTGGAAAAATGTACAAATGACATGTTATTTTTGGTGCAGTAATGTGCAGATTAAACATGTCATGAGACCTTATAATAAAACAACTGATATGATAACTTGACAATGAAACATTTGAGTTAATTTTGAGATAGATACCTTTCCCTTCCAAGAAAAATCAAGATTGCGATAATACGGTTCCGGTAGTGTTATCTGATCTCCTTCCTTAACCTGTGAGGACATTTTTTTTTCCTGTAAGACTGATGAATGACAACGATAAAACAAAGTGGAATTGACCATCAATAACATTGAAACATAGAACCTATAATATTACCGTATCTTACCGTATCATTCCGCATACCATACAACGATAAAACAAAGCATGTTTGGTTTGAATCACACACCAAATAATATCTGCAAACCAAATGATAAAGTTATGTGATTTTATCTAGGCAATAGACAATGAATGCAATAATTAAGAATACTAAGATCATTTTCGATAACCATTTGGTGTTTGGTTTTTTAAAATTAAGCTTATATACACGACGAAGTTGTAAGAAAACAAGGATGATTTTCAAAAATCAAAAACCAAATGATTCTCAAATGGGACATAAGAAACTTGTAGAATATGATCAAACACTTCCTTTTTTTCTCCCCTTCAAACCCCTACCCCAATATTACACAAGTATAGCATAGGCAAAAATACGTAAGTAAAAAATTCCAAGAACTTAGAGGAGAAGAAGAGAAACACTATAGGATAGCTGCTGTAATAGCTAAAACATGAGCATTAAGAAGTGCCTAGCTTTTGTTGATGGAAAACCAAAATTTCATAAGGACAAATGAAAGAAGTGTCTGGATTAACTAGCTAACAAGGAAATTAGTTTCATCAGAGTCGATTCACATGGGGGAACTTACAGTGGGGCAAGACTATCATGCTTAATGAAGGACAACACCTTCCCAGTTACTGCAACTGTTTTGTTCAGACCCTCTGACAGCTGGTCTACAGTGGCTCTCTTGTATGAGAAGTTCGCTTAAAAAGTCAAAACCACCATGTAACAATCAGTAAATATTGAATTAAAAAAGGAGGTTAAAAAAAAGAACAAAATTTGATGATTAGTAAATTGCATATTCAGTGCAGAAGAGATTAATATGCAAAAGGTCTGGTAACTTACAATTAACAGCATCCACTGATGATGGCAAAGACGCACCTCTTCGTGTTTTAGCATGTGCCTAGAAGACAAAATAATATGAACATCATCTGTATACTACGCCTTAGGAAAATCTGCATACATTTACTCAGTCATGTTATCATTTTTCCTAATTTTCTATAAAATTAATGAAGTAGAGATTGGATATGAGATCTGTTAACATACATATTTTGTATTTTGCAAATGAAAGAAAATGCATGAACCTAATGAGAAACTATAATTCAAGAAGGTCTTTCTCCCTTCTTAGTTCACTCATTGTTAGGACGGTAGGGAAGATGGTAATCATCTCACTTTGGCCTGTGCTTACTCTAGGAGATTCTGGTTGAGATTTTGCAACAGGTTTCATTTTCACATGCCTCTTCGCTCTTCCTCATTCAAGTAAAAACTTCTTGCTTAATACCTTGCTGCCTTTCAGAGTCAAGGACTAAGGATGCAACTTTCGCTACTTCATGAGAAGCTCTGGATGGAAAGAAGTAGGCAAATTTTCCACAAAGAGAGATCTTAGAGCTCTCTTGGTTTGCACTCCTTTCTTATGTTTGCACTACTTTTTTTACATCCAGTCGGTTGGAGAGAATTTTATAATCTTCTTAGTATTTCGATGGCACCTCTACCTTACTCATCCACACATTTTTGTACCTTTCCTTTCTCTTCTAAGACCACTAGAAAATTAAAATATATAAATAAACTAAGAAAATAAGGCTTTTCACTTCTTATTGCCAAGAACACTAATCACATGGAAGCCACATTTAAGAACCAGGCCACAAATCAGATACAGAAAAGATTATAAACAACTATATGCACGTATGAATGTATTTAAACAACAAGAGCTTGTGCCAACCAGGGAAGGGGGGAAAAAGTCAACACCTAGTCAAAATATGTGCAATATTTATCTTATTAATTCACAGAGATGCGAGTATACCTTCAACATGTTATCCAATTTGTCAAGAAGATTCACCATCTTGTGTACCTCCCTAGTAGCACCAAGACTAGGATCCTTCAAAGCAGCAGCCTCAAATCCACTAAGGGCCCTGTCATAGTTCTCCAGATATTTGTTAACCTAAAAGAATGAGTCAGAAATTATGAATGTTTAAGAGAAGTTACTGAATGAGCTTGAGACTCTCTACAACAAGATGTGAAGTAAAATTTACAAAAGGTAGCCACATGTAAGAAGGGATAAAATAAAAATTCCCTTCTTATATTATTTGATTCACATTCGATTCTTAAACAAAAGCTCAAGCTCTCTACCTCTACCACAAAATTAGGTCAGTCTTTCCACTGCTTGCCACCACCATTTTCTTCTCTTTCCTCGTAACTAAAATTTGTGTCCTAATCAATGGGGAATCTTAATTCTTACTCAACTCATAGTTCAAAAATTATTGCCTCAACATGACAACCAAATGTCGGTGTTCACCTCAACTAGTACATAGAAAGAATTTAGCTCATATTCTCAAATACTGTATGTGTGCAACCACATTCTACTCTGTAACTATCCTAATTAACCCTCACAAATCACTTCCTACACTGATTGACAATAATGACAGTACACTGTATCCCATTTGTCAATTGACCAAACAAGTTGATAAGCTTATCGTGACCAATTTTTGTCCATTACATAAGAAATCTTTGTCAAGCTGAAACATACTTCATTCACTGACTGAATGACAATAACCAAAATGGTAGAATATTATACATTTTAAGATGGTTTACAATTTAACTACTTAATAAACCTATAGAAAGCAAGCAATCACATTAGAGGCCATATCAAACTGAAAAGGGAAGAGAAATATTACTTACAGTTGCACAATTAAAATACAAGTCTGGATTTGACAACATTTTTTCATCTTTTTCCTGTAAAATAATATTAAAGATCAGCAAATTTTAGAACTTTAAAATAAACCTGAAACTCAATCAAAGAGTTGAATTATCAAGTTAGGGAAATTTAGAATGAAATGAGGGCACAGCTATTACTATAGACACCCACCGCATTTTGATATGCCTTCAAAGATTGCAGAAGCTTACTATGATCCCATGCTCCAGTAACAAAAAAACTTGTAAGGCATGCATTTCCTAGATTATCTGCAAGACAAATTAGTGTGGATATGTTACAAAAAATTACAAAAGTAAGCTAGAAGGTATAGGAAGACAGTATTCAGAATGAGTATGCACATCAAAAAACATTTCAGTTCTGAGCAGATTATAAGAAAGTTATCCAAATCATTATAGAAGACCTACAAACAAGTTAACTACAAAGATTGGCACTTAGCAAAGATATGACATATAACGAACCCATGCAAGTCATAATTACAAATAAACATAATGGTATCACAAGCTTTGATGTGCAATCTTACACCAAGAGTTTCCATCCTTCACATCCAAAGTAACTGCTTCTTTTGCATGTTGAATACTTTCCTCTACAAGTTTTGCCTCATTTTCAGTACCTATAGAAAAAACATAATTTTGGATAAACAGAGGAGATGAGCTGACAGTGACATATATATGTTCATTATCATGGTCAATCAGAAATTGTAACAAAAAAAAAAAAGAAGAAGCAAGTTAGTGATACAAACATTCTTTCATTTGGAGGGCAGAAGAAAACTGGGCTACACCACTGTAAAGTCTAAAAATGGCTCGTTTTGCTAACCTATATAACATGACATGCATTAATATATATATATATATATAGAGAGATAGAGAGAGAGAGATGCATTGTTTCCAAGATAAGCTAATATCAGCGGATAGTAGTTTAAACTTCATCAGAAAAGTTATTCAAATTTTATTTTAAAAAAAATGAAAAATCAACACCATTCACTATCAAAGAAAAAGAAAACTCAATTTTGACGGTAGTATATTTTCATCAACACAAATAATAAGAAGAAGAAGAAGAAGAAGAAAGATTCAATGGAATAAAAATAAAGAAACCAGGTTACATCTCGTTTGTATAAAAACAAGGCTTCTCTCCTCTCAAACAATTACTTTTAAATTGTCCAGACTAGTATATAAAAAACCAGCCTCAAAGAAGCCTAAATACCTCGACTAATATATAAAGCCAGTTCAATATCATTTGCAAGTTTGTGGGGAGCTTGGAATGTAAGTAGGAAAGTTTTGGAGGATATAGATCAGGAATTCAAAAACATTTGGGATAGAGTGTCTCAATACTTCTATTTGGCTTTCCAAAATCAAAGAAATCTAAGATTCTTTTATAATTGACTAGTTTAAAAATGCAAATTAACCTAATCTCTCTGGTCATGATGCTTGCCTGTTTCTAGTAAGATTTTCTAATTAACTGATACTCTCTTGAAAGCAACAAACAAGCTGCATCAAAGCATGCACATTAAAATTTTTCCTTCCCTAAACTAGCACAATGAACTTCTGAGTAATCTTCCTTGTCCAGACAGAAATAATCCTTTACAAGGGAAAAATTTCTCTAGGAACGTTTTCGAGCAATGGACAGGGTACTCTACGATTAAAGTTTACAATGTAAGAAGATGATGAAGAAGCACAACACTTGCCTTGAGCCATTTTCCTTTCAAGCATTGATAACTGACAAAGTAACTTTTTCTCAGGGCGCTGCAATAATTAAAGTATCATACATTAATGTAATTGACTCAAATAAAGATGGGGATACAAGATGAAAAGAAACCAAGGAAATGTACTGTCAGTTGGAACCTTGTTTAATGCTAGGGTAAAGCAGTTCTTTGCTGAAGATAGATCTCCTTTTTTCCAAATGCAGTTGCCTAAACATAGCCAGGCATCGGCAAGAGAGGGATTCAACTTAACCTGGAGCTTGAAACAGTCAAATTTACTACTCCAAACAAAAGTAAACAAACTACAAAATCTTAATTATTTAAGACGCTTACAGCTTTGGAGAGATGATCCTCTGCTTCTTTTCTATATTCTGGAAATACATCCAAAATTTTTCCTCTTAGGTATTCATACATAGCACGCTGCAAAGGTGATTTCCTTTGTTCTGCCCCAAGAAGAAACTTTACTAATAAGGAACCATAATTTCTAGCTAGATCCAAGATAACATAGAATAAAACCCTGGTAAAAAAAGAACATAATATAAAATAACTAGTCTCACAATTGAAAGCACATGTGCTATAGGACCAACAAACACGTAAGGAAGTTTTTGATGCCCTCCGCAGCTTAAGGTGTTGCACCATTGTGGGAAAAGAAAATAACAAGTCCATGTTTCAATCCATTGAATTCACAACTTCAACGTTACAGAAATAAACCACCTAAATTTCATGGAATGCAGTTCATTAGGAACTAGTATCATAAATATTTGTCTGCCTTCATATGCATCATCAATGCCAATTCTGTCTATTTCAGAACAGTAAAGAAATGAAGACAAGCACAAAGGCCAGATCTCATAATACCCCTGTTCACTTTCACATTCCACAGAACTTTTAAAAAATGACACCATTTTGCATCGATGATAATTGTGTATGTTACAGTTACCATCAACAGCAATACTCCCTTCAGGCTACTTAAAGACGCACTCACGTTATTACCAAACACAATCCCATATACTAGACACCAAGCACCAGCGTAATAACTTCAGCTAATGAAAACCTATTTTACACAAAGAATCAGCTAAAAGTCCAAGATATACAGAAATCAAACATCAAAGCAAGCGCAGTCCCAAGTTTCATTTCTGTTATTAGTCTTTTCCCAATATTTTTCTCCAATACCAAAAGAGAAGGATAAAATCCCAAGCCAAGCTATTGCAGTAAGCAAATTCGAAGAAGCTGAAATGAACGTGTTAAGAGAAATGAAAGCAGAATCGACCTGGAGGAATGGAATCGAGGATCTTGAGAGCAAGATCCGATAGCTCCCGTAATTTGGAAGTTTTGTCATCGGGATTTACAGAAAAAAAAGTGTCTCTGATGTGATAAAGCTCTTCGACCGCAGCTGTGGCTTTTCCGAATATGTCTTCCATGGCTTCGCTACACATCTGCTCCGTCAATCGGCCGACGGCGACAATTCTCGGAGCAAAGACCACCAGACGGGAGGCAGGCAAATACTGTGTTGGCAGATCGTTAAGCTACAAAACGACGCCACTTTTATGACGAAAAATATGCATTTTAGTACAATAGAATGTACAAGGCAGGGGTTCAAAAAAAAAACTCAATCAACCTCAACTAATTATTAATTTCTCGAATACAATTATTATCAAACTACTTACACATATATAAAAATTTCACTCATAGTTCGCCATAGAAGTCTATGGCAATTTATGATAGGTCGTAAATTTTTTTCAATATTTCTAAATAGTTTTATATTTTTTCTATTTATAATATCTTTTCTTGATTTTACTTAACTTCATGATTTTTTAAGATTATTTATATGCATTATCTTAACACTACGAAAAGAAAAATTGGCTAAATTTAGTTCAACGTGTGAAAATAATTGAATAAAGTCTTTTACATATTAAAAATTTACTTTTAAAAAAAATAAATTTTTTAATAATGAACCTAGTAACCTGAACCAACAAAACTTGAATGTTTCAGGGTTGAATTTGATTCATTATTTAATAAAGGTTATTTGAGTTGAAGAAACTTAGAGTCCAACAATGGAGTTGGGTCTAAACAGTATTTTAACCAAGCTCAACTCAACCCACAAAGACGCCTATAATAAATAGAGGATGGGAGATTGGAACCATCTCTCGATCGTTAACACATCTATATAAAATTAAAAATAATAAAAAAGAAAATTAAAAAAAGAAACTCGATGGTTGAAACATCAATATCGAAGGTTAATGGATATAAATCATATATATTATAGATACACGTGAAATATATCAAATTATCATTTATTAATCTATATAAGATATATAACATTAAAACTATTCAATTATTAATTTAAATAGCTTTATATATTTGATTAATTACTTAAATATCTATAGATATCATGTCGATATGTTCATAAAAATGAAATTTGGATATCAATGTCGATATTGATATTTTAACATTTATATGAATTGCACACATCTATTTGCAACCTATCCAAGTGTTTCAACCATGGTGGGTCACAATTTCAAAAGTACCTTCTAAAATGTCAAACTTTCCCAAAAAAAAAATATATTGAACACAATTTCGATTTCATTTCACTAAAATATTTTAGACAGTGGAATATATATATATAGATATATATATATATACTAAAAGGCACATTCCATTTAATTTTTTAGTTTTTTCTTATGTGATTTGGGCGAGCTGGAAAAAGTAAGTGTAGCATGAAGTACATATAAACATTCTTTTATGATCAAATTTGCAAAATTTTATGTCCACTTTTTAGAACTTAATATTATATTCAAGTGAAATTACAAGTTTAGTCTCTATTTGTTTATTTGATTCATAAATTTTTAAAAATGTCTATTAAATTACTAAACTTTTTTTAAAAAAAATTAAATGAACTGAATTTTGACTTCATTTTACTAACCATTTTAGACCGACCAGTAAGTATCTATTCATCATCTAAATTGATTAGATAATTTATAAAATTCATATATTTACTAAATAGGTTTTTTTTTTTTAATTGTAGATACCAGAAAAGCTTATTAGGTGAAGTTTTGATACTATCAAAACTATATATATATTAAAATGCCCATTCAATAAAATTATGAGTGTTACACAAATTATGAAAATTAAATTTGTGTGTGTGTGTTTTTTAATAATGGTTGAGATGGAAGAGTCAAAATTTTAATCTCAAAATCGATTATATAAGATTTATGTCATTTCAACATGCTCGTTTGTTTATTTTACCTCATATTTTGAAAATAAAATATATAGAAATTAAATAGCATGGATTAAATAATATCTAAATTTAATAATTATTGAATTTATAAATAATTATATGTACCAAACAGTTATTGTAGACTTACTTAATGGATGATGTGTTGTCCTCCCGTCAAATATTTCTGTGGTTTAATGTGAATAAAGGGTTTTTTCTAAAAAAAATTATTATTATTATTTTAGGTAAATAAATAAATAAACATATATATATTTACCACAACTCAATAATAATGGGATGGATTTAAAGTTACATTCGTCATCATAGATAGAGTAAAGATTTAAAATTATGAATTAATGGAAATATCTATAGCCAAAGCGAACATAGTTTAATAAACATACGAGTGTGTTAGTAATCATGAAATCTATAATTCGAATCATCTAACGCTACATTTAAACTATCTTAATATAATTGTGTGTTTATTTGTTTAATATCTATGTTTATTATACCTGTTCATGGAGGTGATATCCAGTCCATTTATAGGTACCTAATTTTAATATTTATCATAACTCGATATTAATTGTATAAAAAAAATTCAATAGTAATTGAAATAAAATTAATAATGGTTGGTTTATTTATTTTTAGATTAATAATGGCTGGACATTATATTATATCTTGTAAAGTTACAATATTTTGCTATATATGCAGTCATTACACTACATTTGTAGTTCATATGCATGGTAGAGTATATTTTGAAGAATTATAGTTTATTAAGTCTCTAACTTGAATATAATTGAGTTATTAGCGTTAAACTGTGTGATGTTTAGATATATTTTTTATTTAACTTATAAATTCGAGCATAACTTATATTGAAATATGCACTAATTACTATTTAAAATAAAATAAAAAATAATTATATGACCCTTTTAGTTGAAACTCAAAATTCAAATGATAAACTTATAATAAAACAAGTTTAGTTCAATGATTAAATTTATGTACTTCCTACCGAGATTGGAGGTTCAAATACTCATATCCTATTAATTTAACTATTTATAATAAATAAAACTATTAAGCTCATAATATGTGGTTATATCATAACAACTAGCTTACTTTTTCAACTTCATTATTAACCTTATATAAATATATTGTGGATTTACCTTTTATTTTAGTCAATAAATTTTTAAAAAGAAGTTTCATTTTAGTTTTAATTTTAAAGGTAAAGTTGTCACAATATTGTTGATAATTTTACTCAATCAGGCATATAAGAAAAAAATTATAAAAACAAGTGATTAGGTAGGTATAGAGATTTCAAATTTACATGTAACCGTTATTAGAAATCAACCACTTCTAAGTGACATAATTCAAAAAAAAAAAAATCTACCTTTGATCATAATTATAAAATAAATGTTAAATTTTAGATTTAGTTCCTAAATCTTTCCTGACCTACTTCAAAGATCTATTAGAATTTTTTTTAAAGATCAAAGATCTATATAAAATTATAAACTAACCTTTTGTAATACAAAACATAAGTTTAGTTTTTACTATTTATTCGTTTTCAAATTTTTCAAGAAAAGAATAACATGACTTCGAGTAATATCCATTGATAAGCATGTAATATCAAGTCATATACATTTCAATATAAAAATAATTATTAAAAAAAAAAAAAAGAAGAAAAAGAAAAGAAAAAACAACTCTCGCAATTAACTTATATGCCTAAAATACATATTTCTTCCCAAAAAAAAAATAATTCAATGTCACTTTGTTCAATCCATGGAAAACAAAACAATAGCAAGTACCATTAAAATGATTGTTTTAAAAAATGGAAAATTAAAATAGATATTTTGAAAATCTAATAAAATTGATTTTGAACCTTCAAAAAACCTTTAAAATCATCAAAATTACCAAAAAATGCGAGACAAAAGAGAAACCAAACAGATGCCTAAAGATCCACCCACAAAAAACAGCCAACTGCACCGCCAACCGTAGTCACCACCTCCAAACACTCTGAAATTAGGGCAAAATTCTTCAAAATCTTGCAATCAAAATCACGATCGAACTTCGTGCCGTCGCTCATCGACAAATACTTACAGCCATTGTCGAATTCGAGTCCTTCGCGCCGTGCCGGAACCGGAATCCGCCGCTCCTTCTTCCTCAAATCCTCCATTCTCGCTCTCAACAACGTCAAATTCGCTTCCACGATGTCCTTCTGGTTCTCTGCAGAACATACAAACAGAGATTTGTGCTTAAGAAAGTAAAGAGACGAAGATCGTTGATATTACAGAGACAGAGTGCGGCTGAGGACCTTCATCGCTGACGCCGCAGTGGCATCTCGGAGCTCTGCGGTGGTCGGATGGTCTCCGCCGCCGAGAAGACGGACCGGGGAAATGGAACGACGGGAGACGAGCGGAAGCCATTTTGCACCATGCTGTGTGTGTGGAAGTTGATTTTGATTCGAACTAAAGGCTTCTATTTATAATACTTGGTTACTGTGACGATAATGATCAACCGTCGGAACAATAAGAGACCATATAATCCAATAACGAAAACCCTAGCTCCTTCAAGACTAAAAGGAATATTTTAAAAAGTTTAGGGATTAAAATAAAATAAATTGAAAAATCAAAGAATTAAAATAGACATGATAAAAAAAAATTAAATTAAATTTCTATCTATATTTTCACTTTAGATATAAGGAGTGAATCGATATTTTTATTATATAAAAAAATCAACGAAATACAAAAAATAAGCATCAAATTACCACTAAAATAAATAAGAGGCATGTTTACATATTTAAAAATAATAAATTATTTATTTACTTATTTAATTTAATTTTTTAAAATTTTGGTTTTTATAATTTTTCCATAAATATAAATCGATATTTCCATTTGAATAGAACCAACTTAAAATTTTTTGAATCCTTTAAAGAATGAATGCATGAAATTAAGTACAATTATTATCCTTCAATTTTTTAAAATGAAAAATTTAAACTTATAATTATTTAATCGAAAAAACTTAAATTTTTTTGAATCCTTTAAAGAATGAATGCATGAAATTAAGTACAATTATTATCCTTCAATTTTTTAAAATGAAAAATTTAAACTTATAATTATTTAATCGAAAATACTATTTTATCCTCAATTTTTTAAGAAAAATTAAATTATAATTATTTATCGATTTATGTAAATAAATTTCAAGTTAGTGAGAATTGTTAACTTCATTGATATAGCGATTTATAGTAAATAAATGACTAAGTTAAAAAAAAATGCGATTTATAGTAAATAAAGACTAAGTTAAAAAAAATGTTATCTTTTAATATATATATATAGACTTTTTTAAAAGAGAAAATATATAATAGACTTACAATATAAAAAGGTTAAATGACATCCTTATTATTTAACCAACCATGAAAATTAAAAGAACGGAGATGATGAGCAAATGCTGATTTTTTTCAAATTTTTTATGTTTTGTTTTTATTTTTATATTGTGTGTATTTTTTTTTTCTTTTTATGTTAGTTTGTTTGCATCTTGAGATGTAAAATCAATGTTATCAAATTTTGTCATCTAGTGATTTTAAGTCGTGCATAAATGCAAAATTAGTACTTGATTTTTTGTTTTGCATGCATTTATTTTTTTTTTAAAAAAATCTATGATAAAAACCGTTTAAAAAATATGACGGTAAAAATTCAAGAATATATGTCTTAATTAGTTGAGTTATACGTGTACATTCAAAATGGATAGTCATTAATCAATCGATAATAAATTATGGTCAAATTGAATATAATGTTGTTATTTAGAAGTTGGTCAAATTTATTTTTTTTTCTTTAAATTTTTTCATTAAAAAATCAATTTTTTTTATCGAAAAAGAAATCCAAGATATAAATGTAAATTAAACTAATGGGAAACAAAATCTATAGTTTCTCATGCACATGTGAGCTCTCATATGATGCATTTTTTTAAACCAAACATCTCCATGTTATCGCATTCAATAACTTTTACTCTGGACACCAATCATTATATTCCTTCAACCAATAGTGGTTGACATATTCATCAATGTCAAATTACTCAAATATTAAAGTTAATTTAATATGATTAAGTTACAAATTTAATTTTTATAGTTCGAAAAAAATTAGAATTTAATCTCTATAGTTTAATAAAATTCTCATAAATAGTCCTTAAAGTAGGAACTAAATTCTAACTTTTTTCAACCATAGACTAAATTTTAATTTTCTTCAAACCATAGAGAATAAATTCTAACTTTTAAAACCATAGGGACTAAATTCTAACTTTTTCCAAACCATGGACTAAAATCGTAATTTAACCTTTTAAAATATTCAAGTGACGAGCTAATGTTAATTTTTTCCCTTCTAATTATTATTATTGTGATTTGAGTTCTACAAGCGGGAGTAGAGTTGAATTTTACTGACTTTTTAGTGTAAAATATATGTTTAAATGAGTTGTAGTATGTTCAAATTAGTTCAAAATATAGATTCAATAAGCGAAATAAAATCCGTTGAAGTATAGTTTTATAGTTTATGAGGTTATTTTAATAATGTTTACCAAAGTATTTATGTTTTTAGATTATATGCACTTTAATGGATATACGCAAACTATCATAATATCAGTTGTGTTGATAAAAATTACTCCCTATATAATAGATTATTATCACATCATAATCACAAATTATGTTATGGAGCTGATCCTAATGAGAAGATTCCAAAAAATATTGGTAATTTTTTTAATTTTTCCAAACCATAAAAGTTGGCAGCTGATTCTGATACATTTATTTCCATGATTGGATTTAGATAATAATAATAATAATAATAATAATAATTAGTGGGGCAAAATTAAGGATATGATTATCATATAAGGGTATTTTAAAATTAAAAGGAAGATACCCAACATCCAAGTTTTGCTAAACAAGTGTCACTTTTTTGTGGTTTTGGGTTTTTTTTTTTTTTTTTTTTTTTTTTTTTTTTTAAAATAATGTGTGATGGATCAGCCAATAGCCCCTTGACAAGATTACCATTTATGGCCATTGCTATTTTCCATAGGCACATGGGCATGTTTAATATTTATTTGAAATAAATAAATTATTTCAACACCTTTGTTTTTGGTTTTGTTATTCTCAATCGTGTTTGAAATTTCTCTCAAATTTCTATTAAAATAACTCAATTAGTTTAGATACATGATTTCGAATCCCTCTACTCCTGTCGCATATGTTGTTGAATTATTTAGCCTTAAATTTTGAGTAAATTTCTAGATATTACACTTTTATCCTTAGTAACTAATGCTTGCTTTTGATCTTTAGGGTTAACATTCATTTAATAAATATAAATTAATTAAAATATGAAATTTTCAATTAATTTTAATAGTGACCAAAAATTAGTACAAACTAATTAATTACTATAAATTAATCAATATAAGATTAACGCAAACAACTAAAAGTGGATAACCAATAAAATATAAAATTTAGAAATTTAGAGACTAAATGAAAACTAAACTATTTTAGAATCTAATGACAAACCATACTCAAAACTCTAGAGACCAAACAATACTTTTCTCTCTACTATATCTAACAATAACAATTTTTTTTTAAAAAAATTTAATTGTGAATTCAAATGTTCCTTATGAAAACTATTATAAAAAAATTAGAAACAAACATAAATTTTAAAAGTCGAATGGTTATCGAATAAGCCATTAAAAAACAATATAGATGGGTTAATTTCGATCTCTAATGATGTCAAGATTAAATTACAATTTACAAATGGAAACATTATATAGAAATAGAAATCCATATTTATTTAAAAAAAAAAAAAAAAGGAAAAATAAAAGAAAACTAAAAATGGGGTGTTATAGAGAAGAGATTGTGGTAGGTTGAGAAAATGCATGTGTCAAGAACATATGCAAAAGGAGGAGAGAATCTTATCATTGATTATAAAAAGGGGAAATTTAAAAAGAGAAAGTACAAAAGTCCAAATAATTAAAAGCATAAAAGCAGATTAAGTGCTGGAAAAAAAATGGTATTTTATAGACCCAAATTTCACTTTTTCAAAGTTTTACAAGATTTTGGAGCACAACAAACAAGTACACAATGCACACTTATTTTATAGTTGGTTTGGTAAAAAGTGTTACATATCTATGAATAGATGCTCTTCCCCACGACCAAAATCAATTAAAATATCACCTTCATCCATGTTACTTTAAATATTGGACGGTTAATTTATAAATATAAAAAAATTCACTTGAACAATAGACAATGATAGAAGTCTATCACTGATAGACAATAAAAATTTTCTATATTTATAAATAGTTTGATATTTTTTCTGTTTATAAATAATTTCCCTTAAATCTTTTAGCTCATGTATTTTCAACTGTTCTAATTCAATTATTTACTTTCAACCACTTATTACAGTAGTTTATTGTTAAACTTTCAAAAAAATAAAAATAAAAAAGTTCAAGATTAACTACAAACTAACCATAAAAATAAAAATAAAGACTCATTTTAAGATTTATAGAAAGAGCTAATTTAGACATTTAAAGGGCATTTAAACCCCAAACTTGCCTTGAGTAGAGTTGGCTATTATAGCTCACTCAACCTTTAGGTCTCACTCATGTTCTACCGTCTTCACTAGGTTATACCCTAAACGAAAGCAATTATAACCCAAACTAAAATAGCAAATACCCTACTATTATAACTCACAGACTATAATAAACAAAGACTAAATTTGGAGTACAACAACCAAAACAGAAGGGACTTTTTTTCCTTTTCTTTCCAAGTACCATTCCCCGTCACAACTGAACTACCTGAAGACTTTTCCATTGACTCAGAGGGTCTTGAATAACAGGTATCATATATCTAAATATAACAAGTATCGTTTTAAAGCAATGATTAACACAAAAGAAGTCTATCCTTCTAGATATCTTTTTGCTTACATAATATACCACAGAGCTCATAACCCTCTTCTACATATTTTTTAACGACCAAAGTGAGCATAGCTCAACTGACATAAAGTGTATATCCTCAACTAGAAGAGTCCAATCCCTTCACCCTGTCCCACCCATGTTCAACTGGGGGGAGGGGTCTCTAAGGTGACATTAGATTTAGGGACGGATTGTACAATTTATTCCTATATACAAGAATAAAAGTTATCCAACCATATGAACATGGTTCGAGCGAAAGTATGAACCTAACACCAAAACCATGTGGCTCCCCGTTAGTAAGGAATCAAGAATCAGCCATGGATTCAAGAAGTCTTCATTTATGCACAAATTGCTTACAGTACACTATGTCTCAGATATCCATGTTATCGAAGATATCTCCATCTTCCTCATAACTTGTCCCGTCCAAATGAAATCCCTCAGCCACCAAATTACTGCCACACCAAACAAAAGGCGGGGATAAATATAACGGGTGTTAAATTAGTATAAAGTCTAAGATGGAGGACCTTTTTGAAATTACTTTTTAAATAATTAGAAATTTTCACTTGAAAACCCTTTTCTTAAAACTGGACTGAACCAACAATTTTACGCACCTTAAACACCAGAAGCGAAAGCTAACAACGCGCTTTAACTTTCTATTATAGAAGAAGAAATTGAAGGACCATCTGATGAAGCACACAGATATATCATCAAAGGTCACAATCCTAAGTGGAACTAACATACATTTTAGGCAACAAGTAGATAAGAACACATACATTGCCCCTCTCTCTATAGACGGATCAGCATCAGAATTCGGGTTATAACTGTAAATTTCACATTCTGCTAGTTTTACAGCCTGCATGTGAATGGCTAGATGTCATGAATATGCCTAATATCGCCATCTATATCCATTTAAAACCCGCACATACCTCATCAAGAGCCTTATATGTCATCTCCAGTAAGGAACCACCCTCATTATTCTCAATCCATTCCTGCAAATCGGTGATCCAAGGATTTAAAAATGTAACGACCGGAAATTGTTGGTTAATGAGTTCTTCATCAGGGCATTATTGTTAAATATAATGATACAGAAATCTGCAACCTAATTAGGTGTCAAACTCTCTCCCCTCTCCAGTTCTCACAATTAAATAAAGACCATAATAATAATCACATCTCCATGAACATTCAAAATCAACTAATCAACAAAAAGGTCCAAAAGAAAGTAGGGACATAATTTGATCCATATCCAAGGGTATCCTCATTAGTCAAACTACTGAGCCTACAAGAAACAAGATAGTGATAGTAAACAAAAGTAAGACTGCACCCTGCTCTACCTTCGAGAAAAGGGAGAATTTGACAGAAAAGCTAATTGAGCAACATCTTCATTAGCACCAAAATTAATATTTGAGCAGCTAGATTATTCCGTATCCACATGGACATCACAACACATTAATAAGCACAAACAAGTGTGACTGTATTACCTTAGATGCTTCTAACATATAAGCATCAAAGATCTGCTTAAAGCTGTCCCAGCTTTCCTCTGTAAAGAACTGGTGAGCTTGCATTGCACTAGCAAACAACAGAGATGTATGAAAAATATCATAGTAAGGAAGCACAATGAAACTACATAGAAACTTCTGTATAAACCATATAATGCAAAAAATTCAGCACCAACGCACTAACTGGAGAGTATTAGACTTCGGGAAATGGAGAGACTTGAACTCTCAGCTCCTAGAGCAACAGTTCATTGAAACTGTCTGTCAATCCTTTTGACAACACTCCCAATTCAATTTTTATAAAAGGTAGGAATATAGAGTGGGTTGCCATGTCGCCCAATAAGCTGACAGTAGCATTACCCATAATCCTCCGTCATGGTTCTTTACAAAAACTGAAAGTGGCATGCATGAAGTTGTGCACAATCATTTTAGCACATACCTGAAGTCATAATCTGGGTACACATGATTGAGAGTGAGAACCAAGTATATCAGTGTCTTTCGGCTGCCATGAAGTGAAACTTGTCAAAGAACCATATAATACAATAAGCACCTAGAACATCATATCATGGTTAGCATTCATCACCTTGATCTGCTCAATAAAAATTCATCTGGTGAAGAAGAGTCAGCATCAGATGATTTCCCAAGATAGTCAAGAATCTGAGAAAACAAGAAGACAAAAACTTGATACTTGATAGGCCAAACAACAAGAATCTAGCTGAAAACAATATTTTTCCTCTTCAAACGCATGGCACATCCACATATAGAACCATATGATGTGCAACAGCATACGTAAAAATAAAATTGAAAGTCAGGAAGTTTCACACAAGGTTGTCCATGACTTGCATGAGTCCAAAGATAGGTGTGTAATAGAAATACTGGATAAACTTCCAATAAATGTCTTTAAAAGTTTTTAAACATCTGACAAGAAGTCAGAGACTCAAATATGCAAACATGTTATAAACAGATTGAAACGTCCTTACCTCATTCTCCAAGCTTAGAGATAGTTTCTTATCTATTCCTGTATGTTTACCTAAAGGAACATAAAAATAAAAAAAAGTTTACACTTCAAGAAATCTGAAATATATTGACAGAAGAACATAAATTTACAGTTCTACATGCAAGCACACATATTCTTACAAGAATAAGCTTCTAGGCATCCCTTGATAGTACGTTCTCCAAGATTCAAATGACTCAAGAAATCATTCAACCTATAATAACAGTCATACAAAATTCAAAATGAAGTAAGAGAAGACAATATGCCTGAAGAAAATATCAGAAGGTAAAATTGTTGAAATAGACCATGATTTGATTTAACAAGACATACCTATCAAACGGGGTGTATTCTAGGAACTTCATTGGGTAATTTGCAGGTGGATATGGTAACTTCGTTGCTCACTGCTGAGTAGTATGGTATAAAGTCGCCTTCAATAGTGCAGATGATATCTGTGATTCCATAAAACGGGGTGCTTGATGTAAGTAGCGCAATTATGATGCATAGAATTTTGAGTCTCCCAAGAATAGCATGAGATGCTAACAAATTTATTATGAAATTCACCAACCATTCGAAAGACTGGTAAAATGGAATACAATTATGTAAATAATTATCTAATCAAGAAATAAGGTAATGGCCCAGTAGCATACTTTTACATGATGAATCCTGCATGACATTATACTGGCATAGAACCCACGCTAGTAGTAATATGTAAATAATCAGCAACTAAAAGCAATAAAAGTCGACAGCACTTGGAATGAATAACACTGAGATCATGTAATGAGAGAAAAGTATCATAATAACCAAATAATCGATACACCCGTGTACTACTTTTACAAAATCATTTTCTTTTTTAAAAAAAATTAAAATTAAAATGTTGCACATGAACGAAGGATGCCACTTTCATCTAATAACTCATTTCTTCTCAAGCCAGTAATACACCCTTGCTTCACACATTGTGATTAAAAACGAATGTCACCAATGTCTTATTTAATAACCATATGATTATTCATTTTTAAAAATTGTGCTATTTTTTCTTGCCTTTCTTTACCATGATTTTCATCCTTCTTAAACCAATATTTGAATTTTTAGCCAAATTTTGAAAACAAAAATAAGATTTAAACAACTATTTTCTTTTCTTTTTAAATTTCAAAATTTGGCAAATAGATAACAAAACAAATAAACTCATGAGTCAAAATATGGTTCATAGGTACGAGTAGTTTTTATACATAATTTTCACAGGCCAAATTTTTAGGGCGCCATTTGATAACCATTTCTTGTGTTTCTTACAATTTCTTTCTCATGATATTCATCTTTCCTAACTAGACATTTGAATTCTTAGCCAAACACCAAACAGTTATCAAACCATGAAACGGGCATTAATTAATTAGATTCTCAAATCTGGATAATGAAAATAATCTAATACAACTAGTTGTCGAATCTCCCCAGAAAAACCGACAAGTTCGCCCTAGACTAACATTTCAATCCCCGTTCAACTTTCTCGACTCCGAATGCATAATTAGCACAACAACCATTTTCATCCCTACACACATTGATTGAAGAAAAAAATTCCAAAAAAAAAAAAAAAAACAACAACAATAAGCTACATATACGGTGAACTCTCAACGCAACACACCACTGAAAAAATAAATTTTTAAAAAATAGCCCAAAACGAGTAATTGAACGAAATGCAACCTAAAATAACACGAATTGAGAGTACCTTCGTAACCAACAACGGTCTGCCGACGATAATTTTGAAGCGTAAACCACCGGTTTATATAAAAAAAATATATGATTTTTGTAATGGAATTGGGAACGAAATGTAAATCTCGAAAATGGGTTCTTTCGATGCGAGCCCTAAATTCGAATACTCTACCCAAAATTTTCTACTAAGTATCGGTGTCTCGTGTCTGGTAGTTGGAGAGTCGTGATTCGTGAACGACGCGTTTTCAGAAGTTTTTTCGTTGTCTTTGGAACGATGGGCCAACGTATAAACAGCCCAGCCCAATTTAAATGCACAATTGGTCCAATTTTTAAGGCTGATCGGGAAAAATACGTATAGTTTTTTTTAAAAAAATTAAAATGTTAAAATTATAATTTTTTTCATGAACTTTAGAATTCGTTCCATTTTAATCTATACTTTCAAATATTCAATTTGAATCTTTGTATTTTCAATAAATTCAAGTTTAGTCCCTAATACTAGTTTATTGTTAACAAATTAATAAATAACATTTTTATTATAAATTTTGAAAACATATTCACATAAAATACATAAGCTAAAATTTGACATTTAAAAATATAGAACCTTAAAAGCGCAACATTAAATTATAAAATTATAAGTCTAAGACATATATTTTTTTATTTTGAAATTCTACTTCAAATTTGCTCTACTTAAAAAATATATATATAAAATTATTATATATTATATAATTTTATTCAGTAATATTCTACCATGTAAATATGGGAATTAAAATTTGAACATGCGATTTTTTTTAATTATTATTAAAAGAAACATAGAAATTACTTAATGTTATACTATGCTTAAGATAACAAAAGTGGGTGAAGTTTAATTGACATTTAGGGTCGTTTGTTTTATTATAAGGTGGATAATTAGAATATTTAGATGCACGTGATTATAAATGTATTGAATGAATGATGATATTTGACATGACCATATTTGTTTTGTAGAAATATTTTTATAGACATATGAAAATATTTGGATAACTGTATTTATTTTTATAGGATTTATACTCGAAAATGTCTTGAATTTATATAATGTTCAAATAAATCTCTTACGACTATTTATTAATTTATAATTAATTTAATATAACTTGAACTTAAATATCATATTTTATTATTAGCTTGATTTTTTTTAATTAATCTTGTTTTTTTATGTTATTTTTCTCATTAAAATAATATATACTAATCTAATATTTTTTTATAAAATAAATATGAGACTTTTTAAAAATAGAAAAATAAGGGAAATTATTTACGCAAAATAGCCAAATTTTTAGATAGTTATGATAGACGTTAATAGAAGTCTATTAAGGTCTATCAATGATAGAAGTCTATCACTGATAGATGTTGATAATGTCTATCAGTATTTTTTTTTGTTATTTTTTTTAAATAGTTTGACATTTTGTTTATTTGTAAAAATTTAATATTGATTTACATTTAAATTCGAATATCTTTCTAAAAAATAAAAACAACTATAATATAATAAAGAGTGAAATATGTGGTACACGATATTTATATTAATTATAAAATGCAAATAAAGAAGAATCGTGGTGTGTATACATGCATACATATATATATATACACACACACACACACACACACACACACACACACACATATATATATATATATATATATATATATATATATATGAAGGGTAAAAAGTAAAAATGGATGTCTGGAAATATTTAGATGTCAATGCATCTTACATTACCGTGAAGCAAACACGATAATCCAAATGTCCACTATGTGGGAATCTTGAATGGAACACGAAACAACCAACCCCTTAATATCTTAATTAATTTATTTGTCGTTTAAATTAAAATTTATCAAAAATGTTAATTATCATAAAATACTTGTATTTACCAACTAAGCATCACTTTTAAAATATCATTCAACATGAACCTAACTCAAATAGTTAAGGCATATATATCATCGATCAAAATGTTAGATGTTCAAATTTCTATCGTACATGTTACTAAACTACATTACATGTGGATTTTTGAAATGAAATACTTGAAAAGGAAGGAAAGTTGGATGAGAGAGTACTTTAGAAGGAAAGAAAGTTGTTAATTAGTTGGTTGACATAAAGAATGGGCAAATCTAGATGAAGATATAATTGAGCACCAACTTCCACGAAATGCAAAATTTAGTAAATTTAAAAGATGAGGTTAATAATATATCTAAAGTTGGCTATAAAGAAGGTAATCGTGCTGTTCATCGATTTAATTTTTATGCGTATCACTTAAATTTGAAAGATGAGATTGAGAATATATCTAAAGTTAGCTGTGAAGAAGGTAATCGAGCTGTTCATCAATTAACTCATTTGGTATTTTTGAGTTTTTTTAATCAAGTAGGTTTGATAATTATTTAATTTTTTATCTATAATATTTGATGGTGACTTTATGGACATTGGTTCTACCTATTGATTTATTTATTCATGTTACATTTTTTTTAAGATAATTTAAAAAAACATAACTCAAATAGACAGACTGTAGACGATAGGGAAAAAATATGTAACTAACAAGTTATTGGAATAACTCTCCCACATGTGTTTTGAGAATATTTCAAATTTATCTATAAATTTAATCAAATTTCATCTCAAAACCTTCCATTAAATTAAATTAGACTTTACATTTGGTGAAGCATTCTCATACGACGCGTGTATATTTAATTTAAAAAATACAAATAATTAAATAACTGAATTTGAAAACAAGTTTGAAGCAAATATAACACTGGGTAGGTCTCTATTTTAATTTATATGATATAGATAATTATTTTCGGCGCGAATTCCTTTTTTGACAATATGTAAGGTGAGTAATAGAATCTCTTGCCTCGAAGTTGATAGTACATAGTTGAATTATGCTCATTTTGGTATATTGTCCACGATGGTCTTGAATCTTTCTTAAAGGAAAAATAGAGAAAATAATTAGTTTTTAATAAAAAATTTTAAAGTATAATTTTTATAATGAAAAATGTCACCTCAGTCATTTATTAGAAAAAGGCAAATTGAGATAGGAACAAATTCAAATGTCAAAGATTAAAATGTCCAGTTTGAAAATATACCTACTAAAATATCTCAAATTTAAATCTCAAGATAAAAAATATTTTTTTTAAAAAAAGATTATCAACATATTAAATTGAGAAATTAAAATATTAAAGGATTAATCGAATTTTTTTTTTTTTGATATCTTTGAGTATCCGGGCCAGCTTACGCGCACCTCCACTAATCTTACGGGACAACCCACCCGACTCTACAACCCGCACGCTTCTAACTTACAAGTAGGATATTAAATCATGAGTAGGTGACCATTATGGATTGGACCCACAACCCATCAATTGGACATTTGATAAAGTGGGAGATGGGTTGAATATTTTTGAGGTCGAAGTTTTAATTATCCATAAAATATTCTTCTAAAAAGAAATCCATAAAATAATAAAAATTAAATTGAAAAAAACGAGCTCATAAGAAGTTTACCCATAAAATAATAGAAATGAAATTAAAAAAAGGAACTCATAAAAAGAAAAGAAAAAAAAAGTGTTAATTGCAAAAAAAATGAAACAGACCGGTACAGTACCATAAACCGTCCTAAAAATTGCAAAATGGCGCCGATAACATGACTCTTCGTCCAGACGTGAATCCCACCCTTTTTTCCCGCGCGTGTATTATACTCGCCTCCCAACCATTTCCGACTGTCGGAGGTATTTTTCACTGCTCTACCTCGCCTCCGGCAACTGCATATTCTTCCTTTTTCTCTCAGATCTCTATCTTTTCAATTTTTCTACCAGTCCTTATCGTTAATCTGTTGAATCAATTAATTTCTCTTAGA
The DNA here is from genome assembly GCA_002890555.2 of Lagenaria siceraria. Taxonomy (NCBI): domain Eukaryota; kingdom Viridiplantae; phylum Streptophyta; class Magnoliopsida; order Cucurbitales; family Cucurbitaceae; genus Lagenaria; species Lagenaria siceraria. Next base: position 27,757,398 of record CM016484.1, read on the forward strand.
ATCGTACTTCTGTTTTGATTTTTTCTTGGATCCTCCAAGGATTATTCTATCTACCTTTGCGGTTGAACCATTTATTGCAGCCGGTGGTTTATTTCAATGTCTCGGACGCTTTTGGTTTTGATTGTTTGTCTGAGTGCGTTGCGGTTGGGAGTTTCGTTGGGATCGCGTTCGATCCTTAGAACTGTTGCTGATAAGAACGGGGACTCTGAAGATTACGCCGTTGATTTGAACGCCACCAATTTCGATACGGTTCTTAGGGATACTCCAGCTACCTTTGCGGTTGTTGAATTCTTTGCTCACTGGTTAGGATTTCTTTTCATTATCCTACTCTTACTTATTTATTAGATTATTAGAAAGTATTGGCGCTTTTCTTTCTAATTGAAGTCAATGTTAAAGGGTTGTGCTTGTTGGATGTTATACATGATTGGGCTGGGAGCTAAGGAAATTTGAATGTCGTGTTAGGATGCTCATTTATTTGTCAATGAGAAACCATGGCACTTGACTCAGTGATATCTAGCTTGACCTGGCTTGTCATTTGGAGAGATTGAATCGACTGTCCATGACTCGTTAGGGAAAGACTAAAGAGTAATCCAATGAACTATTTGACCTGTGTCATATGACTTGTGATATGCCCTTTCTTCTTCTCCAGAGATTCCAAATGGCTATTTAGAATATTGAAATGTACATGTGATATACTGTTTAATATAATCTCAATGCTCCTGCTCAAATACACTTGTGATATTTTCATATTATTACTTTTACAGGTGCCCTGCTTGCAGAAACTATAAGGTTAGTTATCACATTCATATACTCGAACTGATGTTCAAGTGCTACAGCTACAAGTAACCTAATTGTGCTTTTTGGTTGAACATCAAACTGTAGCCACATTATGAAAAAGTTGCTAGGCTTTTCAATGGACCAAATGCTGTGCACCCGGGAAAAGTATTAATGACAAGAGTGGACTGTGCATTGAAGGTATAGTGATTCTGCAATATTGATCCCATAACTCTTAGGGAGCTTTTATATATTTTTCCCACTTGCCTCTTAGATTTTATAAAACTTAACTTTTAGCTACCGTGCACTGGTTCATTTTTGCCATGAGGCATTATGGTTTGCACCTTGCAGAGGTTGCTTCTGTCTGGAATGTATTAGTGATAACGTTGTATCATAATTTGCTTGTTTGAGTTGTATCCATACTCTTTTTCTCTTGGTATTTGCATTAATCCCCACCTGGAACCAAAAAATTGTGATTTTATGGACCTTTTTCAATAATAATTCACAATAGTTCAATTTAATCTCTGGGAGAGTTGAAGCTTGGTAGTATCAAGCACGTGATGGTATAATTCTACAACATGTGATTTGGTTCTACATGTTTTGAATGTTAAGTGTGTATATACCAGTTTCAATACCTTGAATGATTTGGATTCAAAAGGACATTCTTTTAAATTTCATTTCATTTGTGGTTGGCTCTGCTGCTCTTCAGCTTTATGCTTTCAACATGTCTTATTTTGGGTTAAAAGCAAAATCCTATAGCATTTGACGTAGTTAAATTGATGAATATAGATTGGGAAAAGAAATATTTTGAGTACCATCTTAAACTGTTTTCTGCTTCTTTTATTGCACGCTTAACCCTTAATTGATTGGTATAGCATGCAAAAATACTTGAAGCTGCTAGGGAGGTCATCATCACATGTCTGCTTCATAAACATAATCATATCATGTCTTGACATTCTGTTTTATTATTTTTTTAGTTTTTTAATGAGTATGCAAATTAAAAATATTTGTTAAATTTAGATTTAATTTTATCTTATTAAATTCCCCAATTTTTAAAATATGTCAAAATGCAACCGTATGTTGTGTGTCAACCAATAATGATATGAGTTAGTGTCCAGTATCCATCTTGGGATCCTCAGAATGACTGGTTTATATTACTACTTTTGGACCCTGCATGAATTTGAGATATTGATGGATGGTATCAGCTTATCCTTTAATCAAAGTGTTGGCTTTACTTTTGTGAATCTTGTGTTTAGTTTTCACTATTTTGGTTGAGGTTGAGTTTCTCTTATCTAATTTTTTTGACGATTTTGTCCGGGCAACTTACACAGTGTTAAATGAGGTCCAAGAAGAAAGATAGTTCTGGCTTTAGCATATATATATATATCTATGCTATTTCTCCTTTGAATTTTGAGTATGTAAATCTGAAGACATCTTGGTGATTAGTCCTTGCCCTTTGCTTGTTTGCCAGCACAGATAAATACCAATCTCTGTGATAAATTTTCGGTGGGCCACTATCCTATGCTCTTTTGGGGTCCTCCTTCCAAATTTGTGTCTGGCAGTTGGGATCCTAAGCAAGAGAAAAGTGAAATACGTAATATTGATAATGGACGGACTGCAGAAAAGTTACTAAGTTGGATAAACAAACAAATGGGCAGGTAGGAGGTACTTCCAATCATTTCTTAATTTGCACTATCAACTTTTACTTATCTGACAAACAATAAACAGTTAACTGACTTTTGCAGCTCAATTGGCTTGGATGACGAAAAATTTGAAAATGAGCAGCATCTATCTTCCAATATCTCAGATCCAGGACAGGTTGGTTCAGATATAATGATAAAACTTTGATTTGCATATATTATAGATGAAATCATTTTCCATTACTCCTGATGTTAACAATAGAAATGTATTTGATGATATGATAGATTGCTCGAGCTGTCTATGATGTCGAGGAGGCAACTTCCACTGCCTTTGATATTATCTTGGAACACAAGGTATTAGGGTTTTTTTTTTTATTTTTTTATTTTTTTAAACACCATATATGTATGTATACAACAATTATAGATCAATAACTTTTACATGCATGCTTTCAGATGATAAAGTCTGAGACTCGTGCATCCCTTATAAAGTTTCTTCAACTTCTGGTGGTTCATCATCCTTCCGTGAGGTGAAAATACATTCTTTATCACTCCTTGTTTTTGCTCAAGTGATATTTTCCTGTTTCATTTTTGAAATGTTACTTCTCTTAGGTGTCGAAAAGGTAGTGCAGAGATACTTGTAAACTTCGACGAGTTGAACCCTGCAGATATGAAACAAGAAGAGGTTGCTAGTGAAAAGGGTGCTGTTAAGAACTTTCAGATATGTGGAAAAGATGTTCCTCGTGGATATTGGGTGGGTACATAAACGATAAAATTTAACCTGACTACTAATGGAATTATGAGTTGTTTTCTCTGAGATATCTTGTCGACCCACTACTTGGTATTGGCTAGATATTGATATGAATTGTACTTTCATTTTCAATTGAATGCAAGAGACATGGTCAATAATTATTTTACTGATGGTGCATCAAAGCCTTAGAATCTGTACCTACCAATTTATAATGAAGGCCTGAAGGGCAGACGATTAGATGCCCTCCCTCCAGGCCTCTTAAGAAATTCATCGAGGTTATTTTTTTTCATGGAGATCCTTTGTCTCAATTCAGTGGTTAACTTTTTTGATAGATCTCAAGGTGGGCACTTGTTGAACGATAGGACTGTTCAGAATTTCTTCCCCCGCGCTTTCTTTTCACCTTTTGAACAGTTAGAGATAGTTTCATTTTAATCCCTGGTTAGGTCTAACTTTTGTAATTTCATTTTATCAATGAAATTGTTTCTTTCCTATAATAAAAGAGTTGGGGAAGAAACCTCCAATTTTAAGATTGTTGCTTTGATATCAGTTATTAGATTGTGTTTCAAAGCCTCCAGTTGTTTGAGAGGCATTGAACTCTCACTTTACAGAATAATTCGTCTCTTTACACCATACCTTTACTAACTGTGCGTAGTTCCTAACAACAAAACTCACTATCTTAGTATCTTACCCTTGAGCAGTTACACGCGGCTGCTAATTTTCTCCCTCCTTCCCCTATATTATACGTATACACAAAAACATCTATTATTCTAATTGTCTTTGAATGTCATGTTTGCAGATTTTCTGCCGTGGTAGCAAGAATGATACGAGGGGATTTAGGTAAGTTTTATCTTTATGCTTTAATTTGATGTGCCATATAGTACTAATTGTTCTTTCCGGATTTGTATGGAGTTTGGCTGTCTTTAGAAATTCCTTTTACTCTCAGTTCTTCTATCTTAATTTGGAGAAAAATGCCAACAATCAAGTAAAATGAGAACTAACGAATATTCTAAAGACGACTTTATTTTCGCCCAAAGAGAAACATAGAATCTAATTGGTAGATGAGCCATTACATGATCCCCTTCAACTCCTCTAAGTTTCTATTGTTTCTTTCCTGCCACAAACTACAATATTGCTCAAACCTTGTGCTTAATTGCATCTCTTTCTGCAGTTGTGGATTATGGGTTCTACTGCATTCTCTTTCTGTGAGAATTGAGGATGGAGAAAGCCAGTTTGCATTCACAACTATCTGTGATTTCATCCATAACTTCTTTGTTTGTGAGGAATGTCGCCAGCACTTTTACGAAATGTGTTCAAGGTAAGCTTGGAGTAAATATTTGATTTCATTTTCTTTATATACCTTTACCATCTAACTAAAAGTCCTGTTTTCAGCGTGTCTAGTCCTTTCAACAAAGCTCGTGACTTTGCCCTCTGGTTGTGGAGGGCACACAACAAAGTCAATGAAAGATTATTGAAAGAAGAAGAATCCATGGGAACTGCAGATCCAAAATTTCCAAAGATGATCTGGCCTCCAAGGCAACTTTGCACGTCATGCTACCGTTCTCATAGCAGCCAGCAGATCGAATGGGATGTGGATAAAGTACATAAATTCTTGACCAACTATTATGGTAGAACGCTCGCCTCTCTTTACAAAAGCAACAGTGCCCTTGGGAATGTTGGTGCTGATGGGGTTCTTGATGAGCCAACGGCTTCAACAAATGCTGTCGCGGTACCAGTGGGGGCTGCATTGGCGATTGCTCTTGCAAGCTGCGCCTTCGGAGTGCTCGCTTGTTACTGGCGTTCACAGCAGAAGAGTCGGAAGTATTACCACCAACGACATTCTTTAAAGAAATATGATTATTAGGAGAGGGTAATTGGCTCTTTCAAAAAGACTTAAAAAGCATAAATAGGGAAAGAAGCTAAAAATGAAAGGCATTGAAAGAGCGAGAAAAAAGAGGGTCCAATAATATCTGTCATATATCATCTTATAATTTATCTTCCATTGTGACCTTTTCAGGCCAAGGAGAAGCTCGGAGCTAAGGCTTTCAGAGGGATATGACTAGACAAAAGTAAAATAATGGTGAGCTTCCACATAACATTCCAACAACACAAAGAAAATTTGAAGTATTTAACTGCCTGAGATGAGGTTTAATGGGTGTATTCAATTCAAGTCTCTGCACCAAATACAGTGACCTTACAGATACGTATCATGAACTTATTTTTGAAGACAAATCATCCTAAATTTACCATTTTTTTTTTGTTTTTTACTTTATTTTCACTGCACGGAGATATATAGCTTAAGCTTGATTGTTCCAGAGAGAGATAGAGAGAGAGAGAAGAAGATTAGAAAAAGAAAAAAGAAAAAAGAAGAGAAGCTTTTGTAATTTAGCATAACTGAGGATTGAAAAGATTGTTATGATTATTTTTGGCTTTCAGACAAGAATATCAGCTTCTTAGCTGTTTTTCTGTGGTAGATCTTTTGGGAATGTGATTTAGGAATTCTTTATAACCTTTAATAATTATGCTTGTTTAAAACATGTTAAAACCTTAGTCAATTGCTCTAAATTATAGTTTTCTAAGCTTTGTTGTTTAATTTTGAAATTTACCACAGATTTTACTAGTGCTTGAAAAGACAATACTTTATTAAACAAAAGACAGTAATTTTTGGGGGAAAAAATTATTTCAAAACTAATTTACTCCAGAGGGATGGCAATTGTTTTTTGGATTTCCTGTTCCACTAACGACTTCCAACCCCGCGCATTTTTATAGATAAACAATTAATTAGAAACACAAAAACGGAAAGAAAAAAAAATAGTCTAAAAGTTTAGAACTTTCTTTAATAAAACAACAAACGTCCTACGATTTTAAAATTGTTTTTTTATGACAAAAGGTGTTATTAATAAAAAGGGATTGTACTTGTGAGAACAAATTAGATTTCAATTGAATTTTTAATGGTTCAAAATGTGTTTTTAAGGATTTTAAAAATCAATCTAAATTTGTTATTTGAATTTTGAAATATATTGATTTTATATGATGGTAACACAAATTTAGGGAAATTGTGCTTTTAAAAGATGATAAGGCTCTTGAATCAGTAAATACAAGATTTATTGGGATATAGTAGAGATGAAAACTTCCCAACTTTTCTCCTCCTAAAAGCATGGTAGTCATATTGGAATAGTAAACGTTTTCTTTTTTCTTTTGGCTATACTATACATCACAATTTCCGATTAATTAATAATATTCTCTTTCATTAATCGAAATAAGTCATATGGGCCGGTCAGGCTTGTCAGGATGGGCCAATGTTTGGGCCACAAACGAAACAGAAAGCCCAATAGAGCATCACAAAACCTAAAATTTAAAAACAGAAAGAAAAAGATTAAAAAAAAAACATTATCAGAGACAGGTTTCGATCCTGTGACCTGTGGGTTATGGGCCCACCACGCTTCCGCTGCGCCACTCTGATCTGGCGAGGGACATGATTGTACAAATTTATTTATCCTAAGCTTAAACCAAGCCCGAAGTGAAAACTCATAAAAGCAAGGGCATTTTCTAACAACCGATTTCAAACGGAATTCTCAAGAACGTATTCATACCCGCCACGTGTTTAACATTTTCCCGCCAAAATAAAACCGTTCATCAAATCTCTCTGTTTCGCATTTTTTTCGTTTAAACTAATTCTGAAGCTTAAACAAACGCAGCCTCCATTAATGGCTTCTTCCAGACTTTTCATCTCTCTCATCCTTCTCTCTCTCTTCTCTCTTTCTTCCCCTTTACCCTCAGAAACCGTCCTCGACGCCGCTGAAATCTTGTCCGACAATGGCTTCGTCTCCATGGCTCTTACGCTTGAGCTCATAGCTGAATCCTTACTCTCTCAGTCAAACTCAATCACAATCTTCTCACCTTCAGACACTGCTTTCGCTCAATCGGGTCAGCCATCGCTCTCTCTCCTTCGATTTCACTTCTTGCCGCTCTACTTATCTCCCGAAGTCCTCAGATCGCTCGCGTCAGGCACCAAGATCCCCACGATGTTGCCCGCTCGATCACTCACGGTAACCTCTTCCGAATCTGATTCCGTAATTTCTTTGAACAGAGTAAAGATTAGTAGCTCGCCGTTTTACGATGACGGTTCCCTTGTTGTTTTTGGCATCGAGAAATTTTTTGACTTAAAATTTCAGAGTCCGAGTGTGAAATTTCAGTGTGGTCTATTAACGGTTAGGAATCCGTTTGGTGAAGCAATAGAAACCCTAAGGTCTAATGGATATTCTTCAATGGCGTTGTTTCTTGAATCTCAAATTCTAGGGTTTAATAACGGTCAATCGTCAATGATGACCGTATTTGCTCCTTCCGATGATGCATTGGCGACTCGCATTGATAACTTTACCGATTATCCATCTCTATATTTTCGTCAGATCTTGCCGTGTAGAATCTCATGGAATGATCTAGTGAATCTTGAGGAAGACACAGAGTTATCTACATATTCTGAAGGATATACAATTTATATAGCAAAATCAAGCGGAATGTTGAGAATGAATGGAGTTGCAGTGTTCTATCCTAACATGTATTTGAACGAGTGGCTAGTTGTTCATGGACTTCTTGATATTTTTTCTGTGGCAGAGAGAATCTCAGCAGTGGAATCAAATTCAGAAATGAGAAGCAACACTCATGGGATGTCAATGGATCATTGGTAAGTTCTGAATCTATGAAAATTTTAAGATTCAATATTTGTAAATTTCAAGAACTTTTCTAGCCTTCTTGTGTATCTGTGGTAAAGATAAAGTTTCAACCGAGAGCTGTGATATAGAAACTGACAATTTTCCTACAAGTTTGAGCTTGTTCTTATGTACAAACAATCAAGAATTGGCTTCATTGTAGGTCTTGTGTGAGTAAATGAACATCTTTGGAGATGATTGATGAAGAGGTTAAAAGGAAAATGGTCCAATTTTTTTTTTGTCCCTCTTCTATTTTTAAATTAATTATTGTTTATATCTTTAAAGCTAATTATTTAGGGTCCTTTTAATAACCATTTCTATTTCGATTTTTTTTTTTTTTTTTTTTTAAAGTTTAGCCTATTCTCGTTTAATTTCTTGTTGTATATATAAGAGCCTAATTCTTAACTAAATTCTAAAATCATAAATAAGTTTTTAAAAACTATTTTTTAAATTAGAATTTGGCTTGATTTTTGGACATGATTGTGGGGCCATTGCCCTATACAAGGACTTTTTGGACTTGTATTGACCTTAGTATTTTCCAAAACTAGATAGGAAGAATAGTGAAAATTAATTAAACGGGTGGGGGCAAAATGGGTAAACGATTATTAATTTTTTAAAAACTACTTCAAAATGTGAATGTAGACTTATTATTTCAATGGTTTTCATTGGGATGGCAATGGATCATTGGTAATTTAGTTAAAATGATTTTTTGCTTCCATTAAAAAACATATGATATAACATTCACTAATTGTTCTTATGTTCAACAATCAAGAATTGGCTTCGATGTAGGTATTAAGTGAGCAAATGAATAACTTTGGAGATGATTGATGAAGAGGTTAAAAGGAAAATGGTTAAAAAATAGAGTTATTTTTTTTAAAAAAATATATTATTTATATCTTTTTTAAGCCAACTACTTTATTTTTAATTTTTAGTTCTTGAAAATTAAGTTTTTAAACCTTGATTTACTAACTATTTTTTAAAAAACCTTTTCAAAAACCAAATTGAAAAGAATAGTTTTAAAAACTTGATTTTATTTTTTAAAACTTGGTTTTGGTTTAGAATTCAAATGTCTTTTTAAAAAATGCAAGAAGCCATCTTAAAAACTTGGAAAGGAATAAGTATAATCTTTTAAGAGTTTAAAGTAGAAAATAAAAAATAAAAGGGTTATCAAATTAGGTCTAAACAAAATAATGGTTAAATTGAGATGTTATAATGCATCAATCTTTATTAATTTACACAACAAATTTTAGCTGGAATTTACAAGCAAACTAAGCCAACTCATCCTAATAGTGGTAAGTGGTACATTGAATTTGTAAAACGTCTATAATGGTTTATTTCAATCGCTAATATCGTTTCATGAGTATGAATATTAAACATTAAAGAGAATACAAATTTGCATTTGAATATGAAAGATAATTATACAAATTGTCTGAAAACGAAATGTTTGCGTATGTTTTGCAGGTTTCGTTCATCAAATACATTTTTATTGTTGACATTAGGAGTAATGGAAAATGATTTCATCTATAATGTATGTAAATCAAAGTTTTATCATAATGTCTTAACCAACCTGTCCTGGATCTTAGATATTGGAATACAGATGCTGCTCATTTTCAAATTTTTGGTCATCCAAGCCAATTGAGCTGCAAAAGTCATTGTTTGTAAGCTAAGTAAAAGTTGATAGTGCAAATTAAAGAAATGATTGGAAGTACTTCCTACCTGCCCATTTGCTTGTTTATCCAACTTAGTAACTTTTCTGCAGTTCGTCCATTATTAATATTACGTATTTCACTTTTCTCTTGCTTAGGATCCCAACTGCCACACACAAATTTGGAAGCAGCACCCCAAATGAGCATAGGATAGTGACCCACCGAAAATTTATCACACAGATTAGTATTTATCTGTGCTACCAAACAAGCAAAGTCCAAGGGCTAATCAGTAATCACCAAGATGCCTTAATTCGAACAAGGAGAAATAACAAAGATATATAGGACAGTTACAAATATAGCAATCAAACTCAAAGTATTAGCAGATATCGCACAATACAGAATAATGACTATACCTTCAATGCACAGTCCACTCTTGCCATTAATACTTTTGCTGGGTGTACAGCATTCGGTCCATTGAAAAGCCTAGCAACTTGTTCATAATGAGGCTACAGTTTGATGTTCAATCAAAAAGCAGAATTAGATTACAAGTAGCTGTAGCACTTGAACATCAATTTGAGTATATGAATTGTGATAACTAACCTTATAGTTTCTGCAAGCAGGGCTCCTGTAAAAGTAACAATTTCAAATAAACAGCAACATTCACATTATATTAAATGGTATATCACATTTACATTTCAATATTTTAAATAGCTGTTTGGAATCTCTAGAGAAGAAGAAAAGGCATATCACAAGTCATATGACACAGGTCAAATAGTTCATTGCATTACTCTTTAGTCCTTCCCTAACGAATCATGGCAGTCGACTCAATCTCTCCAAATGACAAGTCAGGTCAAGCTAGATATTACCAAAGATGAAAATATCGTTCTCGGTATAAATATTGATAACTCAAATTTACAGATATATTGACGGATATTTTGGAAAAAATCACGGACATCACGAAAATTTATAAAAATATTATGATTTATTTAGTGAACAAACATATTTAAATGATAAATTATAACTTTTAAACATATAAATCAATAATTAGAAGTCAAATATGATTGGTAATGGGATAATAAATAATAGGAAAAAAGATTATGAGTTGAATATTTCATTAATAAAGTCTAGGTTATACAAAATAAAGTTTAAATACAAATTCAATAATCAATTTTAGCATCATCATATGTGAATCTTCTACGAATAAAAGGTTTTTATGAGAAAAAATCTAAGACTATCCTAGTACATACTATCTCCATTTATTATTTGTACGTAATTAAATGATTAATTAATTAATTATTTATTTAATTCGTGGACCTCACATAATTATTAAATTTGACTCTTCTAGTAAGTAATGAATGGAGGTAGTATGGAGAATTTTTCATACTAGCGTAGTACTAGAAAATTTTCCTATTGCTCCATTGCGGTGAAATGATATGAAAATTTAATGCAAAAGTTTGAATGAGGTTATAAATTAATATATGTTGTTTTTTTCAAATTGTTTTTCTTGAAAATGAAAATTTTCGGATGGTGAAGTAAGCAAAACTTGCATCAATTCAATTTTAATGTGAAATGATGTGAAAATTCAATAAAAAAAAGTTTGAATAAAATTAGAAATTAAATATGTTATTTTTTCAAATAGTTTTTCTTGGAAATGAAAAACTCACATCACTCTAAGTTTGAAGTAAAATGATGTGAAAATTGAATGGAAGAATGAGGTTAAAAATAAATATATGTCCTTTTTATGGTTTTTTTTTCCAAATTTAATTTCTTTGAAAATGTAAGTCTTGGATTGAAAATTGAGAAAAATTTAAAATTAAAAAAGATAACACAAAAAGGTTGATATTGGGAAAAGAAAGAAAAAATGACATTGGAAAATTTTTTCACGATTTCTGCGCGATCCACGATAAGTTTTTGAAATATCCACGATTATCTTGATTTGCAATGAAATATCAACGATTTTTCGAGAAAACAAAACTTATCCCCATATCTCTATCGGATTATATATATAGCAATTTTTCAATCCTAGATATCACTTAGTCAAGTGCCATGGTTTCTCATTGACAAATAAATTAACATCCTAACACGACACTCGAATTTCCTTAGCTCCCAGCCCAATCATGTATAACATCTAACAAGCACAACCCTTTAACATTGACTTCAATTAGAAAGAAAATCGCCAATACTTTCTAATAATCTAATAAATAAGTAAAATTAGGATAATGAAAAGAAATCCTAACCAGTGAGCAAAGAATTCAACAACCGCAAAGGTAGCTGGAGTATCCCTAAGAACCGCGTCGAAATTGGTGGCGTTCAAATCAACGGCGTAATCTTCAGAAACCCCGTTCTTATCAGCAACAGTTCTAAGGATCGAACGCGATCCCAACCGCAACGCACTCAGACAAACAATCAAAACCAAAAGCGTCCGAGACATTGAAATAAACCACCGGCTGCAATAAATGGTTCAACCGCAAAGGTAGATAGTATAATCCTTGGAGGATCCAAGAAAAAATCAAAATAGAAGTACGATTCTAAGAGAAATTAATTGATTCAACAGATTAACGATAAGGACTGGTGGAAAAATTTTAAAAATACAGATTTGAGAGAAAAAAGGAAGAATATGCAGTTGCCGGGGGCGAGGTAGGGCAGTGAAAAATACCTCCGACAGTCGGAAATGGTTGGGAGGCGAGTAGAATACACGCGCGGGACAAAAGGGTGGGCTGAGAAATTACAAAGATATTGTAGTTTTTAAAAGTAATTTAGAAAAATATGTTACTTTCAAAAGTATTTATAATAATATTGTTGTTTAATTTAAATCGTTATTCGCAAGGCTGCAATAATTAATAATAAAATCTCCATTACCCTTTTAAAAAATTGCTCATTCTTTTTTGGAAAATGGTTAAAAATAAATAAATAAATAAGAAAAATTATTTACACAAAATAACAAAAATTTTAAGATAGTTGGTGATAGACACTAATAGAAGTCTATCAAGGTTTATCCGTGGTAGAAATCACGGTTAGAAGTCTATCAATGTCTATGATTCTTTTTTTTTCCGCTATTTTCTGTAAATAGTTTGCAATTTTTATATATGTAAATAGTCTTTTTTTTCCGCTATTTTCTGTAAATATTTTCTGTAAATAGTCTATCAATTTTTACAAATATAGAAAATTTTTATAGTCTATCCATGATAGACTGCGATAGAATTCTATCGCTTTCTATCACTCAAGCGATAGAATTTATTTGCTTGAGCGATAGAAAGCGATAGAATTCTATCGTGGTCTATCTGTAAAATTTTTCTATATTTGTAAATAGTTTGATATTTTTTCTATTTAGAATAATTTCCCCTCTCGAAATACATATAGGAGAGTTGTTTCAATAACTTGTTGGTTACATTTTCTCCCTATCATCTACACTTTATAAGTTTGAGTTCTACTTTTGGAAATTGTCCTGGAACATATGTAACAAAAATAAACAAAGCCAATAGGTAGAACCAATATTCATAAACTTCACGGTCAAATACCATAGATAAGAAAAATCAAATAATTATCAAACCTACATGGTTAAGAAAACTCGAGAATGCTAAATGAGCTAATCAATGAAAAACACGATTACCTTATTCATAAACTAACTTCATATATATCTTCAATCTCACCCTCTAATATCTGAGTGACATGCATAAAAATTAAGGGAAAGACATTGCCAACCATTGTATTATATTGGGCAAAATACACTTTTGGTCCATGAAGTTTGGGGTTAGTGTCTATTTGATACCTGAGATTTCAAAAGCTACATTTTAGACCCCGAGGTTTGAAAAATAGTTCTAAATGGTCCCTACCGTTGGTTGACTAACGGAAATTTGATATGGCATGTTGAGATGACAAATTTTAAGTGAGGTGTAATTTTTTTACTAAATTTATGTCATTTGTTAGATTACATGGCTTTTAAATTTTTTTTTTTTTTTAATTTTTCCATTCCTTCTCTCTCACCCCTCATCTTCTTTTCAACATCTCTTCCCATTTCTTCTGTAGTTTTTTTTTCTTCACTTTTTTTCTCTGTTCTCCATTTATTGTCGTCATCACCACTCCGCTGTTCACCGTCATAGTCCGATGCTTGCAGTAACGCCACGGTTAGATTGTAGTTGTTCCAATAGAAATCAAAACTCCAATATATAACATTTAAACATTTTCAATAGAGGCAATTGCTTGATGATATCCTTGAATTTATTTTGACCATTCAACCGACAAAACTACATAAAAATATATAAGAAAGAAATTCTACCATTCCAAGACCATATAAATTTAACCCATTAATTAACCTCTTATAGTTATGCAAGTTTCTTTTGAGTAAATAGTTTTTTCACACAAATACTAACATATATTATTGCTGACAAGGGCACTTGAGAGAGACTTTCAAATTTGATTGAAGATTTAGTAATGGAGGTTACGCATGGACAAAAAAACTAAAATGGACTCACAAAATTTAGCACAATAAACTCAATTTGAGAATTTGAAGTGCAGGAGTTTTAAGAAATGCCATTAATGGCAGCGAAGGTGGAGATTTGGGGCGTTTGGGAGAATTTGGTTGGATGGTTGGAAGGAAATTTAGGATTAAAAAAGAGATAGAGAAAAGGGGGAAAGCGAGATGCATGCATTAGAGAAGATGAGAAAGATTGGAGAAGATGAAGAGAAAGAGAGGGGAAAGAAAAGAATAAAAAACTAAAAAAATAATTAAAAAGAGATTTTTGTAATCTAAAAATAATATAAATTTAGAAAAGTTGCTCACCTTATCTAGAATTTGCTACTTCAACATGTCACGTCAAATTTCCGTTAGTCAACTAACGGTCAAACTAACCTTAGAGACCATTTAGAACTAGCTTTTGAAACCTCAGAACTAACTAACTTTAGAGACCATTTAGAACTAGCTTTTGAAACCTCAGAACTAAATAGACACTAACCCCAAACTTTAGGGACCAAAAGTGTATTTAGACACTAACACCAAACTTTAGGGACCAAAAATATATTTTGCCCTATCATATTTACTGCATCTTGCATTGTGTGGAAGTTAGTGTTGAATTATATCTTCATCTAGTTTTGCCCGTTGTTCTTTATGTCAATCAACTAATTAACAACCTTCATTACTTCTAAAGTACTCTCATGCACGATAGAAATTTGAACATCATCGAAACTTTTATTTTCTAAAACAACGTATAATAAAAGTTCCAAACGTGAATTTTTTACTTAATTTTTCTTCTTTTTTTATTATATATTTCAGCTTATATTGAAAAAATTTTAAAAATAGAAAAATAAGAAACATTATTTAAACAAAATAGCAAAATTTTTAGATAGTTGTAATAGACGCGTCTATTAGAGTCTATCATTGATAGAAATAATAGAAGTCTATCACTAATAGATACTAATAGAAATCTATTAGTAAGACATTTACAATTATCTATTGGGGTGAAGGTAAAATAAAAATATAAAATGAAATATATTGTTTTAAAATATAATTACATAATATAATAAAAGGTCAGATGGTCAAAGGAATTGTTTTATTTCTTATAATTAATACCTAATTCCTAACCTAACTCCCATGAAATAAATATAACCTAAATAGTAAAAATGAAAAAAAATTCTTTTGATTATATACCAGAAATGACATTATATTCGAACACAAAATGGTGCTTCGCCCCATCTTGGTTTCATCCCTTGAAAGAGGGTATATGCTTACATATGTATATTATAGCTACCAACTGTAACATTTGTAGAGGAGGAAACTTAAGCTTCCAACCTCTTCTCTGCTATCTATTCTTTTTCTTTTTCTCTACTTCTCTAAACTCCACTTCTGATGCTTCTGATGCTTGATGTTGTGGATTCGTCATTTCCGCTGCTATTATTATTCGTATTTTCGTTACCATTTCTCCTGCGGTTTAGCGAAAAGGATAGCTTCACAGACACATCCTCCCTTTGGGGGTGGTTTGCATATAGTATCCATAGCAACAGACATAGCAATATTCCTACTGAAATCATTGCAAGTCCAACATTCACGATCTTAAGATGACGATGCAGATGAGGGCAGTAAGCTGTGGTGATGTTGTGAAATGTTTCCCTGACAAAATTGCAATTCTGGAAGCTCAGCAAAGGGGGAGTGTAATGCTGAAGGGCATAACTCTCATTCACTGCAGCCACCATCTGGGAATGGATGTCCGGTGAGACCCTTCCAACCGTGATGCACAGCCCAGATTCCGATACTTGACACATGAACTTCTGCCACACCTGCATAAATCATCGGTCATTATTGAAATAAACACAGGAAGATGGTTGACAGTGGAGATAGGCACCATAATCACTGATATGAATTGCCCTGATATATTCGGTGTATAGACTAGACTAGACATTCCTAAGTTAAAATTTATGGATCTTACTGTTGATGCATTTTCAATAGTCACGTCGTTATCGCCGCATCTACTTTCTTCCAGCTGAGAGTTGTATGGGTAACAGAGAGCTGGCATTGGAGGTCCTGACTGGTTGCAGTAGTTGGGAGAACCCGGGGGTGGATTTGCATTGGCAAAGTTGTAGACGAATTGATCGACGACACTCACGATGTCGTTGACAATCTTTTTGCTTTGGATCAGTGTCTGGTTTGTGGTTTTATGGTCAACACATGGAAGGATGTTGCTAAGAGCCGTTTCTGCATGTGGATTATCCACCCATTCTTCCATTGCCATACATGTATCAGAAACAGCACTGAAAGAGAAAAACAGGGCAGAAAATATACAATTAAGAACTCAGTCTATGTTTTTTATTTCAAAGAAATAAGAAGTGATTACAGAATATATAGCAGTTTCCTTTCATAAACCAATACAACGATTATTAGTTAATGCGACAATTTAACAGATATATCCAAACTGTAAACAAACCAACTTACTTGTCAAGAATTACAAACAATCCACAAAGAACAAATGTAAATGTCACAAGTAGCCAACCACTGATTATTAATCTGCAAAATATGATGACATAATGTTATTCTACAATTATTTAGATGAATCGAAGTAAAACAGGTATTTCGACGAATAACTTACATATATATTGCATGTTGATATCCAAAGAAGGACAGGACTGCAACAACAATTCCAGCCAGTGAGTAAAAAAGTATGAACAAGTCCAGTAAACAAGAAAACTAAACCATTATTCAAGAATTTAGGAATTACATACAAAGACCAATGAGAGCCAAAAGAAGCATGATTGCAGCAACAGTAATTAATGCAGAATGCCTGCACTAACAAGATTTATGTTAGCTTTTTGACATCATAAAAGAACATAAACTTGATTGAAAGGAACAAGTTGAAGATACATACATAGCAGTGAAAACTTTTCTTATTTTATGAGAATTTACACTTGTCTTATCTGCCACTGTATTTGCAGCAGTATTTAAATCCACATTTAACTCATCAATGTTGGTCATTACGTCAGATGGAAGGAACACCTGGGCCACACTAATGGTCTTTGCAAGTGAAAGATATTCTGTAACATTTTTAAGCGTGTGCACAGTGTAGTCCGACTGGTTTACAACATACTTCAAAGTATGCAAACCTTCATTGTAAAAATTATTCTGTCCAATACATAGAAGTATGCAGCCAATGCTGAGAAATAGAAAGATGAGCTTGTGTCAGAAAGAAGTTGAGTCAATTCAAACATAAATCAAGATAAAAATAATATGATTAATAACATAAAAACGATGAAACCATTGGTCAGCGAAAACAGAGGACCACCTATTACTTAGGTTTCTAAACCCATGTTTTCCTTGGGAGGAGGGGATATAAAAGAATTTGTTTGGCAAATGTTTTTGAAAACTAAAGGATGGTCACAGAAGTTTAAATTCACAAATCTTTGATTTTGAAAGTAGAATAACTTCATTAGTTCTAAATATCAAGTCATACATGAAATCAAAAGACTGTTTCGAAATAGCTCTTAAACACGTCCTAAATAGTACTGTGAATCTTGATTTAAGTAAAAGATCTTGCTATTTTCTTCACGCATTCCACGTAAAAACTTGGGTCTATAATGGCTACACCAAAACCCTGTAAAATGACGATGAATAAAATAGATTTCTAAGAAACTTTTAAATGAAAGAAAGCTTGGTTTTAGAATCGAAGTACATCATCAAGGCGAGAGTGGAGAGTATTACGTTGCAGCAGATGTGAAAACAACAAGTAATGCTAGGCAAATCCACTGTGAAGTCTTTGATTCTTCGCCTTTAAGGCTTAACTTCCATCCACAGCAACGATGAATAAGAAGAGCAATGCCAAAGGAAATGAACCAGAAGATAGAAAGAAAGAAACCAGTTGCACCAGTAAACCCAACAGACTGCAGACACATATTAATATGACAGAAATGAGTAATGGTTGAAAAGTTCGAATAAGAATAATAGTTACAAATGTAACAAAAGGATACTAAATGCCAAGGATGAGCCAACAAATGCAAAGATCATAAACTAAAATGTGAGATCCCTGCAGATATAAATGTGAAGGTTTTTCAAGGGCTTCACACAACAAAACATACTAAAGCTATTTGAAGCTCCTGAGAAATTAGTCACTATTGATTTCTCAGGCTGCAGGCGTAAGACTTGACACCTACCCCTGCCTTCAGGCATCCGTCTATAACAATAAATTTGCAGATTGCCACAACATTAAAAGAACTTCCTTGATTCAAGTGGTTAACTATAAATCAATCTACCAATTAGAGAACATCTTTAGTTAAATACTTAAATAAAATAAGCTCAAATGAGAAATCTTTCCTCATTTCTTAAAGAGTTACTCAGTAGTCTTGTAAATTGGACAGTGTATGACTAGAATTCTACAATAAGTATCCAAAGATTTTCTAACCACCTCAAATGCACTAACTAGTTACAAGAAATTGTATTGAATAGCAGATTCAAGGCAAAATATACCAAACACAAATAGTAAAATAAATTATGCCAACAGAACTTACAGCCCAGTAATTCGGATTGGCAATATCCCATCCACCTTCATACACGCTAAACCCATGAAGAATATCTGGCCGCTTTGTTCTATTCGCTGCCAATACAAGAGGGCTTTGAGAGCTGTTATTTGCAGATCCTGGGCCCTCAGCAGTCTCCAGTATCTCGTTCTTCCAAGGACCCAAGTTTTCTTGTCCTGCAAATATAAGGCTTCCTTAACAAACAAGCGAACATAAAGAACATAAAACTACTTAAAGACAGAAGCTCTATAAGCTCCATAGAAAAAAAAGAAAGAGAAACTTTTCGTTTCCAACCAACAATCGGTTTGCATTTGCCAGAAGAAACCGACCACCAAAACAAAATCCAGCAAACAGGGAATAAATATTCTGCACAATGTGGCCACTTAGAATACACAAGAGAAGGAGATTTCACGACACCCAAAATCTTCCACTCGTCAATTCATGGAATTAAGAAACAAAGCGACTGAATATGCCACAAACAATTTTAACCTCCTTTAAGTAAGACGAGAGCACCCATTTCTTCAGAACAAATCAAACAGAAAATACAGATTACATAACTTAAAACTGCGATAATTTTCCCGCCATCATTGTCAACAACAAAACAGACCCAACATAAGAAACAGAATCCATCCATCAAATTCACAAGAAAAATCACAACCAAATGAGAATATATGATCGAATCCTGAAAGAATTTACAAACAACAGAGAAGGATGTCCAAACCTAAGATGAATTTGCCAGAATCTTTCGTCAGCACATCCTGAGGCAAAGCCAAAACCCAGCTGAAAGTGGCAAAACCCACCAAAAATAGAAGCAAAAACGAAGCAGGGAAACCCTTCATCGGCAAAGAAAATCCCGGTACAGAGACCGCATAACACATAAAACTACCTCATTTGCCGAAATCTAGAGGCATTAAGGCCTCAAAAATCAAAGAGTGAAGAAGAGAGAAGGCCGGTTATACTATGATCAAGGATTTTCAGAGCGAAGTTAATGGAAATTTATAGAACTCCGTGGAGAGGAAAAAAAAAGGATGAAAAAGAGAGAGGAAAAGGGACTCACATGGTGGTGGGGGCAGTGAATTAGTGATCATGGGAAACGAAAAAGGCGGGTGTAAATTAATTAATTAAAACAAAAATCAGGTTGCCTTAATTTTTAATTAATTAAAATTTTGTGTTCTAATTCGATAAAATACTGAATCTTATATTGTCTAATTGAATTAAGTAAAAAAGCATGGGCAAATCCCTAAATATTTATTTGCTTGTATTATTCCATTTTGTCCCTTTCTCCTTTTTCCCCTTTTCTTTTCTTTCTTTTCCTTATTCTTCAATATATATATATATATATCACATTGTTTTTACACGTGTCCCCATTATGTTTTTGTAGTTACCAAATTGCCCCCATAATTAGTATAAATTAGGTCAGAAACTTAAAATACCATTATTTTAGACTCAATTTCATTTTGGTCGTCTAATTTAGATCATGTATTTTCATAAAATCTAGAATTTAGTACTTTTAATAAATTTTAAATTGTCATTCAAATTTTAATCAAATTTTGTTAAATAAAAATACTAATTTTGATTTAATTATACACTATGAATATATTTTCACAATTTATAAAATGAAGATAAGAAAAATAAAATCAATATTAAACTAACTGCAAGATTATAACAAAATGAGAAGTATATAGACAAATTGTTATTTTAACCCATAAATTATAAAATTGGGGTTTGGAGGAATTGCCGGAAAAAGGACGTCGGCAGGTGAGTCGGGAAACCGAGTTGCCGAGTTCAGGACTGGGAACGAAGAAACGGAATTATCTTTGAACGACAAAACGGTGTTTTGATTTGATCAGTTTTAGTGTTGAGTAAAAAAGAGTAACTAAGACATTATTTAATTCCGTTAATTAATTTAACACATAAAGCAGTTTACGTGAGAAATGATCTTCTGCAACGCGATCTACGTTATATACTTATACAACCTTCTCGTTACATTGATCCCGCCAAAATAGATAAATCAGTTTATTATTTTAATATTATTTTGGCATCGTGTGGGCCCCTGAAATATCAATCATTCAGCTTGGTTATGATCAGAAGGTGATGATCTGAGTGTATTATTACATGTGATGTGTGGTGTACGATGAGGTGGGCCCCACAAATGATGCGTATTTAGATTTCATTTTAATAACCATTTCATTTTCCATTTTTTATTTTCGAAATTTATGTTTATTTTCCAATATTTCAATTATCATTTTCATATTTTTCTTACCTAAACACTTGAAATTTTAATTCACTTCTAAAATAAAAATAAAAATAAGATTTTTAAAGGATTATTTTTAAGTATAAAAAATAGCTAAAAAATTTTATAAATATAAAAATTTTACTGTCTATTTGTAATATACCATAATAAAATTCTAAAAATATTTGTATACAACTTTATGACATTAGTACTGATGTTTCTATAAAGTTATTTTTTCTTTTAGGAGTATCTATGAAACCAAAATGTGAACAAAATTTTGGTTGATTGATAATCCATTTCCAAAATTAAAAATAAAAATAAAAAAGCATTTTTGTTGGTAACGAAAGAAATTTAATGCGGAAAGAAGAAATGAAAATGAGATGGGGGAGTGTCGTTAGGGCACGTGAAGTACACGGCGGGCCCACCTAATGACTAACGCGGCGCCACACACATATTACACGGACTGGTGGGCCCCTACGGGAGCTCCATAAAAGCAGCTGCACATGCGTCGCACCTGATTATTACCCCATCACCACCGTATCTTATAAATAATATTTAAATAATTTCGTAACACTTTTTTCATCTTTTTATGGGATCATGCAACCCGCTTTTAATTTTTGTTTTACCTTAAAAAAAAAAATATTAATTTATATCACTAAATTTTAGATTTTTAGTAAAGTCTTCAATTTAAAAGCGAGTCAATTTGATATAGATTTAGAGCTATTTTTACTCTATTCAATTTAAAATTGGTTTAAAATTATGGCATAATTCCTTCTAAATAATTAGTGAAAAGTAAAGAAAAAAAATGAGTAGATGAAAAATCTCCCATGTTTAATAATTGCATCTAATGTCTATTTGATCTTCACATTTCTCTTTAATTTATATTTATTATCATATTTTTAAAAGTTTATAAGTCAAAATTTTAATATAAAGTTAATTAAAATTGATCACTTATGAAACTTTAATGTTTTAATTTATACAACTCTAAAATGTAGAAGGATATTTTACAAAAAAAAAAAATGTATATATAAAATAGAGTAAAAACTAAGTATAGGTCTATTAATTAAAATATTATAACTACGATTAAAAGTTAAATTATTTATATTAATTAACTTCACATTCTCTCTACTTAAAAGATAGATAGTTTTATTAGCTCTAGAATTTTAATTTCTAAATTTAAAAGTTGATTTTACCCCAAAGTGTTAATATGGAATATTAAGTTAAAAAGTTGCCTTTACCCTAAAATGGGAATGAGACATATTTCTCTGCGCCCCATTTGAATGGGATGAGAATTTCACAATTTTATGAGAAATACTTTTTTATATATATAATAAATAATATTACAAATATATAAGTCAAATTTGAAGCTTGACCTACCTAACATTAATTAATGATTAGGTTTATTTTTCAAATAGAGTTGAAAATGATATATAAAACTTAAAATAGTATCGAAGAATACCATCTATATCTCTTGACCTAAATTTTGGTTCAATCCTTTTATAATTTTAATATTATTTCAACCCATTAAAATATTCTCAAGATTGACAAATATGAGTCGTGAATAGTACAAATCATCACAGAGTAATCCATGGAGGATAAATTATGAGTGTTATTAAAACTTCGATCAACCCAACTTAATTCGTACGGTTTGGGTTGAGTTGAGTTTAAATAAATGAAAATTTTATGAGTTTAGTTGGTTCATGGGTTCAATTAAAATAACCTAACTCAACTCCAACTAACTCGAATATATTATTAATTTTTAAAAATATATTTTTTTAATCTACGATACGATTATATATACATATATTTATTTTTATTTTATTTAATTTCATTATTTTTTAGACAATTTGTTCTCCAACAACTCTTAAAAATAATTTTTGAACACCTTAAAAAAAAAATTTCATAATATAAATTGAAATTGAGTTGTTAATCTTAATTCAATATATGAAGATAATTAAATAGAGTTTTTATATATTAACATTTTACTTATTTTTAGAGGAAAAATTTAAATAATTGACCGAGTAACCCAACCAAACCAAATGTTACTTGGTTGGATTGGGTTCATTATTTAATAAGAGTTATTTTGGTTGAATAAATTTACAATCCGAATAATTTGGTTAAGTTTAAAGGATGCTTCAACCCAACTCAAACCAATCCACGAACACTACTAGGATAAATAATTATTATTTTTAAATAATTAAACATAGCTTTTGTAAAACAAATCATATGAGCAAAGAACAAATTATGGAGTGGTTAGGTACAATCTTAGGGTTGATGCAATAATTCAAGGAGAAGGGCACGCCAGCACGCCAATGTTGGAGCCTTTATGAGAGAAATGATGCTTAAAAATAAAAGAAGAAAAAAAATCTCAATAATATAATATATAATGGATGTTTTGATTGCCACTTGTTTAATATTCACTATTTTTAAAAGAAGTACACATTTATGGCAATTTTTATTTTATTCTTTCTCCACCCTTTAATTTATTTTTCTCAAATATTAGGTTAAAGTTTGGTTTCATTGCATTTTAGAATTACTGTTGTTTTAATTGATTAACAGTATTCCTTATAATTTCAACTAATCTTAAATTTAATTATTTAAAATTAATTTTTATTGATGCACCATTTATAAAGAGAAAGCTAATAAATACTATTTTTTTTTAGAAAATCAACTATAAACTAATTACAAGTACCGATTTTAAGATTTATTAAAAATATAAAAACTAAAGTTTGGACAATTAAAAGAAAATGAATCAAAATATTTATAAATATAACAAAATTTTACGGTCTATCTGTAGTCTATCACGGTCTATTGTAGATAGACAATGAAATTTTACAATATTTATAAATATTTTCAGCAGTTTTGTCCTTCAAAATAAATTTGCTTATAAATATAAGATTAAAATATAACAAATCGCAAAATACAAATATTAAAAAAATATTTTTAATTACCGAGTAATATTAGGATAGGAAAAACTTGTGTTTGTCATTTTTCTTATTTTATATTTTATATATACGATTAGACAAATATATATGATATGACAAGATTAATGGATTCATACCATGAATTGGAAGTTTTTGAAGAGTATACTTCTATTGTTCATTATGTGTCACAT
Source organism: Lagenaria siceraria (assembly GCA_002890555.2). Taxonomy (NCBI): domain Eukaryota; kingdom Viridiplantae; phylum Streptophyta; class Magnoliopsida; order Cucurbitales; family Cucurbitaceae; genus Lagenaria; species Lagenaria siceraria. The sequence goes on from CM016484.1 coordinate 27,781,254, forward strand.
TAACGTCATTTTGAAGATGATGTATGGTCCATTAATATTAAAGTATTATTTATGAAGCTAACGTCAAAACCAACCTTGGACACAAAAAAGAGTAAGTACTCCTATAATATCATAAGTTCTTTTGTTTATAAGACAATCTAATTTACGCATCTATTCATTTGGTTATGACATTTCATCTTCAACTAAAAATATTTGGAGGTTTGATTTTTTATTTCTCTCTATATATATTTCTTGTCAATAGATTATCATATCCTACAGTGAAATTGAATTTCATTTATTTTTCAAAAAAAAAATTATTATAAAAAAAATCAAACTATTTATCAATATAGAAAAATTTCACTATCTATCCACAATAGATTGCGATAGAATTCTGTTATTTGAGCGATAGTAAAAAATTCTATATTTATAAGTAGTTTGACTCATTAAAAAAAAAGTATATACTATTTTTTTTTATTCATAAGTCAACAAAGCCTGATATTGTGCAATTAGATTTTGTGCCTTCAAATTGAAGCCAAAGGGCTTCTTTCTTTTAACTGCCAGCCTGGCAGTACCTTTTATTATTTATTTTGATATAAATATTAAGGAATAGTTTTTTCTCCCTTTTTTTTTTTACAATAATACAAAGGAATAGAGTGTAGCTTATGTTTATCTAGTTGACATTGGAAACTACCACTTGTCTTCTTTTAATTAACATTTATGCTCACTTTAATTAACCTCGAAGGAAATAAAGTTTGCATTAATTTGACTCATTATGCTCCACTTTATAAACCTTTCATTTCTAAAGAAATTACTTTACCGACAAAAATAGAAAAATAAAGAAAACTATATACATAAAATAACAAAATTTTTAGATAGTTAGGATAGACGTTGATAGAAGTCTATCAGTGAGAAATGATAGAATTCTATCATCGATAGATGTTGATAGAAGTATATTAGTATTTTTTTTTCTTGCAAATTTCTGTAAATAGTTTGACATTTTTCTATTTGTAAAAATTTCTTAAATATTATTAATATTAAAAGAGCTAAATTGAATTTTAATTAAAAAGATTGTAAATTTTATAAAATTGAATGATATCACAATTAATTTTTTTTTTTTTTGTACAAACTAAAAAATTAGTTCCTCAACAGCAAAATTAGAGTGAAAATGCATTAAAAATACATCAATAAAAGAGAAAAAGGGCAAAAAAATGGAAGTATCTAGCTAAACCAAAGACCAAAGCAAATGCTTTCTTAGATGGTAAGTAAAGGAAAAGAAGCAAAGTGGTTTTCACTTGGTAATGTGCAATGCCTTTTATTTTATAATTTAAGGCTACAAATATTCATTCCACACTTTAACTTTACCATTTATGCAGCAATCCTTTTTATGTAATTAAAATTATATCAACTAATTATTATTTTTCCTTTGAAAAAATTTAGTGATAAAATATATGATTTGCTCTCATCTTATAACTTTTTATTTTATTTTATATTCAATTAAAGTACCCAAAATCATTCTTGTCCTTTTCTTTGCTAGGGCCAAAGTATTGTAAAAGGAGAATTATGGTTTGCCAATCTTTGATCAAAACTTTATGAATGCATTTATTAATTTATGTTATCAAATGGGTAATCCCATTCAACAATCATAACTTGATTAATAATTAATAATGAATATCATGGCTTGCCTTATAATTAATTTCCAAACATTTTATTATAGGTGCGATAAATCTCATTTTCGTTTATCTATATTATCTAGAGGTTAAGGGGAGAAACTTTTGATTTTCCTTTACTCTTTTTAGTTGATGGTCATTAAAATATTTTAACTTTAAATCATTAAATAATCTCATTTTATTTTTTTAAAAAAAAAACATTCAATTCACATTCAAGAAATTAAAAAAAAAAAAAAATCTCACTTGGTCTAATAATTTCGAGATTTGATTTAAGATTAAATTGAATTATATTTTAAATCTAACTTTTCTCTACTAAATTGCACTTGCAATTTTCTAAGGTATCTCTCTCCTTTTTTTTTTCTTTTCTTTTTTTTATTTCATTTTACTTTTTAATTTTATTTTTGCAACTCCATGCCTCTTCTCTCATTTTTATTCTATTTGAGATATCTACACTAGTTTCCTCCATTGATCTAATTTATTTATCTTTTTTATTTTGTTAACAACATGTTTTTCTTTCTACAACTTGATAGAACTCTGTTGAAGATATATATATATATTTCGTTAACAACTATGTTTTTTTTTTGTATGGACATTTTTTCCAAGTTTTCTTATATTTGCATCCTCTATGTTTGTTTATTTTTTACTTTTTTTCCCCACACCCTACTGTTGTTAACTAAATTAACATAAAAATTATAATTTTGTAAATAAAAAAAAAAAAACTAATAGTTTCCCTTGATGTAGTATACAATAACATTTTCCATAAATTATTCAAATATTTATTCTATTTAATCTTTAATTATAAACATATATTTTCCTCAAATTCAATTCAAATATATATTTTTAACATTAAGAAATACGTGCGGTTCAACTAGTATGAATAAAAATGTCTAACGATGTCCACTATAAAAAAAAAAATCTATTTTTAATTTTAAGTAAGAGAATGAATGAATGGACAATTAAACTTTCCGTATTAAACAATTTCTTATACTGGAGGGTCTCTAATCAAGTGGAATTTTTGGTTATGTGTGCAAAGTTAGTAATTTTTTAACCAAATAAGAAATCTTCTCAATTTCTTGTTTTAGGGTTTATGAAAATGGGTCCAATATGAAAACAAATTTCCAAAGTAAAGTAGCAATCAAGAATTTAGAAAAGCATTAAAAAAGAGGCAATTGTGTCAAAGTGTGTGTGGGGACAAATCTTTTTATTTTATTTTATTTTATTTTTTTTCAAACCTTTTGACTATAGAGAGCCAAATTGTCATTAAAATGGTAACCATCCAATCCAAAGGAAAGGGACAGAAAAAGGGGAGGAAATTTAAAAAAAAAAAAATTAAATTAAATTAAAAGGTTAGGCCTTGGCCTATCCCACTTTTGTGTTTTGGTGTTTTCTTCTTTCTTATTTTATTTTAATGAGTTAGTTGTAAAATCAGTCTAATTTTGTGGAGTTGGTTGCCTAAACAGTATTATTCAACAATAGCACTAATTATAACAAGCTTAACAGTATATTATAATAATAGAAATAAATAGGAATTTATGATTTAAAAATAGTAGAAATTTTCAAAAAAAATGTCAAACTATTTACATAAAATAACAAAAAAAAAAAAAAAAAAATTGGTAGACTTCTATCAACATCGATTGTCTTCTATCATTTCTATAACTGATAGATTCCGATAGACTCTATGGGTGTCTATCACAACTATCTAGAAATTTTGCTATTTGTGTAAATTGTTTCCCTTATTTTTCTATTTTTTAAAATTCTCCCCATTTAATTGATAAATAACATATAACAAACATAGAAGTGTTAAAATTTTGAAATCAATACAAATATATCCATTACAAACTTCTCAATTTATTTTATACTTCATTTGGCTAATTTCAACTAGCCCTTTACTTATACTTACCACAAAAGTATTTAGATATTAGCAATATTCATCAAATTGCTTCGTGGACGGTTTCACGAGTTCGACATCAATGTGAGAGGTTAATCGATATTTTCATTAAATTGCAAAGAAAAAGAATTATTTAAAAATAGCAACAAAATATCACTAATGTGAATATAATATAAATTTTTAACTAATTTTTTTTAAAAAACATTTTTTAATGTTAACTCATATGATTTTTTTTTTTTTTGTCAAGTTTTCCATCTAACATTTCCATAAAATCTAGACTACGACATTTTAAACCTTGACTCGTTATTGAATTAGATATTATAAACTTAACTAATATATTTATTGTTTTGAACATATTTAGAATATTTTGATTGCAAATTTGTCATGAACCTGGTATATTTTTAAAACTAATCGAGTAATGTTTAGATTAGCCATAGAATCATTGAGCTAGAATATGTTAATTGATATCTTATTTACTTAATTATGCTCAAGTTGATGCACAAAATGACTTCTGATTATGTAAAGGACTCATCTAATACAATAACGTAATACTCATGTTAGATTTGTTTAAAACCATGAAAGTAAAAAATATATATATTTGGAGGAACTATCAACATAGTTTCATATATAGACCTAAAAATAGTAGTTTGATATCATTTTCATACTAGGAAGGAACAATAATAGACCAATAATACTTCAAGCATTAATTATTACGTAGATGGTTTTGATATTATCCCATTTTGGACGGCATTAATAAAAAGTATGAAAAAGGAAAAGATCAATTATGTAAAAGGCCAAAAATCATAAAATTAATGGGAATGGGGCCAGTTTGTAATGATTGGGCCTCAATACAGAAGAAAATGGGCCCATTGCTGAAGATTCTTGGTTCTCAAAGCCCATCATTCAGGCCCTACTTTGGGGCCCAGTTAGCACCTAAAAAGGATGCAAATTCCACCGGTTTGACAGCTCTTTTGATCCGAAAATAAGTAACGTTGAAAAATATATGACAAATTAATATTGGATGAAATTATAATATTTAAATAAAATCAGCTAATAATGTTGGGGAAAAAAATACTAGAACTCTTTCAGTAACAAATAATCTTCATCCTCAGCCAAAAAAAAAAAATGTTTTGGTATGAACTATTAAGTTATGTCCATGTTGACAATCGGAGAAATTTTCTCACTATTATTAGGTCAATATACAAATTGTCTCGAGCACGAAACTTCTAAAAGTGGAAAACAAACGTCAAAAGAGGTACTAATTGTGCTATAGTTTGCCCACCTGCAACTTTAGAAGAGAGAACTTGGATTTAGAGGTTGTATCTTAGAAGGTACGTCGTTGTCATACATGTCAATGATGCTCCGAGCCCGAGTTTGAACATTGATTGTAGAACACGTGTTTCCCTTACCTGATCTCATAGCTACATAAATGTACCTACATGATTTCAAGGCATGTTGAGGAGTAATGTTGAAATGGTTACAATCACTTTTGTTAAGTTCAACAAAATCACTTAGAAACATACGTTTAATAATTCAAAACCAATTACGATCTTAATTGTACTAAAATCTACCAATATTTAGGACTTGTTTGGAATAACTTTCTAAGTACTTAAGAAACTTTATTTTGCACTTAAAAGCCTTTTCATGCAACTTGAAAAATCATTCCAAACGTTTAGGACTTGATTTTGAACAAACGTCGATCTAACAAAAGAGATTTCACTATTTCAAAATTACTCTCAAACATGTCATAATTCACACAGCAAAGCTGAAAAAGCAAAGAAACACAGCACTTGAAGAGATAACAAGTAAAATGTATGCAGATCATGTTACCAACTGCCTTCATAGACTGGAAAGGAAGATGCAGAAGAAATTCTCCACAGGTTCATCAGAAATCAAGTAAATCTGCTCTAATTTGAAGATATTCACAGCTTTGATTTGCTGAATATCTATGTACATAATAACTCAATAAGAGTGCTCCAAATCAAGTTACTTCACCTAAGTGAACCAACTTTTGAAACCGAAGAAGAGGCCAAAGACCATATATTTGAAAGGATATTGCAAATAACAAGCGCCAAATTTCCTAGTTCTTATTTTTACATTCAAAGCAATAAGAAATGAGATATCTAGCAGGGATGGAAGAAGAGATAATTGTACAATTGGCCCAAGTTTCGGGTCCAAAATGAAACTTGTCCTACTTTTGAAAACAAGTTTTTTGACCTTTTGCTTGCATCATCATCCATAGAAATTACCAAAACGACTTTATTGTGCTCACGTGCTGGGCTCTTGACTCTCCGTCTCACTACCATAGAGCAATGAGTAAGAGTGAGAGAAACACAGAGAGAGTGGAGAGCGAAAAAACCTAAACCCAAAGGAGTGAGAGAAATGAAAGCGAGAGCGAGATCAAAAGGTAAAAAAAAAACTTATATTTTAGAAAATGGGACATATTCCATTTTGGACCCAAATTTTGGGTCGTCGGTACAAAAAGCCCAATTGGAGAATCTATGGCTGCTTGTTAAACAAGCGCAATATTATGTATGCAAACCATGTACTGAATATTATGATTCCTGTGCAGCCAACTGCTAAGTTCACAAAGCCCAAGCATGGCAGAAGCCAGATCTTCAGCTGCTTGTGCTTGCAATGAAGGAAGGAGTCAAACAAACAATCCTCTTAAAAGGGTTTTTTTTGGCCCCTGAATACAAAAGGTTGTAACTTAAACTCCATAATCTTCCACACAAAACCAGGCTAACTAGGCAATACTGAATCAGAGATTGAGCAAGTCAAATTCAAACCCAAGAAAATGGTGACAAAAAACAAAAGTTACCAACTCTAGAAAGAGAAAAAAAAACAAATACATTGGCAATTCTAACGTCAAGCTCTAAACCAATCATATTCCAAATGAACAATTTAAGAGTATCTATTGGTTTGAGGTGGAATTTTCAGAAAAAAAAACGGGTCAATGTCAATGCAACAAGATTTAGAAGAAACAATTCCAACCAACCAACCAAAAAAACTGTCCACAAACAAATGTTAAGATACTCCCAAAGCCAACCACAAACAAGAACTGTCCACAAATGAATATAGCAACCGCCCAACAGAAAATTTCCAAACACAATGAAATATATAAAGTGTAAAGGAACTGTACAAACGACAAGCAGAGATTATACGTGCTGAAAAGGCTAGGCTATGGGGAAAATTTGCAAAGATAAGGGAGACTACTCATTCAAAAAAGTTAATTTATAACTCATCTTAGTAAGTTGTTCATCTGAAAGGCCAATTCCTAAAATTGCATCTAATTGGTTCTAAGGAACCAAGAACTCTTCTCTATTACAACAATCACTAATCAAGGTCACCTAAGGATAAGATGATTTCAGAAACCAAAAAATACAAAAAGTTATAACAGGGTATACCCATTTGAGGAGCCGTTAAAACAATCTCCAGCTTACTTTCTGATACTTGTTACTTATTCTTGATGGTAATTCCAAGTTCTCCAGCAACAATCAAGGTTGTGGCCATCCCAATAAACATTCCATGCTCAACAACACCAGCAAGACGCAAAATCTCATCACTAGCGACGTTTAAATCTCCAATATCTTCCTTGAAATACAAGTCCACAATGTAATTGCCATTGTCAGTAACAAATGGTTCTCCACTATCACCTGAGGTTCTGAGCTTTGCAACACAACCAGAGCCTTCAAACAGCTTCTGCAGCCGCACAGCGGTGAAGTTCCAACAAAAGGGAACAATCTCCACCGGCATGGCTAACCCACTGCCTCCCACATACTTAACCAATTTCGACTCATCAACAATCACAACGAACTTCTTGCAAGCACCCTCCACCATTTTCTCTCTCAGAAGAGAGCCCCCGCGGCCCTTCACCAGATTGAGATGGGGATCGACCTCATCGGCGCCGTCGATTGCGAGATCAAGAACAGGGTGCGAATCTAGGTCTGAGAGAGGGATTCCCAACGAGACGGCTTGTTCGTGGGTCTTTTTGGAAGTGGGAATTCCAATAATGTTCTTAAGCTTTCCTTGGCGCAATAGCTCGCCGATTCGATCAACGGCGTGCTTGGCGGTGGAGCCGGTGCCAAGGCCCAGGACCATGCCGGATTCGACATATTCGACGGCCTTATACGCAGCAATCTTCTTCAATTCGTCTTGTGTTAGAATCCCAGATGACAATGGCGGTGCCAAAAGGCCAGATGGAGTAGAAGAAGGCACCACAATGCCGGTTTCCATGGCGGATTTCTCCGACCCAATAAATCGGCGGTAATAAGGAATAGCCATAACCCCAAATTGAAAAACCCTTCAAAATCTAATTCGAAAAAAGGGTAAGGGCGGCGAAGAATAATCAAAAGGGGTTCCACATGGGCCTTAGGAATTGATGATAAAGTGGAAGAAATCACGTAGGCAGAGTGCAAAAAAACAGGGGAAACCCAGTTGGGTGAAAGTGACAATGAGGGAGGAAAATCAGAGAATATAGAGAGATTTTCTCAATGATTTTCTGTTTGGTTCTCGGGAAAAAGTGAAGGAAAAAGCTCAATTTTAAAGGGAAGAGGGAATCAGGAAGCAACGGCGTTGTTTCGTTTGTTTGAAACCAAATTTCATAGGATTTTGAGAGATTACAGGACGCGGTGGGGGGAAATTGGCCAGTCACCGACGCCTCATGTTCCTATGTCTATTATTATATTCATTTTATATCCCCAACTATTATAAAAAATACTTTTCATCCTTCAACTATTATAAAATAACAATTTAACCCCTTAACTTTAATAGTTGTACTTTTAAATTTATAATAATTTAGTATTTAAATTTTAATAAGTAACGACTTAGTCTAGGTAGATAATTTGATCGATTGCCACTTAATTATAATGATATTTTTAATATAGGAACTAAAATTGCTACAAATTTCAAAGTATAGAGACTAAATTGTTGTTTTAAAAAAAAAGACTAAACTGTTGCTTTTTAAAGTTTATGGATTAAATCGTTATAAATTTGAAAGTGCACGTACTTAAACGTTACCAGCGAAAGTTTAAGAACTAAATTTTTACTTTCATGATAGTTTATGTATCATAATTGTTTCAATTTTCTTTTCATGGTAATTTGGACCATATTTCAAATTACTCTTCTTTAAATTTGGTTAAATTACAACTAAAATGAAGATAGTTCAATTGACATATAGTATATATTTAATTATCAATAAGTTCGTTGTTCGAATCTCCCTATTTTCTACTCTATTAAAAAAATTTAATTAAATTATAAATTAGTTTTAAAACTTTTAAATTTATGTCTATTTGATTTTAACCCTTAAAAGACGTCTAATCAATTTTTAAACTTAAAAAAAAAAGTAGTTTTTATGGAAAAAGTAAAAATAAGAATCTCTTTTTCAATTAAAGTTTTAATTTTTATTTTAATTTTTTAAAAATTAAGTAAATTTAGAAATTAAAACAATCTTCTTATTCGAATATGTGTACGATTTTTTAATTTAAATTTTCTTAAAGAGAAAAGGATGGAAAAGAGGGAGAAATTTCATCTCTTTGATGATTTTCTTTTGACTTGGGGGTGGCGCCATCAAGTGGTAGACCTTATCACTATCTCTTTTGCATATTTTATTTTCATTCCTTTAAGTTTCATGCCTTTTTCTAATTCAACCATGATAAAGATAATGTGTTCTCTTCTTTAAAATTGAAGATTTAATCTTATACCTAGCATCTTTTCACTCAAAATAATACCATTAATCTTTAATTTTTGTTATTAATCATGTGACCAAAATCTAATTTCGTTTCAAAATTTGTTATTAACCATGTGATTCTAGGTTGTATTTGATAATTATTTGATTTTAAAAAACCAAAATCATGTTTGATAGCCATTTCGTTTTTAAAAAAATTGTGCTTATTTTTTACAACTTCTTACCATGGATTTTATCATATTCCTAATTAAACACTTGAATTCTTAACTTAATTCTAAAAACAAAAACAAGTTTTTAAAAAGCTTACAAAACTTGGGTCTTAAGTTTTACACTAATTCCACTAAATTTTTTGTATATGTTGTTATCCACTTTATACTCATGTTTTTCAAAACCAAGCTAAATTTTAAAAACTAGAAAAAAAAATTAAATTTTATTATTATTATTTTTTTTTTGAAAATTTTACTTTCAACAAAGAGGAAATAAGCACAAATTTAAGGAAAATTACTATAAACAGAAAAAAAAACATCAAAATATTTACAAATATAAAAAAAAATCAGTTTCTATCGTTCAAGTGATAAAATTATTACAGTTAAATATTTTTATATTTGTAAATAGTTTTATCCATTTTTTCTATATTTGAAAACAAACTTAAATTTTTTATATATATATATATATATATATATATATATATATATATATATATATATATATATATATATATATATATCAACCGTGAACTAGATATTTATTGAAGAAAATATATAGTTAAGATTTTGTTATTAAAATATTTCCCAAGTGTGTCATTTTCATCATAAGAAAGGCCCATATTTTAACTTTATTATAATTACACATTGCCCAAACAATTTTTTTTTTTTAGGAAGGCATGCAATTTGCCTTGATTAAATTCTCCACACCAGACATTGTTATCAACTCCCTGATACAATGCTCTCAATGAACATCTCTATCTTTTGCTTGATCTTATCATCTTACATTATTAAACTTTAATTTATTTAAATAATAATAATTGCAAAATTAATCATAGAACCTTATATCAATCTATTTGTCTTTGTGTTCGTTATTTCTTTGAAATAAAAACTTAAAAGGAGAAAAAGAAAAAGTCTGGACATAAGTATCACTTTTCTAAATAAATTGAAAGCAAGGAAGGGAGATTCTCTTGGAGGCTATTATTAAAAAATAAACCATCATTTAGGTTAATTTTCCAAAGAATAGTTTTGAAAAGACATGCAATATCCCTGGCCAAGGATCGATGGCTGCAAGGCTAAGTTAAATGAATATGGATGTCGATTGGATTGGATTGGATAGGAATTTGGATCACATTAGATTAAGAACAAAATTTAATGTTAAAAATGAAGTTCACGTGCGTCAACATAAAAAAATGGGAAATATGAAAATAAATAAATAAATAATAGAAAATGGGAAAACGTTATGAAAATTCAAAGGGAGTTTTCATTTTTTTCAATGGACAATTTGCAGTTGCAGTTCATTTCTTGATAATTTTTGTCATTTTCTCTAAAGCATATGCCCACACACAAAATTAATAAATAATATAATAGAAAATAAAAAAATAAACAAAATCCAATATTTACAACTATATTTACTTGCGGTATTTTCAATATTCTAAAGTTATTTTTGAAACATTTAGTTGATGAACTAAAGTTATTTTGATTCAATCTAGAATAGAATAGATTTTGAAATAACTGAAATAAGCCAATATTAAAAAAAAAAAAAGTGTGTGGATGGAATAATAACACCCCTAAATAAATTAAAAAAAAAACATCAATGAACAAAATTCAATCGATATAAAGCTTGTACCATCGATATAAAGTTTTTAAGTAATACAATTTCTTTGTTCACTTTCTAATTTCCGACATATTGCATATTTTATGTTTATTTGGTTCCTAAACTAAAGAAAAACATATAATAATTAAGTTCATAAATTTTTCATCGTAAGTCTAATAAATTTCTAAACTTTGAAAAGTATATCATAAATCTTTAAACTTATAATTTTGTGTCTAATAATGATATCTAAACTTTAAAATGTATCAAATAGATCCTTAAACTTTTAATTTTGTGTTCGATAGGTCCTTGAACTTTTCAACTTTTATATTTAATAGATTTTTTACTTATTCAACATTTTTTTTCTTCTAAATTCACGAACTTAATAGGCACAAAATTGAAACTTAGAATCCTATTAGACATAAAATTTATGTTTATATCTAATAAATTCATTGTAATAATTTTACAAAGAATCAAAAACCTATTAAACACAAAATTGACAATTCATTGACTTATTACATATTTTTAAAGTTAAGAGACATACCGGACACAACATATGCAGATATCTTGAAGTATATAACAACATATACAGAAAGGGAAAAGAGAGCAAATATCCTCTCAAGCTAGCAATTTTGCTCCCAATAAAATAGCACTTGGGGTAGTGTATTGCAACAGAAGCACAAACCTATGAATTAGATCCCCAGAGACAGAAAAATCAACTTAACAGTCAAGACGACTGTTCGCACGAGGTTTTTGAAAAAACATGTTTTGTAGAGTTAAATTTGAGCTTATGTTGATTCATGCATATGTGATTTGATCGTTATTACTTGATTATCTGATTCTCTCTATTTGATGCGTGTAAGAAAGTTTTTATCTTCAAAGGACTTGCATATTCAAGGAGTGTTTGGTTTCAGAAATTTAGAGAGTTTTCTGATTGTTGAAAGAATTCTATTTAGGCTCTTTAGAGTCTCTGAACATTTTAAATGAAGGAAAACTCTTCGTTATATTGAGTTTCCATATAGGCTTTGCAGGCTTGATTAGTTGATTTGTCTCTTAGACCCATTTTATTAGATTTTGGGTTTGGTTGGCTTTTGGGCCAAATTAAGCCTATTTTTAGGTTTAATTGATTGAATCAAATTAGTTTATTCGATCCTACGGTCATGATAAAAATATGTGGCATCATTAAAATTTGCCAATGTAGGACCCATGGCCTAATGTAGATGTGTTATTTGGGTACTCAACAAGCATATCCCTAAAAGAATGAGCAAAAGAGAAGGCACTGTGGCACGGGCTAAAATTCTTAGACTATCTTTGATAAATGATAATGGGGAATTGTAGTCAAAGAAAAGTGATTTCTGTTGTGGAATCAGCCCAATAATGATGGTAACTAGAGAAGCAATTGTAGGGGGAAAACAGAGGAAACATTTCTTAAATACAAATACAAATACTTTAAAGCTTCTAAAACTACTTCAGTTTTAGTAGAAAAGCAATCTTTAGCTAGACGAACATACATCAACCAATTTGGTTAAGAAAAATACTTGCATCCATCTTCAACTGCACTTATTTTTATGCAGTTCAACTCAATCATTCCATCGCAATTTGTCATGTTTTAAACTACGGTATTTTTTTATAAATATTTTTAAATTTTTTCTGTTGTGTCGTCGGAATGTGTTGCAAGTGCAGTCCATGATGGGACTAAGTATATAGCTCAACCTAAAAAAAAAAGAGTTGAAATTCACTAGAGAACAAAAGAGAGGCAACAAACAATATAATGTTAAAAGGGGTGGACACTATGAATTTCCTTTTATGTGTTAATAAATTGTAAAGCAAGAGAAGAAATCAGAAAAAGAAAGAGGCAAGAAACAAGAAAGTTGGTGGTTGAAGATGGGATTTGGGTAGACAAGGAAATAGGGTTGAGTTTTGTGGGTAAGAATGAAGATAGGAAAAAAAAATTTAATATTACTTTGGTCCCTATATTTTCAAAATGTTCATTTCCGTCTCCATACTTTAAAAAAGTGATCATTTTCGTCCCCTCATTTTCATTTTTACTTTAAAGTATCAAAATGATCACATTTTTTAAGTTCAAGGATCAAAATGAATCAAAGTTGAAAGTATAAAAATCGAAATAAACATTTTGAAAGTATGGAGACCAAAATAAATCAAAATTAAAAGTATAGAAATTAAAATAGTATTAAAAAAAAAAATGTGTGTAAGAGTGTAAGTAAGTACATAAAAATTTTGATAGGAAATGACAACACTAAAAATGAACATTATTTGGTTCTGATATTAAGATTCTGATTCCTTGGAAACCCACCAAAAAGCCAAAGGTCACACCATGCCCTCCCTCCACCCTAAACTCCAATTTCAAACAAACTACATCTTCTTTTCTTTTTCACCTCTACATTTATGCAAATAAAACAATTTTTTTTAAAAAAAAACTAAAACATATTTTAAACTAAAGTGAGTTTAGCTTAGACCTTACTTTCTATCTTAGAGATTGGAAGTTCGATATTCCATCTGTGTAGTTGTTGCATTGGAAGGAAAAAAAAAACTAAAACATTTTTTAACTTAAAATCTTAACCATAATCTTCCCAAGATTTATGAGAGACTTGCTTGTTATAGTAAACAACAAACCTTTTTCTATATATTTTTTTCCCTCTTTTCCCCTCTCGCTCATTCTTTTTCCCTCTCCCTTCTTAGATTCGTGGGCATTGGACATCTGAAAAAAAAAAAAAAAAAATTGTCGTTGCCTGTAACATGTTCATATGATTTTAAAAATATCATTTGGGTCCCTAGAGTTTGTTCAATTATAGTCCCTATACTTTCAAATGTTCAATTTTAATACAAATACTTTTAATAAATCTTAAATCTACTTCCTACTGCTAGTTTATTGTGAATTTTTTTCATGACATCTTATTTTTTATTAACATTTTCACTAAAAGTTTTGAAAACATATTCACATATTGTGTTTCTTTGCATAAAAATTATTATGATTATTTATTCAATTCAATAAAAATTAATTTTAATGGACTAAATTTAAGATTTACTGAAAATATAGGAACTAAAATCGGACATTTAAAATTACAAGAAATAAAATTGAACAAATTTCAAAGTACAATAATCAAAATGCTATTAACTTAAAAAAAAAAACTAGAATATGAGAAGCTTAGGTTAGTAGAATATGAAATATATAAGCAAATGAGAGAGAGAAAAAAATCCTACGAAAATTTTGAAAATGATTAGGAAACTTAGTGGGAAAAAATCAGGTGAAATCTCATATGAACCCAATTTTTGGAGTCAAGTGTATAAAAAAAAATATATTTACATAAAATGATAAAACTTTTAGATAGTTGTGATAGACGCCAATAGAAGTATATCATGGTCTATCAATGATAGAAGTCTATTACTAATAGATTCTAATAGAAATCTATCAATATCTATTAGTATTTTTTTTGTTATTTTATGTAAATAGTTTGACATTTATTTTATATGTGAAATTTTTTCTAAAAAAAGTCGAATATTTATGATTTGTAAATGTTAATTATTATAGTCTTAATTAGTTTCTTTATCTAGATTAAACAAGTTAAAATTGTGAACCAAACATTCAACTTTATGAGAGAGAGAAAACTAGTTAGAATGGGAAGTAATTGGTTAGAAATGAGGTTGGAAAAGAACCAAATGAAAATTGGTTGTGTTTTTTTTTTTTTTTTTTTTTTTTTGTTGAGTATTTGTCAGAGACGTAAAAGCTGATGAGCCTGAGAGTGAGAATGGAGAGTTGTTTATGTACACACGGATTGCCAAACAAACAGTGATCTATTTATTTCTTTATTTCTTTATTTTATTATTATTATTTTAAGATTAATCTTTTGAGGAAGATTTATAGTTTTAGACATAAAGTATTAGGGATATAGTCCATCTAACACCATACAATGATTTATATGAAAATGAGGAAAGATTTGAACTTAAGACGGATTCGCCTCGACTTCATGAGTCAGATGAACCTTGAAATCAAAATAGATGCTCTACAATTTATGATATAAATGAAATAACAATGCTCCCTAACTCGAGGATATATGTTTGTTTGAAGGAAGAAAATGTCACTTTTCCACCTTTCTATGTTCCTCGTTTTTATTCGTAAAAAAAATTAATGTTAAGCACAATAAGAAGTTCTCGCTATCCAATCACAAAGGAGTATTGTTCTAAGCAGAATAGCAGCTAGTGAGAAAATTTATAGTATTACAGCAATATCAACTCTTTTGATTCATATTTAAGCATGTCATTAATAATATATTATTTTATAAGCTCCACATTATTTTTAAATGTTGTTGTTACGACTAAACAAACACTGAGATAGTAATAAAAAGTTTCTATACTATCTTAGTAATACTAGAAAATTTCCTTTGGTTGGATATTGAGCTGAAATGTGAGGCAAAGAGTAAAATTGTTCAGTTATGTGGACCACAGGGTAAGGAATTAGTATGTCATGTAATCAATGTTAATAACTCTACTCCATTGCACCCAACTTTTCTTTCCAACACTTGTGGGGTGTTTTAGTCCAAGGAGTTGAAGACATTAACTCGACTCCTTGTTCGGCTCTAAAGAGTTCGTGGGCTCCACAACTAAAATACATCAATTTTATGTCTTATTAATTAGCTACATAGTAAGCTCTATGACTAAATAATTTCTAGATTTCACAATTTTTCGGACTTAATAACTTCACTCTTTATCTAGGGTGTGTAACAGTGTGAGTGTAGAGAGAGAAATGTATGAAAATATTTAGGGCCATACAGCTGTGTGATATGAAATCTAGGCAGAGAGGTACAAAGACCAAAGACTTGTCCACTCCACTTGAAATGAAAAGCCCTTTCACTTCCTCATACATCAGCTAACTTGTCCTTTGTTTTTCTTTGTCTTTTCATGCATTACATTTGCACCTTAACTTTCCCTTCCTCTTTCTTATTTTCTTTATAAATCTCTCAACTCCTCATCCTTCTTCCCATGCAATGCAACCTTCTGTTTCTTTGCATGGCCATTGAGCCAACTGTTTCAAAACCCTCTAAACTTATCTTTTTTTCTTATTTATCATTTTGTGTGTTTTGTTAGTATTTCTCTAAGTTGGAGAAATGAGGGAGCTCTCTTCAGTCCAGTCCAAGGCAGTTTTTTTGGTTGTTACTTAGCTGCTGACTCGTTGGCTCAATAACTCATCAACTGAAATAAACGCTTGGACAATGATGTGTTTCTGAACCAACGATGCAGGAGCCAAGTTCAGCCATGGCTGTCACGTCTTGGACTGAAGGGAGCTCCCTCACCTTTCACTACTTTTGTTTTTCTAGCTTCATAGTCCATTTGATAATCCTCTGGTCTTTTAAAATCAAAATTCATAAACATTATATTACCTACTCTTTTAACGATGCTTTAAAAACTCAAGCCAAGTTTTAAAAACTAAAAAAAATTCACCGAGATGAAAATCATAGTAAAATTTATGAAAAAACAAACATAATTTTCAAAAATCAAAGAGTAGATGGATGGCGAACAGGGCCATTTTTAAAAACTAAAGTATTTTATTTTAGATATAATTAATTCTAAATCTACAGTACTGATATTTTTCTTTGATGTAGACAGAAGGGAAATGAACTGAGGCTTACTGGTTGTGAGATCACGAAGATGCAGCAGATCATATAAGTCTGAGGTCTTTTTCCACAAGCTCTCTCAGACTTCCAAATCAACAGAATCCAATGAAAGAAGAGTCTTTCTACAAAATGTTCAGTACATTAGAAATCTTGAAGTGGGTCATAAAGCTTGTAGCAAAGTAAAGAAGCATTGTTTAAATGTGTAAATTAATTGTGGAAGGAATTTAATTGTTTGGCTGAGTTTGAGCAATGCAATTGTTAACTAAACCTATCACTGGTTTTAGGGGACTTTGATCTATGAGATACGACTAATGGGATCTAAATAATTGTTGTGACTTGGATTTTTTTTTAATATTATTATAATAATAATTATCATTATATATATATATATATATATTTTCATGACTTAAGGTTTGGGTATGTGTTAATGTGGTGGGTATTTAAAATACCTACGAATCAAGCAATGATTAAGTACATCTTAAGATGCATATAACTATCATGTTTCTCTCTTCTTTATCACACAAATACAAATTTTAAAAATATATATATTTTTTTAAAAAAAAAAATGCCACACAACATGTTCCAATTGGATGGTAGCCGACTGCACAACTGTACCTATGTTTTCCCCTAATAATAGTACCTACAAATAATCTAACATGTGATTTTATTTAATGCAAGTACAGTATTGAAATTTGAACATCTAATTTTGAAAAGAGAGTACATGTCACTAAGTTATTCCCCTTTGGTTACTTATGTGCAAGGATTAAAACATTCATTGATATACATCGGTAAATCCTAGTGTTGACATTGATATCAAAGATTAATCAATATATTTTATCTTTTATAAATACTCATAAATCATAAAAAGAGATATCATCTACAAATTCCAATATAGAAATAGATGTTAACAACAAAATCTATAACTTGGTTTGAAAAAAAACTTATTTATTATTTTAAATAATTTTTATCAATTTTTTTTTTTATTTACATGAATATTTGTTTATATGGATATTGTATCAATAAATCTACAAAATTGAAATACTAATACCAATATCGACATTAATATTTTAATCCTTCCCTAAGTAAATTTGCACGCTTATAAATGCAATCAACCAACGACAAGCTTAATTTTTCCTTAATTGTTCGTATTGTAAATCTCATATATTTTACCTCTAGATGATGTAATATTATGTTTTTTTTTTTGGAAAAAAAGTAATGAAGTAGAGAAATAGATAGGATGTATTTTATAAAAATTGAGTAAGATTAAGTTAATCAATGCTAAGTATCAAAGTTAATATTGTAAACATTGATGAACAGGCTAAATATTTAACCAACTTTTCACGACAATAAAAAATTAGTTTAGAATTGACAAGAAGCTAAATATGTTAGATTCCATTAGGACGAACTTATTTTTCTTTTCAAGTCATGTAAAGGGGGTTGAAAGATACGAATAGAGATGTGGAAGTTCGTGTTAAAGTTAGAACTCGAGGGGTAATAAACACTATTCTTATCATCATATTTGCAACAACGAAAAGGAATTTTAACCTCACGTTGGTTAGGAATAAATATATATATATATATATATATATATATATATATATATATATATATAGACACACACTATATTATGGTTAAAAAAATATTAAATTATAAGTTTAGTCCATTAACTTTCCTGTGTGTCTAACAAGTCTCTAAACTTTAAAATCTCAAATAGATCCCTAAACTATTCAACGTTTTTCAAAATTAACTCTACCAAACATATAGTTAAACTATATATGTAATAAGACATTAAAACTTTAAATTTGTGTCCAATAAGTAAGTCAACTATAAAAAATGTCAAATAGGTCAAAGACTTAATAGACACAAAAATAAAAACTTTGATAACTTATTAAGACAATAGAAAGTTAAGAAACTTATTAGACACCTTGAAAAATTATTAAGAAAATAGAAAAGTTGATGTAAACAACTCAACTTCAATAGTAAACATTATCAAAATTTGCACATTTATTGAATAACCCCATCTTCCCATCTTTTTCAATTCTTCACATTTATTGAGGAACTCTATCTTCCCATCTATCTCTACTTTTGATTAACTTCATTTTCCCCTCTTAATCTACTTTTTACAATTATCGAGTAACTCTATTTTACAATTCTACACCCCAAACACAAATTTACTAATTTCAACATATTAACTCCAGACTTATATCATACTTCCAATATTTGAAAACTAACCGCATTACCAAATAGCCTATGACAAGCTTAAAAGCCCGTTTGTATTGACTTAAGAAAAAATATTTTTCAAAAAACTGTTTAAAATATACTTTAAAATCTATTTTGAATGGTTGTCAAACACTCAAATTTTTTTCAAATTTTTTTTAAATTTTTGAAAATTTATTCCAAACACACCTTAAAACATTATTGAAAACTTATTTTTCGTAGACTAAAAAAAACATCAAACAAGAATCCACTATAAAGTTACAAAAGAAAAGTGGAATTCAGCATATTAAAGAAGCAATTAGGTAAGTACCTGCTAATTGGGTTAAAAAGTGCTTAGTTTAAACTTTGAAGTCAAAATGCCATTATGATGCACAATTCATCCATGCTGTCCAACCACATGTCATCATCCTTCATCCTCTCCAAAATGAAAACCTCATCAAAATTATTATTACACATTAAATTCATAACTCAATTATGTATTGAATGCAAAATTAACTGCATTGTTTCACATTCTACAACTAGAACAGCTTATTAGCTTAAGTAAGGCACCAGGGCCCTCCTTTATTTGCCATGACATCTCCTTACTTAGCACCTGTATGAGATGAACTAATAAATAGCAGCACATCTAAGAACAATAACAGGTAATGCCTAAATAATTACAAACCTTCTAGAATAAATGGTCGGATTTGATCGATTTGGGGTGTTTCAATATCGTCATCCTTCGGTTCAACTTGATCAAGAGATGGAGGTTCCTCAGGTTGGGGTTTCTCCATGTTGTCATTGTCAGAGGTTTCCATTTGTAGATCTCCCTCAGGTTGGGTTTTGTCCACGTTTTCGTCCAAGTTTTCATTGTCAGAGGTTTCCATTTGTAGATCTCCCTCAGGTTGGGTTTTGTCCACGTTTTTGTCGAAGTTGTCATTATCAAAGGTTTTGATTTGTAGATCTCCCTCGCGTTGGGTTTTGTCCAAGTTGTCATTGTCAAAGGTTTCGATTTGTAGATTGGGCTGTATTTCGTCAAGAGGCGGTGGCTCAAGCTGCTGGTATTTGGGCTTGTTTTTTTCTAGGAGAAGGTATGTGGTATAATACCAGAACAAAAGTATCCTACTTTGAGCTATCAATGTATCCCTAATACGGCTTCGACCAAAAGAGAGTCGCTCGAGTGCCTGCAAATCAGATAAAAGCAAAAGTATTAAGATGAAAACACGTTTAATTGTCTTAAATGCCGAAAGGTTAACCAATTATGTAAAGTATCTTTAGAATGGCTCAGTTTTCCCTCTCACTATCAAATACCAATGTGTTATTTCTTGGATAGGACCACAACCCAAATAAAATAAGCCACAAGAGCCCGAAATAAGTCGTAACTAGCCAATCTATAGTTTCAAACTGAATCAAAGAATTCCACAAGCTCAGAGGATCACTTCAAGGAGGAAGTAACGAATATTGTCCTACTAGTTATACAAAAGTTAAATTACAAGTTTAGTCTTTGAATGTTCGATTTTTTTTAAAAAAAAAACTGTAGATCTATTAGACACAAAATTGAAAGTATAGAATGTCATTAGACATAAAATTAAAATTTATATCTGATAGATCAATTTTTTAAAATTGTGAATTTGTCAGGGACTTATTAGGCACAAAGTTGAAAGTTCAAAAACCTATTAAACACAAAATTGAAAATTTAGGGACCTATTAGGCACCTTTAAAAGTTCAAGGATCAAATAGACACAAACTTCAAAATTCAAGGACTAAACTTGTAATTTAACCTTACACAAACAAATAGAGCCATTAATAATATAATTCCTGTGGACTTATGCACGCATGCTCAATGTGTACCACAGTTTTCAGTGACTTGTACCATGCTCAATCATTTCAGTATCTTACACAGTTCTGAAGATTCCATACTCAAGTTAAAATAATAAAGTTCATACTCTCGCCTACCTGTTCTCCAGTTTGAACATCGAATGAATGCTGACAATCAAATTGAAGACCCTTAAACTCATTGATGCAAAGCCCTTGAAAGGCCCTGAAAGATGGAATGTCACTCGAGTCACAAGAATCAATGGAGAGAGAATATATAAATTTAACATGAAACCCAAAATCATTTAGTCGATCTGATACACTTACCATCTTATAAGAGAAACGCTAGGAATCCAACGAAAGATGATCGGTGTGTTGTCTGCGTTGACATAATAGCCACCAAATACAATAAAAACTGTCATGAGTGAGGGTCCCACTGCCATTGCTGCTTCTGTGCTAGGAACCATAGCCCCTACAGTGAGCCCCATAGCAGACGCAGCAAAAGATTCAACCGTGACAATACTGCAGAACTTCCCAAATCTAGAAGTAGAAAAATGACAAACCCAACCAT
Organism: Lagenaria siceraria; assembly: GCA_002890555.2. Classification (NCBI taxonomy): domain Eukaryota; kingdom Viridiplantae; phylum Streptophyta; class Magnoliopsida; order Cucurbitales; family Cucurbitaceae; genus Lagenaria; species Lagenaria siceraria. Next base: position 27,802,483 of record CM016484.1, read on the forward strand.
CAGAAAGAGTCAAGATAATTGCCTTATTAAACACCCGGCTGCACCCAAGTATTTTCCATAAATAAATAACTTATTGACCAAGACTACTTTTTCATTTCAGAACATTAAACATTTTTCATTGATATGGTAAAACATTGCAAATACAACGCCTATAACATGCATCCTACTTAATCCCAAATCTTCAAACTACGAATCCCACCCAAAATAACAATAAACGAATAAGGCTAAGAAATATATAACCCCAGTCCCCTGCAAGTCTTTTTAAAAGTATATTTGGTGGCAACAAGTGCTCAATTTTGACAGCTAATTACAGAATGACCAGACCCTGACCTTGATACGGTTGGGTGAAGACGAGCCATTGGGTACAAAATAGACCCAAATACCAGTGGAAAAGCAGCTCCAATTGGAATCTCGGCCAACAATTTAGAAAGCAAATATGGGCCTAATGTATAAGATCCCTTTGCACGCTCCCTGTCAACAATTGCACGCTCCTTTGGAAAAACACCCACAGTCTTGGTGAGAGCAGCCATTGCAGTGTTGATTGCTGCAACCTGAAGTGAAACATATCCATGGCCACAAATTGGATCGAGAAACTTGTACACCTTCTATTTTTGCCTAGGAATTATTCTCAAGTCCAGTAACTAAGGGTGGGAGAGGGGATCTTCTTTGATGATAATGGCAACACAATATTGGTTCATTATTGTGGTACAAAAAGCATCAACAGATCATAATAATACAACAAAGCAATGTAACCACAATGATTGAGTGATTCCAAAGATACATCAATATATTATACCTGAAGCAAACCCATCCTATCCTGGATTGATGTTTGAGATCTTCCCATTCTCCAGAAGACTGAACCAAATATGATAGCTGATGCAATGGACATTCGTGCTCGAACCTTATTTGTTGGTCCATCCCGAGAAGCCTGGCAATTCATTAAAAGCATTAATCAAGTAAAATAACTAACAGAATTACTATTCACAAAATGGATTAGCACGGTTGGCAGAACAACACTTGTGACTCATAGATACTCTCATTGATGTATCTGATTTGCAAACAACTGGAGATGAGGACTAGACAACTTCAATCTAAAAATAAGAAGAAATACACATGAAAATGAAGCTTTTGTCCAAATAAATTTCTTAGATCATTGTTATAATATCAGAAACTGCATATAGGTTTTCTTTTTCACCCTCCTTATAACTTTTATGTATATTTTTGAACTGAATGAGAGTGAGACCAATGTAGAAACCTGCATCCATGCACGCTTGAGGAGCAAGCAGAATTGCCTCCACCAACCTCCTTTCTTCAAAAGCCTACTTTTCCTGAATTCTTTACCAGCCAAGACCTGCCTTTTCTCGATCGGGTTTACATACAAAATTGTTGAAGAGTATCGTGAGAATGATTCAACAAGACCGCAAATCCTCTTCTGAGAGAAGTACACGCTATCTGCAGAACTATAGTCAATTGATATAAGATCTGCCAGAAATTCAGCTGGATTCACGTGGTCCGGGCAATTATACCTGTTCAATCAAACAGAGAATTAATAAATGAAAATATCTGGAGTCCAAATTATATTTTTTTTTTAAAAAAAAGGAGAAGATTGAAGTAAACATAGGAATGGAAAAAGCAATATGCACTCATAAATTCAATTTCTTTAAATTATAAAAAATATAAAACAAGAAAAATGAACTGGAAGGAAAGATAAAATGTGAACAAGATAAAATATATTATTGATTAGTAAATGCAGAAAAAAAAAATAATGTATGAGCACTAAAGACCTTGTATGTGAAAATTTGAGTTAAAAGACATACAAGGCCTGATAGTATACAACAAACAAATCATTAGCCATGGTCAACACTCATCAAGAGGTATGCAGCTAGAATGTCAAAAAAGGAAAAAGAAAAATGAAAAACACGCTGAAGGACAATGAGTTATATGCAGTAAACAAGGGAAATGCTTGAAAACATATTTGTTGAATGTACGGATAGAGCTCACAACCCAAATTTAGAGAAGTATTCCAAAGGTTCCTCGTGAGCAGGACCAGCATATACTAGAGCACCCTCTGTCAACAATACGATATCATCAAATTTGCTATACACAGAACCTCTTGGTTGATGTATGGAGCAGATAACAGTGTGCCCATCCTTCGCAAGTTGTTGAAGTGTCTCCACTACTTTTTCAGCCTGGAATGCATCAAGTCCTGGAAGCACCATGTTTATAATTTTATTTGTAAGAGACATTGTACATTTATAGTTATCACTGTTTCGATTAACAATCACTAGTGAACCTTATTGTTCATGTTAAAAAAAAGATAACAAAAAAAAATCATATAAAAAGTTTTGATAACCAGAAACTTGTTGATTACAAAGGATTAGATAGTATAGTAGCAATTGGATCCCTCATTGGTTAAATTCCGTACTTTTACCAATATTAAATTTGGAAAACATGATTTCGCAGCACTGGGGTCTGTAAACTTTGGCGAAGTTGCGTGTCATTTTGTAGTTTCAACAGATTGGTATGGTATAACAGGCCTCACTCATATAAAATGTTGAAGCTATGACATGAACATAGATGATGATGCCAAAAGTACAGATCAACTAAATTGTCAAAAGAAAACAAGTTTCATAATGAGGCCATGCTACCTGTTGTAGGTTCATCGGCAAATATAACAGATGGGCTGGCAATCAGTTCACAAGCAAGAGACAAGCGTTTCTTTTCACCCCCACTGATCCCACGAACTCTTTCATCACCAACACATGATTCAGCACAGTTTACCTTTTTAACAAAAAAAAAAAAATTAGCATGAGCGTGCTCAAGCTTAGATGAATGGAAGTACATCACAGTGACTCAGAAGAAGCTAAGAGCCTTATTATTCAACCAGTTTATAATTCTATTATGAGCAAAGAAACTCTACTTAATCATTTCAGCCTATAGATTTATTGTGTATATTGTTAGGTAAGATCTTACAAAGAATGGGGCAGAAAATCCGACCCAGGTGACAGCTATGAACCGATGGCACTGGTCATAGTCCTTTATGGTAGATTAAATTAAAACACATAATACATCCACAATGTATGAAAATCTTATTTCAGCCTCTTAGGAAAACAATTCTTTTATATCAATCTTACCAAACCTAGTTTCAAGAGCAGATTGTTAACATATTCTTCCCTCTCCTCTACAGAAGATATCTCAGTAAGCTGAAGTTCAGCAGCAAGCTTCAGTGTCTCTCGCACAGTTAGCTGTGAGAAAAAGAGGTCCTCCTGTCTCACATATGCCAACCTACAATATTGATAATAATGATGTTTGGTGTCTATGGGAGAAAAATGATACAAAGATAGAGAGATAGAGAGAATGAAGCAGTTTTCTCAACGTTATGTTGTAAAATGTTTTTTGCTTAAAGAAACATACCTGTAAGCTATCTTATTTGAATCAGCCTTTCCATTGAAATCTATAATGCCTGAGAGATGTAACCGTGGTGAAGCCGCTAGCTGCCCGGCCAGAATATTGAGCAACGTTGTTTTTCCTGCACCTGACGGTCCCATTATTGCCAATAATCTTCCTGGTTTCGCTTCTCCGCTAACATTCTTAAGCAGCCATCTCACCTACCAATAGGTTCTTCAATCAGTAATCCATCATGCTCTGCTTTTAAAAGCATGAATATTATTGGTCCAATTACACAAAATTTAAGTCACACTAGAGAACTAAATAGCCAATCGAAGCAGCAATGAAGTTCTTGAGCATTTGCATGCCACAAACACAAAGATCAACCAATCAACTTAGAAGAATCGAAAATCATAACATATGCCAGTAATTTCTTTCCCTCAAAACTGAAATCGGAATGGTGAAAACTAAAGGAAACGCCACGTTCACTTCCAAAATGAAGTCAGTTATTCACTATCCAAACATTATACTGCATTTTCGATAACTCAAAACACCTTAATGAGAACACAAAACGACTTTAAAGAATGAAGAAAACAAGAAGAAACTCACTGATTTGGAGGATTTATCAGAGAGAGAGCAGGAGATATTGCACCACCGGATTTTCACCGGCGTAACTTTCCCGGAGGCTGGAGCTTCTTCACCGACTTCAATGTCTCCATCTTCCTTCTCCCCGTCCTCGAGCTCGATGTCGTATTCCGGCGGAAGAGCAGGTTCAGGTCCAGAGAAAAGACGGACGAGGAGAGCCACCGCCACGGCGACCACAACTTGGCCAACACCGTTCCCGCCAAGGCTCATGACCGTCTGGCCCACTCTTTTCCGGGCAAATTTCACCATTCCCCTCCGGCTAGCGCGCCACCGCGCAAGAGACTACCTAAAGGTCCCCGTACCTATCAGAGATTCCGACGGCGGCGTCGCTTGTTCGGAAAGAAATTGGCCGGATTCTCGTAACAGACGAGAGAACGTGTAACATAGAAGATAAGATTGGTGTATGGGGTATTGGTAAGAAGCTCACTCGCGCAGCACCGGAAGCTTTCAGGTCCTCACTCTTCACCCAGTGGAAATTACGAGCTTACCCGTGTAGTAAAAATAAAAATAAAATTTGGGAAAGCCATTAAAAATAAAAATAAATAAATAGGTGCAGCCCAATTATAGCTAGCTCCAAAATGAGATTGGCTTACTAATAATTGACTTTAATTTCGTCGTTATTTAGGAAACTTCGATCTCTATACAATTGATATCAGAGATTCGATGTTGTCCACTTTTTTGTGTAATATGTGGCAAATACGAAGTTTCTCGATAAATATGCAAATTTTAATAGTAAATATTTATTATTGAAATTGAGTTACTTAACACTTATTTATAAAGTCGATGGGCCAAACACCCTCTCATTGATATACTAGACACAAACTTAAAAATCTTAAAATTTTATTAGACATAAATTTTAAATTTACACTCAACTTATGATTTAATATTTTTTAAAAAAATTATTATGACTTATTAGATATAAATTTGAAAGTTTAAAAAATTTATTAAACACACTAAAACGGTAATAATTCCCACCCATTAAGTTGAACGTGTATTTTTCAAAATGAATTATTATAGTTTTTCTTATTGGCAGTTGAATTGAAAATGTTATGAATACCTTAAGCATATGTTCTTTGAGTATTAGATAGTTAGTCATATCTCAATTGATTTCTCTCACGTCCAGGAGTGAGAGTGGAGGAAATAATCAATACAAAGGACAAACACCCATTGAACCAAAATCAAAAGGGCCCACTCCTTGTGCCTTATTGTTGCTTTTTGAAAAACCCAAAAAAAAAAAAAAAAAAAAAAAAAAAAAAAAACCTTTTTTTTTTTGTTAGAACTATTCCATTGTGATTTTATCATTCCAAAAAATAATAATAATATTTAAAAGAATTAAGTCTGTGCTATTATATAAATTTTTAAATTTTTAATTTTGATCTCAACTTTATTTATATCTAATGGGTCAATAAACCTACTAAACACAAGATTGAAAGTTATGGATTGTTTTCAAATATAGAAAAATGAACCAAACTATTTATAAATATAGAAAAATTTCACTGTCTATCAGCGATCACGGCAGATAGACAGTGAAATTTTTCTATATTTGTAAATAGTTTGATTCATTTCTTTTTTTTTTTTTTTTGTTCATAGTAATTTCTCAAATTTAATTTTATATCTAATTCATTAATTAATTTTTAAAACTTGAAGGAAAACCAAGGCAAATAGCAGAAAGAGGCATATAAACCTATGATGGATGACCAAAAACAACAGATCCATCATGATAAAAGCATTAAACAATAACAGGACTAACATTTTAGCAGGTTCATTTCAATGTCAATGTAGTCACCTATGAATCAAATAACCAAAAACAGAGTATCACAGATAGAAGCATCCTTCTTACTAAAACCGAAACACAGAACGCCTCAGCAGTAGACGAGAAGATCGCCCTTGTCGTTAAGCGGAGGGGTGGGTCATGTAATTAAAAATTTTACAAGGTAACAAGTAAATATCAGAATGCATACATTTATTTAGATGGATGAGCTAGAGAGAAGTTCCATAAAAACAACTGGAATCTTCAAAATTCATAGCCAACATATACTATGCTGAAAAGGATAACACAACAGAAACCAAAGGCTACAAAAAAAAATAGTTGATCCTGAGGAGAAAACCACATCAAAAACCAAAAACAAACATTTAGAAAGGAAAATAATGCAATTCAAAATCCAAATTTAGAAAGGACTAGACTGAAAAGAGGTCCAACAACAACTCAGGAAAGGGGGGAAGGAGTATAAATAAAGGTAATCTATTATTGAAACAATAGTACAAATCTTAATAAAGGGGACCCTTGTATGAATGCAAATGCTGAGATATGAAGTAATGAGGACAGGAAATCCCTTTAAATACATAAATTAGCTTCCAATCCTCCAATTGTTACAATAAATACTCTCTCTACGTATATAAATAAGAAAAAAAAGTAAAGGAGAACTAAGAGAACAACAAAAAGGACGTGGTTACCTCAAGCCTAACATAAAACTTTGGAAAACAAGTTACTCAATTTTCTTAACTAAAATTCAAAATAGGAAGTCAAGAACAGGAGTATCATGAAGAAAAAGGCAGGTTACCCTCAAAATCTCTCCTTATAAGTTCAAGAACAAGCTCATTCCAGGTATCTACAGGACCTGGCATGCACCAGTGTAAGCAATCCTGTGGTGGTGGTTTTCCATCTGGCCCACGTTTGGTGAGTTTATTCGGGTCAGTATTTCTGTAAGGCCCTGGATGCCCGTCGTGGCGATACTCAAAAGCTTCTGTAATGTCCATCAGTTTTAGCCTAGATTTATTTGTCAACTTCTTAATTGCTGCATCGAAACCAGCTACCTGATTATCATGCATGATGTTAGTGAATTTATTTTCCACTCGTTCTCCTATGGCGAGAGGCCTTTCCTTTCCAGTGCAGGATCCACCAGTATTCCAGGCCCCACCCTCATAGTGATCAGGAGAATAAGAACGCACAATCGTGAGTCCCGTGTAATTAGGGCTCGTGGCAAGAGAAGTAAGAATTGTTTCTACAGAAATTCGAAAAGCCTCAATGTTGTTAACCTTCATATGACGAGATTTATCAGGCCACCACAGCTGTCCTCCTACAATCTCATTATTTAGAACGTAAACCGACCGCTTGGCAAACCAGTGACCAGATGAAATGACAATGACATCAAAAGTTGGAATAAATTCCATGAAATTATCATCAGGAGCATCAAGGTGAAGTTTGACAACATCATCTGAAGCAAAATCTAAAGGTTCATTTGTTTGCTTCACAAGCCATGATGACCATATACGAACAATCATCACAGAGGTTGACCTGAAATAATATCTTTGCATTTTCTTATTTCCCCTGTTTTTAGGAACTTCAACCTGCACGCATTCAAGAAAATTTCAAATTAGCAAAACATTTGAAAACTGTTTGAATGATCAAGTGAAATGCAGAGTAGCAAATAAAATACACAACAAAAACAAAAATCATCCAACAAAACAATCTCAAACATGTTACCTCATACAACATACAATTTAGTAGAATAAGTTAAACACCACATGATTAGAACAAAAAAGAAACCAACATCTAAAGTTAGAATGGAAATCTCAAATCTGAGTTTTCTGCTTGAACATTTACTTCTCTTGCATATGAATTAAACATGCAAACTTAGACAAAGTACAGCTGTTCCTTCCAGAAAAAACTATGCTTGAAGTGTCAATTGCAGCAAAGTTGAAAAGTTAACAGCACCTGCAATGTCGTTATTTAATAGATGATAAACATTAACGAGTTCATTTCTTAATTCAAGTTTAAAGCAATCCGATTTGTCCGTTATCTACTTAAGAATCATTGCTACTTTTTCCCTGACATTCATGCAAAACCCCATAAAACTTGGTGTCAAGTCTAGCATTACACAAATTAAACGTCTACATATTTGAACCATCTACAAACAAAACACCCAATACAGAAGCATGAGTTCACCAGCATCCTCCACCTACTCGATTTCTCCAAGGTGAGTAATTATTTAATTTAATTTAATTCAATTCATTGCTTCACGACGTAACATATTCATAAAGAACTAGATCTAAAAGAGTCTTTGTACAAAGCTCCAAAAACACACGAATGTACAAAATATCCAATATCCACAGCACCCTTGTCATAATAGGATCAGACCCTTCATCAACTTCCAATGCAGTCAAAAGAGGGAAAAAAGATTGAGTTCAATCAAAACAAAATTTAAAATTAGCAATAACCTGCCACAAAGCGCACAATAATGACTCCATTTGGTTTCGAGCAACTGAGTCACCAATAAAAGCAAGTGTCTTCCCACTCATCAACTTCAAAAATTTCTTAGCATCAAATCTTGGGAGGTTACATTGAGAGGGCTTCCATCGCCAATTCTCATACTCCCTGTCTGGTCTCCCATTGCCCTGGCAGTTCTGCATCTGTGACAGGACAGGGCATGAATTATTTTTATACAATGGTCCTGCAGAATCATAAACCCAACTTCCATGGTACAAATCACAGCCTGCATGATAGGACAGTAAATAAAAACAATTATAATCTGATTGGAAAAGTTATTTCATGGCAGTATCTTCTTATTAATTCAATAAGAGATGCCCTAAGGATGAAGGTCTATAGAGGCAAACCAAAGTGAGTAAAATAGACGGACAACAAGAACCATCTTGGGAGATGCAATTGAATACAACTAACGAATATGATATTCATTATACAAAAATCCTCACAAAACTAATATTATGTTCAATCATGAAATATAACTAGTTGAAGTACTTGTTTCACATAAGGTTTACCTAAATCTGATGTCGTGCTCCCATCAGTTGGCAGAGGATCTGGATCTGGTAAGCCATCTGATTTTACACTATTATTTTTAGAACCCATATCTGTATCATTGGAATTGCTTATAGAACCTTTGGAAACAGATCCACCATTTTCAGAATGTTCAACTTTAGATGTAAGAATAGAAGCCTCTGACTCATCTTGTGAAGACAATTCTGAAGGAATTGTCCCTTCATCTCTCTTCTCCTTGGTTTCTGGAACAACTGACCGACTACTTGATTTCGTGGCATCTGGTGATTTGGACTTACGCAACAAATCCTTATCAATTACGTCTGAACTCACACCATCCGCAGGTCTATTCGAACTACTTTGAGGAGGTGAATTTGACTGAGATTCAAATTTCCTGTCATCTATACCCTCATCTGAAGAGGATTTTTTTGCAACTAGATCTAAATTGATGTCATGGGCAGGAACAGTAGCACTTTGATTTCCTAGAGAAATTACGAAATCCAAATCCTTTGAACTATTAACACCGTAGAAGTACCCGCGCATTATGGGACCTATTGGGTAGGAGACTAAGAACCAAGATCCAAAGATTAGGAACATAGCCAATCCTCCAACTGAAATCGCAATCCAAGAAATTGTTCGCGGATATACAGCCATTTGTGAACCCTTCCGCATGGCCCAAGTCATAACTCTCCAAATTATCTACCATGAACAGGTAAAATCATCAGCTTCAAAACATAAGGTACTTGGTAATCGACGTCTTTTCCATTAATACCAACAATTCAAAATCCCAGTTTTGACTTTCACTTCCTGAACAAGATTTAATCACAATCGTATTGTAGATTTTGGAACGATCTGAGTGATTAACGTCCGAGTATGATTTCCTTTAACGAACCTGAACATCAATCAAACACCGTGGTATGAACAAACATTCAAACAAAAATTGCGACATTGAGGCTAAATTCAAAACCAGCAATTGAAACGGAAAACAAATTCATAGCAAGAAAGTCAACACAAACGCAACAAAACGCGCAGAAAAACACCGCCAAACATCTAATCCCAAATTCAATGAGGAAACGGAAAAAAGGGCAATATAAAAGGAAACCCCATTATCGCAATTTCGCATCTAAAAAGGAATCGAGTAAAGAAAGGAACAAGTACCACCGGAAAACCAACATTCAAAACCAATATGAGCATCAATGGAGCGAGATTTAGAATGCAAGAACGTCAAAACAAGTTCCAGGGTTGATCATAAATCAGAAGAATTACCACAAAAACCGGGGGGAAGAACACAGAGAAAAGAATGGCTGGAATCTCGAAATCTTTCCGTACAATTATCAGGTGATTCGTTTTGGGAGTGCAGTTGAAGAAGATAGAGGCTTCAGGGAAGGAATTTTTAGTTGAAATATTAATGAAGAGTTGCTTCTTATGCAATGACATATATTTTTTCTCTCCCAAGCATTATTCCTTTTTTAAATTCTTAATTTTCTTTAATTTTTAAAATAAATCAATGTCACATAACAAGGATTAAAAAGTTTACCTTTCGAATATTTAGCTCAATTGGGTTATATAGTATTTATTAGCGACTAGAGGTCTGTCAACATGATAGTTTAATTGGTGTAAATTTATATAATTAACTTCAAAGTCTGATATTTGATCCCCACATATTGTCAAAAGAAAAAAATAATAACCTAAATAAATACAAACTATAAGCATTATTTAAAAAGGAAAATTGTTTCAAACGACAAAATAATGAAACTATTTACAAATATAACAAAAAGAACACATTGAGATGAGTAAACTTTTTGTCATTTTGCTATATTTGTAAATATTTTTATTATTTTATTATTTATGAAAAAATCTCTTATTAAAATGTACATTATATAAAGGGTTGTTTTCAAATATGAAAAAAAACAAGCTAAATTATTTATAAATATAGAAAACTTTTATTTTCTATCGCTATCTATTGCGGTCTATCAGAGAAACTTTTCTATATTTATAAATAGTTTCATATTTTTTCTGTTTATAATAATTTCCCTTATATAAATAAAAACTAAAAAACAAAAACAAATAGTTACCTAACAAAACTTAAATTAATTCACATAATAGTTTTAACATAAATAAAATATTATAAAAATCTTCACTAACTCATTAATTTCAATAAAATAATGTTTTGATCAATGCACAAATTAACTATTGAGTAATTTTGTTAAAATTTATAGATTTCAAACGTAAAAAATTATAATGTCATTTTTCTCAAAATTGTATAACTTTCATATTGTACATATGTGTATCAACTCCATGAAACACATAAGATATTTTTTAAAGTAATTTTAGGAGTATAAGGATTAAAATTGCAACACCTTTTAAAGTTTAAAGTTGAAATTACAACCATCGTCTTAATCTGAGGTGCAATTTGATTAAATTAAAATTTTATTATCAAAATCAATACAATTTAGGAAAATTGTTGAGTATAAAAAAAAAATAAAACTAATTACACATATAGAAAAAAGTGAATCCCATGCTTTTGTATTTCCCATTTTTTTTTCTATATGTATAATTAGTTTCGTTTTTTTTCTATTTGTGAAAATACCTCTACAATTTAGGGTCAAAATTGATATTTTATTTTCCATAACTAAAGCACTCCCAATTTTATGTTGTTGATAAACATGCAATGCAATATGACTTTAGGATTATTTGAACACGTTATCATGTAATTAACGTGAGAAATCGTTGGCATATCACATTTTATATACTCCACCAATAAAAATAGATTCTTGTGGTGGTAAATCATAGTCCAATAGTATAGTTTTAGCTTGCACAAACTCGAACTCGTTATAGGATAGCGAGTAAGAGATATCTAAATCTAATATTTTTATCTCTATTGTATTAAAAAAAATAATATAGTTTTATGTTTTTTTTTATTAAAATATCATTCGATAATTGACCCTCCTATCATCTTCGAGACGGTAGACTTGGTAAAAGAGCCCTGACGAATTTCCAAAATTCGAGTTCGACCACTGTAGTCCCTTTTGGGGATCAAGTTTTTAGTCCTTATACTTTAAAACTTGTTCAATTTTAATCTTCATTTTTTAAATGTCTAATTTTAATTTATGTACTTACAAAAAAAATATTAAATTTAGTCCATAGTGTTTGTTAATTATTTTTTTTAAGATTGTTTATTATTTATTAATATTTTTACTGTAAATTTGTAAAACACGGTTATCTGTTATATTTTTTTTTCATGAAAATTATTATTATTATTATTTAGTTAATTTACACTAAAATTAACGTGTATAATAATTTTTTTTTTTAACACAAAAGGAAACACTCAAATATTAACCAAATATAACGCAATCTCCTTCAACAAGCTGAAGGAGCTATAAAAGGAAAGAATATAACCATGACGTATCTCCTGACGCATTATCCACGTGCTAGCTCATAGTTTTATTATTATTTAATAATGTTAAATAAATAATTCGCTGGATTTAAAATGGTAGTTAAAATTCAATTTTGACCTCAAAATTTATGGCATGTATTAATTTAAACTTCAAAACTTTTTTTTCGTTAAAAATAAAAAAATTAAACTTCAAATTTTTAATTTCATGAAGTTACATCCTAAATTTAAATAAGTGTAGTAAATTTTAGAAAAAATATCCATTTATACATTTAAACTTTCAAAGTTATAACAATTTAAACTATGAATATCAATTTAAATCCTAAAATTTTGCAAGTGTTTTCATTTACACAATTTGTTAAGCAATTTGTTAAGTTTCATATTTAAGAAAGTCTTATGTGAATCTTATATTAGTTTCGATTAAACCCACAAACTTTAATAATAAATTAATTTAGACTCTTAATAATAATTTTCTTTTAGAATCGTTTATACATTTACTCCAATAGTTCATTTTGTAAATATGAGATCTGAAAAAGTCTAACACACGTGTTAAGAATTAATGCACATATGATTTTCAAATTTTAATAGTAATTAAAGGTCTAGATTGATTGGCTTAGAGATTTTAGGAGTTTAATTTTCTCAAATTATAAGTTTCACACTATATTAGTAGAACGAAATTTGGAGAGATGTGTAAATTGTTATACTTACAAAAATTTAGAGTTTAAATTTATACAATTATTAGTTAGAGTTTTAATTTATACAAATCTAAAGTTTGGGAGTATAAACGGATATTCGTCCTAATTTTAATATTTGGTTCAATTTTTTTTTTGTTTGTTAATGGTCAACTGATTCTAGAAGAAAAAAAAGAATGTAAGAGTCTTCACAATTCATTGATTCCAGATAAATCAAGCTCGGAAAAAAAAATTAAGGTATAAATTAACTATACCACAATTCATAAATTTTAGAAAAATAATAACAATAAAATTTAATATTCTATTAATAAAATTATATAATTTTCATATGACTATTCTACATGTTTATAATTTAGTATCTGCATAAGAAAAAAAACAACTATATTTCGAGCAAACACTCAATGAAAGATTAAAATTACAACTACTTATTTAAAAGTTTAAAGTTATAATTGTAATACTGGTAGAAGTTTTTCTAGAATAACAACACTTGTATAAGTTTTATGTGCAATTTGATTAACGAAGCATTTTGAAGCAAATCAACAAATTTGGAAGTCAAAATAATTTCCCCTAAAACTCTTTCTAGCATTTTATCAAACAAAAAAAAAATTACTGAAAAAGTAGATAATCTACTTGTACATAATTTAGGATAAATTATAATTATAATTAAACTGTTAAAAAGTTAAATCAAACCTACTCTAAATTAACATAAAGACTTCAAAAAATTGAGTGTCACTTAAAACTATATAAAATTTGTTAATCCGACGTTGTTAAGCGATAATTAACATGGCAGATCAATCTATTACACTAACTTTTCCGACGATCATAAAGCATTTATAGACGACGGTTCTAACAAAATCTCCTCCTCCCCAAGCATCTCTCAGCTCCTTAACCATTTCTTCACACATTACATCAACGCCGTTCTTCTTCGCCTCAATCACTGGCCCCATCGATTTCAAATACTTCAACAATCCTTCAAACGAAAACTCCTGCTCCATCTCCAATGCCTCCGGCTTCCCTTCCGATCCAATCCCCACGCTCTCGAACGGAAACGGAAGCGTCCTGTAACCTTTCAGTACGTATTCCTTCACTTTCTCATCCCAAAATGGCAGCGTCGCTTCCGTCAATCGATGCATCGCAGCGTCGAACGCTTCGTTCAAGGATATGTAGTAATATCCCCAAACGGCGATGATTCCGCCGCGTTTTCGGAGAAGACGAGAGGCGACGGCGTAGAATTTCGGCAGATCGAACCAGTGCACGGCTTCGGCAGAGACGATTAGATCTACGGTGTTCTCTGCGCCGATTGATTTCACCATCTCATCTTCGCTCATCGAGGCTGGTAAGTGGAGGTATTGAACTCTTTCGTGCTTCATTGCGCATTCTAATTGCGATTTGCTTACATCGATTCCGATTACTTTCTCGTAATGCTCTGCAACCTGCCATTGAATCAAAATCAAATCAAGATTTCATGGAGATCGCGTATTTAGATCAATTCGAAGGATGAAAAGACTAACGCCGAGAGCGGCTTGGCCGTTTCCGGTGCCGAAGTCGCAGGCGAGGGAGTGGCCGGCGGTGAGAGCGGCGAGTTTAGAGTACCAGTCGGCGGGGTAAGATCTCGGCCTCCCTTCTAGGTATTTTGCGGCCAAATTCTCCTTCTCGTACTTGTCCGCCATTGTTGCAACCTTCGAATCGATATTGCTTTGGATCTGTGTGGATTTCAATTTATATACAGAGATTTGATTCGGATATTTTAGAAAATTGTTTCTTCGCTCGATTAATTTATGGATTTCGAGTGGATGATCGTTAAAGTGATACAAAAATCAAGAGGAAAATTTTGAAGGTTCAATGAATCTTGTGGAAGTTTATTGTGGGTTTGACATTATGTGGTAGTTTTCTCAGACAAAATGGTGGAGCGTTCAAACACGGCACGATGGAATGGATATAAAGACAGTGACGCCGACACTATTGACCTCCAAATTTAGTCTCTTCTCTTTGATAAATATCCGAGTTGGCGAGTGCTCACTTGGTAGCACGTGCATCCAAGAGATTACCCAATAAAATTTTTACACATGGCAGATATTTTTTAATTTTTTTTTTTTTTTGTGTATGGAAACAAAAGATGCACATAGTTAGAGGTAACATTTTGAGTTTAAACTAATTATTTTCTTACCTAAATTTTAGACTCAAAATAAAATATGCCACACTTTTTAAATTTTACTTTTTGCTTGTGCCATCGTTAGTACAAACTATAAAAAAATGACCTAATTGTGTGTGCGTTGGGCTCTCGCAATAGCAAAGAGCGAGAGAATATAGAATGTGGAGCAAAAAAACCAACCAAAGGAATGAGTAGAGTAAGAGCTAAATAAAATAGAGAGTAAAGAGTAGACAATTCTAATCCAAGGAATGAGAGGAGCATGAGGAGTGAAAGGAAGAGAAAATAGAGAGAGCTAGTTTTTTTTTCGTAATTTCACCTTGATATGACGTATGATGTGTTTTGAATACATTTTCAAATGTTTAATTTAAAAAACAAGTCATTGTGGAAAAAAAATAGAGTGTTTAGTAACCACTAAAAATAGATTTTGAAGTGTATTTTAACCCCCTTTTATCAAAAGAGTTTAAATAAAAATGAGTTTTTTTAAAAACATTTTTTCTCAAGTCAATCCAAACGGGCCCGTAAGCAAGGGGTAGAAAAAAAACTTGGTCCTAAAAGATATGACATATTTTATCTTGGGAGAAAATCGATAGTACTATCGCATTACATACTACTCCCATTCATTATTTTGAGATGTCATCAAATGATTTATTAATTTATTTTTTATTTCTTTTGTAGACCCTACATAATTGCTACTTCTATGCAAACAATAAATAGAGGTGGTATGAAAATTTTCTATACTAATTTAGTACTAGAGTTTTTTTTTTTTTTTTTGTTTCAAATTTTGGATATTTCGTATACCCTCAATTCCATGTATTAGTTTATATGTTTTGTTATTTAACTTTGGGGGCATTTAAATCAAAGCCAACATTTAAAATTAAAAAAACTTGATATGAAAATTGGTTAAGAATTCAAATGTTTATATAGGAAATATGAAAACTGTATGCAAAAAGTTATAGAAAAACAAGCATAATTTTTAAAAATAAAAAATAAAAGACGAAATGGTTACCAAATAAGTTTTTGATTTTTAAATTTTCATTTAAAAGTCCTTATAATTAAACAAAAAATTATAAAAATGTCTAACATGTCTTTAAACCATCTAAAAGTTTCACAATTTTAAAATTTTCTTTAAAAAAACTGGTGAAAGGTAGATAATAAAATAAATTAATTAATAGGTGAAAATAATATATATAAAACTTAAAAGAAAGAAAGAAAAATAAATAATTAGCAAGGGAGATCTGAGCTTGTTGGAGTTGAATCTAGTTCATCCGTATAGGATTTGAGCCATCTTTTCGAATTAACAAAAGCTAAAGATATATGAACTAAAATAATATTTAAACTAAATTACAACTTACTACCAAAATGAATTACCTATGCGTTCTCATTCGGGTAAAAGAACAAACATACTCTCCATTATCGTGATTCGTCTACCGTACTTTGCACGTGATTTTTCCCGTTATTTTTTCGACACGTCATCTTCATCCACAGTATATTGTTTTCCACCCGTTACTTTTTGTTTTTTTCTTCTCAGTTACTTTTTTTAACTGCTCATATTTAATTTTAAAAAAATATGTTTTTATTAACATATTAATTTACATGTCAAGGTGAGTTTAATTCAATCTGAATGGACATATACTTAAATTTCTTAGATCAGATATTTTATTTCTATCATTATTCTATGAAAATAGTGGTACACAGATTCAGATTCGAATCTACATCATTAATTTATTAAAAATAAATAAGAGGATAATAATTTTATCTCTTTCAAATTTTAAAGAACAAGATAAAAATTTAAAATGTTAAATGAACAAAATATAACAAATATGATAACTCAATGATCAAAATGAATATTTTGAAAGTTTAAAAACCAAAATGTAATAACTCAAAGTTTAATGGCAAAAAAAAAAAAGTTAAACATTTGAATATTCACGTTGTTTTTAGAAAATATTTTTTGAATTCTTATGTAAGTTTGAAGACAAAATTACCATAATATTTTCAAAACAAGTAAGATTTTTTAGGTTGAATATTTAAATTACGAGTTTAGTCTCTAAATTTTGAAGTTGGTCTCTTTAATCTATCAACTTTTAAAGGTATATAAAAAGTTTCAGACTTTTTATTTTCCTATTCAACATATCTATGAATTTGTAATTTTGTATATAAGATCTATAGTAAATACAAAATTTTAAAATTAATTTAATATAAAATTAAATTTTATATCTAAAGTAATTCCAAACTATTAATTTTACCTCTAGTAGAGTCGTGAGCTTTTTAAAAAATTAAAGTTTATAAACTAAATTTATAATTTTGAAAGTTTATGAACTAAACCGTCACTAATCTTAATAAATCTTTATACCTTCAATTATCCAATTTTAATCTATGTATTTTTAATAAATTTTAAATTTAGTCATTTAAGGTTGATTTTATCGAAATTGGTTAAATAATAATAAAAATTTCATATCAGAAAAGACCCTCCACAAATACATTATACCTTCTAACTAAAACTATTTTTCTTTTGTAAAAATAAATAACTAAAACTTATTTTAAGATTTATTGGGTGTATATAAACTAAAATGAGACCTTCAAAAATTTATGTATCAAAATAGAACTAAACTTAAAATATATAGAATAAAATAGTTTTTTAATAAAATAATAATAATAAAACCGTTGAGATAAAAAGGGCGGTAAAAAAAAAAAAAGGAAAGAGCTCAACTGAACGCGCCACCGTAGAGCGTGAAAGAGACGTGGCTTTTTTTTTTTTTTTTTTTTTTTTTTTTTTTTTCGAGTGAGAAAATAAAATTTGGACGGAAGAAAAAGAAAGCACAGAAAGAAGCCGAGACGATAATTTGTTGAAGCTCTTTCGCATTTCCCTGTTTCTTTCCCCCAACGAAAAACCGAATTGGATAATCAACCCTAGATTTCAGCATTCAAGAGATTGATCGCAAGCTTATTTGCTAAAGATCGAAAGAAAAAACTATGAAGATCTTCACTAAATTATAGACTCTGCAACTGTTGGAATTTCTATTGTAATTCTTCTCAGAGTTTCAGAATCGAAAACCGTTGGAATCTGTGTTTGAGGATCTTCCAAATTCGAGCAAGTTTTTGAGTTATGGGAGCTGAGAAGAAGTGGCTCTTCACTCTCTTCTCAGCTGCATTACTTTCTCTGATTTTGCTACTGTTCTCTACCATTTCGGCTTTCACCACGTCAAGGCTTCTCCCTTCCTCTGTTCACCGGGGTCTTCACCATCCACCGGCTTTCGCTTACTATATCTTTGGTGGACATGGCGATAAGGATAGGATCTTCCGGCTATTGCTCGCCGTTTACCATCCGAGGAATCGGTACCTTTTGCATCTCAATCACGAGGCTTCCGATGGAGATAGACAACAGCTAGCCGCGGCGGTGAAGTCTGTCCCGGCGATTCGAGCTTTTGGAAATGTGGACGTTGTTGGTAAGCCTGATCGTATGACCTACAGTGGGTCGTCTTACATTGCCACAACTTTGCATGCTGCAGCGGTTCTGCTTAAGATTGACAGTGGCTGGGATTGGTTTATCACTTTGAGTGCGATGGATTATCCACTGATCACTCAGGACGGTACGCTAATTGGTTGAATACTTTAATCTCAGATTTATGAGTTTTAGATTGTTTTCTTACTGAATCATAATCTTGTGCTTTTATAGTGAATTTATTGTCGTTTGGGATCTTCCAAATGTCATCCGAAATAGGTTATTCTATCTTGGTTTTACCTGAAGTTATTACTTATATATTAAATGCTTGATGCGTGGATGAATTACTTGCCCAACAGAGTACTTTTCATTGTTTTTTAGTTACTCGTAACGAAGATTTAAACTCTGGTGCTAAAGGTTACTGGGGCTGTCTTTCAGACTTGAAATATGACCCTGTGAGGATGGAGGGAGTCGAGGGATTAACTTAGGTCTTCAAATGAGTTTTTATTTGCTAAGATTGTTGAGGAAGTTTCTGATTCTCTTTAGCTTACATATATTGTCTAAAAGAGATGACCTGGTGAGGTTTTGTATTAATTTCTTTGGCAGAAAAAGGATACTCGTGCTAATATCCTGTGAACATAGGAAGCTGCTGCTAATCTATGGTTAGTTAAATGTGGGTAAATTTTGAATCCCAGACACTTGCTTACACCGTTTTGGCAGAGTTCCATTATTCCATTGGTAGTTTAGTTATCTCTTATAATGTGAGCCTTGAGTTCAAATTTTCGGCTTTACCCACACCATCACACACAAACCTTATTTATTATTATTTGAAAATGAGCATACAAACAACACTTAACTGAAATCCTTACTAAAATCATGTAACTAAGCACGACTTAAACTGTTGGCCTGAAGTAAACATTGCTAAAAGGTGGTGTAATGGATTTTAACTGAGTTTTGAATCATTAGGACTTTGGTATTTTCGTTGGATCTTCTATTACATGGCGTCATAGCATTTTGGACGAACTACGATTATGGCTGTTTGGTTGCACTTTCATTTGTGTAGTTTTGGTCGATCTTGGATTGATAACAATATAGTTTTCAGATATCCAAATCTATATATATATATATAGTTTTCAAACTTCAGATTATAGGAAACACGTCTCCATTCATTTTTTGAATAAGCGCTCATTTGGATCAAATCATGGTGGTACGTTTCGTAGATAGATGGACAATTGAGTAGAAAGCTATTGCACGGCCGGTCAAATGACTGAGATATTTTCATTTTAGTCTAAGATTGCTTGATTAGGACTCGACTCTGAAGGGTTCTTAATTTTTTATTTCCATTTCCAAGTTTTCCATGCATTCTTTAGCTGTTGGTGAGATGAGAAATAAGTGTTTTGTTGTCACTTTATGATGTCAATTGTGCTTCATATCATGATTTTAATATGCCAGACATTCTCTGTCTGCATTCTCACTTGTATACCTTGTGCGTTAGATGCATACAGAAAATTAGCAATTTGAGTTAGATTTGCACATTAAACTTAATTTGTAATTACTGGTGATGGTAGGACAAACGAGTTGCTTGATATAAGTAAACTTATTAGATTACTGTCAATCCATTACAGGATTGAATATAACAGTAGAGAGGACCTGCACGTGAGTGATTGCAAATATCTCTATGTATTTTGGTTAGCTTATGCTGAGTGGATAACTTATTTACCCAGACGAATTGTTGGTTGGAAAAATTAACTGTGGAATGTAAATTGTTGAAGATGTTCTGGATTTTGGGTTTGACTAGTGAGTTTATCAATTTAATATATTATCAAGACTCAGTCTAACGTTTGGGTTTGGACATCATTTTGATTTACAAGATCTAGCATGGACATTTATGATATTGAATACATCCCATTTTCATATGTTAAATTACACGGTATGTTCAAAAGCATAAGTCGCTAGGCTTCAATATCTTTCTACACTTATGCAAAGGTCTGTTGTAGGCAATGCTTTCTATACATGTTTTTTTATTTTAGTTTTTCGGCTTGTTGATTATGCCTTCTGTTGAATTTCAGACCTTGCACATGTGTTATCCTCTGTTAGAAGAGATCTCAATTTTGTCGAGCACACCAGTGACATTGGATGGAAAGAGTAGGCGACTCTTCACACTAGTTGATACTTCTATCTTTCTATGATTGAACTATTGAATCATCTGCATCTACATTTTATTGTAGATCTAAGAGAGTCAATCCGATTGTAGTTGATCCCGCAGTGTACTTAGCAAGGAGAAGCCAGATTTTTCATGCTACCGAGCGACGGCCAACACCAGATGCTTTCAAAATATTCACAGGCAGAACTCTACTCTATATTAGCCGTCCAAAATTTCATACACATGCGGCAATGCTAAAACTTGTAGCAATTCTCTTCTGCATTTTCAGGTTCGCCTTGGGTCATCCTAAGCCGATCGTTCCTCGAATACTGCGTGTTGGGTTGGGATAACCTACCCCGAACACTGTTGATGTATTTCACAAACGTGGTTTGGTCTCAAGAAGGATATTTTCATTCTGTTATTTGCAATTCACCAGACTTCAAGAACAAGACAGTGAACAGTGATCTAAGATACATGATCTGGGACAATCCACCTAAGATAGACCCTCATTTCCTCCATTCCTCCAATTTTGATCAAATGGCTCAAAGTGGGGCTGCTTTTGCCAGACAGTTTCAACAAAATGACCCAGTGCTGAACATGGTTGACAAGATCATCCTCAACCGCAAATCGAATCAACCCACCCCGGGTGCATGGTGTTCTGGCTGGAACAGTTGGTGGACCGATCCGTGCTCCCAATGGGGCGACGTCAATGTGCTAAAACCCGGGTCGTGGGCAAAGAAGTTTGAAAAGTCTATTGCAAACCTCCATGACGAGTTGAGTTCACAACCAAATCAATGCCAGTGAAAATCAGGTTTTCAGGTGATTATAGATTTTTCTTGAGTTCATTTACTTGCACAGAAAAAATATCATATTCTTATTTATTTTAGAACCATCCCTCCCAATTATTCAATCATTAGTAAAATCCTTCCCTTTCTTGCATTTGGTATTCTATTTCTACCTTCCATACATTTCATTTCTTCCCGACAAGCATACACAAACTTTAGTTTCTTCAACAACCAGAACTGTTGGTTATAAATGTATATGAACCATTAAACAGTAAATCCATCAAATGAGGGAATTGCACCCCCCCCCACCCACACTTTTCAGAACAATTAATAGTGCTAAGAATATCTTACCTACATTGATAATAAATATTCATTCTATCTATCAAAGTGTATGTTTGGGAGTGATTTTGAAATTGTTAAAATCACTCCAAAATATGCATTTAATCACGTAAAATCAAATTAATGTTTTAATTTTATATTTTTAAACGCAATTATCATGTCATCAAAATTGATTTAAAAATAGGTTTTAAATTAATTTTGAAAATGACAAAAGTGACTTTAATAATTTTATAATCACTTTCAAACATGCACTAAAGGTCTGTTTGAATTGTAAACACTTTTTTTTTTCCACTTAAAAACTCTTGTTTAAACACTTGAAACGTCAATCGAATGAGCCTATCTATCCTTGAGATGAGGCTGGGGATTTTGCAATATGATTTTGAAACCAAAACCTAATACTTGGGGAATTATGTAAAGTGACAGAAATTAAGATGTTGTACAGTGACATTTACCAATATCCATACCAACTCCTCCTCTCTTCTTGGTTCTCATCACACTGCATTTATTATTGCTTTGCCTTCCAAGTAAATTCATAAATATAACTTATTAAATCATGATTTAATCTAATGAAATAGTGTTTGAATTGATAATGAATGTGTTTGAAGTTTAATTTAGGGAAAACTCATGTAGCAATTAGAACGATATTAATTACGTCCATAAGTGAATTAATTTAGCAAATCATGGTTTAGAATTTCATTTTAAAACCGTTAATGCATTATTTTCACACTTGTATGAGTGAAAGAATCGAATTTCTAACATCGAAATTAATAGTATATGTTTTATGTTAATTAAGCTATTCAATGTTAGGTAATTAAGACAAATTGCAAGATTATAGCTATATGAATGAGATGGAAACTTAAATGGAAAAAGCAAAGGCATGTGGTGGCAAATAATTATGAGAATCCATGAGTTGCTTCAGTATTAAGACTTTAATAGACAATGATTGATGTTTAAATCTAAGATCATATAATGGGGAAAAGAGACTAAAACAGAAGACTCCAACACCATACATTTCTTCTTTGATCTTATCAATAATTAAAAGCTTTAGTTTTCATATATATATATATAGGGACAAGTACAAATAAAGTAATCAGATTCAAAGTAGTATATATAGCAACCTTTTAAAAAATTGCAAATATAGCAAAGTTTATCCGCTATCGCTAATAGACTTATATGGTCTAGGTGATCTATTACTGATAGACCATAAGAGTCTATTAGCAATAGAAGTCTATCACTGATAAATTTTGTTATATTTACAATTTTTTTAAAATGTTGCTAAACACTTGGTTATTATGCCTAAAATTGCTACTCATTACAATTATCTATATATATATTTTGAAGAGGTCCTTATTTTCACTTTTAACCATTTAAATGGGTCTACACTTCTCAATTTGTCTTTTAAAAAAAAATACCTATCTGTTATTTCTAAGATGTGAATATTTGATTCATATCTCATGCACAACTCATTTTTTTCTCTTTAATTTATAAGTAAGAATGCAAATGAAAACAATAATTTAAATTAATATAAGCAATTTTTTGACCATCTCTTTGAATCTAGCAATAAATTGATAAATTATGCAAAAGATAAAGTATGAAGTATGAATTATTAAATTACATAGAAAAATAAAAGTATGAGATTGATTCGAAACTTCATACAATTTAGTACGAGGAGATGAGAACCATCCTCTTTCATGTTCATTCCTTATTGTTTACGAACTTTATCAAAAGATGAAGAATAATTCTCAATTTTATAAGGCTACATTAAAAATAAAAACCCTTCTTATCATTGATTCATATCAGAAGAGTAACATTTTTTTTCTTCATTATTTTCTGGAAAATTTTTACTGATAGAAAAAATTTCAAACTATTTATAGAAAATAGCAAAAAAAAAAAAAAAAAAAAAACACTAATATACATTGATAGACTTCTATCAGCATCTATCAGTGATAGACTTCTATCATTTTTATTACTGATAGATTCTGATAGACTTCTATCAGCGTCTATCACAACTATCTAAAAAATTTGCTATTTTGTGGAAATAAATTTCCATTGTTTTTCCATTTTTAAAAATTCCCCTTATTTTCTTCTTTCTATTTTTGTTATTTTATAAATTTATAACTTTTAAATTAAATTAATTTAATTTCCACTCTAAAGATTGAGAATCATCTTCATCCTAATTTCAAGCATAGTTCTATGGTAATTTTAGTAACCACAAATCTTCTTCTAAGGAAAACATATCCTACGATTTCTCTTCTTGATGATCTTCAATTCATATTCTCGTATAGTAAATAATACTTTGTTCTATTTTCACTACATATCAACTCCTAATTGTAAATTTTTCTTTTGGTTTAACTATTATAAAAATAAAAATCAAACCATCAACTTTTGAAATAATTTTATACATTAAAAAAAAAAAAAACTCTTTGTTTTTGTATGAGCCAAACGCGGAAGGGTTTTATACAGCTAAGAGAGCCGCGTAAAAGAGTTTTTTTTTTTTTTCGAAAATAAATTATTAAAAAAAAAAAGAAGCTGTTTTTGTTTTTATTTTTATTTTTATTTTTTCTTTGGTAGCTAAACGAACTCAAGAAAAACCCTTTAGTACAGATAAGCTCCAGTTCCACATTCCTATATTCTAAAAAGCTTACTTTATATGAATAAACTTATTTTAGACGTCAAAATTATTCTTTTTTTTTTTTTTTCATCATCTTCTCCAAAATGAATTTGAATTTGAAAAAATTTTGCCTCGACTTTGATTAGGTTTAATGTGATGGGTCTTTGCAACATTCTTGTTTCTTGTTTCATATTTTTAAAAAGAAAAAAAAGGTTAAAACATGTTTGATAATGACCAATATATCATTTCAAATAACGATATTTATAGGGTGGAGTAAAAGTCGGATAGCTTATTCGTTCCTATTATAGTCTACATCTCTATATTTTCTACTTATGCATATGTCGACGTGTTAAAATTTGCATCTGTATTAAGATATAATTTAAAGTGAGTTTGAGATGACTTTTGAAAACGACAACACTCAATAAAAGAAAGCTATGCTCTAAACCTATTTAAGAGGTTTTTTTTAGTTTGTTTAAGAATTTCTAAATTCACTTTAATTTGGGAAGCTTTGAAAAATATTTTTTTTAATTAACTAAAATTGTTTTTTTTTTTACCTAAAAAATTGTTCTAAACTCATCATAGCATAAGGACAACTCAACTTACGAAAAACCAATTGTTTGAAAGAATTTGAAGTCCTCCACTTTAATTCCTTTCTAAAAGGGAAAGAAACCCAATTCATTTGTGATTTGTATAAGGGATGGCATCAACTCTATAGTTTGTAAAGCTAAAGGAACAACCTTTTTGTATTTTTTTATATATATATATATATATAAAACTCCCAAAAGCATGGAATCAATTCAATTCAAGCCATCTAAGTTTTATTTATTAAATCAAATACCATATATTTTTTTTATTCACTTTATTTGTTTTTCCCCTGGACTTTTGGAATTGAGGGTAATTATAAATTTCAACAATTTGATATTTTTGTGGAATAACAAAAAAAAAAAAAAAAAAAAAAAAATTTAAAATAGAAAAATAAAACTCAAACATACTTAAAAGATAAAATTTGTCACGTGACAAACATAATTAGACAATTAAGTGAATTACAAAACGATAGATGTAGTTTAAGATGCCCGCATGGATATTTTTCATTCAAAATTATGATTGAATTGATCTAAATCATCACAAATTAATTATATAAATCTCATGATTGGATCTACTCTGTCTCTCTCACTCTTTTTTAATTCACTTGAACAAGCAATTTCTTAATGAGCCTCACTTAATTTAGGCTTGAAAAGAGTGCACCAAATGCCATAAATTTTGCCTCTCATGAATTATATATATATATATATATATGTGTATGTAATTGCTAAAGGACCCCAAATTTATTTACATTTTATTTTTCCTGTCCCTCTCTCTTTCTCTCTTTAAGATTGGGCCCAATTAGTACCCAAAAAAAAAAAACCAATGGTTTTACATTGAATGATATAATTTGTAGCATTGTTTGATTTTGAATTTTTTGAGGACACAATTCATTCATGGCTGTCTATCTTAAAAGCCAAATTAATTTAATTTTAATTCCCACTTGCACTCAAAAGTTCCCACAAATATAATAAAATATATTATATATATATATATATACCCCTCCTTCCTCTAAACTTTGCATTTGTAACCATTTCCTCAAAACACTTCTCTCTCTAAATCTCTCTCTCTATCTCTCTCTTCCTCATAAACTTTAGAGATTCATTTTAAGTTGAAACACAGAGAAAGATAGAGAAGAAAAAATGGGAATTTTTGACTCTGTCTCAGATTTAATCTCTGATTATGTGGCCACTTCCAGACAAAGGAAAAAAAAACCATTGCAGGTTAATTAATTCCCACCAATATTCTTCTCATACTATATTGTGTGTGTTCTTTTCTTTTTTTCTTTTTTTTTTTTTTCTTTTTTTAATTATTGTGTTTTTTTTTTTTTCAGATTTATTGAGTTTACTCTTTAGTGTTTTATTATTATTTTTAATTAAGTATGAGTTGAGTGGTTTTATTCAAAATATTAGTATATATATATATATAAACATTTAAAAAAATTGCAAATATAGCAAAATTTATTTGTATTGATGATAGATTTTTATGGTCTTCATGATCAATCACAACAAAAAGAGTATTATTCGAGAAGTTTGAGAAAATCACGAAAATTCTCTCAACATTCTTGAAAAAGAGCTACGAAACTAGAGAAAACAAAGTAACAATAGCACACAATCTTTCTAAACTCAAATGCTTTCAAAATTTTGAAATAAATAATTTGTTTAAATGCATACTTTTTTATGCTCTTCAAAAGGTTATAATGTCTTAACTTGCTTAGATTTTTTTTTTATTCTAAAACTTAATAAATTTTAGCCGATTGAGCTTTTAAACGCTTAAAAATATGTTTTCAAAGTCGAAAATAAAGTCTCTTTTTATATTTTTGTTTGGTTTGTGTGAGATCTCTAATTTTTTTTTAGACAGTGGAGATCAAGGTCAAAATGGATTGTGACGGATGCGAACGACGAGTAAAAAATGCTGTCTCTAAAATGAAAGGTTAGATCTCAAATAAAAAAGAAAAGAAAATATTTTGATGCATCTCAATATGCACTATCTCTATCGCAGTTTATCGCTATTATCTCTAAAAAAAAATTTATATTTGTAAATAGTTTGACTAATTTTTTTTTTTATATTTACAAATAACCTTAAAATAAATTTAAAATAGTGTTAATGGGTAAATATACAATACAGGCGCTAAGACGGTGGAGATAAACAGAAAACAGAGCAAAGTAACGGTAACGGGATTCGTGGAGGAGAACAGAGTGTTGAAGAAAGTGAGAAGAACGGGAAAAAGGGCAGAGTTATGGCCGTACGTCCCGTACAATGTGGTGGCGTATCCGTACGTGATGCAAGCTTACGACAAAAGGGCGCCGGCGGGCTTCGTCAAAAACGCCGTTCAGGCAATCCCAAGTCCTAACGCCGTCGACGAGAAGCTCACCACCATGTTTAGCGATGACAATCCTAACGGCTGCTCCGTTATGTAATTTTGAACCATTTTCTAAGTTTTTCTTTTTTTAAATTATAAAAATTACCATTAAACTTTTCTATTTTTGTTTCAAGAATCTGTCATATTACTCTTTAACTTTTATACAGGTTTTCAAAATATTTTTGGAGAAGAAACTTTTTAAAATTTTCCACGAAAAATAAGATATGAAATAATGCGTTGGTGACCTAGAACGATTTTTATTTGAAAGTGTACAAGATTTCTACTTCATAGTAGATTTGAAACTATTTAAGAATTGATGGATAATATCATAACTTTTGAAAGTATAAAAGACACTTTTAAAATAGGACATCCTCCAAAAATATTTGTTATAATTTAGTTTGTTTTTGTTACACCGTAGCATGTGTTTAATAATTTATTATAATGTATATTTTATTTGACATTGAGATGAAAGGGATTTGACACTAAAGTCAATATTTTAGAGCATCACTTCATCAGTGTATTATAAATACAAGCTTAGTTCAACGTTAATTGATATATGCTCCATTCTTTAAAGACGAAAGTCCAATCTCCACCCTGTAATTATTGGGAAATTGTTATTTCTAACCTAAAATAGGTTTGAGAAGACAAAACTAACTTCTTTTTAAAAAACTTCTTTCTTACTTTTTTAAATTTTAAGTTGAAGGCCCCACATAATGAAAGTACTATTTTGTCCCTCAATCAAGTGTTCCCAATTTCATCTTTACTTATTGTTTGTCTCCATGTTTTTGTAAACTTTCAAATGGTAGATTTGTTGTTATTTTTAAAAGTAAAAATTTGGAAACAAAAGAAGTTGATGAATGCATTGATATTTTCCATAGGTTAAATGTATTAATTTCCATTTTCCTTTTAAAAAAAAGGTTGATCAATATATTGTTAAAAGAAAATTTAACTCACATATGTGATTTCTATACTTTAACTAATAATTAACATATTTGAGTGCTATTATGACATGGTTAAAATTATTTTTGTCGTTTTTAAAATCACTTTTAAAAATATTTTTAATCATTTAAAATTAATTTTGATGATATGAAAATTGTATTTAAAAGTATAAAATTAAATATTAAAATAATTTTGAGTGATTAAAAGTGTGTTTCAACGTGATTTTGAACATGTCAAGAGTGATTTTAACTATTTCAAAATCACTTACAAATATGCCTTAATACATGTGGAAGTTGTCTTTTGAATTTTGGAGGAATCTTGTACGTAAAATGTTTAATTTTGTCCACTTTAACGCATGCTAAAATGAGCATAATTCAACATAAAACTTATACTATCAAGTATCTATCAATTTCAAGGCCAGAAGTTCGAATTCTTTTACCTCATGTTGTAATGTCTTGTACTTAGGTTTTTTTTTATTTTTTTTTTAATTTTAATGATAGCTACTTAAACCTTCAATTTTGTATTTAATAGGTCATTGAACTTTTCATTTTAATGTATTAAGTCCCTAAAATTTTAATTTTGTATTTAATAGGTCCTTAAAATTTTTCATTGTGTGTCTAAATAGATCCTATACATATTCAACATTTTTTTAAAAAAAAAAAGTTTACATATCTATTGTATAGAAAATTGAAAGTTCACAATCCCAAAGTAGAAAAATAATTCTATTTTATATTTTTTAAAAAAATATTAAATATGTCAAAGACCCAAATTAGGCTTAATTAAGATTGATAATTCAAGTATCTATTAGACACTTTTAAAGTTCACAAATCTATTACACTCAAAATTTTAAAATTTAAAGATATATTAGGCACAATCTTAAAGTTTAAGGATTGAATTTATAATTAACCTTATAAATTTTTGGGTTGTTTTCAAATATAAAAAAATGAGTCAAACTATTTATAAATATAGAAAAATGTTACCGTCTATCCGTGATAGACCGCGATAGAATTCTATCACTTTCTATTGCTTAGCGATAGAATTTATTTGCTTGAGCGATAGAAAGCGATAGAATTCTATCGCAGTCTATCACTTATAGACAGTGAAATTTTTCTATATTTGTAAATAGTTTGATATTTTTTCTGTTTATAGTAATTTTCCTAAATTTGTCCAATAAATTTATATATATAACTAAGAATTTTTATTTATATGTGATCTAAAAAATAATTTTTATTTGTATATTACGTGAAGCATCCTCTATTTTATATTGTAAATACCAACTATTTTTATAGTGCACAATAATACTAAAATATCATGCTAATCCAACATTATATTTAATTTACTTTTAGAAGCTATTATTTCCCCTATTTAGAAATTGTATGGGAGAATTTACCCTCTTAAATATTTGTTTACAAAATTAATTATATTGCACAAATACAATATTTTAATAAAAAGAATCCAGTTGTTAAAATTCATTTTGAGCACTCTAAATGGAACAATCTAATCTCCTTTCATCTTGGTATCTAAGCACATTTCATCTCTGCAAACTTTGCGATTGAATATCAACACATTTTCTCTTGAAATCAGAATATTTACACAAAAATAAATAATATTTAAAAAGAAAAAAAAACAAAAGAAATTAGAGAGAGAGAGATTGAAAAGGTGTTTTTATTGAATATGGAATGTTTGTAAAGAGAAAAAGAAAAATGCTTCCATCCATCTCATAAGACTTAAAGTTATACCATTATATATACATTCCCCATAATGATCCTTAGGTTTTTTTTTATATATATATTGAAAATTGAAATGGACAATGATATAAAGTTTAGATCCCTCCAACTCCAGTTATAGGTATAACTTTAGTGGTCAAGAATGGTTTAATTATATCAAATATTAAATCATTATTATTCACTTTTTTTATTTTATGAGAATATATTGTAATTCTTAAAAGTAGTATATTGTTTTGTGTTTATAATGTGTGCTTTAAATATATAAAAACATAATAATACGAAGTATTACGTAACCATAATATAGTTGGCTTGAAAGACAAATCAATTTAAATATATATGTGAAAAGTCTAACTCATATTGGATCAATCAAAATCAATATAATTTTTTTTAATACAACAAGTGAAGTATGAAGATTTGAACTTTCGACTTTAAATGAAGAATTACATTTTAATTACCAATAAACTATGTTTACTTTAGTAAAATCAATATAAATTTCGTTGCATCAATTGCCGAGTACAAATTATAATATCATCCTTAAGGCTCGAACTGTGCAATAATACATGATTTATAAAATTGTGATATAATTGTTATATATATATATATATATATATATATATATAACTATTGAAATAAAATCAATCGTCAAACCAAACAATGTGTATAGATTCTTGACTAATGAAAATTTTCTTAAATAATTAACTTTAACGCAATAATTTTCTTTGAAAAATATTATTAATATTGTTTCGCACCAGAGTGACGTGACCTCTTAAAACAAAGACCAAATAAATTGATGGGAAAAAAAATCTTGTATAGTCGATTAAATTATTGTCTGTTTGACCTTAAGAAAGATGATTATGTAAATATAAAAATAAAGTACCAATGATAAGTCTTGCTTGACACGTGATATTTGAGAGAGAGAGAGAGAAGCAACAATAGGTCAATTAATACCCATTTGCTTGTTTGGGAAGATTTTGAAAAGGTTTTGTGAGAAGATCAAATGGAATATTAACATGAAAACTTGTGGAGCAATAATGAAAAGATTACACAAAGTTGAAACAAATTAAAAAAAGCCAACTAAGAAGCCTAAATGCATAAGAAAAAGAGATTATCACTATAAGATTCCAACATTTGATGGTTAATTTAAGCTCTTCTTTTAAACTTAAGTTTAGCCTTTCTTTTTTTTTTTTTTTTTTTTTTTTTCACTTAAAACTCTTCATTCTTTATACACCTTTTCCTTTCAAAGTTAACAAAAAAAGAACCCAAACTTTTACTTCACTTTAATCTAATCCCTAATTCCCTCTCCCACTAAAAGATCATCACTAAGTCTCTTTTTCAATCGAATATATATTATACTCTTCAAAACTTATCTTATAAACTTAGGTGTTAATGTTACAAATATGTTACTTTTTTGTGGAAAATAAAAGTATATAAAAAAAAATAGTTTTTAAAGTTTGTGTTTCATCATAGTTAATTCAACATGAAAAATTAAGTATTACATGTTGATATCTTGGGTCAAAATGTGGATGTGATCATTTTTTCTTTTTATGTCATAAAATTTTATATATATATATATATATATATATATATATATATATATATATATATATATATATATATATATAAGATAAAGATAATGAGGTGTTATTGTGGACGTATTCTAAAAATTGCAAGTTTGTCATGATCATAGACAACGTCTCTGGTATTTGGATGGAATATCGTCTTCTATGAGTTGATGTTGTTGTAACTTGGTGACCTATCAAAACTTGTCTCTTTTTGGTAACTACTTGGTTTTTGAAAATTAATATTATTTTCTCTTTTACCATGATTTTCATTTTTTTGTAAGTAAAAGAGTTGAATTCTTAGTCAAATTCTAAAAACAAAAACAAGTTTTTAAAAGCCTATAAACACTCTTTCCACCTTTAAATTTCTTGTTTTGTTATCTACAACTTGTTTTTGTTTTTGAAATTTTGCTAAGAATTCAACTCTTGCACTTAAGAATGATGCAAATCATGGTAAGAAATTGAAAAGAAATAGACTTAATTTTCCAAAACCAAATGGAGTCTACTTTTTTTGAGTTTTCAAAACTTGACTTGATTTTTGAAAACATTAGTAGAAAGTAGACAATAAAGTAAAAAATTTAGAGAAGATTACTATAAACAAAAAAAAAATATCAAACTATTTACAAATATAGAAAATTTTTATTGTCTATTAGCGATAGACCACGATAGACAGTCTATCGCTAACTTTTTTTTATATTTGTAAATAGTTTGACTTATTTTTCTATATTTAAAAACATCCCTTTTAAATTTTCAAAAAATTACTAAGAATATAAAATAAAATAGTTACCAACTATCTTGTTTGATTTTGTATTACTAAAATAAATCGAAATTGGCATTAAAAAAGGGAGAAAAAAAAACACCGAAAGTTTTGCTTTTGGGATGGATTCTTTTTTAAGTCAAAGTTGTTAAAACCCTACAATTTTATTGGAATGGATCCAATTCAAGAGGTCTTTCTACGTTGTCAAATAAAGCAAGCTCTTCTTTCTTCTATCTCGATTATGATTTTTTTTTTCCTTTTTAAAAAGAACAAAAAAGTTTACAAATTATAATTGTGGGATAAATTTTATGCTAAATTTTTTTTTTTTGACAAATTATAATTGTGGGAAAAAAGAAAATCACGATGTTTGGTTATGTACTAAAAGCTAGAAGTAGGTTTATTTATTTATTTATTTTTTAAAAGTTATTTTAAGAGAAAAATGTAACTTTTTTTAAAAAATATTTTTAAAAGACTATTTTCAAATTATATCTCAATTTAACTGTTACATCATTAATTATTCTGTGTATTGTTGGAATATAAATCAACTGTGCATGCATAAATCCTTTCTCTTTTAGAAGAATCCATTTAACAGCCACCAACTTTATGCTTATTTTTTTGACCAACAATTTACTTCCACGTAAGGTCAAGAGAAAAAAAATAATACTAAAAAGCAAGCGACAGCAAAAATGAAGTTATTTAACCAAAACGAGCATAGCTCAACTGACGCTATCAACTTCGATTTCAGATGTTCAAATCTCCGATCTTATATATTGAACTAAAAAAAAGACCATTTCGATAACTTTCCTTAATGAATAAAAAATGGTGCATATTTATTGAAGTCAAAATTTATTTCCAATCAATTTTATGTCATGATCTCTGTTAACATAACCACTCGAATGATTTGGATGTATATTTTTAATAATAGATTGGATGTTTAAATCGTGCTCTACATATTGGTTAAACTCATAAGGGAAAAAAAGACTTAATTATGGAGAAAATTAGGAGTGCTTATTGGTTTTTTTTTTTTTTTTTTTTTTTTTGTGATATTTTGAACAACATAACTCAATTGTTAAGTTACAAAATTCTACAATCAAAACTAAATTAGGAATTGGTTCGATTCAATCAAAACAACCATAAGAAAATATTTTGGATTAGTTCGATTCAATCAAATTTCAATAAATATTTTCTATCTTATAGTTGTTAGGTATAATTAAATTATTTTCAAGTTTCAAATGTGTACGAAAAGTATTCGAAAGTTGACTACTCATCAAAAGTTTCAAACTAACCAAATCATACCTACACTTTTAGGCTTAAAATTAATTTGGGCTTAAAATAGAGATAAATTTGAAGCGATAGTGAATTTTAGGTCATTGCTAAAAAATAATAAAATAATAATTTTTATATACTATGGCACTATAACTTGGGTTGATACAACTTAGCCAAGAATCAAGTAATCTAACTAACTTTATAATTTAGGCTTTATTTGGAATTATATTTTTAATCCTAAAAAGTGATCGAGAAAAATTTTAACCGCGTTGTTTGATAAAACAAATTATTTATTAATCTACACAAGCACTTTTTAATTTTTAACTAACGTGTAAAATCTACAAATATTAGCTTTTAGATTTAACTTCCCTAAAAATTTGCTACCATTCTTAATGGTTTAAATAATATATTATAACAATATCATTTCATATTAATATATATATATATATTTTGTTGCCTATTTTCAAATTTTAATTGATTCATTTTTTATAAACACTATTTTTTCGAACTTTTATTAAATAATTTAGCTTAAACAAATTGAGTTGAAATTCTTTTTTTTTTAAAAAAAAAAAAATTTAAATTCAAATCATATAAAATTTTAAATAAATATATTATAATAAATTATAAATAATTATCAATATGAAAGCCTCTTGTGATTTATATAACTAAATTACACCAATTTAGTATTAATTTACCGAAGACTATTTTGTTTTCTTTTCACAATTAATTTTTCTAAAAGTAGAGGTAAGAGTAATTATTTTAAAAGCTACAACAATCCTAAACCAAACTTATTTTAATTCAATTCAAATTGGTTAGTGGTTTTTTCCTTTTTAATCCATTCAATAGAATTTATTAATAGTTTTTTCTTAATTTTTTTTTCACAATTGAACTTTGATTTAGAGAACAAAAATGTAAATTTTTAATAAATAAATTATACATTTGTCTTTTGACGTAATTTCTAGAAAAAAAGGGGCCCAAAAAAACCTAAATTGAGAAACGGGCTTCCTTATAAAGTCCATAGGCTGGGCAACAGCGAGCTTTCTCAATTCTCTAACTCCCAAACAAATGCGACAAAGCCCGGCCCATTGTAAAACCGATTCTAACTTGTTCATCTTGTCGTGTAGATTAGCGGAAGAAAAATGGGAAAATTATTTTTTTAGTCCTTAAGTTTTGAATAATATGTGCATTTGGTCCCTGAGTTTTAAAAATGTATCTTTTTAGTCCTCAAGTTTATACGAATAGGTCTATTTGGTCCCTAAGTTTTCAAAATATATCTTTTTAGTCCTTGAGTTTTTAAAAATAGATTTAAAAAAGTCCTTCAAGTATTTTTTGTCTTTGATTTTTCAAAAATAATCATATGATATTTAAAATTAGAAAAAAAATAGTTTTAGAGAGGGGATGATTTTTAAAAATTATTCTTCTAATTTATAATGTTAAATAATTATTTTAAATACTAAAAAAAATCATTTGAGGGATCTCTTAAATAATTTTTAAAAACTTAGGGACTAAAAAGGTACATTTTGAAAACATGGGGACCAAGTATACCTATTCTTATAAACTTAGAGACCAAAAAGGTACATTTTTAAAACTTAGGGACCCAATGCAGGTATTGTTCAAAACTTGAGGACTAAAAAGGTAATTTTTCCAAGAAAGTTATTTCGATTCATGTCATTCCGCGTCTTAATAAATTGTCCAATCATATTTTATCTCGTGACAAATTTTTCTTTTGTATTTTTTTAAAAGTATTTTAAATTTTATGTATAAGTGATAAAGAGTCAGATGCATAAAGATATGGATATCCTAAGGTGCACCTAAGTATTACTATAAAAGTCGAAATTGAAACAACTAAATGTAGAAATCTAATAAGGTTGGAAATGCAAATAAAATTTCAAAAGGAAAATATCGTGGAATTGAAATGATTAACAATATCATAACTTTGTAGAGATATTAGAGTTTCATGTACTATTAAATTATGTTCATATTGACAAATAAATATTGGTTAAAAAAATATTTTAGTCTCTAAATTTTCATGAAAACAATAAATTAGTTACCCAATTTTATTTTCTAACCATATAATTCTAGTTCTTTCAATGATGTGATAACAATTTAGACTTTGTTCTTTAAAACTTGTAACATATTTTAATATTTATTGTAAAAAAAAAATTGTTAATCAGATTTATCCGTATATAATTGATTATGAATATTTAAATTTTAATATTCGCCAATTATCATTAAATTAAGTTCATTATTTTATTTTATTATTATTTTAAAATATAAATTTATCTAAAAAATTCTTTTTAAGGAAAATAAAAAACTTTAGAATTCCGGTGTGAAATGCGTTTATGGCTCCATGCTCTCCATAAGGGGAGAAAGGAACGCATGGCTATTTGTTTAATAAAAAAACGTGTCATCGCGGTGGTTTTAGATAACACGATTTCCTTCCGCGTGGCGGCGCAATCAAGAAACTTGGCGGAACCTGAGCGGTCGCCGGTCGGCTCCGTTGCGTCGCCTTCCTCTCTCTCGGCGTTCTTCTGTATAAAATCATTGCATTTTTTTCTTCTTCTAATCAATCATACTCCGTAATCTTCGCCTTCGACTCCTATATTTTACTCTTATGAATGCTTCATCCAAGCCTTTCAGCTTTGACTATTATCGCCTACCTTCTTTAGATGCATTCCGAAGTCATCTCGACTCGCCATTTCCGATCCTTGTGTTGTTTTCATTATTATTTTGGTTGTTGATTACTAATGGCGATGTCTGCCTTCAAATCCTCATCTAGAAGAGGAAGTTCGACTTCAGCGACACCTTCTTCGAGCAGTGGCGTGTCAACATCGGGTAAAGATAGCAAGCAGAGTGGTAATTCTCCCAAGAAAGGTACTATCCGTAGATCCCGAAGCGTGAGTGCTTTTTCCAGATCTAGCACAGCGGATGTTTCGGCAGATTTTTCGAATAGTAGAGATAATCCGCTCTTCTGGAGCAATGGTTCGCCTCCATCGGAAGAATCTCGTACTGTTAACCTTGAATCTGATGGAAGTTCCACTAGAATTAGTGCAGGAAGTTCGAAACGTGTGAGTTCGGTTGGTGTTGAGAATACGAGGGGACGATCAGTGTCGAGAAGCTCCGATTCTGGAAGTATAGGTTCAGGAAACAGGAAAACCGGTGGCCGAAGCTTGTCGAGGGTAGGCACTGAACGGCGGGAACGCTCGGCGTCTATGACTCGATATCCCGTCTCATCGCAGTCTTTGAACTCCGAGGTTCGACATTAATTTCATTCCCTGCTTCGTTTTCTCTTTGTCTTCAATTTCAAAGAATGTTAGGAGCACTAGAACTGAATTCTTTTCCCTTATTTCTGATATTAAGAGTGAGGCTGAGCGAGATAGTCGTTATACTACGAAATTCAATAATAGAAAGACTCCAGATTCTGTGCTTCATGGTCGGAGAGAGGTTGGCTTAGTTAGAACTAGAAGTAGTTCTTCAGATGCTTTGCAGAAATGGAAAGGCCTGCGAGATCGGTCGAGTCATCTTTCACCATTTGATTTATCAGATAACTGTGATGTATCAGTGGTAAGAGCTTTAAATTCTTCTTTAATTTCTATAAGATCTTTTCTGTTCGTGCTACATTATCACTAAGTATTGGAACATTGGTCCAGTCTTGTAGTTTTGAAGATAGGCTGTCCACCGCGAGCTCTTTATCTGAAGCTGAAGAGAAAACTATAAGAGCTGTTTGTGAACAAATGAAGGTTGGTCATGTGAATTTTTGGTTATTTCAATTTGGCTATACTCATTTAGTTAGTGCTAAGCCATAGTTTAATCATTTAATTATGACTTTGGTTCCTTCTATAGTCAATGAAGGGGGATTGTTTGCAAGGACATTCCAGTGCTAGTGACATATATGACATTATTCAATATGAAGTAAGACGTGCTGTCCAAGATATCCACAACGACCTTCTCAATGTAAGTTACTGGTCTTCTGCTGATATTAATGTTTTTTTTTCCGTCTCTTCGTTCGTATAACATTGGAACTCTTAGAGGAAGTGTTCTTCTTTTATTATACTGGTTGAGCTATGCTCATGTTGGCAAGAAGTGTTTTAATTTGATTGTTCTGGAATTATTTTTGGATGAACATAAACAATATCGTTTGCTTTTTTTTTTTTTCCTGAAGAAACTCCTTTTCTTAAGATTGTGGTAAGAGCATCATCAAGTTATGGAAGTTAGTAAACTATGAGGGAAGTAATTACAAAATGTATGGAATACCTAAAGGACGATACGTGTTGCCTAGCTGAAAGTTTCTTTCACGATCTTTCTTGTTCTTGAATGATATATTGTTTCTATCCAACCATAAACCCCAACCATCCTCCAATTGCAGTTGAAAATCTCTAGTAGTTTTCCAGCATCTCAAGCCTTGAGGATGGGAAAAAAGGTAGTCTGACGTGTCTTCTTCTTTTTGGCACAAAACACAGAGGCTAGGGTAGTGGGCAATGTCTTCATGAAGATTGGCTAAACATTTTTTATCAGTTTTTTTTTTTTAAAATGTCTTCTCTTGTTATTTGTACTGAATCCTACTGATATTTCTAATTTTTGGGTTGTTTCTTTATCACTTTGAGGGTTCATTTACAATAACTATTTTTTAACGGGGAAAACCATTTTTTGGTGCTCTAACCATTTTCTCAAAAAATTTATATAATAGCTTAATTTAGAATCGTGGAGTCTTGGATATTTATAGTATATGGAACCATACTATTACTATTAGCTAGGAACAGGAATAGTTGATCAGATGATTTTCATCTGTTTATCTAATAAGGATTGTTAATAATATACTTGGCACATCAAAATTCCTGGAAATAAGAAATGTAGATAAGGCCAAGGATGAATCGATATATATTTCTCTTGTATAACATGACCTATCTATATCTTCAAATTTGTTAGTAAGGTTGTTTGCTTCAATTATTTCATGGCTTATAATTTCAGGCTCCACAATGCAGTGCTGATGCCACAGGAAGTTCTATCATTGATATCCCTCCTGAATTGGTGAATCCAGGTGCAATTGAATTGGCGGATTTGAGAAGTGAGTATACGAAGAAGCTTGAGCAGGTAGTACTTGTTTATTCATTGTGCTGGATCGCTGATGATTTCTCTTAAATTTATTCAACTTCATACCCTTAAATACATTTCTCTCCTTTTGGTCGCCCCCCTCCCCTATGGATTAAATTATATATTTTTCTTTTGATTGGGCTGCACATTGGTTCATCATGTATCTCTTGTTATCTCTTTTGGGTGGTTTTGATGTACTCTTTGGATATTTCATTAATCAATGAAATTGTTTCTTATCCAAAAAAGTAAAAAAATAACTTCATGCCATTCTTGATATTGATGGTTTTCCTCCCGAAAGATTTTGGTTTATATTTTGTGTTTCCGCATCCTTTCTGTTTTTATTATTCAGTTGCTGATAATAAGACATTAATATAATTTCCTTCAACTTGTAGTCACAAGAGCGGGCTAGAAAACTTCGGGCAGACTTGGCAGTGGAAGAGCATCGTGAATTAGAGCTCAGTAGAATTTTGCGGGAAGTAATACCAGCTCCTAAGACTTCTATGAGACGAAAAGTATGCTCTCATAGTTTGTTCGTCCATGTTACATTCAATTTAGTATCCCATTTTGGCATAATCTGTCTAGAATTCCTGATAAGTTTCACTCTTCAAGCATTTTGTTGAAGAAGGATTGATTTCCTCCATTATGGATTTAGCATATTTACATTCTCGTCTTTCTGATGCATATCTTGCATGAAGGAATGGGAACTTGCCATTCTGATACAGAGGAATTGATCGTTTGTTCAATTTCAAAACAGGCCAGCATTGAAAGAAGAAGGATGTCAAAGCGTTTAACTGATGATGCCTTGGCATATTTTGACGAGTGTGTTTCGTTATCAACATTTGATGGTTCTGATTTCTCATCACTGGAAGAAACACCCCCAATCCACCAAGTTTCTTCCACTACCCAGGTGGAAGATGGTACCACCCCCCAGGCAAGTTCAAGTGTTTCAGTCATGACTTGAGCATTTGTTTCTTTGACAATTTCGTTCACTTTCGAATCACTTACCATGATCTTTTTTTTTCTCTTTTCACGTCGACAACTAAGGGTAGCCTTCCAATGAGAGATCATCTAATCAGATTATATCTTCTTTTATCTCATTAAAATTTTTCATGCCTCAATAAGTCCTTCACAAGGTTGCTCTTAGTAAAGCCTTGAAATCGTGGCTTACCCTTTGAAAGAAATACCTCTTAAAGCCTTCACATTTGTAGGGAAGGAAGTGCAGAGCTTGATGATAGTGGCCTAATGGAGACAAAAAAAAAATAGTTTTTCACCATTTCTTTCGGACATGCTGCACTGATTTATAGAGCAAGTTAAGCAACAGACAGGATTTCTAACTTGAAGTTGGTCATAAAATTTTAAAACAACCAAGCTAGAGAGTCCAAATAGAACTTTCAACTTTCTTTAAATACTCGAACTCTCAAACAAATAGGCGATATATCAAGGGCCAAGAGATCATAAAAGGGGGATTTCCATGAGAACCAACAATAGCACCCCACTTTTCCCACTGCTCCAAGTTTATGTTGCTCAAGTTTCCTCTTTTAATTCTTTCAACCTGAAATCATAAGTTCTATGCTTTCCCAAACTCTTGGGATGGGATATTAGTTTTAGAAATCTTCATTTAGGACTTGGAGGGAATGAATTCAATCTATGATGGTCACCTATCTAGGATTTAATATCCTATGAATTTTAAGCACCCGAATGTTATAGGATTAGTTGAGTTGTTTCGTGAAATTAGTCGAAGAACATGAGGTTGAGCCAATTGTTCCCCATAGATAATGCAAAACTATTCAATCGATGCTCTTCCTATTTAATCGTACTACTACTTTTCATGGAAATCGAATTGCTAATATATTTTCCCATGTCCAACACTTGCACTTTCAGGAACCAGCAATTGGAACTTCATCTGAGATTGACCAATGTAATTTAGAGCATACATCTTACAGAAGCAGTAACCTGAGCAAACTTGGAGAAGGCAAAGCTCAGTTTTCCTTCACAAAGAAACCACATGAAAGCTATGGAATCAAACAGGACATTGGGAAGTACATTCAGAAAGATGAAAACAAATCACGAGTTGTAAGCGTGAAGCATTGCGATACGATGAATGATACAAATTTGAAAAAACCAAGAGAAAGCCTATTGTTTGATCGAGTTGTTTTCAGAAGCAGAATAGAATCGGGTAGTTTACTGCTCTGCGGTGTAAGTTCTGCAGCTTGTTCCTCTTATTATGCTTCTATCATCTGATGAGTGTCAAAGACAGGTTTTGTTGTGAGTGATAAAAGCATGAATTTTTTTAGAAGTTGGAATTTTACGATATTTGGCTTTGTGAAGAAAGGATGTGCCATAATTTTATTATATTTGGTTAAGCTGTTGGTATATTTCATAGAAATGAGCTAAATTCCCAACAAATCCAGCTTTTTAGGTCTTGTTTAACATTTCTTTAAAATTTTACCGGCTCGCTAAAATATAAAACATTATGTAAGAGGGGTTGAAAACTTTCAAATCACAATGACTAAATTATTACATTTGAACTAATTAAACTTTTTAAGTAATAAAGAATGAACTAAAAATTATTTTAATATTAGTGACTAAGCAGATATTTAGCCTCTGATTTCATTTTTTTTGTTTTTTTAGAAAAATATATATGAAATAATTGTGTTGTGTTAAACTAAGCACCATTTAATTGGTATATAGTGTAGGCATATACTCTCCATCAAAAGAATAGAGGTTCAATTATTTTATTTTTCAAATTTAAAGCCTCAAATCATCACGTAGCTTAAATTAATGAATAAACGAGTACTTGTTTATTCATTTATTTGTTTTTTTTTTTTTTTTTAAAATTTTATATCATGAGATAATCCTATTTCAACTGGAATGGACGTGCTATCCTTGATCAAAAGAATGGAGGCTTTGAATTTTTTTTTTTTTTTTTTTTTTTTTTTTCCTGAGTTTAAAGGTTCAGATAATCTCATCCCTAGATGTTGAAGCTTTACAGCAAAACTGAACGCAATTGAATTAGCTCAATTCAAGTAATGTTTGAGTAATTTCCATTCACGTAATTCAATGGATATTGAACTGATGGATTCTGTTGATTCGATTAAAACCAACATAAACCCCTAAAAAATGTCCAACGAAAGAGGAATTCAATAACAGCGAATGAACCAAATAGGTTGGTCCTATTTTCAAACGGGTTGGACCAAATCATTTCGCTAAATTTTGGTTAGGCAAGTTCTAATTTGAAGGGGCTGACCTCATGATTAATTTAAATTTTAAATTTCATACCATCGATCCACTCATTGCTTTTACGGATAGCATTCAAGTGCATGTTTAAGAGTTATTCTAAAATTGTTAAAATTACTTTTGTCATGTTTCTTATAACATGTTTGAAAATTGGGAGTGATTATAAAATTATTAAAATCACTTTTGTCATTTTTTAAATCATTATAAAATATGCTTTTAATAATTTAAAACTAATTTTGATGAAACAAAAATTGCATTTAAAAGTATAAAATTAAATATTAAATTAATTTTGCATAATTAAAAGTGTATTTCAAAGTGATTTTGAGCGTGACAAAAGTGATTTTGATAATTTTAAAATTACTCCCAAATATGCACTTAATTATTTCAAAACATACCTTTAGTCACTCAAAATTAATTTTACACTTTTAAATGTGATTATCATATCATCGAAATTGGTTTTGAATGATTAAAAACATGTTTCAGAATGATTTTGAAAATGACAAAAATAATTTTAACCATTTAAGAATCACTCCCATACGTGTCCTCCTAAAATAGACGTAAAATAATTTATCAGTAGATGTGTCAAATTAGGAAGGGAAAGAATTGAGTACTTTTGTAGGATCAGAAAATTTGGCCATTCGAGATGACTGCGTGAGCTTCAATTCCTCGACTCCTGATTTAAGTTTAAATAAAATAAAGTTCAATAGTGAGGGAGCATATAAACATTAATTCTAGTTACGATTTGCTTTACATATCTTACAAATTTGTTTCTAATATAGGATTACCGTATGCAGTACAAGACTCTTGAAAAGAGTGTTCTTGACCTTCTCCCAATCACTGTCCCTGCTTTATTTCCCAATCTAGAGACAAAAATTGGGGCTAAAAATTGAGAGTTTAGTTGATATATCTCAAAAAAGGTGGATATATCAAGCAAAGCTTTCAAGAACAAACTCAGGCTATTCAAACAACACTGGTAAATTAAACGGTATTTTTGTAGGGATTTTCAGTTTATGAAGTAGTATGAGATCTTTATATTAGACGAAAAAAATATCCGTTTGATTAAGTATGCTACCAATCAATTCTTACTCCTACGTTAATGTGTGCTTTTGGAGGAGCATGCATGCAAATGACAAGAAATATCTTTCGGTTTATATGATTGTCAGTCAAATAAAAAATTATTCTGTGTAGCAACTCTGGAAAATGACCTTTTAAGAGATGAAATGAAGTGAATTAGACTTCGATTTGTTTTGTCAATTCCTTCC
This sequence comes from Lagenaria siceraria, assembly GCA_002890555.2. Taxonomy (NCBI): domain Eukaryota; kingdom Viridiplantae; phylum Streptophyta; class Magnoliopsida; order Cucurbitales; family Cucurbitaceae; genus Lagenaria; species Lagenaria siceraria. Next base: position 27,845,623 of record CM016484.1, read on the forward strand.
TGATTTGCTTCATTTATAGGTATTTCAGTAAGCAATTCAATTGCAGAGCAAGATAATCTAAATATCATATATATGTCACAAGATTACTTATCTTCAAGAGCTGCAATCTCATATCTCACTTCCTCCATGTGCTCAATTATGGTCGTCACAGCATCCTGCACACCTTTGATTGATTCCTTTAGAGCATTGTCATAATCGGCATCCGCTTCTGCTTCCTCAGTACCAGAAGCCTCAGTTATCTCATGGACATGCATACACTCGTGCTCTCGAGGTGCATTGAATTTGCAATTCTCGTGGCTCACCAAGCGCTCTGATGGGTGGCCAGCCTTCTTCAATAACTGAATTTGAGCTGTCTTTAAAGAAATAATAGTTAGGTAAAGATAATCCAAGATCACTCAACTACTGAACTTTATGTCCAACAAAAGCACATTCATTGCCAAGATTTCTTGTTCCAACTTTTAGCATCCGAACTTATGGCATTAGACAAGTGTGCAAGCATTCAAAGATAACTACATACCACTACTGAAGATCTTGGGTAGTTAAGTGAAATTTACAATATTGAGTTCTGCAGTTAAACGGCAAAAAGGAAAAAAAGGGAAATCAAGGTGCCATTCCACATCTTGAAAAGTTCGCTGCTGCTGCTTTTTAAAAACAGAAAATGATCGTCTGATGAGTAGTGGATAACAGTAGTAAAATCATTTCGTTCCTCCGATTAACTTCTATAAATGCAGCTCATTGTAATATAAAAAAAGTTGGCTCTATGTAGTTCAGATGGTCAAAATTCCTTTCCACCAATGCCATTACCTCATCTCCTATACCCTGCATTATTCTGGCTAGAATTCTTTGATAAAAAGGTCAGAAGAAAATTGTTTTTGCTCGTGCCCAAAACTCGTTGAATAAGATAAAGTTAAAGGAAAACCGGTGCATCATTGAAGGATATTGACTCAAATCCACTTGAGGTAACTTTCTTGTTAAGACATGACAGACCACAGTCAAAGGAAGCAACAAATAAAAGAGAGAGACTAGGAATCAAGCATAAGCATCAAGGTTTATACATCAGTCAACATGTCGATATGTCCATACATCCATTGATGGGAAGGGTTATCAATATTTCGATTAGCATACAGAAGAAAAAACTTTCTACTGTCAGAAAAGAAATGATACTTAAAACAAAATCTAGAATCCCTGAGAAAATGTGAACCAAATGGTCCTCTGATTCCAGTTCGCTAGAATTAAGGAGAGCTTGGACTTTGGAACGATGCTATACATAATCCAGATTTACCAATGGACAGAGTTTCTAATCTGATTATCTGAACAATGTTTCAAAGGTCTTTTGTACCTTACGCCTTGAGGATTGTCTTAATGTGATAAAAATTTATGGCTTGTTTTCCAAAGCATATATGATATACTGATCAATCCTACTAATTTTTAGAATTACAAGTTTAACTGACTAGTTGGATTGATTGAAAGCACGGCATGGTTTTTAAGTTTAAAAGTATACATACCAGGTGCAATTTCTGCTTTTCTTGTTCTTGAACAGATCTAAGCAGGTTGGCTAAGTCGAGCCTGTTATGATCTGGACTCCGGAAGTTCGATTCAATGGCAATGACCTACAACAAAATAGAGTCCAAAAGGGAAAATCTCACAAGGAAGCTCAAAGAAGAAATGAAGAATACGCTTAAACGACATGCTGTGAAAATTGTGTAACGAACTTGTTTGGAGCAATTACTGAATTCCATAGTGATCTCACTGCAAAGCTGTTGATAAGATACCTCCCTTCCTGAAGTCATATACTCATCGAACCCCCTGCGAATTAACAAAATGAAAAAGACTTCACAGATTCCATCCGACTTGTATAAATAAATAGCAAAAACACACTCGAAACTTCGTCACTAAGCTCGTTTAGGACTAAGACTAACACAAATTCGTTTAGGATTTTCTAATCATCGATCTGTTTGGAATCGTTATGAAGGAAAATGTACCTTAAACGTGGTTTAGGACAAAATCCTACGGTATGAAAGAACACTATAACAGAAGTCGTACACATACAACTTTAACCATCGGATTCTTCATTTGTTTTCGAAAACAACGATCAAGATTACAAACGAAAACGAAAACCAAAATCAATGATACCTTTTAAGCTTGGCATAAGCTTCCGCTCTACGCTGCTGGATTTCAAGAAACTTGCGGAGCAAACTGAGAGTGTTGGAGGAATCGGTGACATCGGTTCTTTGGTCTTCCTCCATTTGTTCATCCAGAGAGAGCTTCTTCTCAAAATCTTCCATTCTTTAGCTTTCGATATTTCCCTTCAGCTACACTCCTCAAACTGAAATAAAACCCATGAACTTTTGCTTCAAACAAAGAACTTTAATTAATTAATTAAAAGAAATAAAACTTAGGTATGTATGGTAATAATTGTAATTACACCTAAAATTGTAGGGTTAAATTTATAATAATGTAAGAAAAAATTGAACCATCAAACTTATGCCATCGTCACAATTTTTTTAATTTTAACCCTTTATAAGTTGAATGACCTAATATCCAAATTAAAAGTATAGTATTGTTTTCAAAATTATAATATTACTTAAATCTTAACAATTGAAAACTAGATTAAAGTAAAAATAATAATAATAATAAATAATAAAATTTGAAGATTAAAATAGTATACAAACACCGCTATATCAATTTTGTTCTTTAAGATGGTTAACTTTAGGGAAAATATAGTTCTAAATAGTAATGATTTATTTTGACCATTCATCGTGGTAAAATGATGTGACAATTTGGTTGGTGATTGTCACTTAGCTAACTATATTCAAACTAGTTAGTTGTGCATATTGATCCTGTGTGATTGATAGCTTCCTTTAAGGAGAACTTTTTTTTTTTTATCGACAATCACATTTCCCAATCCGGATAAAATTAATATTTTAATATCAATTAAATAAATGAATATCAAACTTAAGCATAATACAACTCAAAAATATTATACATTTGTTCTAAAAGTTAAGATGTTCAAAATTTTACCCCACATAGATTTTTATTTTTATTTTTTTAAAAAAAGTCCTCAAGTTACTACAGGAGTAGAATCAAAATAAAACTAAGAGACAATTACAAATATAATAATTATATTCAAAATATTAGCACATATAGCGACATTTTTTACAAAAATTGCAAATATAGCAAAGTCTATCAGTGATAAACTTCTATCGCTGATAGATTTTTTGATTTTTTATGGTCTAGGTGGTCTATCACTGATAGATCATAAGAGTCTATAGCGATAGAAGTTTATCACGCACAATTTTTTAAAAATGTTGCTATACACTTAGTTATTATCTCTAAAATTACTACTCATTACAATTACCCTAGTTGCTAAATCACAAGTTTAAAAACAACTCATGATTATTTGGTCCCTATATCTAAAAAAACTTGAAATTTTTAATTTTGTGTGCCTTGAAAAATTTTAAAATTTTAAAAATGAATTCATCTATTAGAAATAAATTAAAATTATGTCTAATGGAGTCGTAAACTTTCAATTTATGAATTTTAAAAATCATCAAACTTCATGAACTAACTTTGTAATTATGAAATTTCAGGGGAGAAGGCAATTAAATAAAGAGAGAGATTGTGAAAAGGTGAGAAAAAAAACCTGTAAATTAATTTAGAGAGTAATTCTGAGAAACAGAGAAGAATTATCACAAAGATGTAAGAGAAAACTTCAATCTAATCTTGTGGCCAAGCTATATCCAGGAACTTTAGCAAGTTGCCTCTGTTTCATAATCTCTCTCACCTTCTGCATCTCTTTCCACAGGCCATTACTGGCATAAATATTGGACAAAACCACATAAACACCATCATTCCAAGGCTCCAATTCCTGTAAATGCTCTGCTGCCCACTCCCCCATCTCCACATTCCCATGTTTCTCACAACCTCCAATCAAACTTCCCCATATTACTGAGTTTGCCTTCATCGGCATCTCTTCGATCATCTTTCTCGCCTCTTCAAGCAACCCTGCTTTACCGAGCAAATCGATCATGCATCCATAATGTGCCAGTTGAGGCTTGTAACCGTAAACGTTTTTCATCATATCGAAGTAATGTTTCCCCTCGTTGATCATCCCCCCGTGTACACATGCGCTTAGCACCCCAACAAACGTAACGTGATTAGGAGGAACACCTGCTTCTCTCATTCGTCGGAAGTTCTCGAGTGCTTGTTTCACCTGTCCATGCATTGCATAACCTACAATCAGTGATGTCCAGGATAATACATTTCTATGATCCATGTTTGAAAATACTTTCATTGCCAAATCCATCCTACCACATTTTCCATACATGTCTATCAGTGAATTTAACATCAAAATGTCTGATTTTCCTGTGACTTTAACTTTGAACACAAATTTGTGCATTTGGAGAGACAGTTCTAGGTCACCTAGACTGCCACAAGCTGATGTTACACTAACAATTGTAACATCATCTGGTTCGAGGCCACTTCGTCTTAACTTAATGAACATATCAACTGCCTCTTTAGCACGCCCGCCTTGAGATAAACCAGCTATAATGGCATTCCAAGAACCCAGTTTCCTGTGATGGTTTTGCTCAAATACCTTACGTGCACACTTAAGATCTCCTACCTTTGAGTACAGACTGATGAGGCCACTTTCGCTATATTGGTCGAACTCAAGACCAAGCCGTATTGCAACTGAATGTAATTGTAATCCTAAACCAAAAGCATAAGCTTGAGATACAGCCTTGAATACAATTGGAAGTGTGTAACAATCAGGCAAAATGCCTGATCGCAACATGGCGATATATACAGAGAGGGCTTTTCTTGGGGCCTCCAGCTTAGTGTATGATCTAATAATGGTGTTCCAATAAAATGAAGAAGGGTGGTTTTCCAACATGTTGGTTCTTAAAACATGGGCATGAATTTGATACAATTCTAATAAATTAGTACAGTTCATCAATAGGGTAGCGACGATTCTTGCTTGGTCCTCATTATTGTCAGAGGTGTATGTCAACCAGACAGGAGCCTCTGTAGCAGCATCCCTCTCTGCAAGCTGCTTATTTTGCTTAGGATCATCCACAAATTGCACATCGTTAAAATCTACAGGTGGCCTTAACTCATTTGTCTCAAGGTTCTTGGTATTGTAAGTTAGATAGGAACGCCCTGACGTCGTTAGAAAGGTATGTCGTGAGCTCTCTGGGGAGCTGCCAACATTTGTGAATTTACTCACGTTGTCGTCACCAATAACAAATCTCTCTTCGCATTTGTCACCTGACACCGCATCTTGAACAGGAAGCACAAGGCACTTGCCTTCCTTGTGAATATCAAGGCCTCGGTTTTGAAGCGGAAACTACATATAACCATCAAAGATCTTTAACTTTCTAAAACTGGAAAGTATATTTGTTCAAAAAATATCTTTGAAATCAAACAATATGTCTAGAGATTACAAAATAAGTAAAAAATACAGTAGGAATAAAAAATAGAAAAGGCTTGTGTACTAGCTACAATTTGGCAAGGATAAGTAAAAATATCAAAAATGAGGACAAACGTCTACACATTTCATATCAAGAAAATAAAAAGAAATTTAAAATTGCTTGCCTGTAGCAAGCTTAACAAGATCACAATCTACTCTGACAATAGAGGTAAAGGGTTTGTTTCTATCAGAATGAGCAGAACGAAGCTTCTTTCTCTCCACTTTAGACCCCTGAACTAAGCTGCAATCCGGGCCTTCGTACGCCATTCTGCTCAAGACATCAGTGATTCAAATATGAAGAAAAAGGAAGGTCGTCTATATCAAGACTACTCAATTTTACAAGAATGAATTAATGTAGAATCCAAGCACAGTGGCCTTAAGTTTCTCACTGGACAATATTTGGTTAGTATGGAACACCAATGTTGGCTCAAAAAGCTTCAAAGATCCAACTTAGAATAATACAATCTTGGTTCAGAAAATACGGCTCTTTCCTTCAGAATTTACCCTCACCACTATTTCCCCTTTCAGATACTTCCAATTTGTCCTCACTGCAACGAGTCACAGAACACCCATTCCCCTCCAAAATTCGAGCGAACCAAGGGCTACTAGACTTTACAGGGGGCTAAATTGTTTGCAGAGGATCACCAACGATTCAATTACCTACTTAAGGAGTACAACTGGAGTATATGAAAGAGAATTGAAGACGCTATTATATCTAATATCAATGTCAAACCCTTCAGTTTACGGAAATTCAACTCCATGAAACTTAACATACGAACAAACAAGAAGAGAAACAAAGAACACACCTTATTGTTCTCATTATCATCGCCTGATAATTCCCCCGAAGCGTATTGATAGAATGCTCGCCTAGCACAGGAAGTGGAAGAGGAAAGAGACGGTAGAAGCAATTTATGTAGGCTTGCAGCGAGGCTGGAATTGTTGCAATCGATGTTCTTCGATGATACTAAGAGAGAGTTTGGGAGTAGCTTGAAATTATGCATTCTAACGGAGAAGACTCAGTTTTGTAAACAACGCCTCCGCCGGAAGGGATTGCCGCCTTCAAATTCCGACTCGGCTCTTGAACCAAGCCTATTGAGTATTGAAGTTCTGACGTATCTTAGATGCTTTTTTTTTTTTTTTTTTAATAGACGCAAAGTTAAAACTTAAAACGAGTTATTTTAAAATATAGAAAATAAGTCAAACTATTATTAATAAATAGTTTGATATTTTTTTATTTATAATAATTTCTCTTTTTTTTATTTATAATATTATTTATTTATTTTATTGTTATTATTTTTTTAACAAGATAGTTAGAACTTAAATGAGAGTAGATTGATTGGAGCTTTTATATTGGTGGTTGTTTCTCCAAAATTTTTGTGAACTGTGAATTTCTCTCTTTTGTTTGGAATGATTTATTTATTTGGTATTTGTATTTTTCTTAATTTTTGCTTCTGAAGTGACATGACGTACTGTTATGTATTTTACAAAATTTATTTCTACATTTTTTTTAGTGAATTTTATTTTCACCAAGCAAATTATTGATAAAGGTGGTACATACATATATATGTATGTATGGAAAATTAGTATATACAGAAAAAATATCAAACTATTTACAAATATAGAATTCTATCGTTTTCTATCGCTCGAGCAAATGAATTTTATCGCTTGAGCGATAGAAAGAAATAGAATTCTATGGCAGTCTATCATTAATAGGCGGTAAAATTTTTCTATATTTATAAATAGTTTGGCTAATTTTTCTATATTTGAAAAGAGCTCATAAAAAAATATCAAACTATTTATAAATATAAAAAAATTTCATTATCTATTAGTGATAGGACACAAATCAAGCGATACTTCTATCAAATTTTTTTTTTATATTTATAAATAATTTAACTCATTCTTCTATATTTAAAAATAGCCCTAAATAAATATTAGTACTCCAGGAAGCACATTAGTTTCATCAGGAAATATCAATATATCCATGAATGCCTCAGTCTGTACAAAAATTTGATAGGGAAAAGAAATCTGGCTAATGAATAATTGTAAAGCCTTATATCAACTCAAATATGTTACACAAAGTTGCAGCTTGGGAAGGGATAATATTAATCATACAAAAAACCAAAGAAAATCCCAAATAAAGGAACAGATTTATCACTTTTTCAGCAAAACATAAAAACTAGAACTAATTTATTCAAGTGTAATAACACAATGCCAAGGTCCTTGCTCACATTCTCCTAAATTTTGAGAGCTATATACCAGCTCCATCAATGCTATAAATAAGTTATCAGGATATCATGCTTCCATGCCCAAACATATACACTTCCCGACGAAGATTCGTGAGACCCACTGTATCTCATTTTCCTACTCATCAGCACGGAATCAAAGTTCAGCGAATCCTAATGCACATACGACCTATAAGCTCAGCAGGAACTTGTATACACTTCAAATGAAGCAAAATTCGATTTGCTGGCTTGAAGGAGTACAACCAGCAACTGAAGAAACCAATTACTTCTTTTATCATGTTAACCAGGACCACGTTTAGACCGTCTTCGTTTTCCAAGAAGTTTTAGCATGTTGTCCGTTACATCAATCGGAGAGTCGTCGTCTGAATTCGCACTGTTGTCAGAGGTGTGTGTCAACCAGGCCAGAGCCTCTATAGCAGCATCCCTCTCTGCAAGCTGCTTGTTTTTCTTAGGCTTACCCACAAATTGCATGCCCTTAAACTCTACCAGCGCCCTGAACTCATTTGTCTTGAGATGCTTGGTTTTGTACTTTGGAGGGGAATGTCCTGCCCTCATTAGCAAGGTTTGTAGCAAGCTCTTTGGGTTGGTGCCATCCTTTGTGAATTTGTCGTTGACAGACGCTTGCTTCTTACTGTCCCGACCGAAGACAAATCTCCCTTCGCATTGGTCACCTGACACCAACTCTTGAACAGAAAGAACAAGGTACTTTCCTTCCTTGAGAATATCGAGTCCCGGGTTCTGAAGCTGAAATGACACGAACATCAAATTACCTTACATTTTCTAAAACTAAGGATTAAGATTTATCTTAAAAGTAATGTCCTAATCAAATAATGTGTTCGAACGCAACTTACTTTGTTTTCAATAAGCTTATCAAGTTCTTCCTTGAGTTGCAAATAGCATTCCGCCAAACTAGAATCCATAAAGAATTCAACGTAGCCATTTAACATTTTCAAATGACCAGCCTGAAAGGAGGATATGAATGGTCTTAGACACCAGAAAATAAAATTTTTCACGAAAAGTGCAGACCCGGGATACATCACCTGTACACCACGATTTACGGCTCCACCAAAAAGAATCAGCATCGAATCAGATATGCCAGTAGAATCTCGTAAGAAAACTGTATTGACCTTCACTTTCTCGCCAAAGACCAGCCACGGGAAGGGAATGGTATCATAACGCGCATTTACAGAATTCTGATGCAGAATCATTACAATGTTAGATGACTACAACACAAGCGTTCAGCAAGATAATGGATTTGAAATTCCAGGCGTCTTTTACAAAATTAATTTATTTCAAACTTCAATTAAGCCTACCATGATAATGCAACATATTGTAATAAAGCATAGAATATCCGTAATAATCGTAATCAAACAAATGTTTGATAAAGAGGATCCAAAACTAATACTTTTAGAACTCTAATTAGATATCGACGAAGGTTCAAATTCTATACATAAGAAATTGAATAGCCTACTACTATCACATGTAGATACTGCAATTTTTTCTTTTTTTATATCCGTGAGTGTCTGAGTCAGCTTACGTGCACCTCAACTAATCTCACGGGACAACCCGCCTGACCCTAATGTAGATACTGCAAATAAAAATGAAGCATGCCCAATGCAAACAAGAATAAATATAAATATCCTCCTGTCCCGTGTAATTTATGGTGCAGCCAAACTCTACTAGAAATCTTATACAAGCAAATAAACCTACAGGAGAAAGGCATGTAAGTCGCAAGTATCAGTACAAATAACAAATACCGAGAATCGTTGTGATAGTGAGACGGCAAAAGTTTCTAGCATCTTCAATGATTTTTTTCCTTGGAAAAATAAAAATTACTGTAAATGATAAATAAATACTCTCTAGAACTGGATCCACAATGTCTTGTTTGGATCTCATTAAAGAGGTGTTAACCATTGGATCTTTGTTTGGACCTCACTAAGAAGATGCTATACAGAAGGGGGGAGGGGATGCTGCCAGTTTCAGACTTACCGCATACAGCAAGACCTGGCCATCATCCATGGTTTTGAAAGACATGGATGTCTCTCTGTGCTGCATATACATGAAACAAATACTCAGGAGAGGAGAAAAATGACGGTCAAACAGTCGTGACTACATAGAAACTAGTTTCATTTACCAAAACAGATGCTACGCCAGGAAAGAGACCAGAACAAATGATTGCACGAACAAGAGACTGGTTATGGCTTAATTTATTACTCATGCTACCATCTAAATCAACTATTCCTGCATCCTTTAAAATGAAGCTAAACTGTCTTCTAAGTGAATCGATTGCTTGAAGTGTTTGCACGGAAAGGAAGTTCCTCCAGCAGTACTCATAGGATGACCCTTCTCTTTCTGCATCTTTCCATCCCTCGTAAGCACGAACAAGCGCCATATGATCACTGTAGTCCTTTGCAGAAAATCTAGCCTTGGCTGTCCCTGCTAACTGAATCATGGAAACAACATAAACCTCCAACGTTTACTTTATGTGTGTGCATTTGTCAAAGTGCGCAATAGGTGGGAGGGTAGAGTTCAAAATTATCTTTTCCAAAAATGAAAAATGAATTACAAACAGCCACCCAATATCTATTAGAATTAGATTAGTTACGAAGTACAAACAGCGGCAATAATTATGCATACTTCAATACAATGGTACTTACGTCTTTTTTGTCCTGAGGCAGAAGAAAAGGATCTCTGACACTAAGGCCGGAAACTATAGTAAGGATAGGATCAAAGCAATGAAAGATAGCACCCATAATCAGCATTTTTCCTAGCTTAGGGTCAACGGGAAGCATTGACAAAAAATTTCCTGTTCAAAACAAGAGGTTGAAGATGGAAAAACCTGAGTAACAGCATGAGAATAATATATTTATAATACCATACAAGAAAACTAACTAACCGAGATTTGTCAAGTTTTCCTTCTCGTCAAATGCCCCGATCATCTTTAAAAAATCAATGGCATTTTGTACCTGTCAAATAACAAATGATCCCCTGTTCTCATTTATGAATGGAATTTTCTGTTAAAGAATGGAGTCATGGACAACTGATTTTTTTTAGCAGAGAGAGAGAGACAAAGTAGCTTACAGCCAAGGGTTCTGGTGGCTGTAGAGCAGATGACAAGAATTCTCCCACACTTGAAACCTGCAAACTTTTTATTTGAAGGCAGAGGGAATTCAATGGGGTTCTCAAAAGTTCAGGAAGTTGATACTCAGAAAATGCTTCAAAAACACATTTTGGGTAAAGATGATAACATTTTCCTGGTTGAACACGGCCAGCCCGACCCCTTCTCTGCACAACCAAGAACCATTATCAAAAGATCAACCACTTGATATCATATGTGGAGAGATAACAAAATATGAAACAGCTCATATAAAAGAGAAAATTTGAAATCCAGATTTGGTTTCCGGATATTAGAACATAACCAAAAAGGGTAAAAAGGCAAACAATGGCATGGGTATCTACGCTGCCCTATTGGGTATCATATCAAAAGTACAAAAGCAGACTCTTCCCAAAAAGATGGGGAAAAAAAAAGGTTTAAGCCCTGTTAAAATATATAAATCTGCAATATCAAATCAAGTTATCAAGGCATCTCTTCAAAGCATCTAAAGGAACGACTAATTTCATTCAGTAAATTTGTTGTGAATCTCATAAAATTACATATTTTCTCAATAAAAGTTTTCTTTAAAAAAAAATAGAAAAATATAGGAAAGAAAATTTGACTTACTTGCCGAGCAGATGCCTGTGAAATCCATGAAGGTAACAGACAAGGTGTATTATTTAGCGCATCATACGTGGTTTCTTTCGCTTTTCCACAGTCAATAACAAAAACAACATCATTTATCGTGATGCTTGCCTCTGCCATATTAGTGGCAAGAACTACCTTACGGACATTCTGAGCAGGTTTCTCAAATATGAGTCTCTGTAGCAACGGCAAAGAAATTATAAGAATTTCAAGAAACAAGTGGTCCTTAAAAGAAAAGGAGAGAGAACAGTGGTAATAAATTATCAATGGTCTCTGTAAATATATTCAGCGGTAGAGTGAGGAAAGTTTTGGTACAATGGAAGCTGGCAAATTGTTCACAGATGTGTCAAGTTACTGTGATTTACATCCGTGTTTTTCTAATACTGTTCATCATTGTTTCTCTTTCTTTACCATGACCTTGATACTTCAAAAATATTATAATAAAAGAGATCTAAAAAGTTTTACAATAGACAATGAAAAATGAATAAACCAACCAACCTGTTCAGATGTTGCCATTGAACCATGGCATGTCAAAAGCAAAACCCTGTTTGGATCTCCTAGAAGTGGATGAGCTCTCAGTTGATCCCTCAAACTGCTAATATCCTCCCATCCAGTCAGGAATACTAAAACTGCACCAGGTCGTTCCTTACGACATATGTGGCACAAAACAGCCTCAATAAGATTAAAACCTATGCAGTCAGGCATCCAGGATGAGAGAGAATCTCGTGTGTTGGAACTGTAATTTCCAAAGGTTGATTTATCAAGAGCATCCTAAGCAAGAGAAACAAAGTGAGATAGACCATATACTGCTAAGTTGCTAACGTAGCACAAAGCTTCAAGAGATACAACTATACATGTACTTCTATCTCATTAAATCTTATTATCAAATCCAATTTCTTATGCATGCAACCGATAACTAATGAGAAATTTATTATTTGATGTGTTCAAAAAAAAAATGTGTTAAAGCTATGTACATGGGCAATATGTTCAACCCAATCTAAATGCATGGATAGATTTTTTTCCTTTTTAAATATCCGTGAGTGTCCGGGCCAACTTACGCGCACGTCAACTAATCTCACGGGACAATCTACCTAACTCTACAACATTTGGGTGTCAAGAAAACCCGTAGGATATTAAATCCTAGGTAGATGGCCACCATGGATTGAACCCATGACTTCTTAACCCTTTATCAAGGTCATGCCCCTATTTAAAATGCATGTATAGGTTAAATAACTTCATTCCCTTGACCATTTTAAAAATTCTAAAATTCTGAGATCACATTAAAACTTCATGCTCCCAAGTTCAATCTCTAAGAGTCTTCTGCCCACATCTCTGTTGTAGAATCTTTTGAAATAGGAGATGAATCCCCATTCTACTTCTTTATCTTTAATCAGGTTTTACACAACTATCTGGAGGGATTTTTTTCTCCGACCATTCATAAATTCAAACCACTTAGGCTTAGAATTTACCTAGTACCATGTACGTTGACTCCAAGAACCTTTTAGCCACCATCATATGCAAATAGATCATAACAAAGAACAACTGATAAAGCTACACTAAAGTGCCAGATAGGCTACCACTACTCAAACAAAGTATGAAACCATCATAAATTTAAAAATTGGAACAGTCTAGTGTAACAAGCTCTTTTTCTTTCTTTTTTTCTTGGATAAAGAAACATTTCATTGATAAAATAAAATAGGGAAAAATCCAATACCTAAAGGTAATTACAAGAAATCTTTCCAATTGGAAAGGAAAAAAAAAGGTATAAGAAGTAAATGGAGGCTCAAATTCACACCAATTATAAATGTACGTAAGAATCGTGTCTAGAAATCTCTCAAAAGTAGAGGCAGAGTCCCTAAAAAGATGACCATTGTGTTCGCCCAACGAGCCCAAAAATAAGCACGCATCAAAGCCAACTAAATAATCCGTTTGGAAGCACCAAAAGGATGACCCATAAACAGAGATGTCAAAAGATCAAAAGTGGAATTTGGGAAAGCAAAAGACCATCCAAAGACATCCAAAACAATATGCTAGAAATGTCGCACGAAGGAGCAATGGGCAAATAGGCGAGCAGGGGATTCAGAGCTGCAGCAACAAAGGATACACCAAGAAGGAGAAATAGACATATAAAGCATACGTCGTTGCAAGTGGTCAGCTATATTAAGAGCACCAATCAAGTCAACCATAAGGGATTTAATAGTAAAACATGAGGAAGGATCCAAAGGCCAAATCCAAGCATCAGCAGTAGCCCGCAGTCTAACAGGAGATAAGTGACAAGATAAAGAAAGAAGCCCACTCAGAGATTTCCAAATCATTTAGGTTACGGCGAAGGCGTAAATCCCATGCTTCCGTACCAGCAGACCACACATCAACCATAGTATCATCAAGATGACGCGCAAGACGAAAAAGACAGGGGAAAGTAGTAGAGATAATGCCACAGCTAAGCCAGGAATCAATCCAAAAACAAGAGGGAGAGCCATCACCAATACACCGTTGAGCAGGATCTGCAATCAACCCAATACTCTGACAAATGAAACGCCAAAGGGAAAGATGCAAACCATAATACCTAACGGTTGGCCAAACTCTACCAGTCAAACGGTGTTTTGCAACAATCAGATGACGCCACAATGCATCATGTTCAGTAACAAACTGCCAAACCCATTTGGCCAAGAGAGCTAAATTACAATTATGAAAGTTGCCAGTATCAAAAGAAATTGCTGTAAAGGCAACTATCAAATATTTAAGATTATCGCCACTGTTAAAAATTCATTTCTTCAAATGCAGACATTAAAAAATATTCAAACTTCAAAGAAATCGTAAAAGACCAACAAATGTAATAAACGTGATGTAAATATGTACACATACCTCAACAAGAGAAGTGATTTGGTTTTTCCTTTTTCGTGGAGCTAATTGTTTCTGTGTTTTCCACATTTTCTCTTGGCCATAATCATCAATTTGGTTGAAAGACGTCAACTTATAGCCAGTCATTTCTAACACATCTTCCAAAAAGTATGCCCTCACCGGAAATGTAAAACCCTGACAAAAATATGCACTTGAAAATAGTAAACCCACAAAACAAATAATTAAACATGCAGCAACCTCAAATAATGAAAAACCAATCCCCAAGCATATCCCAATGAGTGCTAGCTGTAAAATGGTGCATGGAGGATATAGAATTCCAAATGACTGGGATGCATTACATGGGATGCATCAAGAAAGTCGTCCAAGAGTGTGTGTAGAAAGAGACATTCATGAGAAATGCAATAAATACCATAGTTGTAGCAAGTAAAATGTTTTGCATGTATCCTACTTGAAAACTTGTAAAAAAAGTGTAAGGTGCAAGACGAAGCCCTTTAGACATGGATGAATTAAACATTATGATTTTTTATTGAACCTATACTCACTTTTTCAATCTTTCCACTTTCTTTTGCTTCTCTCTTTTCTACAATTGCCACGCATCAAGTTCTAAGATTTCTAGTTACAAAAAAGCATGCAGTCAAGTTTCCAGGGACAAATCCTAAAAGGCATTAAATGTAAAACTAAAACGTCGAAACCTGCCAGTCCTGCCCCCAAAAAAAGGTAAAATAAAACTGGATACCAAATTTCCGGTACTGCTAAGTTACTAACCCTACCAAAAAAAAAATGCTGCAACATCTAACATAGTAAACAACAAACAGTTTTAATTAATGAGATATCAAGCTTTAACTCACTGGGATGTGAATGGTTGGTGCTCCTCCAAAATAACTGGAAAAGAGTTCAGCATTTAAAGTGGCACTCATCAAGATTAATCTTAAATCCCGGCGGCGTGGAAGGAGATCCTTCAAGACAATCAGCAGAAAATCTGAAACACAATCAAATGAATACAGAGATTAACAATACTTCAAAATAGACATCATAAGTAAAAGAGGCCGTATCTTTTGTTCTTCCCAACAAAAATCAGTTACTTATACTAAAAAAAATGTTCAAGGAAAAGTCAAGAAACCTATAAACCAAACCTTCATTCATGCCTCGCTCGTGAATTTCATCCACAAAGACATGGGTAATCCCATTTAGATTACGATCACTTAGAAGCCTCCGAAGTAATATACCACTGGTGCAAAACAACAGATGGGTGTTTTTCCCTTTCATACCTTCTAAGCGAACTTTATAGCCAACCTACAAAAAATCTTTGACGTGGTATGGAAGTGAAAATTAAGAGTAACAAATTTCAGAATGTACTTCAATTTATGAAGTTAATGCATTGTTTGCATGCATATCCAAGCACTGTGGAGGAGGGAATGCTCACTGTTTCACCAAGGGGTTCTCCTCGCTCTATGGATACTCTTTCAGAAACAGCCATAGCAGAGATCCTTCGAGGTTGAGTGCATATTATGCTACAGAATGCTCCTCTACCAGTTTCAATTTCTGATTCTAATAGGTACTGAGGAAGTTGTGTAGTCTTACCACATCCAGTTTCTCCAGATATAACTACTACCTAACATCATAACCAACTTGAGATTAAACATATAATACTATCAAAGAAGTAAAGAAACTTCATTCAAACTCTTCTGCATTTTGCAAGAAAACAATTATAATAACTTTTTCATGAACAAAAATTATAATAATGTACACAAGAAGGGTGATCATGTACCCTTCCCAATGAAGAGCAACTATTCGATTGGCAGACAAAAAAGAAAAAAAGTGAGGGTAGGCAAGAAAATTATGTGATAACTTAATACATGACATAATAGGGCCCACACCTCCATATTCTCCTTGTTTCTTTATCAAAATTGTACAATTATTTTTTTTCCTAAATTGCTCACAACAAAATTTGGTACTCTTAACAACTCATCAATTGTTGGTTAAGAAAAGTTCCCAGAGGACTTTACGAGCACAGCAAGAGGTGGTGCTTTTTTTTTAATACAAACAAAAACAAAACTGTTATACGGGATCCCAGGTCACAACAAACTTTGGTATTTGTAATAGTTCATTTTTTATTGGTATTGTTTGTAACAAAGAAAATACAAACCCCCATCTCAGCAGGATTGCTATGGGATTCAATACAAAAAAGAGGATTTGACTTGATATTTTATGTAGGATGTCAGTGAAATGAATGACTAAAAAAATCCAAAATCAAAATCAATTTTTTTTGAGAAATTCTGTGTATTTATAATGGAAATGGTTTTGAAATCCGTTCTCCCTCCTTCACCGTTCATGGGGGTAATGAAATTATCCACGAGGCAAGTAAATGGGCTGAGTTAGTTCTTGTGAAGTACGGACGGAGATAAAATTTGAATGACCTCAAAAAAAAATTATTCAAGAAAGCGGCATTCAGAGTATGTGATTCTCCCCATATTTTCTATATATATTATCTGACATTTTTTTACTTTAAATTTAGAATTTCACTTCACTCTGCCTCGAGGCATTTAAATCTTGCCTCTTCAAGAGGAATAAAAACTTTAGATCGCCTTTGGTACTTTATAACATTAAGTTGTTAATGGTGAGGACTGGCTCCTTTGATTGAGCGAAAATATAATAAATAGTTGACAATTTCTAAGAAAACCTGATTTTGTGCTATTGCCTGGAGTAGCCTTTCCTTCTCCTTGAATGCTGGCAGAGACCTCCTGAAATCCAGTATCTTCCTCCCTTCAGGTGATTCCTGTCGATAATGAAGCATACATAAGTTAGATTATACTCGGTAGATAATTGTTCTTATAGCTATTAGTTATTAATATGAGCCTAGTCTAAAAGCAACCATACTTTAAAAAAAAAAATTAAAATAAAAAGGGAAAATGTACGTCAACCATAGTCTAGACTTATTTCTGCATCCATATTTGGAGATCATAAATTTCTCTTAATTCTCAAAATAGTGAATATTTTGTGGGAAAATTATCACAGATAGAAAAAATGTCAGACTATTTACAGAACATAGCAAAAAAAGAACATTGATAGACATTGTTTAACTTCTATCAGCATCTATCAGTGATAGACTTTTATCATTTCTATCACTGATAGATTCTGATGAACTTCTATTAGCGTCTATTACAACTATCTAAAATTTTTGCTATTTTGTGTAAATAGTTTCATTTATTTTTCTATTTTTAAAAATTTCCCTATTTTGTGGGGGCTTGGGGAAGGGGATACGAATTTCTGTTATTCAAATTTACAAGTACATGAAAAGGGGAATCTGAGTGTAGGAAAGCTCAATGTGGAACTTATTTGATTACCTGCCATGCTCTTTGCACATTTCGCATCCGTAAACTCCTCCGCTGAAGTACCTTTTCCATCACAGACCCATCAAGATAAGAATCTTCACATTCATCCATATTCACATCTTTAACCTCATCAATGGACTTGGCATCGTTTGAAATCTCACTAGCCTTTCCAGAAGTTAACCGAATGCGATCACAATGTTCCTGTAGTAAACCTTCCACCCTCCTCTGCAAACTTAAAGGAATGGCAACCTGTACATATAAAAAAACTAAAGTATTGCTCCGATGGAATGATCTTTGACACAAGAGATACTGTACTCAAACTGTCAAAGTCAATAGATTGTTACCTCCCTTTGTGGTCGTTTATCGTCCAAATCTGGTCGGTAGTTAGGAAGGGGAACTTTACTTGCAACTACCACTTTTCCATACATTGAACTGCCAATGCAAAGCAAAATCTAACTAAACCAAAATATTAAAAAAAAAATTATATAAATATATAAATAAAGTTCCCATCTACCAGTAGAGCCCCATCTTTTTGGCAAGGTTTGAGATCTGCTCAAAGTCTCTCTTGTCTCTGTTATCTCTGGATACGATCTCTTGATCCTTCTCATTTCGAGATAGCAAGCTAAGTTTCCATTTCCACTCATCAATGTTGGCCACAGACGATGAGGCCTACAATTTTGTAACAATAACTAGTTTTAAAAATAAATCAACACAAAGTACAAACTCAACAATGTAGTGAAGTGAGAAGGATAACAGAAATTCATATTCACAGCCTACAGCTCAACAAGGAAAATACTTTGCCAGACTAAACTCGCTCCAAGGGATGCATCCGCTTCCAGAGGAATACGATAACCGACATCAGGCAACAGCTCCTAAGCCACTCAATCCTAATGAAAAAATCTAAATAGCTAAAAATACAAATTACATATCCGAGCCAACTAAATTTTAATTGATACGAGACCATTACATCGAAAAGAGCAGGGGAAGAAAATACAAAAAGAACCCTAATCTAGTCGCCCCCTTGGGCTCCTCACTAAACTAGCATTTCAAAGAAAATGATTCAGTTGTCAAACAAACCTTTCAGAATACGAAACTGGGGAGAAATATCGACATGTCAAACGAAGATTTCACTTCCGTTGAAACCAATATATGCAAAAACAATAAGGAACTAATAACCTACCGTATTGTTCTCAACATCGCACTCGTACTCATCGTCCGAGAATTGCTCCGCAGCGTAATGATACGAACCTCGCCAGACTCGAGAAACAGAATAGGAATGAGACTGTAGCAGCAGTTTAAGTGGCCTCACAGCGAGGCCGTGATTATTAGACAGGTCGCAGCTGATATTCTTCGATAATACTAAGAGAAAATTTGGAAGTCGGTTGATATTATGCATTCTAACAGAGAGGACTCAATCATGGCGGCCGAACTGGTGTCCCTTCATCACATTGATCATTTGTTTTCCGATGGGTTTTGAACTGTGCCTCCGGCTCCGGCAGCGAGGCGATTGCCGACCAGAAATATCAAAGAGTTTTGACACTGATACTGAGTTCGATTGCCGCCTACGAACTTTGGCTTCGTTCTGTTCTTTTATATACGACCTCCCTCCCAATTTGGGAAATCGTCGGAATTAACCCCCAAAATTTTCATTTCAAGAACTGCACCTTTTTTTTAATTCGTTGAAATAGTTTTTTTTCGATATATATCGATGGAGATCGACTACCTATATTTTGATAACAGTATATATTTAAGAGGAAATTTTAATTTTGAATTTTGTGAGATTTTATTAACTCACCGTTTTGGTTGATGAAAAAATTGGTGTAAGCTCCGTTGATGAATTAAAAGTAAAATGAGAGTTTTTATAAAAAAAAAATTGAAGATATATTTAAAATTATTTTTTTTAATTTAAAAAATTTCAAACAAATTGATCACCATATTAATGTTAGTAGCAATTTTTTTTAATATTTTAAAACTATTTTTGCAACAAGGTATTAACAACTTCAGTTTATAAACTTATGATAAAAGTATTTTTTAATTTTTTTAAGCTAAAAATATTTTTTAAACTTTTAAAAAGTTCTAGAATATTGTTTAAACAAAACTTGTTTTCGTCTAAAACTAATGACAGAGGTATTTTTGAACGTATAAAAATATTTTTAAAAGTTTAGGGATATTTTTGACACAAAATACATCATTTAACCTTTAAATATACTCGTCTCCACTTTTTGGACTTAAAAACGTTGTTACAATCCTACAAAGTTATCTAAATGGGTATTTGGTATAATTTAGGCGAGTAAAATACAAACCAAATTCGAATCCCATTCAACCAAGGAATGCCTGTAGTCGATTCAATAAAATCCTCTTAGAATTCGAATCCCTCGCTCGAATTGCTAAACAAAACGCGAAAAAGGAAAAATCTTGGCGCTCAATTGAAGGGTTTTGGCGCTGACGACTGTTCTTTCATTGCCCTTCTTCTCTCTGTTCTTCCACTTCGCTCTTCGAATCCATCCTCACTTCACTTCCCCACAAGCCAGTTCAGTTCTGGCTCCTTCAGCTCCATGAACGCCCCAATAATTGGTGAGTTCCTGCTTTTTCTCCCCTATTTTCAAACCAAAATCCCCTCATTGCAGTGTTTTATCTTTTCTCTGTTATTTATTTTGTATTTTTCTTTTGCGAAGATCCGTTGCAGGGAGATTTCCCGGAGGTTATAGAAGAGTTTTTGGAACATGGAGTGATGAAATGCATCGCCTTTAACCGTCGGGGTACTCTTCTAGCAGGTAGCCATGGCTGTCTTTGTTTTACATGATTAGAGGCGTTTTGTTGTAACTTGTAGGAAGAAGATTTTGCTTTTGTTTTTGTTGTTTTTATTGGGGTTTTGCTGCGATTGACCACTATGTGTAATTAGGTTTGTTTCAGTTTATGTTTTACTTGTTAATAACCAAAGCTGTTGTTATCGATGGCTTCATATCTTAGAATGGAGCTTTTATTGTTTCTTCTTCTCCTCTTTTTTGGCAATCACTGCCATTTGTTGAAGCTAGTGACGAAAATATTGAATTTTTTTTTTAATGTTTGCGAGCAAGAATGAATCCAGGTGGGGGTGTGGTAAGATTCAATTTTTCCTTCTAATCTCCGTAGCTTAGTTAGGTTTCCATGTTCTTACTTGCGTTTCTTTGCCGTTTAAATGGACAACTAATTTCGTTGAGACTATTAAGATAAATGAAAGAACAAAAACAAAACAAGAGCCCAAGTGGGAAAGGAGCCAAAACTGCAAAAAGAGGCCTCAATAGTTAAGGTTGAATATTGAAGGACAAATGTCACTTTGTATAGATGAAGAACTACATGTAGAGATGTTTATCGTATGCTTTTTCCAAATACGTTCTGTTATTGGTTTGATATTTAGCACCTCTTTAAAGCCAAAACCACGAAAGCCACCAAACGTAAATAAACCCCTTTTAGAAATATCATTTTCCCTTGAGGTAACATAACCCATCACTCCCATTGAGTGAGTTATTGCTTGTCTCTGTGTATATTGATGGAAACTGCAGTTATGATGGGTGGAGGGGAAACATGAAAATTCTTCTAGAGGCGGTTGAATATGCTTGATTATGGGGGGTATACTGTATATGTATAGATTCTATAGTTTCTTCTTCATATCTCAAGGAAAAAGGATAGTCTAATTCTGTGTTGTTTCTTGGTTAAGCTCAGATGTATGTGCAGTTTCACTTTGAGTTTCATGTCACATTGACTGATACAGGTGTTGATTGCACGTGCTTCTTGCTTTATGGAAGTCATTTAGGTAATACCCGGCAAATTAATATTAATGCTTTGATGATATTGTTGACAGCTGGATGCTCCGATGGAAACTGTGTTATCTGGGACTTTGAGACCAGAGGCATCGCTAAAGAGCTTAAAGATAAAGATTGTGTTTCTGCCATAACTAGTGTCTGTTGGTCAAAATATGGCCATCAAATTCTTGTATCTGCTGCTGATAGGTCATTAACACTGTGGGATGTTCTCAAGGGAGAGAAGATGAACCGCATAACTCTGCAACAGACCCCTTTACAAGCTCGTCTGCATCCTGGATCGCCTAAGCCATCTCTCTGCCTGGCATGCCCTCTCTCATCTGCTCCCATGATTGTTGACTTAAAGACGGGAAGCACAACTCTACTTCCAGTTTGTATTTCTGATGCAGATACGGCTTCTTCTCGAGGCAAAGTTTCAGATGGAACTCCACCTTTTACTCCTACAGCAGCTTGCTTTAACAAGTATGGCAATCTAGTTTATGTAGGAAATTCAAAAGGTGAAATACTTGTAATAGATTATGAAAGAGTTCAGATAGAGGCCATGGTTCCAATTTCTGGAGGTGCTGTTGTCAAGAACATTGTATTTAGTAGAAATGGTCAATATCTGCTCACTAATTCTAATGACAGAACAATTAGAATCTATGAAAATCTCCTACCCAATAAAGATGGATTGAAAGTCATTGATGAAATTACGAAAGAGTTCGATGGGCTTGATGGTGCTGAGAAGCTGAAGGCTGTTGGAACAAAGTGTTTAACTCTTTTCCGGGAGTTTCAAGATTCGATCACTAGAATGCACTGGAAAGCACCTTGTTTTAGTGGTGATGGTGAGTGGGTTGTTGGTGGTTCTGCAAGCAAAGGCGAACACAAGATTTACATTTGGGATCGAGCTGGTTATCTTGTCAAAATCCTCGAAGGTCCAAAGGAAGCATTGATTGATTTAGGCTGGCATCCGGTTCATCCCATTGTTGTCTCTGTTTCACTTACTGGCTTGATTTATATTTGGGCTAAAGATTATACTGAAAATTGGAGTGCTTTTGCTCCTGATTTTAAAGAGCTCGAGGAAAATGAAGAATACATAGAAAGAGAAGATGAGTTTGATCTAAATCCTGAAACTGAAAAGGTGAGATTATAATTGTTATTTTTCCTGAGTTTTTGGTTCCTTGCCTAGTTATGTGACAGATTTGTGGTTTCAGGTGAAAGAACCCGATGTTGATGAAAATGAAGAAGTTGATATTGTAACCGTGGAGAAGGATTCAGCTTTCAGTGATTCAGATGCTTCACAAGATGAACTATGCTTCTTGCCAGCTATCCCATGTCCCGACATTATCGAGCAGCAGGATAAGTGCGTAGAGATCTCTTCAAAAATGATCGATAATAACAATTCCGGATCCCCACTTTCAGAGGAGGCCGGTGTAAATGGCCGCACAACCAATCATGCATCGAGTCCAATGGAAGGTAAAATTTCACTTGCTCAGTTGCTTGTGTGTTTTCTTGTATGAATGTTGGTGGGTACATACCATTTTACATATCTTCTTTTCTTTGCTACACTACAAAAAAAGAAAAAAAAAACCATTGGGCTCAGTTTCCTTTGGAATTGGCATAAAGCCTTAACTCAGTTCAGTTACTCAAGCAAGCACAAAGATACCACAGCTACACTGAATGCCTCCTGTTATTCTTGTAAATGGTATATCGGATTCTGGAAGCAAACAAATATGTCATAACATGTGTATATTAGAGAGAGGGGACGGGGAACGGGAGTACCCGAGCGAACTAGATCTTCTTCTTTTTCATCTGAATATCGTGTTCTGACTTATATGTAAGGGAAAATCGGAGTTCTGTCCGATCCTGTCACCTGTTCAATTCTAGGAACTCATTCTTTTGCTCTTTTGGCTGGCAAAGGCCCCTTCTACCAATTGTTTTGAAAACTTCAGGAGTATTCATCTTTCATCACGTATTATAAACTTTTCTGTAGCCTTATCGTAATTTATATCAGTTTCAATCGAACTAATTCTTCTTTCTAACCTTACTTAAAAAGCACACCCTCAAACAAACTGAACCAAGAGTTTCACGATGTTTTTCAGTAACACTGTTCGGTCCGATCAATCTCGCTTCATTATTCAACAAGTGTTTGGTTTGTTTTGCAGTGTTGGACAACACCGATGATGCAGGAGGAACACGGATGAAAAGAAAACGGAAACCGTCAGAGAAAGGACTTGAGCTGCAAGCAGAGAAGGTGAAGAAACCCTCTAAACCTTCAAGCAGATTGTCTAAATTTAAAACCAAGTCCATGGTTCATCAGGATAATAGTAATGGTACGTACGGTGATGAGAATTCTGATGAATAGCAGTGGAAAAAATCTGGCTTTTCTTAATTTTATTGCATTAAGTCAATTGGCATATTGATCTTGATTCCAATTTCCAGTTGCCTTTACTTATTTTTTAGAATAAGCAGTTTTTGACATTAAAAAAAAGACTAAAAAATCTGACCTATCAAATTGTTCGCCTGTAGGTTTTTCGTGTAGGATTGAACCCTAAAACATTGTTATGGACTTATCGTTTGTTTATGGTTCAACCAACCATTAAGATAATCAAACCTAAAGAATAACTGGGCAAATAGTCTAGAACAAGACGTATCTTTGTGTTAAGATCAAAGAAATTTGGGTTAACCTAATTTGGATATAATTCAAGACATTGCACCTTTGATTTAAATGTTCAAATTTCTACCTCCAAGGAAAAAAACTAGTCTGATTTTTATGTCATATATGAATATATTTAATTGCTTCAACTCGATATGACTGTCTAAAATAATTTATTTTAATTGTTAAAAATTGCAACTTGTTGATATATATATATATATGTATGTAGATTTGAAATTTGTTGGGGTTTAATTTTAATTATCCAAATATACCATGGTTTGAATGATTATATATTGTAATTAGTAAGTGCAAAAAAAGGAAGTAAGAATAATCATGCTATCCATAAAAGTTTTATGTAATAATACATATTTTCTATTCACCTTTTATGTTGGATATCAAATCTATAAATGTATAGAAATTTTAACAAAAATGGAACACTTTAGCATCAACTAATTGAATATATTTCCTCTGATACAAAAACTAATTAAATTGTTTTGATAGAAGTTTAAATTAATTTTTCCAGTTAAACTTGAGCTTAAAACATGAGAACTAAAAGTATTTGGTGGATAGCCTTTTGGGTCATTCATTTTTTTATATTTTAAAATTTAATGAAATTTCATATTATCTTGAAAATTTAATGAAATTTCTTACCTATACACAAATCAAATGAATTTTTAAATTATAAAAGAGCTAGTCATATATAATAATATTATTAAAAAAAAGTTTTATATAATAATAACAACAACGTAACTTATAATCTCCCATAATTTTAGATGGGAAAATGCAACATGTTAGTTCATTAATATCTAGTTTTTTTTTTTTTCAGTTCAACAATGGGAATTGAACTATTGACTTTTACTATGATAATTTGATAACTTAATTACAATCTAAATTGCCATCAACTAATTAATTCATACCACTATATTATTTCATGATTTTTTTAGTTACATTAATCTTAATTATTATTTTTTTAGAAGATTAATCTTAATTATTTTGATTTTAATTGATATTCCAAAATTAATTCTCCATTGACAATTTAATGATAAAGTCCAGTAAGTATAAAATTCTCAGAAATCACCCTATTCGATGTACTAAAAATTAGTCAAGTTTTTTTTTTAAAAAAAAATATTTAAATAGTCTTGCTTATTTAATAATGTAAAATTTACTTAGTTAATTGTATAGTATACAAATAATTTTTTAAGATAAATATCAAAACGTTAATTAATTAAACTAATTCCTCATTGTCTACTAATAAGCTTCGATCATTAATGATTACTAATTTTAAATATTAAACTTAGCTATTTTGATTTTAATAAATCGAGTTAATTAAAAAATATGCATAAAAATTTATTAATATTAAATAAGGCAAAATACACTTTTAGTTCCTAAAGTTTGAGTTTAATGTCTATTTGGTCCCTGAAGTTTCAAAATGAACATTTTAGTCCCTGGGGTTTGGTAAATGGTTTTAAATGGTCCTTGGACCGTTAGTTGACTAACGGAAAAATGATGTAGAAGTTAAGTTGCTGACTATGTATTGCTACATTGGCAAATATATTAATTGAATATAATCTTTATTGTGGAGTGGCTTATTTTTCCATCCTCCCCTCCCCTTCTTTTTCACCTTCTGCAACCTAGCGCCGCACAACAAGGAAAAAAAAAATTCAAAAGCACAAAACACAAGCTTTCTTGCTTTCCTTCTAACAAAACCTTAAAAAAATCTATATAAAAAAATCAAATTACAGGAACAAAGAAACACAAAGAAAGAAATTAATTACATAAAAGAAGTTACCATTTTATAGATCTACGAATAAGTAAAGCGTTAAGTAATATAACCAAAGAAATATCCTATAGAAATCGACACCAACTCTCAATTTAAGAATGGGCTATGCATTTTTGTCGGCCAGAAATAGAACTTGACGTATTCTCCTTTCGATTCAAATTTGAGACATTCTCGTTTTTATTTCATATCAAAATGAAGTTCAGATCTTGTAATTTAATGAAAGAATCTTCAGTCAAAGTAATGATGATGGACTTAAAAGGCAATGATGAAAGAAGAGAGATGGACACAATTGTTGGCGAGGAGGGCGGTAGACGGCGGTGGCATGGGCTGCTCGAGGTTAGGGAAGGAGGGGAGATAGTATGCCACCTCACCAACAAAAAAAACTTATTAAATTAATATATTTGCCAATTCAGCAAATATAGTAAGCAACTTAACTTCCACATCATTTTCCGTCAGTCAACTAACGGTTCAAGGGCCATTTAGAACCATTTACCAAACCTCAGGGACTAAAGTGTTTATTTTGAAACTCCAGAGACCAAATAAACACTAAACTCAAACTTCATGGACCAAAAATGTATTTTGCCCTATTAAATATTATTTGGTATATGCTTGTGAACTGCTGTACTACTTTAATGAAAACTGCTAAATTATTTCTTCTACCCTTTTTTGAAGAAACGATAATTACTTTTTTTTTTTAAATATCATATATATATGACGATAACGTTGTATCTAAATAAAGTATAATAACGTTTGATTGTTGGATATTCTAATTAATTAATCTCAAAAGTTAATTTTTTGGAAGTGATAATTTTAATTAAAATGTCATTACTGCCGTTAAAAACTTAAAATATTAATGAAAAATAACTTATTAGGGATTAATAAAGTTTTTTTCTTCTTTTTCTTAAAAAAAATGACAAGCACCAGAATTTAATTCTCTTACATTTAATTCACATGTCCAACTACGCACAATTCACATTTTTTTTAGAATAAAATACTTTTATTACGCACAATTCACATTTAATTCAACTCTCCTACTTTGACTTCCAAATTATATTACAATCCCCATCTCATCTAATAAATTTTATAGGTTAGAATATCATTTTTTATGTTTATATTTTAAACTTCAAAATTTGTTTAATTTTAGTCAATATACTTTCAAATTATCAACTTTAATTCATGTATTATTCATAAAAGGAAAAACTTAAAATTTAAATTTAGTCCATAAGTTTTGGGTCTAATTTCTATTTTATTCTTAAGTTTCAAAATGTTACGCTTTAGTCTTTAAGTTTTGAGTTTAATTTCAATATAGTCCATAAGTTTCAAAATGTTACAATTTTATACTTGAGATTTGAATTATGTTTTAATTTGTTCTCTATATTTCAAGATTTACACTTTTAAATTAATTAATAGATATTAACACTAAAGACTAAAAGTAAGTATTTAGTGAAAAATCAAAGTTTAAAGTGTAAATATTGAAGCTTAAGGACCTAATTGAAACGAAACTCAAATCTCAAGGGTAAAGTTATAGCATTTTGTGAAACCTAGAGATGAAATTGAAACCCAACTCAAAACTTAAAACTAAAAATGTAAAATTTTGAAACCTAGGGACTAAATAAAAACTAATCCCAAAACCTATGGACCAAAAGGGTCGTTTTTTCCCTTCAGTAAATCTTAAATTTAGTCCATAAGAGTAGTTTGTTGTTGATTATTTCAAAAACTTTTTGTTATCTATATTTTCACGGTAAATTTTGAAAACATATTCATATATTGTATTTACTTGGAGGAAAATTATTATTGTTACTTAGCAAATTTCAATGAAAAACTAATTTTGACAAACTAAATTTAAAGTTTATCAAAAGTATAAAAATTAAAATTGGACATTCTGAAGGTATACAAATTAATATGGAACAAACCTCAAAATATAGGAACTAAAATGATATTTTAACTAATTTTATAATTTTTTTTTCTTTTTACCAAACAATTTTGTAAGAGAATAAGTTTGAAACTACAAGTCTTATAGAGAAGAACTAATGTTTAATTGCCAAAGTGAGCTTGTCTCAGTGGTATTGGTATATGCTTCATCCCTCTAGGTTGAAGGTTTAATCCCCTACCTCGCAAGAGTTGGTGGTGTTTGATCTTTTGTCTCTTATTTGTTTTATTTATTACTTATAATAATATCCGAAGTGAGAACCCACTATTAATGACAACGACCCTCCAAATATCTTCACAATGACTTTGTTTTGGTTTCATCCCAAAGGCCTCAGATTAATGGAGATAGTTGTTCTCACTCATATACCCATAATTATCTCTCTATCTAACAAATGTAGAACTTTTGTCGCAATCTCAACACCAACTTGAACCTAAGTAAACTAGTTTACACATATAAATTCAACCTAATAGGGTTAGAGGTTCAAATTCATCAACAATACTATATGTAAATTGAGATCAGATCCAAACTTTTTACCTTTTAATTGAGTATATATATCGTTTTAATTAGTCCATGTCTAATTCATATGATAATAATTAAATATGATTATTAACCGTACAAACAATAATAGATTATTATATCACATCTTTGTTGTTAACTCATTGCTATAGCTTGAAAAATGTGTTTTGGTTTTTGGTCATGATGACACGAAGTCCTTGTCTAGTTATAATGATTAATGAGGCATTGCTTCAACTCTACATGCAATAACATTACACTTGTCCATTCTAAATAGTCCCCACAAACTCATATAAAAAAACTCTACTCCAACTTTGTTCATTACTCTACAAACTCTTTTTTTACTCGATCTTTACGAGATTCAATGTCTCTCAAATTAAGGGTGCATTTGAATTGACTTTTTAAGTATTTATAAGTGCAAAAAAAAAAATATGTTTATAAACACTTAAAAAGTCAATCCAAACAGACCTTAAATTACTATAATTTTAATTCCTATATATACTATGCCTTTTTTTGGGATTAAATTATGATATATGTATTTCAACTTTGCTATTTCTTTAAACAATATTTTTTTTCAAAAGTTGTAATATTATATTTTAATTTTTATAAAGATTTCAAAACTACCTTGGATGAATAATCTTTTAGATTTTCAAATCGAAATTTAGATAAAGAATGATTGTGGTATTGACCTAGAACAAAAAATTTAGATTTCCAACACTGTTTTTTATCACTGCCACATCGTTCCATGTCCCACTTTTATAATAGTAGTTTTAAAACGTTTACAAAAAGTTCAAGGGTTATGATATTATTGCAACTTTTAGAATAAATAGAGGGTATTTTTCAAATAAGGAGCAAATTTCAAGGTTATTTTTTTATTTTAAAAAAAATGTATATATTTAGTTATTGTGCTTTCAATAAATAAAAATTGTAGTCGTCAACTTCAACATAATTTACTTGATTTAAGTATATACCCATAACTTAAAAGCAGTAAAGTTCAAAGTCTCCAATTTCACAGGTTAATTTTTTTAATTTAAAAAAAATAATAATGAGGATATATGTTTCCTAAATTTCAAGTTGGATGGTATCTAAGACTAATTTCTTTTAGCAAAAAGTTAACCATAAATTAATAATAGAAATCAATATATAAATTTATTGAGAATATATGGAGTAAAATTTAATAAACATTCAACATTTAAAAAATCAAATACTAATATATAATAATTCTAGAACAATGGATGGTTTATTTTTAACTTTTTTTTTCTTTTTCTTTTTGCATGTTGCTGCATCTTTAATAGTGAATCTATAACATTCATCTATGTTAAATATTTATACACAACAACTTTATTTATTATAACAAGCATTAAAACCTTACACAACAAAAAAAAAAAAAAAAAAAAAAAAAAAAAAAAAAAAAAACAGTCTAGAAATTAAAAATTAATTTAAAAATATTTTATATAAGACAGAAAAATTATCAATAAACTTTAATTTAATCTTTTATGTTTTTATACATTTTCATTAGTGAATATTAAGAACTAAAAGGATGTAAATTTATGAAACGAATTAGGTCACCTAAAAAATCTAACTTATAATCCTAAAAAAAAAAAAAATTAAAACTTGATCGAATTTTCAACTTTTTCTTCTAATATGTAACCTAATTCCTCAATTAAGTTTTATTAGCTCATCAAGTATCATGCTATATAAGCCCAACATATAAAGAAAATTAATATTTACCAATAATTAAAAAGGTTAGCCCATAAGAAATTAATTTGATTTTTTTTAAAGTAAAAAGAATATTCATGATTCCATGACCAAAAGACATATTTGGGCATTATTTTATTACAACAAGAAGTTAAAATTTTATTGTTGTTTTAATTAATTTATTTATTTTTAATAAAGGGTAAAATGAAATAATACTCCAAAATCAAAATAGGAAAGGCAGCAAAGAGAAGGAATCTGATTGGTAGCATGGCTGCACCTACAGCCAAGTGTTGGGCAGTTTCTTAACTCACCTGGTTAGCTTTAACCCTCTTTCTATTAACCCTAGTTAACTTCCCTCCCTTTCTCTCTCTTCTTCTTCTTTCTTTAACTCTCTCTACTTGTTGGTAAACCACTTTAGGTTACCAAAATGCTTCTCCAAATTTCCCCCTCTGTACATTCCAATCCAATTCAAACGCCATTTTATTACTGCATTTCATTTCCACTTCCTTAATTTCCCACTCCTGATCTTCTTCCTTCGAAATCTCAATTCTCTCCGCGCTCTGCCGCCGCCCTCTGCCATGAGAATAATCTCTCCGCTTTCTGCCTCTTCTTCTTCTTCTTCTTCCTCTTCTTCCTCTTCCTCCTGCGTCGGCTCCGATTCCGGCATTCATAACAACAATCTCGCCGCCGCTCCTCACCGTCCGCAATCCGAGAAAACCAGAACCAAACGGCGGAGGAGGAATCAAGACGAAACGAAATGCCAGATTCATAATCATAACGCCAATGGAATCAACAACGCCGCCGCCTCTTCCGCTCGCCGGAGCTCCATTTACAGAGGAGTTACTAGGTTTTTGTTTTTTAAAAAATTTTAATTTAATTTATTTTTTTATTTGCATGTTGAATTGAGATTGTGAAATTGTTATTCCGAAATCGAAAATCAGGCACCGATGGACCGGCCGTTTCGAAGCTCATCTTTGGGACAAGAGTTCATGGAACAGCATTCAGAACAAAAAAGGAAGGCAAGGTGAGGAAATTAAATTAAAACATCCTGTTAATTACTTAATTAATTAATTAATTAATTAATTGAGGAAGAGATCTAAAAAATTCTTTGTTTATTTGGTTAACTTTTTATTATTATTATTATTATATATATAAAAAATAAAGCCCTGATTTTGTTTTGCTGACTGTGTCTTTGGGCTCCCCTGTCATCGCCAACGTTCATTTTCCACTTTTGTCGCTGCTCAGTTTATTTGGGTAAGCTCTCTATATTTTTTATTTTCCCTGAAAATTAAAATATATATATATATTTCTCGAGGACACGTGGCGGGATAATGGTTATCTTCTTCTTTTAAAAATTTAGTGAAATTAATATGAAATTCATAAATTTTGCAGGAGCTTACGATAACGAGGAAGCCGCTGCCCGAACATATGACCTTGCTGCCCTTAAATACTGGGGACCCGGAACCACTCTCAATTTCCCGGTACTTTTGTCACCTTCAAGGCTAAAACAGACATTTCACTTTTTTTTAAAACGTTTTTTTCCCTCAATTAATTTCATTAATCTCCATAAAACGAATCTCATTTTTTTTTCTCAATCACAAAGAAAAAGTCCTAAATTTCGCCGCTTAATTGACACTTTCGGCATTTTATTCTGAAGAATATTGGTAAAATTATGGACGGTGTATAAGATTATTATTTTAAATTAATAATGTGAATTATATAAATAAACAGGTAGAGTCGTACACGAATGAAATGGAAGAAATGCGGAAAGTTTCGAAGGAGGAATATTTGGCGTCGTTACGGCGGCGGAGCAGTGGGTTTTCAAGAGGCGTTTCTAAGTACCGCGGCGTGGCCCGCCACCACCACAATGGCCGGTGGGAGGCTCGGATTGGCCGTGTTTTTGGGAGCAAATATCTTTATTTGGGAACTTACAGTACGTTTTTCTTTCTCTACCTCTCTATATTTAATTTTTTTTTAAAAAAAAAAAAAAAAAGCTCCACGTGGCATTGCCACGTGGGTTTTAAATGGTAACCGGCGCAAACTTATAAACTACGTGGATCAGTTCGTCAGATCTTTTCCCAGTCTGTCAGCTAACGTGGCACCCTCGTTCTTACTTGTCTCAGACAGACTAATTCTTTATTGTCCTTGGTTCACTATTTTTTTTAATATTAATTAATTAAGAAATTTTTTAATTTTTATTAAAAAAATAAATGTTTAAAATTATTCGGTTTGTTTGTTAATTGGTTTAACTACTGGGTCATGACTCATGTCAAATCCCAATTCATCAACTGTTCCATAGAAAAATGAGGTGCTTAGGTTCACCTTCCCTGATCTTGAGTGGGTAATATATATATATATATATATATATATATATTCTTTTAAATATTACTTAAATATTTTAATTAAATAATATTTTTTTAATTAAATTAGTAGTTTAGTCCATAAATTTTGTACTTTGTATCTATTTGGTCTACATAAAAAAGTTTATAAATTTTTTATTTAAAAAAATTGAAGATTAAAACTGTTATGTTGAGATTGTACCTCTTAATTAGAAAAACTAGTTTATGAGTGAGAAGAGTCGAGATATAGACCAATCTAATTTAATGATAATTGACATGATTTTTTTTTCTTAGAGGTTAAAAATTTAATCCAATTTAAAAAAAAAAAGATTAGGTTCAGACCTTCACAATTTCACATATGTAATTATATTATTTTTTAATAACTAAAAGGGATTTTAATGCAAGTTTTGAAATTTGAAAATGTAATTTTAAGAACCAGGAGTGGTCCTGGGGGTACGGCACGTGATCCTTCTTGCGCTGCAGCTATAAAATAAAATAATAATAATAAATAAAAGAAAACTTTGCGATCCACAGCTTTCCAAAAGTAATGAAAAAGTATTATGTGGCCTCACGTGCCACTTCACTAGCCGCTGTCGGAGTGGGAACTTTTTAGTTTGTTTTTTCACATCTGTACTTTCATTTTCTGGGAGCCCATTTAAAAAAAAAAAAAATCAAATTTAATTTACTTATTACAATTGATAAATAGTCCGTCCTTTTATTTTTCCCTCTTTTTTTGTATTTCTTTATTTTCTGGGTTATATTTATTTTTCTAAAATGATTTATTTGGTCAAACCAAAAATCACGGGAAATTCTTATGGTCTTAAGAGACAGCAGAACCAGTTGTTCTGCATTGCTGCTTTCAATATTTTGACTTTTTTTCTTCCATTTTTTCATTTTATTTTCTCAATAAAATATCAAAATTTCACTTCATGGAGACCATAAACCATGATTTTTATAAATAAAAAAAAAACTGAGAAATGAAGAGAGAATATAGATCTGTGTTTTCTGATACGATTGTAATTAATTAATTGATTTAGATTTAAAAACTAGCATTGTCACGTGATTTCCTATCTAAATACCAAACCAAACCCCATTTATAAAGTCAAATCTGCTCAACCCCTATGCTAAATAAACCTAATTTAATGAATCCCATTAAATTAAAACCTCATTCGATCACCAATTGATTTTTCGGTTTTTCGTTTTAAAAAAAAGTGGGTTTGTTTTTCTCATAATTTTTTTTACAATCGTCTCCATATTTTTTAAGATAACATTTGAATTCTTTCTCGTATTCCAAATTTCAAATACAAAATTTACTTATCATGGTTTTCAAACCAAACACCCGAACTCTTAGCCCAATTGAAAAAGAAAAACATTTTTGAGTGTTCAAAACTTACTTTTGTTTTTTAAAACACTCTTAAAACGTAATAAGAAAACAAAGAAATCAATAGGCGGAAGTAATGTTTAAAAGACTTTATGATTATTAAACGAAGTCTAAGTAATTAAGTTGGATTAGCTTATAGTGTGTTTTAGTTAATCTTAATTTTAATAAGTTATTGATTTTATTTATTTGATAGACACACAAGAAGAAGCAGCTGCAGCATATGACATGGCTGCAATTGAATACAGAGG
Source organism: Lagenaria siceraria (assembly GCA_002890555.2). Classification (NCBI taxonomy): domain Eukaryota; kingdom Viridiplantae; phylum Streptophyta; class Magnoliopsida; order Cucurbitales; family Cucurbitaceae; genus Lagenaria; species Lagenaria siceraria. Next base: position 27,879,593 of record CM016484.1, read on the forward strand.
AGCCAATGCAGTGACCAACTTTGACATTAGCAATTACATTGGAAGATTAGAGAACAAATCATCAGTTCTTCAAGCAGCAGAGCAAGCAGACGATCCCAATTATTCTCCTGCTTCTTCTGAGGGAGAAGTAGTACAACAACAACAGGATCAACAACAACAACAAACTACATTCTCAAGCCCACCCGACCTACAGTTCTCGATCGAGAACAACCCGGGAATGGCTGTGATGGAAGAACCACCAACACAAGACGATCATGGTCTACATTGGTCCTTTTTAGACACGGGATTATTCGTGCAAGTCCCTGACCTCCCACTCGAGAAATCAAGCGAATTGGCCGACTTATACTTCGACGAGATTGGGTTCGAGGACGACATTGGATTGATATTCGAAGCGAGCTTAGAGAACAAGAACTGTGAAGGCAATAATAATAATAATAATAATAATGATAATAATAATGTTGGGAAGATGGAGGTGAACTGCAGTGAGAAAATCAGATTGTTCTCAACAACTTCACCATCTTCTTCATCAATAACCACCTCGGTTTCGTGTGAATTTAGGGTTTGAAATTTTAGATTTTGGGGGTTTGTTGTTGTTGTTGAAGAGTGGATGGGAAATGGAGAGAAAAAAAATCTAGAATATCATATCTTTAGGGTTTTTTTTTTTTTTTTAAATTTTAATTTAGGGTTGGTTTATGGGAGAGAGAGGGGGAAGGGGACAAAAAAGGAAAAAAAAAAAAAAAAAAAAGGGTTGGAGATTTGCTTAGGTGTTTTTGTTTTTAATTTGTTAATTTAAAATTTCAGTTAGAGAGACCTTTTTCTTTTCTCAAGGATTTTTGTGCAAAGAAAAAGCCAAACTAACATACCTAAAACATATCCTTGGTTAACTCGAACATTTTTTTTTTAATTTTTAATTTTTTAACAAAACTATTAACAGCAAGCAAAAGTTGTCCCCCCACCCTGTTTCAAATTTCTTGACCTTAGGAGACATTCTAGAAAGGAAATATGTACTTTGGTAATTATCAAGAGGTACAAAAAGTGTAAATACGGTCCTGTTTGATTACGGTTTTGTTGAATTCTTAACAAAATTAAAACAAGCTTTTAGTTTTAGAATTTGTTTTTTCAATGTTGAAATTTTGGAAACATTTGCAAAACGTAAATAATAAAATAAAGAAATTTATGTGTAAGTAGTGTTTATAATAGTGTTGCTACAAGCAAATTTCAGGGACAAAATTATTTAATTCATATATTCAAATGCAATTTAAATCAAACTTCATTGACGAAAAATGTAATTTTTCTATTTATTTTTAACCATGCATTTCGTTTATTCGTTAACATTGTCTTGTAATATTTATAAGAAAAAATAACAAACAAACATGTAAAGCTCAAACAAAAACTATTGAATGAAATAAAACTAAAATGGATACACACACATATATATATATATATATTTAAAATCAACCAAATGTATTACCTTTGAGATTTTTTTAAGTATTTTACTTTTTCTTTTTTTTTTTTGGTGGGGAATTAATTTTAGGCTATACAATGGGCTGAATGGGCCCTCAGAAACTGGAAGCCATCACTCACCAATAGGCAGTGGGTGTGGCTCAAAGTCCAATAACATTCTATTCTCACATTCCCTCAAAAAATGCCATCCAAATGTCTAGCCTTTTTTAGCCCACATCTTTATATTTTATTTTAAATATAAACAATTTCAATTTTTTTTTTTTTTTTTTGAGTTTGTGGTATTCCCACTTCATCTATCACTGCAATCTGGTTACACTAAATGAGTCATTTCAGCATATTTTATCTTTTCTCACATGTTTCTCAATAAAAAATTTTAGAGATCACTCAATATAGAATGTCTCCAAGAAAAATACTACCGTTGAATCACCAAAAAGGAAGTTACGTCTTGTTAGTATATATAGTAATTATCAATTCTTTTTACTATGCTTTTATAAGCCTCAATATTCCATTTCATTTGGGTGTGATCTCGGTTCATTTATATACTATTTCTAAACTCAATATGTTACACTCTATATGAGTTGAGCTTGCTCACTTTGGTAATTTCAATAAAGTGTTGAATTTTCATTTGAGGTAGTTTTTCCCCATTTCAAAAAAAGGTATATAACGAGAACGAGTTCAACTTTGGTTTTAGCTTTTAATGCTATATTTTGTATTTTTTTTAGTACAGTGAGGGTTGAAGGTTGGGGGATTCAAATCAATCTCTCGATCGCTAACACATACTATATGTCAGTTGAGTTATACTCGTTTTGGTGCTATATTTTGTATTTTATAATATGCATTTTAAAAATCTTAACAAGATTAATACTTTATTTCTTTTATTCTTCTTCTTCTTCTTTTTTCAAGAACTACCTCCACCTAACCTGTTAGGAATTTGTCTCTACCACTAAGAATTAATCATGCACCAAAATTCATAGAATTAAGAAATAGTTCTCAACATGTGTAGAGCTTTTTACTAAGTTTGGGTGTGTTTTTTTTCCCCTTTTGAGTCCATTTAAGTTGTAGGCCCCATTCTTAGTAGTGCCATTTTGTCAAAATCTTCTAATTTTCGTATCTAAATTTATTTTTTTTTTATTTTTAAAAATAGAAAAATAAAGAAAATTATCTACACAAAATAGCAAAAATTTATATAGTTGTGATAGATGCTGATAGAAGTCTATCAGTGATAGAAATGATAGAAGTCTATCAGTGTTTTTTTTTGCTATTTTTTGTAAATAGTTTGACATTTTTTCTATTTAGGAAAATTTCCCTATATTTTTCATTAATATTTAAGAAAAAAAATGTTTGAAAGTATTTGAAATAAATAAAAAGCATAGAAAATATTTTTTTAGTGAAATATGTTTAATTTAATTTTTAGTAAATAGGTTATAAGTATTTAATTTGAAGGACATGCCCACCACAAATCTCTTTGGATCGTTAACACATTGTAATAAAATAATTGAATATACGAGAAGAGAAATAGAAATAACAGAGAGAAAAAAAAAAAGAGAAAATATAGAGAAGTACATGAGTGATAGCCTATAGTTCAACCCCTTTTGTCTAATCAATTATTTAGTTTCACATTATTGTCTCTATAATTTGAGCCAAAAGTACTAAATAATAAAAGGTCTTTTAGGCCATCCATTTAATGTATGAAATTATTTCTTCTATTGGTTGAACTACAAATATTTATTATTCCAATGAAACTAGGATACTATAAAAACATATATCAAAATCAAGCTACTTAGGTAAATTTCTTTATTCTAAAAACAAAAACTACATATACCGTATTAGTATGGAAAATTACTATAAATAGAAAAAATATCAAACTATTTACAAATATAATAAATTGTTATAGAATTCTATAAAAACATATATCAAAACTTCTATCACTTGAGTGATAGAATTCTATCGCAATCTATTGTTCAAGTGATAGACAGTGAAATTTTTCTATATTTATAAATAGTTTGGCCAATTTTTTTATATTTGAAAATAGCCCCATGTCGTATTGTATTTTTTTAATTAGTTAGTAGCAAAATGTTAATATCAAGTTGTCAAAGCGAGCTTAGGTTAACTGATATATAGTATGTGTTGGTAACAAAAAATTCCGTAGTTCGAATCTCCTATCCCTATTTTATTCAAAAGTTAAATTTTGTTTTTTATGGCAAGAACTATTTTGTTATTTGATAAAGACTTATTTTAACAATATTTTGAGTGAGAGATTGAATCTCTGACCTCAAGATTGATAAAATAAATTCATGCCAGTTGAGCTATCTTCCTGTTATCAAAATATAAAGATTACAAAAAAAATAAACATTAGTATAGGTATATTTGAGGCTAAATTATACATGTATTTTTAAAGAAGGAAGACTTTAAACAGCTAATAAAGTACAAAGATATTTTTGTAATTAATTGTCAAAATGGGCCTTAAAAAATTATTGCCTTAAATAATGTCATGTCAGCATTATTAATAAATTTTGTTATAAATGTTGTTTCCTGAAAATATTTATTAAGTATAAATTAATTAGAATAATAAAACTAATAATAAAAAGTTAAAGATAATATAAAACAACTTTAAATAAAAAGGAAATTATTATAAATAGAAAAAAATATCAAACTATTTATAAATATATAAAAATTCCATTGTCTATTAGTGATAGACCACAATAGATTACAATAGACTTCTATCACTAAGCAATAAAAGTCTATTTAAAAATTCACAGCAAAACTTAGGAAACAAATTGCATATAAAAAAAGATTGAAAACCACATAAAGAAAGTGGTGCTTTACAAACATAAATTTAAAAATGTGATCTTTGTCAAACGATCTAAAATGCGATTATCAAAAGGGAAATATTCATAGATAGAAAAAATGTCAAACTATTTACAGAAAATAGTAAAAAAAAACACCGATAGATATTGATAGACTTCTATCAGCATCTATTAGTGATAGACTTCTATCATTTCTATCACTGATAGACCATGATAGACTTCTATCAGTGTCTATCGTAATTATCTAAAAATTTTGTTATTTTGTGTAAATAGTTTCCTTTATTTTTCTATTTTTAAAAATTCCCCTTATCAAAATATTAATTTTTTTTTTTAGTTTAACAATTTGGCGGAAGCTTTATGCATCTCTAAAGAAATCAGTCTCTTGATGAACGAGAAGCAGTCAGTAATTTTTTCACTATGTTAAGCAGGAGTAAAATGTTGTGACTCACGAACTTGCTAAATTGAGAATAGTTAATGGAGCTTCACGAAGCGTGGTTTGAAGGGATTTTTCCTATACTTTATAGCTCTTTCGACAAGTTGAAGGGGATTCTACTCCATCTATTCCTCTTTAAATTTCATGAAAAAAAAAAGTGTGTAATTAATAATCCAACTAAATAATAAGTAGATTGTAGGGTAGCGTCGGTGGATAATTAATAATTGTGGTAAGTTTTGTTCTTTACTTGACCCATTAAAATAACTTTTGAATACTTTGGAATATATGTAGAATGAAAAAATATATATATAGAAATCAAAATCCTCTAATTCCCACTCCCTTCCTAAGACAATATTAAATTTATATCAATATTTTTATATTTTTATATTTTCTAATATAAACATAAAAAAATAAAATCCATATTTTTATTTTATTGTAAAAAGAATATACAAAACATAAAAATAATCAAAAGACACCCATGTAAATAGAATATAAATAATAAACCATGAAGTTATTTAAAAGTTTAAAATATTTATTTATTCATCTAAATATTTTTTTAAATTTATTTATCTTTTATAAATTTTTAAAATATATATCACATAGACATTTTATTAAATTTTGTTAAATTATAAATATAACTTAACACTTTTGTTAATATTTACCTTCTAACATGACATAATTGAGAGTGATTTTAAAAAAGTTGAAATCATTTTTTTATTTAAAGTATAAAACTAAATGTTGAATTAATTTTGAGTGATTTTAAAACGAGATAGAGTAATTTTAAATATTTTAAAATTGTATTTAGAGTAATTTTTTTTTATTATCCACACTTCTTCTCCCGCTCTCTCTATATAAACTTATTTAAAATTGTATTTAGAGTAACTTTTTTTTTATTATCCACACTTCTTCTCCCGCTCTCTATATAAACCCTCTCTCCTTCTTCGCTCACCGAGTCACTTCCGAGTTTTACAAAATTATGAACTCAGTTCCGTTCATTTTCCTTCTCCTTCTCTCTCTCCGCTTCGCCGGAGCTTCCGATTCTCCTCCGCCGTCTACCGCCCTCTGTAAATCCACTCTCTACCCTAAGCTTTGCCGCTCCATTCTCTCCTCCATCCGATTTTCCCCCTCCGATCCATACGGCTACGGAAAATTTTCCGTCAAAAAATGTCTCAAACAAGCGATCAAAATGTCGAGTGTAATCGGTGACTATCTCGATCGAGGACGCGATTCGAGGCTGAATCAGCGGGAGGCCGGCGCTCTGAACGACTGCAGAGAGCTTTCCGATTTGAATGTGGAGTTTCTTCGGTCGATTGAGGGCGTATTGGAGGCGGCGGAGGGCGTCGATGAGGAACTGGTGGAGCGCGTTGAGAGTATTTTGAGCGCGATCGTGACGAACGGCCAGACTTGTATCGACGGATTAGTGGAATCGAGGAGTAGTTTGGGGAATGCGCTATCGGCGCCGCTGTCGAGCGCCGGAGAGCTGTACAGTGTGTCATTGGGATTGGTTTCGAACTCGCTGTCGCGGCGGTGGAAGAAGCGGCGGCAGAAGGGAAATGGCGACGGAGGGAATTTTCCGGCGAGTGCACGGAGCAGAGAGCCATTGAACACGCTGATCAAGGTACGATTGATTATGGGGTGCCGTTGCTGTTTGGTTTCTGTTTGTCTGTTCGTTCGGTTACACGAACCATTGCATTTGCTTTATTCAATGCATAAAATAATTGGGGGAAAAAAGTTTTTGTTTGGACGTAGCCATTATTTTAGACTCTTTTTTCTTCTTCTTTTTTTTTTTTTTTAATTACATGTTCATTCCTTTAATTTTAAATTTTGTGTTTAATTTAATTACAAATGTCCATAAATTTAAGGGAATTTTTCACAAATAAAAAAAATTGTCAAACTATTTACATAAAATAACAAAAAAATACTGATAAACACATTGATAGACTTCTATGAGCATCTATTAGTGATAGACTTCTATCATTTCTATCACGGATAGATCCTGATAGACTTCTATAAGCGTCTATCAAAACTATTTAAAAATTTTGCTATTTTGGGTAAATAGTTTTTCTTATTTTTCTATTTTTAAAACTTCCCCTAAATTTAAGCATATATTTTTTAAAATTAATAGATTTACTATACACAAAATTAAAAATTTAGAATTCTATTAGGGAAATTTTTACAAATAAAAAAATGTCAAACTATTTACATAAAATAACAAAAAAAATACTGATAGATATTGATAGACTTCTATCAGCATCCATCAGTGATAGACTTCTATCATTTCTATTGCTGATAGATCCTGATAGACTTCTATCAGCGTCTATCACAACTATTTAAAAATTTTGCTATTTTGTGTAAATAGTTTACCTTATTTTTCTGTTTTTAAAACTTCTCTAATCTATTATACATAAAAAAAAATTTAGTTTGGTAAATATTTATTGGACCCAAAATTTAAAGTTTATATATTTTTAAAATCCAAATAACAAATAGACACACACTTCAATTTTTATAGACTATGTTGTAATTTAAACTTTTTTTATAAAAAAATTAACAAATCATAATATTTAATCGCGAGTAGTTAATAAAAAAAATTACTATAAACAAAAAAAATATCAAACAGAAAAATTTCACTGTCTATGAACAATAGATTGCGATAAAATTCTATTATTGATATATAATAAAAAAAATTTATATTTATAAATAATTTAGCTCATTTTTCTATATTTGAAAATAACTCTAGTTAATATTTGTGATTTGTCCTTATAGTCACTTTTGTAAAATGGTTGAATTAAAAAAATTATCATTTTAAAATTACAAACTTAGTCACTAAACTTTTATCTAAAAGATTCTTTATCTTTTAAAGGTATCTAATAAATTCTTAAACTTTCAATATTACATTTAGTATGAAGTTTTTAAACTTTCAATATTACATTTAATAGGGGTTTAAATGTTAAAATATATATATATAATAGGTCTTAAACTTTTAATTTATATTTAGTACTATGGTAGATTAGAAGCTTATTAAATATTTTTAAGATTAATATAACTATTAAATATATTTTTATATATAAAAAATTAATTTATTAAACACTTTATAACTTTTAAAATTTATGAACTAAACTTTCAACTGGACTATAATGTTACAAAATAAAAGTTAAATACTTTCCTTGCAAAGCTCAACCAAATTATATTTTACACTATTACAAAGTTTTCTTTTTCTTTTTTTTTTTTAATTCAATAATTGCAAGGTAAAAATTAACCTATCAACCATTAATATGGTAATGAATGACTTAGTGCAAGTTGGTTGCATTAAAACATTATTTTCTTAATACAAAGTACGGTTCATTGAAATTATTTTATTTTATGCATTTAAAAAAATGATATTTTAGTTTTGTTTTAAAAAAAATTATTTTATGCCAAAATATCAAATCAGACCTCAGGATAAAAGAGCTTCTGACTTCTGAGACAAATTATTGACAAAAGACAGAAATAATAATTTTTTTAAATCTAATTTTTAAAGTAATTCAATATTTGAATTCTTACTAATGGTCTAAATAATTAAAAATAAATATTTTTTAAAGGTTATATTTAATGATTAAATGAGAAATTAGACCTCGGGATAGAGGAACTCCTCAAAAGGACATGAGGGCCGAGGGGTCAAAGAAGCTATATGATCAATCAAACGCGAGATTAAAATAAATCACAAAATAGAGTATTTCCTTTTCTTCAAAAAAAAAAAAAAAAAAATCACAAAATGTTTTTTGTAGTGAAACATAAATTTTTTTATTATGACGCATTCTTTAATATTTAAATATTAATTTCTACTTTGTTGGTATAAAAATTTCTCTAACCAAGAATCAACCTGATAACCATTTCGTTTCTATTATTGATTTTTTTTAAGTGAAAGACAAGCTTGTTTATCAATACTGGATCCCCTTCCAAAATACTTTCAGGTTATTGTCGAAATTAAAAAAAAAAAAAAAAATACAACTATTGTAAAATATCTTTAAAATATATTAAAAAAATTAAGTAATATTTTTAGCCTCCAAAGTTTCATTGAAATGATAATTTAGTTTTTAAAATTTAGTTAAAACAATTTTATCTTTTTATTTTTAAATTTATACAATTTAGTCTATAAATTTTAATAAGTAACAATTTAATCTATGTAGTTTACAATTTGTAATAATTTTGTTTTTATGGTAAAAAAATATTACTAAGAATTAATAGATATTTCTTATTAATGTAGATTGATAAATTGACTAAGAATAAAATTTGTTTATAAATTATAAAAATCAAGTTGTTATAAATCAAAATTTATTATACTGAATTGTTACTGACAAAAAAATGTTTTTAAAAAACCATACTTTATAAAATTAAAATTCAAATGGTTTTTAGTTCACCTTAAATAAAAATGAACCAAATAAATAAAAACTCAGCTCTTATGTCTTTTTTCTGTCTTTACAAAACCATATATTTATCTTTTTAAATAATTTTAATTAACTTGTGAAATTAGGGAAAGAATAAGTTTGACCATTGCAAATATTAGTGGAATTAAATATCCTCCAACCAAAATAATTTACATGTGGAGGAAAATTATCACAAGAAGGGTGGAATATAAAATAAAAATTATGAACAATTTTAACTTAATCAGCATTTAATTAATTGATGTATCCCTGTTAATTGGAATATTGGGATAAACAAACACGGGAAAGTTCCCGTAAACTGCAGAGGCATCTGCAACCCTATCCTTAATACTACAAAATCCCAATTTAAAAATATTATACTTATTTTATTAAAATAATAATTATTGTTTATGAAATTGTTTTAAATATGTTCATAAGATTCTTGGTATCACGAGAGAGATTTTAGTGGGGACGGCAGAGTAGGATTCCCCTAGAGAGAATTCATCAAATGCATGTTACAAATTTAGATGTGGATTCTCTTCACAATTTTAAATTAGCTTATTCTAATTACTTTATTCCCATACCATTTGGCTTTTAATATGTTTATATTTATATTATATATCTTTTGATTTCAACGATGTAGAATAGAGATTTAAATTTATAATCTTTTGTGTTTTAATCTATTAAGCTATGTTCAAGTTTAATAAAATTAGTTTAAGTTTAGATATTATATACTTTATTGTTTGATCAAATATTATTCTTTGACAAACCGAATTACTCAACAATAACTTTTTTTATATTAGACAAATTAGAGGGACACCTTAAGTCTAGTTGATAACTATTTGTAGCTCGCCGGGTAATTAAGCATTTAAATTTTATTTTTATTTTTGAAGTTTATAAAGCACCACTTTTACCTATAAATTTTTTTGTTGTGTTATCCACATTTTACAACTGTTTTGTCAAGTTTTGAAAAATTAAAAAAGGAAAAAAAAACTTTTTGTTTCTACAGTTTACTTAAGAATTCAAGTGTTTATTTAATAATTTTCAAAAGTATAGTACTAACTACAAAAATTGGGAGGATACATCATATAAAGATAAATTTCAAAAACAAAAAACTAAAAGTGAAATCGTTATCAAACGAGATCTTAGCTTTTGATTTTTAGTTTTTGAAAATTAAGTTTATAAACATTATTTCTATCACTAAGTTTATTTGTTTAGTTATCTTTCCAGTCTAAGAATTTGAAAAGATTAAAACTATTATAAGAAATGGTTAGAAAGAAAAGCAGCAAAATTTTTAAGAACAAAAAAACGAATGACTATCAAATTAAAACGCACCTTAAAATCTCGATTCTTTTATATATAGTTTTTGAATTTAAGACAACCTAAGAGGGGAATTGTCCCTAATTTATTCTTTAATAAATGAACCTGCCCCAGTTCTTTCGAGTATAAATTAGTTGCTGATTTTAGAGGTGAATTCTATTATTTCTTTTCCTATGAAATTACTCTAAGAAACAATTTAACTTAAAGGTTTAAGTTGAATCAGGGATTACATAAAATGGGATCATGCAACAATCAATCCACAAAGTGCTCAGGAAGGAAGCGTTTGTTAACTGATTTAGGCAGCACAGGGATTTTGATCAACAACACTGTGGTTGTTAGCTCAACTGGTGCTGACAACTTCACATCAATTGGAGATGCAATTGCTTTTGCTCCCAACAATTCAATGCCTCAAGATGGCTACTTTGTTATCTATGTTAGGGAAGGATACTACGAAGAATACGTTGTCGTCCCCAAATTCAAAACCAATGTAATGCTCATCGGAGACGGCATTAATCAAACCGTCATCACCGGGAACCATAATGTTGTCGATGGTTGGACGACATATAACTCTTCTACCTTCAGTAAGTAGATCACAAATTCATTACTCATCTAATCTACACTTTACTCCTTTCCTCTTTCCTGAGAGAGATCTGATCATAACTATTAAAAAGTTAAATTACAAAAGGTACTCACGAATTTTGTTCATTGTTCTTTCAAAAGTTGCAATATTATTCTTGAAGTAGAATTCAGTTGGAATTTTGGATGAAAATTTAGAATTGAAACAATGTGCAGAGGACCTAAAATGGTATAACGGTACCAATTTTCGTTCCAGTTGGTCATCGTTATACTATTCTAGTCCTAGTTTCCGTCCAACATTCTAACGAATTTCTACTTCAGTGGTAGTTTTGAAATGTTTATAACACGTCAAGGGGTAATATTACAACTTTTGAACGAACATGAATATTTTTTAAACAAATGAAAAGAGTTTGGAATTGTTAGTTTGAATGTTTCTTAAAAAGTTTTACACAAAGTACCCATCAATTTTGTTCTTTCACAAGTTTCAATATTACCCTTGAAATAAAAATCTGTTAGAATTTAGGACAAAATTAAGACTTGAAAACAATGAAATAAAAATCTGTTAGAATTTAGGACAAAATTAAGACTTGAAAACAATGATTTCTGTTAGAAAACAATATGTAGATGGTCTGAGACAATATAACGGTCTCAATTTCTCTTCCAAGTCATTGTCACACTCTTCCAATTTCCAACAGTCTAACGGATTTCTACTCCAAAGGTAATATTGAAACGCTTCTAGGCAAAGTTGAAGGGTATATATTTTCTATAATATAGCCTTGATAAAAAGAGTTTAGAATTGGTAGTTTGAATGTTTTGAACATATATTTTGCAGCTGTTTGTGGGGATGGATTTGTTGCAATAGATATGACATTCAAGAACACAGCAGGGCCAGAGAAGCACCAAGCAGTAGCAGTAAGAAACAGTGCAGATCTCTCAACATTCTACCGCTGTAGTTTTGAGGGATATCAAGACACTCTTTATGTACATTCCCTAAGACAATTCTACAGAGAATGTGACATTTATGGCACTGTAGATTTCATTTTTGGCAATGCAGCTGCAGTTTTCCAACAATGCAATCTCTATGCCAGAAAGCCACTCCCCAACCAAAAAAATGCCTTCACCGCACAAGGTCGTTCCGATCCTAATCAAAACACAGGCATCTCGATCCACAACTGCACCGTCAAGGCTGCGCCTGACTGGGTGATGGATGATCCGAATGCAACGACGACGACGACGAACTATCTCGGTCGGCCGTGGAAACAGTACTCAAGGACAGTGTATATGCAGTCTTATATCGGGGATTTGATAAGTCCAGTGGGGTGGTTGGAGTGGAATGGAACAGTAGGATTGGAGACATTGTATTATGGGGAGTTTGAGAATTATGGAGCAGGAGCTAACACAAGCTTGAGGGTAAATTGGCCTGGATATAGCTTGATGAATCTTACACAGGCTATGAATTTTACTGTCTATAATTTTACTATGGGAGATACTTGGCTGCCTTATACTGATATCCCTTTCTCTGGAGGTTTGCTAATTAAGTGAAATTTTCTCTTACATTTATCTCTCTGTTTCAAGCTTTTGATCAATTTATTCAGAGAGAAATAGAAACATATTGGTGTATTATTCATCAGTTGAGTTGCTATATGGATATATACTGTGTAGAAATTATTGGTTTTTGGAACTTTTGGAGAGAGCTACAGTTATTTTGAAAAGATAGTATTTTGGTTATTGTGAGATTATGAAAAACAAATCTATAAATAATTTGGTTGGAGCGGTTAAAAAATACTTTTAGTCCCTAAATTTTTATAAAAGTAACAATTTAGTCCACGAACTTTGGTTTGTAACGATTTGGTCCTCGTACTTTCAATTTTTTAACAATTTAGTCATTAAACTTTACTATGTAATAATGGAGTCATTCTACTCTCAAATTTATAACAATTTAGTCCCCAACATAAAAATAAATTATCAAAATTAGATGTCAATTTTTATTATTTTATAATGTAGACTTTGTATTTTATAAAAATATTGAGTCTCTAATTATTTTATCGGTTTATTTATGTAAAAAATCTCATTAAATCTTAATACTAATTTCTACAATCGGGGTTAAATTGTTACAAATTTGAAAGTATAAGGATTAAATTGTTACATACTAAAGTACATAGACTAAATTGTTACAAAATTGAAAGTTCAAGAATCAAATCATTACAAACTAAAATTCATAGATTAAATTGTTGCTTTTATAAAAATTGGGGGACTAAAAGTGATTTTTAACCTTTGATTTTTAAAAATTAAATTTTTAGTTATAGTATTTTATTTTTTTAATTTGTTGAAATCTCGGAATTTTGATACGAGTAATTTCGTTTTTTTCCCTGAAATTTCGAGATTTTGAAAATGTTGAACGAAAGGTTGAAAATATCAAATAAAGATGGATTGGAAATTTTAATTCTTATGAACATGCCCACATTTATTTTTATTGAATAAAAATATATGCTTTTCTCTTCTAATTCCACTTACTCTTTTAATAATTATTAATAAACACATCCCATTAATTCATCATCTTAATAAGACATTTAACTCATTGCCTCAATTAGAAACCTCCTCAATCGAAAATTAATTAACAAATAAACTATTAAAAAACAATTTATATTTAAATGTCAAAATTGCCATCAAATTAATAGTGAAAAAACTTATAATGGAGGGGTAAAATCAACCCAATTTTTATTTCCATATAGTGGCTTATATATATATAAAATAAATTAGTTAACGTGAATTTATGAAAAAACCTATAAATAATTTAGGGTCGATTTTTGATAAGCATTTGGTTTTTAAAAATTAAGTATATAATTACTATGATTTAATTTAAGAATGATGAAGGAGAGATATCCAAGAATTAAACACAATAATTATATTAAAATAATAGTTGTGTCCAAATACACAAAGATACTCCAGATAATTATCCTAATATATTATATTATTAACTATATTGTGATTTAAGGTCAATATTTTTGTCTTTTTACTATGAATAGGGTGTGAGAATCGAACTTCATACTCAATTTCTCACATCCAATTTTCGGGAAAAGAAATTCTCGCATCTACCTTTTGCTAAAAAAAAAATTCAAAAATTTTTAATATCTCTAAAAAAAATCTTCCAAATCCACACAAAAAATCAAAACAATAAAATCTCAATTTATTTGTGAAAGTTTTTTTTTTTTTTTTTTTTCTCTTTGGGGGGGGGGGGGGGGGGGGGGTAATATTTCCCAAAATTTACCCATAAACCATTGCGAACTTCAGATGCATTGCTTATCGAACGACGACGTGTAATAAGCATATGCGAAATATGCCGCCACCGCGAGACTTACCGTCGCCGGTACCGGCATCCTTCCAACTAAGGTCGCTATCGGATGCGGAGTTCCGGTGTCGATCTTACCGGTGTCTTCATTCTTAATCTTACCCACCTCCTCTGTTTTACAATCCTTCCCCTTTTCTAGGTTTTGATTTTCAATTTCTTTCTTCTCTGGCCTGCTAGTTTTCTGATCCATTGTCGTTTCCGCCTCGCCGGAATCCCCTTTAACCGAATCATTTTCAGCTACCGCCGCCGCCGGCGTCGGAGCTTCTTCCTTAGCCTTCTCCGATCCCTGCTTTTGGAGTTCTGCAGATATTCCCTTGTTTTCTTCCGCTACCTTTGCTGGATTTGAAGTACCTTCCGTCGGAGCCGCCGCCTCTGGTTCCTTAATTTCAGCCTTCGTCTCCGGCGAGATTTCTTCTCTCCCATTTTCTAGGGTTGATTGTTCTGGTTCTGTTTGTTTGGACGGCGGAGGCGCCGACACCGCTTCCACCGCCGGTGCCGTCGCCGGTCCAGTAGTTTGTTTGGGCATTGTAATGGAGAGAACTCCATTTTTTAATTGAGCAGTGATTTTGTTGATTACGCAAACTTCAGGAATTGGGTAAGTTTCATCCAATCGGAACCATCGATTGTCACCCGCCTGCCGTTCTCCGATGACCTTCACCGTCCGTTTCCTTTCAACCCTAACAGTAATTTGCTGCTTCTTGAATTCTGAGAAAGCAAATAGAACCGGAAAAGAAAAGATATAATTACAAATTTTATCAAAGGTAGAATTGATAAAAATCTATAAATAGTTTATAAAAATCCTCGGTAAATTATAAAAAATATTTTTTTTGTTAAAAAATACTATTGGTCCCTAAACTTTTGGAAAGTAACAATGAACTTTAGTTTGTAACGATTTAGTTCATGTATTTTTTATTTTATAACAGTTTAGTCCTCAAATTTTAGTATGTATCAATTTAGTCCTTGTACTTTCAAATTTGTAACAATTTAGTCTCTAACATAAAACCAATTATTAAAATTAGATGTTAATTTTTTTTATTTTATGATGTAGACCTTATATTTTATAAAAATATTGAGTCCCTAATTAGTTTATCGATTCATTTATAAAAAAAATGCTATTTTCTACAATAAAGACTAAATTTTTACAAATGTTAAAGTACAATGATTAAATTGTTACACACTAAAGTTTATGGACTAAATTGTTACAAAATTGAAAGTTGAAGGACTAAATCGTTATAAACTAAAGTTCAGGGACAAAATTGTTACTTTTATGAAAGTTTAGGGACTAGAAGTAATTTTTAACCTTTTTTTTTTTATTTTAGTTTCACCTCTCATAAGTACCACACTTTTTGAAAATGTGTTAAAATAGTTATTCGCTTCTTGGCAGAGATCAACCACTAAAATTTGTATAAAATGCTAACTTTTTCAACTTATATCCAAACTATTTATTTTTTAGGGTAAGAATCTCGACTAGGAAGAGGGCTGGAATTCACATAATTTTTCAAACTCTGACTTAATCTTTAGGGAAATTTTTACAAATATAAAAAATATCAAACTATTTACAGAAAATAGCAAAAAAAAATCATTGATAGACATTGATAGACCTCTATGAGCATCTATCCGTGATAAACTTCTATTATTTCTATCACTGATAGATCCTGATAGACTTCTATCAGCGTCTATCACAACTATTTAAAAATTTTGCTATTTTGTATAAATAGTTTCTTTTATTTTTTTTTAATTTTTAAAAACTCCCCTTTCCAAAATTAAAAAATTACAAGATAGGACAATATTTGAAAAATTACGTGGATCTCAATATTTATCTCACAAAATTTTCACCAAGAAAGTCCAAAAGAGTCCATAGTGGGATATACGGTGAAAAAAATTATATTTTTTTTTTTTTTATTCAAATCTTAGTGTGATTTTGATCTAGAAGAACTTAGAAAAAACTATTTTAAAAAAGGGTACTAGTTATAAAATGTGGAACTAAAGCGGATTATTTCTCCAAAATATTCCTACCTCTATATATACATATTCTCTTTCGTGAGAAGTATGAAAGTTTTATCCAATTATAAATATTAAATCCTAAATACAAACTCTAGGGAATAAATTAGCCAAATTTACGATGTAATAAAAGAAAAAGAAAAAATGCATCAAATCAGAATTAAAAGATAAGAAAGAGGGGAAAAATTGGACCTGGAAGTTGGAGGCGTAGAATTTGGGCTTCGTTTTCATCTCTTTCTTCAACGTTGGGAGTGAAGGTTTCTTTGTAAACTCCATTGGATTGGCAATCGACGACACCGGCAGTTCTTGGCGTTGCTGTTGCCATTCTGGTCGCCGGAAAAAATGGCGGTTTGATTTTTGTTGGGTCGGGTTGTGTTTCGTGATGGTCCAAGTATAGAAAGCTTTGGGGTGGTATTTATGGGGTTTGAAAATATAACTTTTATTTATTTATTTATTTATAATAACTATGAAATGAGTGATAGAATCTTCCAATTTATGAAAAGAGATTATGTCAATTACTCTTGAACTTACTTTCACTTTTTTATTTTTTATTTTATTTTTTAATTACAATGGAAATAAAAGATCAAATCTTGATCTTCATATATGGATGGTTGTCAGATTGCTGCGAATTTAAGTTCCTTTTTCGTTATATTACAAAAGCAGTTGTTTTTGTGTGTTAAAATATGGGTTTGATCTTTCTACTTTGAGTTTCATTCCACTCTAAGTTTTTGTACTTTCAATTATTCAATTAAAAATAATAATAATTTGTATGCCAAAAAAAACATTATTTGAATATATTTATAAAATTTATTAAGAGAATGCTAGTAGAGACTAAATTGTCTATAAAAGAACTTTCAACGGTATTTAAAAACAGAAAATGAATTTAACATTTTTTAAAAGTATACGTAGATTAAAATCAAACATTTTAAGGCATAAAGACTAAAATAGAATGAATTCGAAGTAAGTAACCAAAATGTTATTTTAACCCATTACTTTTCTTTTTTATTTCTTTTGATTCAGGTTTAGTTTTAGGTTGAATTATAAGTTTTATTCCAAAACATTTAGGTTTATATTTATTTGGTCCTCGAACTTTTAAAAGTATCTGATAAGTTTCTAAACATTTATTTTTATATTTAATAAATTTCTGAACTTTCAATTTTATATTGAACAAATTCTTGACAAATTTGAATCTTTCAAATCAAGTGATTTATTAAATTTTAATTTTTTTTTTTAGTATTTTTTCTATTTGGTTGGAGTAGATTGCAAAAAGGTGAGTGCAACGTCAAGGCTTCACCCGACTGGGTGATGGATCTGAATGCCACGACAACGACGATGACGAACTATCTCAAGTGGTTGGAGTGGAACGGAACAGTAGGATTGGAGACATTGTATTATGGGGAGTTTGAGAATTATAGACCATGAGCTAATACAAGCTTGAAGGTGAATTGGCTTGGATATAGCTTGATGAATTTTACACAAGCTATGAATTTTACTATGTAATTTTACTATGGGAGATACTCAGTTGCCTTATACTGATATCCCTTTTTCTGGAGCTTTGCTAATTAAGTAAAATTCTCTCTTAAATTTATCTTTCTCTATCAGGATTTTGATATTTTATTCAGAGAGTAACATGGAGCGAGATTATACACTTTTTTCCCCTTCAAGTGTATCATTCATTAGTTGAGTTGCTATGGATATAGTTTGTAAATTCATTGGTGTTTGAAACATTTAGAGAGGTGAATGATATAGTATAAAGGTTATATAATTTGTGTAATTTAGTTAATAGTTGTTTAGCTTTTAATTAGTGTTGATGTCAAAATACGGACATGGAAAATTATCTGACCCTCATGTGACAACTATGATGAATTTGTTTGAATAGGTAATAACATGACTTATAAAGTAAGGTTAACTTGCACACCGATGTGGTGAAAGGTTCATACACTCCATTGCGATGTAGGACGAAGGTCTTCAATTAATTACTCAAATATGGAGAATTTAAGCTCTAGAGCTTGGAGCCTATTTATAGAACTTTTGACCTAGATCCACTCGGATTAGGTTTTCCTAGTAATTCGGGACATCTTTCGATTATTTGTGGGCTGAGATATGCAGGTGACTTCCCCTAGGGTATTTGGCTAGGCTCGGTCTCGACTGAGGCTGAGAATCTTCTTTTGGATTTTGACCCCAATTCTGGCCTTTCTCTTTATCCTTTTCTGGACCTAGAGTGTTGCTTTCATGCCCAAATTTTCTCCTAGGTTCAATTTAACGCTATACACTTATTTTTGGTCAATTTTACCCTTCTCTTCAAATTGCCCACCAATTAGTATTTTAGATTAATTTAGCCATCTTAGGTTTGTAATACAAAGCTTTTTAAATAATTTTCAACGTAGAACTTTGTTCCTAGAGAACTTCTCCCAATTCTAGGGTTGAATTTTTTTTTTTTTTACTATGAATTTAGCTTAATATCCAAACCATCCACTGCATCAACATGTTTTAGAAAATTTTCAACATAGAAAAGTAATTATATATTTTTTTAAAGAAAAGTAATTTTATAAACTTTGACTGATAAGAATTTTATATGTATTATCATTGTTGTTTCAAGGGATACATTTACTTTTCTAGTATTTAATCTTATTTTTAATATATTTAACAATATATTAACTATAGTATAAATAAGGATAATGACGCAACGTTATAAAAGTTATTAAAAGGTTTCATTTATTTTTCTTTATGGTATAAATTGGAGAAACCATAGCGAATTTCAGCTTCATTCCATCGCGAACGAAAATCCGTAATAAGCATACGCAAAATATGCCGCCACCGCAATCACAACCGTCGCCGACAGACTCACCGTCGCCCGTAACGGCATCTTTCCGACCGTGAAGCCGCCGGTAAATTTACCTACTCTGGTCGCTGTCGGTGATGGAGTTCCGGTGCCGATCTCGGCTGTTCCTTCATTCTTACCCACCTCCTCTGTTTTAGGTTCCTTCCCGTTTTCTGGGTTTTGATTTTCATTTTCTTTCTTCTGATCTTGGCTGCTAATTTTCTGATCCAGCGTCGTTTTCGCCTTGCCGGAATCCTCTTGTACCGGATCCTTTTCAGGCGCCACCAACGGCGTCGGCGTCGGAGCGTCCTCCTTGGCCGTCTTCGTCGAGGCCTGCTTTTGGAGTTCTGCAGATTTTCCCTCATCTTCCTCCGTTGGCTTCACTGAATTTGAATCATCTTTCGGAAGAGCCGCTGCCTCTGGTTCCTTAATTTCAGCCTTCGTCTCCGGCGGAGCTACATTTTCCGATTCCGAATCATCTTTCGGAATAGCCACCGTGTCTGGTTTCTTAATTTCAGCCTTCATCTCCGGCGGAGCTACATTTTCCGATTCCGAATCATCTTTCGGAATAGCCACCGCGTCTGGTTTCTTAATTTCAGCCTTCGTCTCCGGCAGAGCTGTGTTTTCCGGCGAAATTTCTTCTCTCCCCTTCTCTGGGGTTGAATCATCTTTCGGAAGGGCCGCCGCATCTGGTTCCTTAATTTCAGCCTTCGTCTCCGGCGGAGCTGCGTTTTCCGGCGCGGCCGTCGACTCCGCCGCCTGCAACGGCGGTGCCGTCGCCGATTCAGTAATTTGTTTGGGGATTGTAATGGTGAGAACTCCATCTTGCAATTTATGTTTAATTTTATCGATTTGGGAATTTTGTGGAATTGAAAAAGTTTTATCCAAAATGAGCAATCGATTATTTCCCACAATCCGATCTCCGGTCACCACCACCGTCCCTGCCTCGTTTTCAACCTTAACCTTAACATGCTGCTCGTTGAAATCTGCAAAAGTAAAACCAAAAAAAAAAAAAGTCAGACCCTTATTGTTAAATAAAAAATTAATGATTAAATTATAAAAAAAAGGTTATTTATAACTTTTTTTTTTTTAAGATAAATTATACATTTGATTCCATTTTGTTAGTTAAACAATACATAATTGAAACCTCTAACTTTTAGTTGATACTTCATACATTATTGTTGTTAAACTATATTTATGTCGGTATTTAATTATACATTTTAAAAGTTATATTTGAACGGCCAGTACGAACATAGTTCAACTGACATAAACTTGTACTATGAGGTATGAGATTCAATCACATATTATTAAAAAAAAAAAATTACGTTTGAACCGTGAAAATTTGAAGTTTTATTCAAAACAATTTTAGCATACTTTTGTCAACAATTCATGAACAAACAAGACATTTGTGACTTCTATTTTTCTACTCCACACCACCAAATTTTTTATTTTTTTTTCGTTCAAGATTTGTTTACCAACTCTATCCCTCAAATTTATTTCCCTATACATTTAGATTTTATCCATTTAAAGCAATGCATAAGCTGATATAAACTTTTTTTCCATAAATTTAACACCAAACATCTCAGAGTTGTTTTGAAAAAAAACTTCAAACATTAAAATGAAAATTTTCGAAGTTTGAAAATAGGACCGAAATCAACTTCAAAGTTTAGAAATATTTTTATTAATTTAATCAAATTAAAATTAAAAAACAATAAAGAAAGAGGGCAAAATTTGGACCGGGAAGTTGGAGGAGTAGAATGTGGGCTTGGTTTTCATCTCTTTCTTCAACAATGGGATTGAAGGGCTCATTGTAAACCCGCATGGATTGACGGCGGAGGGCGCCGAGTCCGGCGGTTCTTGGCCTTGCTGTTGCCATTCTGGTCGCCGGAAAAATGGGGGAGGTTTAGTTGTTGTTGGGTCGGGTCGGACCGGGTTTATTGCGCGGTTCGGGTTGTTTTAGTTGGGGATGGGTTAAGAATAGGGCGTGTTTGGATGGGTATTTATGGGGTTTGAAAATGGTTTTCTTGGAGTTGGGATTATACCTTTTTTGAATTGTTTGATTAAGGGGACATATATTTCCCCTTTTATGTACTAAAGTATAACTTTCCTGTTCCATTTTGCTTTCATTGTTCTTTAATTGTTTTCCACCTTTTTCATTACAAGGTTTTTTTTTTCCTTATTTTTTTTTTTGTGGGAGGGAGATGTTTGGATTTAAGTTTACATTTTCGAGGAGCTCAAGTTTGACTTATGGATTGAAGGTGTATACAATATACTTAATTAGTTGAGGTATACTCAAGTTGGCATTAAAGGTGGTCACATGTTAGTTTGGGTTGGAGTTATAATGAATTTCGAGTTGAGTGTGAAGCAACATTGAGTACACCCAAAATCTTCTTGCAGTCCAACCCTCGAAAAGTTGGGTTGAGACGACATTGATTTTGTTGTCATTTGGAGAGTGGGGTAACGAAAAAATGATGGAACTTTGAAGCCAAAAGAATCTAATCCTTGTGGTGTTCACACCCAGGAAGAAAAAAAAAAGAACTAAAATACAAGAAAAAAGATAGGTTAAAGTTTTTAGAACAAATTTATACCAATTGAAGAAGTAATTAAACATTACAACAAACATGTCTTAGTAAACCATCATGTCAACAAAAGTGAGCAAATCAATGAAATGGTGAGAGATGAGAGTTGCAGCAAAATGAGTGAGGTATGAGCAGTAGAGTTTCAATGACTGAATGAGTGAGGGTTAAGATGTACATATGTGATGTAACAAGAGATGGAGACATGTAATGCAACGTCTGATAGACTAAGGTTTCAAATTTGTTCAGGTGAGAATTGTGGTTGAAAATTTGATTTTGAATTTAAAAAAAAAAAAAACAAATATTTAATCTTAAGATATATTGTAAATACATAAATTAAGATGGTTCAAAAAGTGGTATGAACTAATAAAGTGAGTCAAATTGACTGATTTGATTTGATTCACAATTCATATATATACATATATACATACACACATATGGATTTCTAACCTATATTTAATTGAGATAGGCCCAAATGACAAGTCTTCCAATTCTCAGCCCCTTTGTCCTTCTTCATTCACGTGAATGATATTTAAATTTTGCTTTCCTACAATAGAAAACTCTAATGAGATTATGTTTAGAGTCAAGTCCACCATGTTGGAGTCACATGCCAATGACCTAGTTGTGTCGTGGATGTGCTGTCGTCGAACATTGGTTATCGAACATTTGTTTAGTTTCGATTGGACTGAAGATTGATACTTGTTTATCGTGGTTTGTTGAAGGATGAAAAAGATTAATAAAAAAACTAAAGATGCAAAAGTAAAAATAAAAATTTCTTTTAAAAAAAAATCTTTTTTAACTCCCTCAAAGTTTGACAATTTTAGAGTAAAAATTGACAAGTAAGCAAGTCTACCTCAACACGAACTAACGGTCAAATAGGTCTAGGGACCATTTGAACTATTATTCAAACGTCGGAGACTAAAAGTGCTCATTAGAAAATCTCATTAAACAAATAGATCACATTACTCCAAACTTCATGGACAAAAAAGTGTAGTTTGCCCTTAGTTTTTTATTTCTAAGATTTAAATTTTTATAAATCAGTTTGAACCAAACCCAGCCAAGGTGAGTGAATTAAAAAAAAAAAAAAAAAAGTGAAACCAAGGTATATTCTATTTTGGTCGATTTAACAAGGGTAAAAACTAACATGTAAGGTTTAGTCTATGATTTTATCTAAAATCAGACCAAATCGAATTGTGAACACCCTTAGTTTTAGACATTTGAAATTACAACAATTAAAATTCATACAAAGACTACAATAATCAATATTTTAACATTTTTTTAAGCATCACAAATATTAAAGGGTTGATAAGAAGACACAAAAGTATTAAGTAATCAAATTAAATTATAATTGTTTTTCGACAGTGGTTTTACATCAGTTAATTACATGTAGTCATATGGTTTAGAAAATTTGTAAATTTAGTTTCTATGGTTTTGAAAATTAGAAGTTCATGAGGTAGTCTTTTATATGTAGCATATCACATGGCTCGGGTTGCTAACTGGATTAGAAAAAATAGACTATAAAATAAATTCAAATGGATCGTGGATAAGTGAGTTTAGATAGTGATTACATCACTGCTTCTTTAAAAAAGAAAAATACTCGGTGAATTGCATCTATCTTTTTGCAATTCACTCAATTATTCAAACAATTTACTGTATAGCAATTTTTTTTTTTGTATGATTAAAGTGAGTTGCAGAAGATGAATAATATACAAATAATATTATTTTCTTATATTTGAAAGGACAAATCACTATTCTGTTTATTTGAAAGGACAAATCACT
Organism: Lagenaria siceraria; assembly: GCA_002890555.2. NCBI lineage: Eukaryota > Viridiplantae > Streptophyta > Magnoliopsida > Cucurbitales > Cucurbitaceae > Lagenaria > Lagenaria siceraria. The sequence goes on from CM016484.1 coordinate 27,903,119, forward strand.
ATTTATAGTCATAACATTTAGAAAATCAAAATATAAAGTTTAGTTATCCAAAAAATGGTGGACGTTTCGTTGAACAAAAAAAAAAAGAAACAACAAGAAACCGATTTTTAAAAAAATAATAGCCGTTCATAAAAAATAATAAAAAATAAATAATACCGTTCATAAAAAACAATAAAAAATAAATAATAGCCATCCCAAGAAACTTGCACGTTTCAAAAAGAGAGAGAGAAAGAGTCAATTTAACTTATCGCCATCAAAACAGACTGATTGATAACTAATAAATTATTCTTTTCATTTTTAACTGACTTTATAAAGCTTATCCATTTGAGCTAAATTAAAACGAAATGTAGCAATTAGATTTAAAAGTAAAATAAAAAATTTCTAATTTTATTTTTTATTTAAAAATTAATCACGTCTTTTTTTAATCTTATAACCGCTTTTATAATTTTGTCGTTCATTCTCTAGAGCATGCTATTGTTAATTTTTTTTTATCTTTAAGTTTCTTCTTTTGAGAAAGAAGATTGTGATGTGTATTAGATCGTAGTGTTAGGTTTTTGACAAAATATTAGAAGTGCAGTTATCCCACACAGATTAAATTGAAGAATGAGGATGGACTCCAAGTATATAAAATGAGCCTATGCCTCTAGTTTCAAGATGTCAAAGTTAGAAATACTTTAAGCTTAGTGTGCTAACTCTAATTAAATTTCTTTTGTATTCTCTAGTTTGAGAGTGGGAAAAATGTGTGAGTAGTATAAAAGCTTTGAGAGAATACTCTTGTAATTGGAAATTTTCACACAGTGAATTTTTCTAGTTTGTGGTTTTTCTTCGAGTGGGGAGTTTTCCAGGTTAATTCTGTATTTCCAGTTTTTGTGTTTTCTTTTAATTTCTCAATTATTTTTCTGTTTTTTTTCTACCGTAGAAGTGGGAGGTTTTTTCTAACACTTGAGTGGATGTCTTCTACGCACCTCTCTCCAAGAGATACGATTCGGTATCAAAATCGGCTGAAGGAGAGTGAAGAGGCGGCAACTCTCCTAGCCCAGCCCACGTGGAAGCCTCTTCTTTCTGGTCTACATCAAGTGCATTGAATGCCCCACAATCTGAATCAAAGAGGATGGGTCAAGGAGAAGTTCGGGACGAAACCAGAGTGGATCTGCGGTCTCTCCCAGCAAGCAAGACGAGATCACCACTTTTCTCAGAATGAGAACTTTATTTTTAGTTAGAATTTATTAACTTTAATTTGTTATAAATGTTTCAAAACAACTCATGGAACAAAAATTTATTAGATTATTGGACAAAAATTAGAATATATAAAATGATGTATAACAAAATTGAGTCTCCAACATCATCAAGTTCTAAATTTTTATAACCACGATTTTAAGATTCCAATTTTTGACTAAAAAAACTAAATTAGATTGTCCCATTAAGAGTTGTTGGATTTTAGCTAAATTTTCTTATTATTTTTCTTTAAAAAATAATAAATTATCCCAGTCAAAGTGATTGGATTTGAGCTAAATTTAGATTGTGCTATTTCTATTCTCACAAAAAAAAAAAAAAAAAAAAAAAAGTGCTATTTCTTATTGATGCATGTGAATGTGATATTTATAAATGGATCCAACTAATTAGCAAATTATATTTATTTAGTTTTTATTATAGATAATTAGCAAATCACTTTTGAAATTTTTTAAATATTTATCCATACTTGTTGAATTGAATTTAAAACATTTAAATAAATTTTAAAAATGGTGTCTCACATATATTTACACTTTTACTTTCGTATAATCTTTTTGGACGGTCAATGTGATTCTTAAAAAAAAATAAAATAAAATAAAAAAAAAAAAAAAAAACTAGTGTATTCTTTTTTTAAATGCAACTTTGTGGCTTAAAGATTTCAAATATTTTCATGTTAATCTTTAAACTTGGTGAGTTGTGTATATTTAGTTATTTCAAATTTTTAAAAGTGTTTATTAGAGCTTCAAGCTTTAGCAGTGTTTAATAAGTATCTAAATTCTCAAATTTATACCTATTAAATCTATGCCACATTAAAAAAAAAATTAATAGATCTAATAAATATAAATATAAATGTTATGTTTAATTGAACTCTAAAGTCTGAACTTTCAATTTTGTATGTTGTAGGTTCATAATTATTTTATAAAAAAAAATCTAATTGATAGAGTTTATTATACACTATTAGGAGTGATTTTAGTCGGAGGGCATAATTGGCGACATAAAACATGAATAGAAGCAACGAAGACAAGAAAATAACAAAATTTGGACTTCGGCTTAAAGGAGAGTATTAGTTCGTGTCAAGGTCCAAATTAACATGTTCGGCCTCGACTAAGGATTAAGGTTGAGCCTAGAGAAATAACTAATGGGGCATATCCTGCTTATGCCCTAACCTAAAGCATCAGCCTATGACCAATATAGGCACAGGGGAAGATGTTTGACATTGTAAGTTGTACGATTATCCTAAAACAACTTTGAAACTCTATTGGAACAACTTGGGTCAATCAACTTTATAAATACGTTATTATAACTTTATATGAGGTAGTTTAAATCCTACTATTAAATTTGATAGCTTCTATATACTCTTTCACTCTCTTACTTAAATAATGAAATATGTGTGACAAACACTACATTGATGTGCAAGTTTTCTCTTTTGCAAAACAAATTAATTGTTGATATTGCGTGAAGATTAGGTACGTTTTCTCTGTTTGAATATTGGTATCAACATATACCAAATAAAAAATTTAAGAATCTATTAAATACTAAGGACACAATAGATATTTTTTTAAAATTTAAACATCTATAGAATACAAATTTCGACCTTTATGATTAAACTTGTCGAAATTGAGATTTAACCTTTTTTTCTAAAAAAAAAAAAAAAAAAAAACATTATTAGTTCTTTACAATCTCTTGGAGAGATACTCGAGAACTGACCATTAAGCCAACTAATCAATCAGAACCAAATCAATTTCCTTTTTCCTCTTCTAATAATAATAATATAATATTATACACGAAAAAGATTGAACAACTTTTCGTGTTGGTCTAAAATTCAACGATAAAATTGGAGGAAATGGCACGGAGGGTTGGTAGGTCAAAATATTATATTAATAATTATCGCCTGATTTCATAACTATATATTTTTAGTTTTTAAAATTATAAAATTTTCTTTTTTAAAAAAAAATAGCTTGTTTTTAAAAAATAATTAATAAAAATTCAACTATGTCAAAATTGATAGAAAATATTCTTAACTTTAAAAAAAAAAAAACTAAATTGTTACTAGATTAAATTAAATATAATTTTAATTTCGTTCATTTTTTTTTTAGTTTTTATACTTTTAACTATCCAATAGTATTTTGTCTTGGTAATTTTAAGATTTTTTTTAAAATAATATTATTTTAATAAATAATGACAAAAATAAGATAGGAATAAAAGTATTTAAAAATAGGTGAAGAAATTGTGGACGAGGTTCACAATTTCATAAAATTAGTCTACATGGTACGCAAATTGTGAACCGGGTCCACGATTTTACTCACATGTCTCGGTCAACTGTGCCACAACTGCACTCATTTTGCTCCCATGTCATGATTTTGCTGACACTTGGCTGGGTAAATCGTGGACCTGGTCCACGATTTTGATGACAGGTGGAAATCGTGGACTCCGTCCATGATTTTGCTACCCTGTTTTTGTCAATATTTTCAACTCAACCCTATCTTTGTCATTATTATTAAAATAACATTATTTCTGGTAACTATTTACTTTTTTTTTTTACTTTTTTATATTTGAAAATCAAGTAAATTTTGTCTCAATTTCTCATAATAGCTATAAAGATAATGTTAATAAACTAATTGTTATTATTTATGTAAGAAACTTTGTTTTAGTATAATTGAGACAGGAGAATAAAAAAAAAAAGGACATAATATTAAAAAAAAAAAAGAACATAATATTTTAAAAAAGAACATAATATTTTAAATAAAATAATAATTATTGCTTGTTTGTGATATCGTGGCACTTTTTGATGGGAACGATGACGTGGCTTTAGTAACATATTTTATATTATCTACTTTCCAAAATTTGACCACATTTTTATTATTATTTTATTTTGAGACGACATCAATATTACTTATAAATATGATAAAGAGAAGTCCTTGTGTCTTGGATCTGTTTCTCTCACTTTCTTTCTTTAATCTTTCTTTGGCTTCTTAATCTGATTTTACCATTAGCACTTTCAGGTAATTAAACTTATAAATACTATTTTTAAGCTTATAAATACTATTTTTATTTGAGTTTTGTTTTTTTTGCTTTTTTTTTTGTTTTTAAATTTAAACTAAGTTTTTAAAACTAAAAAAGAAAATCTAAAAACTTTGTCTTTTAAAAAAATGACTGAGAATTCAATTACTTAAAAAATATAATGGCAAATTGTAAAAATCACATTTAAAATATGGTAGTAGTTACAATTATACTCTTAAACTTTCAATTTTAAAAATTGAGTACTCAAACTTAGGTAAGTATTAAAATTGAATCATCAAACTTACATAATTGTATACATTGTGATAATTGTATAAATTTGAGGAATTCAATTTTTATTATTTGTAGATTCAATTTCTACTATTATTATAAATTCGAAGGTCTAATTTTTATGATTCAAAATTTGAGGATGTAATTGCAACTACATCCAACTCTATAGGTAGTTTTGCAATTTGTCTAAAATATAAAGACCATTGTTCCTTTAAAATAAATATGAAGACAAACAATCACAATTTTCGAGAATAAAAAAACCAAATAATAATAAAATGGTGCTTCATTTAGTCTGTGTGTGTTTTTTCAAGATTAATATATGTTTCGTGATAAGAAAAAAACAATGTTCTTATGTTATAAATAATTTTATATTTTATAATTTAAAATGTAAATTCACACTATAAAAAAGTATGGTATATTATTTTATCTTAAATCAGGTATAATATCGTAAAATTATAACAAGTTTAACATAGTTCGATGAATGGATAAGATGCAAATCAATATTCCTTCATACATCATAACTTTTTAACCAAAAACAAATTATATTTATACATGATTTATAACATAAGTATTGTGAATTAAGGAATAATATTTACCTTTGTTTTTTGTTATAAAAATTAGTTTTTGTTTCATTCTCTTTTGATAAAGAAATATATTGTTTATTGTGCGTGTTTTTTTTTATATTGAAAAAAAATGTGTTTATTAATGATTAACTTCTTGTCGTTTAAAATTTGAAATTTTAAACTTAGAATTAAATATAGATACGTTATTGTTTTTAGATATTTATTATGTATATTAGAGGTAAAAGAAATAAAATAATACATTAATTATATTTTGGGAAGAAAAATTATAAACACAACTCGAAACCAACAAAACGATTACGAGAATATATTAAAATTTGACATAGTTTTGATAGATTTTTTTTTTGTTTAATGAGAAACAATAAATAAAAATAGTTATCAAACATTTATAATTGAAATCTAGAAATCTATGATATCAAACAAGTCCAAAACAACTATATATATATATATATATAATTATATATATAAATGATTTATATAGTTTGATTCTTTTTTAAAACTTGAGATCAAATTTCTAAATATAAAGTTATATGATAAAATTTTGAAGTAATGGAATTAATAAATATATAAGAAAAATTTCCACAGATAAAACAAATGTCTAACTATTTACAAAAAAAAATAGCAAAAAAGATATTGATAGACATTAAGCGTCTATCACAACTATCTAGAAATTTTGTTAATTTCTCTAAATAGTTTCCCCTGTTTTTCTATTTTTAAAAACTATAATATAACTTTCAATATATATATATATATATATATATAAAAAGATGTAAGAGAAATAAATTCACTTGACAAACGTAATCAATTTCTCATGTATGGATTTACATGAGCACTTCAACTTTCTTCTTCTTGGTTGTATTCAAATTATTTTCAAGAAAGTTAGAATCAACCAAAATTATAATTTTCCGTCTATCTAAAACAACGTAAGAGCATTGATGATACTTCATAAAATTGTCATTAATTAATTTTTGAGTGACATAATAATTATAACTTGTCACTGTCAAATTTACTGCGACAAACATTGTAAAAAAAAGATTTAAAATTTTGGTATTTAATTTTTATACAAATATAGATATTAACGGTAGTGCAAAATATCAATATAATTTTATATTGATGTCTTTACATTATCATAAAACCATCCATAATAGGATGTCATTCACGTTAAATTCATTTGAATTAAGAGTGTGTTGACAATGAAATATGTATTATAATTGCTAATTCAAACATTAAAAAATAACTCTACAATCGTAGAATTATTGTACTAACAAAAATTTCACTCATATTTGATTTTGGCCCATAATCGTATACAAATATCATGTAGTAAATAATAGAAATAAGAAACCATATTTATATCCTCTAATTATAAATATATAAAAATAACATGTTATATAATAATTAATATAGTTTTTATTTACACTTTCTTGTTCCATATTATTTTTACATGCAGGATGCTTAAATTATTGACTAAAATTTCACATCAATTCGCACTGCTTAAATTAAAACTACCATGGAAATGTAAAGAGGTACGTTTTTGTTTCATTTTCTCTCTTCCATCTAACTGATCTTTTTATTTTAAGTATTTTGTGACACTATCAATAATATTTCTTAATTGACTCCTAAGAGAAGTAACGAATCTAAATAATTGATCGAGAAATTTTTACAAATAGAAAAAATGTCAAATTATTTATAAAAAAATAACAGAAAAAATATTGATAGACATTGATAGATAGCATCTATAATTGATAGATTTTTATCATTTTTATCCCTAATAGATTTTGATAGACTCTATCTCTATCACAATTATTTAAAATTTTTGTTATTTTACGTAAATAATTTCTTTATTTTTCTGTTTTTAAAAATTTACTTTAAAAATATATTTAAAAATAATTTTGAAAACAACAAATGATTTTAGCTATGAATGGAAGTATTTTCTATAATTTAGAAAGAAGAAATATGGCGCGCAGAATCAAACTGGCAAAACTGTGAGGGCTGAGAGAAAGGTTCAGTAATGGCGGAAACGATCTCAATACACGCACTCTCTCTAGCACCTTTCTTAAGGATTCACCATTTCTCAAGCTTTCACCACTGCAAAATGCCGTTTCCAAAGCTTCTTCTCTCCTCCTCCTTCCTGTACCAAACTGAAACATTATCCCTATTTCCATGTTTCCATTGCTTTAACCTAATTTCTTCTTCCGTATTTCGCTTTCTGCCACTTACACTTTCAGGTAAACTCCTCTCATCCGCCGTATTGCGCCTTCTTTCCTACTCTCTGTTTGATTCCTATTGTTTCAGGTGGAACAGAAAGTAGTGTTTCAATCTTCGCTGATTGCAGTTTTGGTTTGTTTTTATTAACAGGGTGAATAATTTGAAGAAAATAGTGTAACGATTCTGGAATTAGAGAGCAGGATACGAAAAAGAATGAATAGATACTTTCAAGTATCCGATAGAAAAAATTGAAAACCAGCTTAACGAACCCATCCTAGCGTCTCGTCACCAATTTTAACTCTGCGTATATTTTTGGTATTTTCAGAGTGGAGTAACCTCTCAGAGATGGAAGATGGCCAAGATTTTTGTTCAGGTGGTTATGACTCTGTGCCTGGGATGGTGGTTGTGGGCAGCAATGGTGGACGGGGACAACTTGAAATACAAAGACCCTAAGCAACCAGTTGCTGTTCGAGTTAAGGACCTTCTTGGCCGAATGACTCTGGAAGAGAAAATTGGTCAGATGGCTCAGATTGACAGGGGCGTTGCCAATGCTACAGTTATGAAAAATTATTTCATCGGTAAAGCAACAGTCTCTCGTTCTCTATGTTTATTTATTTATTATTATTATTATTTTTCACGCTTCCAGTCTTATATGAAAAATTCACTAAATTGATGCTCTATATAATGTCCTAACAGTTAGAACATTACGGTTCCTCCAAGTAATCATTAAGTTTCAAGGAGAAGAATACTGAAGATTAATTGAGATCATTTTCATCATAACAAACACCCTTTTGTATATATATATATTTTTTTGATCTTTTGTTCAAGGGAACTTTCATAGAGTTAATCCATATCTTTAGACTTGTATTCGAAGCATTATAGATGTATAATGTTGTGAGTTCAGGAGTTTTGAAATTTATATTATTAAATATGTGTGCGTCAAGTTGTTGAAGCGATGTCAAATTCATGATCAATGGCACATAATCTTGAGGTTATTAGGTTCCATTATGACTTTTCCCAAGTAGAGAATTCTTGCAAAACCCAAATAATATCTATTTGAAATTTGATTATCCGAGTCAAATGACGAAAGGGAAGTATGAACTGCAAAATTTGTGCAGGAAGTGTGCTAACTGGTGGTGGAACTGAGCTACTTCCAGATGCTCGTGCTCAAGACTGGGTTAACATGATAAATGAAATCCAGAAAGGTTCTCTTTCTAGCCGATTGGGTATACCGATGATGTATGGTGTTGATGCTGTTCATGGCCATAATAATGCTTACAATGCTACAATATTTCCTCATAATGTTGGACTTGGAGCTACCAGGCAAGTCATTTTCTTCTCCTTGTAGCCTGTTCATAAAATTGCACTATACCATTGTTAGGTGCTTATACAAAGCCTTTACTTCACATACATCTTTGATGGGGACTGAAGTTTAACCATAACTCATGGTCAATTGAGCTTTGTTGAAGTTTGTCCTCCTAAAAAACTCTGTTTTCCTTTGGGCAATAAAAAATTATCAAGAATGTTCTCCCGAGTCCTATTGAGCCCTTCAGTGGTTGGATCAGATTCATATTGTACATATTATTTCCCCGTGCTACTGTTTTACTTGGTAGCACCACCTGGAAATGTTCAACTTCTTTACCTTTGTTCTTTGATTCTCTCCTACACAGAAACCCTGGCCTAGTTCGAAGGATTGGTGCTGCAACGGCACTTGAAGTTAGAGCGACGGGGATTTCTTTTGCTTTTTCTCCATGCATTGCGGTAAAATCATGTTGCTAATTCATGTCTAGAATCTCCATAATCATATGTTTGATTGGAATATCTCACTACTTGTTTTAGTGGTAAGCTTGATATATAACAGTCTCTGTCCCTGGAAACTTCCCTTTTAGGTTTGTAGGGACCCAAGGTGGGGGCGGTGTTATGAAAGTTACAGTGAAGATCCAAAAATTGTGCACGAAATGACCGAGATTATACCTGGTTTGCAAGGAGAGCCTCCTGCTAAATATCGGAAGGGGATTCCATATGTTGGTGGAAGGTATAGCCCTTGAAAATGTAGATTTTTCATCTAATCAAGAGAAATCATACGACATATAAATCGGTGGAAGTTGCAAATGGAAATATTGCAGATATAGGACTGGATATTTGCATATACCAGGCATCCTGCGAAACTGTTAATCTTCAACCAAGTTACTGATATAATATCTGATTTCTTTGTAAACTCTCTCCTTCTTCCTCCAAAATTATTAAAGTATAATTGTAATTTTTCTTGCAGTCAAAAGGTTGTCGCCTGTGCAAAGCACTTTGTTGGAGATGGTGGGACAACTAATGGCATCGATGAGAGCAATACAGTTATTGACAAACATGGACTGCTCAGCATTCACATGCCTGCCTACATTGATTCGATCTTCAAGGGCATTTCGACAGTAATGGTTTCCTATTCTAGTTGGAATGGAGTGAAGATGCATGCAAACCGTGAGCTGATAACTGGCTTCCTCAAGGGCACCCCTAAATTTAAGGTATGTCTGATCTTAGATTTGTTTTGAAAAACTATCTTTTGTTTTTGAAAACCATTTGCTGATATTTTACTTCTGCAATTATGTTACTATGTGGTATTTACAAATTTTACTATGTGCATTTTCAGGGTTTTGTCATCTCAGATTGGGAGGGTCTAGACAGAATTACTTCTCCACCACATTCCAATTACACGTACTCTGTCCAAGCGGCAATTTTAGCTGGCATTGACATGGTTGGTGGTCTATTTTTAAGGATACCTTAAATCAAACTTGGATTTTACGTATAAATGATGTGTTGTTTTAAAATGTTGAATTGGGTGCAATATTTAATAACTTATGTTGGAGTATTTAGGCTTTTTTTCTTTATTCTGCAGGTCCTGATTCCTTACAAGTATTTAGAGTTCATTGATAATCTTAAGTATCTAGTGAAGAGCAATGTCATCCCAATGGATCGTATTGATGATGCCGTCGAGAGAATTTTATCAGTCAAGTTCACAATGGGTCTTTTTGAGAGCCCCTTGGGCGATTACAGCCTTGTCAATGAGCTTGGGAGTCAGGTCCGACTGCACGCTATAGCGAAACATATAGCTTACTTCATTTTTAATTGGTTATTTCAATTCAAGTGAATTTGATCATTAATAATAAAACCAGTTGGCTTTCAGTCATCTTGGAAGCATTATTATGACATACTTTTCTCCTTTTCATTTCCATATTCTTAAAACATTTCTCATCAATGGGTTGGTTTATGCTTTTTCTAATGCCCCTCTAACCTTATCTCAATGTCCAAGGCAGCCTTCTTTCTCCATTTAAACTAAATAATACGATTATCTTCTAAGAAGTTAAATTCTCATCCATATATTTGTAAATTAATAAATTCTTTTAAAAATAGAAACATTTGCTCCCAACAATTGGAGCTAAAAAGATCATGTACAATAAGTTTGTAACTTTAAATATCATTCAATTTAATATTTACTTATTACTAGCATGCGGAAACTAGTTTATGAAAAAGTATATTTAACACGTGTTATGTATTTCTTGAGAGATAGTTATAAATTAGATAATTAAACCATATACAATGTCTAATTCAGAAAATGTCAATCTTGTCTGCCTAAAAGGAAGATAAGACTGCACCAATTACCTGTTTTTGCATAGTTTTTAGAATGCACTTTTAATTGTTTCATGACCAAAATCCAATTGTTGTACATGTCAAAGCAAATTAATAGTTGCAGTAGAAGTAGGTTTTTGTTCAAGAACCTTCTCTTACACTTTTGTAAGTTGGAGTGAGAAATCTCATGGAAAGAATTTTGCATCTGTAATTGATAGGCACATAGAGACTTGGCAAGAGATGCAGTCAGGCAGTCACTCGTACTGCTAAAGAATGGGAAAACTGATAGCCACCCGGTGCTACCCCTTCTGAAGAAGGCCCCAAAGATCCTAGTTGCTGGTACTCATGCTGATAATTTAGGATATCAATGTGGTGGATGGACAATGGGACCGCAAGGGTTCAATGGCAACAACGGTATAAGGGGTATGTTCTTTTCGCTTATTCTTTGGAATAATTTTTTTTAAAACAAATCTACAAAAGGTAGATGGGATCAGTGTGCATGATAATGGGGGATTTGGGAATTTGGGTGTGTTTGAGAAATGAATTTGGTTTGAAAAGATGTTGTTTTAGGTTTCGTTAGTGTGTTTGGAAAATGGAATGGCATGATTTGGGAATGAGAGGGGGGGGGGGGGGGGGTTGGTTGGGTTTATATATATTGTGAAGAGAAGAAAGTGGGAAGAGGAAAGAGGAGGGGTAAGTGTTAGGAAGTTTTAGAAAATGGGATTGGATGGCTGGCTTCTTCTTACTCTCCTTATTTGGTAGTTTGGTCAAATCTCACACCTACCCCCCTTCTCTATTTCATTCTTCGGAATCATAAATCAAGAGTTTTTGGAAATTGAAAATTCTTCATGCATTAAAAATATTTCCTGGCTAGTTGGGAAGATCTATGAGAAGTTTTGAAATTGAAGTATCATTTTGGCGGCGGCGTAATAATTTAGAGATGTATATGATGTTGAGAAATCAAAGCAGCTCTGATACCACTGTTGAGAAAATGAAATCAAGGAGAAAAAATAAAATAAATGTTGCGGAAGCAGTAATCAATGTCTTAATGTTTGTTAAACAAAGAGATCAAGAAAACGGAAAATTCGAGAGTGAAATTCAAACTTCTTATTGAAGTAGAATAGGTTGGTGATACAAAATGTATTACTCAAAATGTGGTACACAAAATTGTGATACACAAAATGTTGTATAAGAAATGTGATACAACAATGTGATACTCAAAATATAATGGTGCAAACTTTACATGGGAGATCACTCTTATATAGGTATAAAGGTGAACCTAGTTAATACTACTAACTTACAATTTAATATAACATTAAAAATAGAAACTCTCAAAACTTAAAGAAAATTTAAAAGAACAAACTTAAATCTTAGATCTAACATCAACTTAATTAGACATTAAACTGAAAAGTTAAATCTAATAATAAATTTAAGAAACTTAAAAACACAAAACTGAAATTTAATGAAGAAAAACCTCAAAATCTCAACATATGAGTTGAGATACAGAAAGTGACCCTTGTTTGCTGGCCTAAATGTGCTCAATAGGACGTTCTTATAAAATGTACATAGATTTGATTTGATTTTAAATTATTTTTGGTGATTTAGATCTCAAGTATTGTACCATAATTAGTAGAAGATAAAAAAAGAGTTCTCCTTTTGAACTTCTTAGATGACAGAACTTTGACAGAACTTTATCAAAAAAGCCAGTTATCCCCTCCTTTTTGTTCACTCTTCAAGTTAATGAGAAACTCTCTCCTTAATATTAGAAAACTCAGATCAATTTACTATGTTATTTTCCCAAATCACAGGAACTAGCATCCTCGCAGCCATCAAATCAACCGTTGATCCAAGCACAGAGGTTGTGTTTCGTGAGGATCCTGACAGTGACTTTGTTAAATCTAATGGCTTCTCATATGCCATTGTTGTTGTTGGTGAAACCCCATATGCGGAGATTGAAGGGGATAGTAAAACGCTTACCATGTTGGATCCTGGTCCAAGCATCATAAAAAATGTTTGTGGTTCTGTAAAGTGTGTGGTGGTTGTCATTTCTGGAAGGCCAATAGTGATCGAACCATACATTTCCTCAATGGATGCTCTTGTAGCAGCTTGGTTACCTGGCACTGAGGGCCTAGGAGTCACTGATGCCCTTTATGGAGACTATGAGTTCAGTGGGAAGCTTCCAAGAACTTGGTTCAAATCTGTAGATCAACTGCCAATGAATGTTGGAGATCCACACTATGATCCACTTTTTCCTTTTGGTTTCGGACTCATAACTGGGTCGGTTAAAGACCTTGCCGCAAAGTAAGCTACTACTATTATTGCTCCATATTATCTGATGCGAAAATCTGACCAACATCCTATGATTTCACTTACTCTTCATTCACTTGCTTTTTTTGTGAATTTCTGGATGAAGCCAAGAACTATGTTCTGTATTGTTCACACTCTTGGATCACTTACGTTGCCAATCTCTTTTTCTTCCATGTTAAAATCTTGCTGCATCTAGTGAAATGTTAAAACCTTTAATAATCGATTGTGTGATTTAAACTTGATACTCTACTTTCAAGTCTATTCATGTTCTTATACATCTGGATTTCAATTTTGACATCATTTATCCACGCGAAGAAAAAAAATTCAATGTCATTAAGATGTTAACTGTCGATTTTGTTTTATGTACAGGTCAACGTCGGCAGGAGTTCGTGGATTATCATCCTTTGTTGCAACGATCATTGCTACAATCGCCATTTGTATATTGCAGGTACACTTCTAGTTCCTACCAACAGTCAGCCATGTGCATTAGTTTGTTATATACTTCAGTGATTCTTTTAGGAAAATTGAAGCGGTCAAGAAATTAGCCTCAAATGCTTGGCCATTTATTTAGTAACCGTGATTCTTTGGATTGTAATAGTTAAAGTTATAGGTGTTACAGACGTTCTCCTAACGTGGTGGATGCAAGTGCAAGTGTACACTATCTAAACAAGTAATACAAAGGAAATATTCAAAGTTTGCCTCCACAGGAACTATCTATGAAAATGTTTAGTGAAATCTTTAAATTTGTAACTAGGAGTAACCAAGTGAAAAGTTAGGCATGATGTGGGTGTAAATAGTAGGATGAATGTATTAAATCTATTGTACAAACAGATATATCAAATAGTGTAAAGTGACCAAATTGTGTTATGCTTTTAGTGCTCCTGCTTCCAAGTATCTTATGCTGAATGTTTTATCTTATGCTGTGAATCAGGTTCTTCTCCTATTCTGACTTATGATTTAAGTACATTTAGAAAGCTTAGGTAATTGATCTTATATGTCTATAGTTAATACGCCTAGGGTCGATTAACATGTGTTTATGTCTAAACCCTCTCTTTGATTGATTTTACGAATTCACTATGATCCAACCCTTTCAACATTGAGTTGTAGCTGGTATGCTTACCTAAGTGGAAAATTTAGATAAACATTAAACAAACGAATCAGCATATTCAAACAACATATCAATAATTCAAAGAATAATGCAAGACTAAAGCTGGAAAGCAATTTCATTGAAGTATCAACCCAATTGGATCTAGAGAGTTGTAGCTCATGATTGAAAAGTCAACTAGATTCATTGAGATAATTGAAATGTTGGAAATCTAATTTCCAGGAAAATGAAATAACGAAAACTACTTGATAAAAGGTAAAACAATCTTAGAAAAAAAAAGAAGGGTTATTGAGGGGTTCTTTCTATGGAAACTTAAGCTATCAAATTGTGTTGTTTGGAAGTCAAGTAGCCAATTGTTGGCCTTTTTGAAAGGTAATTTGTAGCAAAAATGTGAGGGCCATTATTCGTATAACTGTTAGGGACACCGGACTTCCAGATATTTCCACTATAGTATGATATTGTCTACTTTGGACATAACTCTCATGGGTTTGCTTTTGGTTTCACCCAAAAAAGCATTATATCATTGGAGATAGTTGGCCTCCGTTATAAACCCATAATCATTCCCTTATTTAATCGATGTGGGACTTTGATCGCATTCCCAACAATAATTTTATGTACTGTTTGTGATATATTGATTGTTTCACTGCAGAAAATTGTCTTGTGGTGTTGCTGTTGCTGCATACTATTATTTTCTCCCAACATCTTTTTTATCTCTGTCAAAATCTCAAAAATGGTCAAAATCACAGGTATATTAATAAGAATCAATTGCTTGGGATTCTGGAACATTTAAAGAGGAGGAGGAGGATTCTGTATTGATATACAGTAGTTTGCTTTTCTTTGGTTGAAAATGTAAATTAAAGTATGCACGTTCTCACACCAAAGCAAGGCATCTCTCTCTCTCTACTATATATAATATATTATATAACAAAGAAGTCTGCTGTGTCTCTGATCTGATCATCTCTTTTCCTTTCTTTTCTCTATCTTCTCTCTTCTGGTTCGTGATCTGATTGGCCGCAAGAGGGAAGATCGTCGGTTTCGGTTTTGGTTTCAGGTTAGTTTTGTTTTGTTTTTCAGGCCATTAATATCATGGAATGTTTCTCCCATGCATTTCCACCTTGTTTTGTTTTTTCGATTTAATGGCTCATATTTTGCATTTTGTAATTAAGTTCTTAGATGGTCAACGTTAAATTTGGTTGATGTATATGAGATAATACTCGGTGAATTGGTAGAAATAAACATTGAGAAGTGGAGAAATATTAAGAATTTAAATAGTGACAAACTAAACTGAAACTTCTGCGATATAATGTTTTAATGGCCATTTGAGTAGTTTCCAGGATGATTTAATGGGCTCCTAAAAGTTTAGGCTTAATGTGATAGACTCTGATAGAAGTTTATCAGAATCTATAAGCGATAGAATTAATAGAAGTCTATCACTGATAAATGCTGATAGAAGTCTATTAATGTCTATCAATGTTTTTTTTTGTTATTTTCTGTAAATAGTTTAATATTTTTTTTATTTGTGAAAAATTTCCTATAATTTATTCATGTATAATAACTCTATAGAGAATTTATAAATTTTTTTGTTTATTATTATTATTATTATTATTATTATTATTATTTTTTGGCTAGTTTCTTAGTTCAGCAATATTTGAGGGCGATATTCCCACCTCTAACTTTTTTATTTTTTATTCAGTATTTATGTATAAGGTTACTTCTTATGATGCTTAGCTTAAAACTGCTGTGGAAATGGAAAGAGGTATGTTTTCTTTCGTTTTAATTTTCACTTTTATCAATAATATCTATCAAGTTCTCTCTCACTCTCCACGCCCAAAGAAAGAAAAAAAAAAAAAAAAAGACCAACAATATCAATAACAATAATAAAATGAAAAATTGGGGGAAAAATCCCCTTTAAGTTAGAAAATCCTTTATGCTACTAGATATATTGCATTTTGTATGACCATATATGAAAATTGGAAAATAAAGAAAATTAACAGATAAAGGAATAAATTTAAAATTTAAAAACATAATATGAAAATAAATTAAAAATTTGAATAAGAATAAATATTATTTTTTTAAAAAAAGTAACAGTAATAGTTTAAAAAAAAAGGAAATAATGGTGGGGAAGATGAAAGCCTTCCACAATTACTTTAGAGTATGTATATGATTCTTTTCATATATTGTTATGATAAATCAAAATTATTATATTCTACAAAAAGAAAGTAAACAAAAAAAAGATAAAACTATATTGACTGTCATACATCACAAACGACATAATTAGTTAAATGTATGACTAAAAAGTATAAATAAAATATAAAACAATTAATTTTGTGATTATTGTTGTTTAAAAAAAAAGAGAAAAATCTATTAAAAAATTATTTCCAATATTGACTTTTCTAAATTGTTTTGAATATAAATAACATAAAAAAAAATATGTAAAAAAGGTGCTTCGTTTTGCAAATGGCATATTTAATTTGTTGAAACAAATATATTTGAAAAGTTAAAAATAAAAAATAAAACAGTGATATGTTTTCTTTGTTATTGTTATTTTTACTATTTTTAAAAGAGAAACCTTATTTAAAAAATATGCACATTCGAATAAACATAATGTGTGAAATATTAAATAAAGTATAAACATGCATAAAAATTAAAATAAAACACATTCTTAACAACAATATTGCATATAACATTCCAATGTTAGTGGAGTCTCATTGCCTATAATCAATTAGGTTGCTTCAAGGGTATGATAGATGAAAACGTCTCTAAAATACTCACTTATCCTAGGAGGGATGGGATTAGATTTCTTCAACAAAATTGTAATATTCATGATTTTCTAAAACAGAAATGGAAAATAGGTCTAGTTGTAATAGTAAGAAATTGATGAGTTACAAAACTTTTAGTATTTGAAGCATTTTTAATTCCATGAAGTATCAATTAATTGAGGAGTTACATATTGTATCAAAGAGTAAATAATCTAAGATGAGATATTCATTAATAGCAATGCTAAAACACTAATATATATTATATATAATGTTACGACCAAATAAACAAAAGTGATATGTAAAAGAAGGCATGAGCTAGAAGGAGCAAAAATTGAAAAAAGAACTTATGGGTCATCAAGTGGTAGAATTATTATTCTATTACGATATTTAGGTGAGTATTCATGTAATTTTTAATTGTGACCGATGGTGTGACCTTGAATGCCACAATAAATACAAATAGGTCTGTCATTTTTCTCTATAGAAATTTTCTGTGAGTGAATGTAGGTGAGCCAGAAAACTTCTTTGCTAGAAGTGCAACAATGGTAGCGGTAATTAAAGCAACAATGGATGCTCGTTATTCAACTTCTTGTGTGAATAACGAGATGAAATTGGGTACAGATTTGACTGAACGACTCACTCAGCCCCATGAGATAAGTTATAACATATTTAGTTTAGAAGTAATTGATCAAATTTTTTACACAATCACAAGAATAATGATCGCAAGAACAGGATGATTGATAATAGGCAAATTCTTTCAATAATGTCTTCAACTTCGCAAAACAAATAGTAACAAAATTTTGAACTTGAACTAAATTGGAAAGTTCACGACGAAGTTGGAAAATGTGAGATTGATTCTCTCGTTGATAATGTTATTGTAGACCAAGCTAAAATTTTCGAGTGGAATCAAAGAAATTAACACTAGCATTTATCCTCTTTCAAAAGACAATTCAAATCTAGACGGTGACACAAAACTGTTGTTACAAACAATCCAAGAGTTCATCAAATCTCCAGTCGGATGAGGAACGGTGTCATCAACAAAGCCTAATTTGTTCTTAACAGTAAGTTAGAGTATCAATGTAGGGCTCCATGAAGTATACTCTTTGGTTTGGTCAACGAATTGGAGACTTAAATTCGTCATATCATAATGAAAGAAAATAAGGACTGTATATGATTCAACAACTAATTGGTTTGTGGGTTGCAAGATTAGTATGACTTGTGGTTCCGTAAAACACAAGAACATCAAGTGAATTTAGAAGCAAAATTAATTACCATATTAGGTCGGATGGTAAATAATCTTGCTCGAGATATCCACTAATTACAAAGTTAAATAAATATTAATCAAGACAATCACTAACAACAAAAAGTAATGCAGTATTTAATGAATACAATATTAATAACTAATATATCTAATAACAAACACGAGCAATATAGTTCAACTAGTTAAAAAACCTATCTTCAATTAAGAGGTCGGAAGTTCATTCAAGTAATATAAGGACCAAAATGATACTACTAATAACAAAACCTGAATAACATAGGAACCAAAATAATATTTTAACCAATTTTAGTTTTTTTTTTTTTTTTTTATAAGTACTCAATTTAGCATTTAATCCTTATATTTGCTTACAGCCTACTTCGCTAGGACGATCGTTTTTTTTTTTTTTTTTTTTTTCATTTGAAGTGTCGAATTAAAGGGGAAAAAAAAAAGCTCCCACGATGAATTTGCCACTCAACTGTGAGGAACAGAGTTCAGTAATGGCGTAAACAAAATCTGAAGATTCTCTGTGTTTCCTCTCTCCCATTCCCCACGATTTAGCTTTTTTCTTCTTTCCACGTCTACACTTTTACCCAGCTTTCACTCTTCCACTCTTCAATCAAACTCAAAATCTTATCCCCATTTCTTCCATTTCCTCCTTTGCTTTTCCTTAGCTTCCTCTTCACTATCTTGCTTTCTCGCATTGCCACTCTCACGTTCAGGTAACTTCTCTCTCTCCGTATTGCCTCTGTATTTGATTGGAGTACTGAACATGGGTTTAAGCGGAAAACAGAAAGTAGCTTCACTGATTCTAGCTTGGGTTTCGTTTTTTTTCATCTCATTCTTGTTTGTTCTTCAATTTACTTCAAGAAATTGATTACTACTAATTGAAAATGATACGGAATGAACAAAAACTTGAAGAAAATAGAGGCAGGGACTCTGGATTGAGAAGGGTTTAGAATAGAGAGGGACAAAAAGCTTAACTGAAAAACTTTCATTACAGAGCTAGGAGAAGATCTTTGAGTCTCATCTCGTCTCATCACTAATTTTAACATTGATATATCTGATATAGCATTTGAAACACCCATCGTAAGAGAATCTCTTCTTTCTTCTTTCTTGCATTTCCTTCATTTTTCTTGGCACGCAAGTGCGTTTGTACAAGTGGGTTCAATTTGTGTATATTTTTGGTCTTTTCAGTGTGGGTTAAACACTCAGGGAAAGAAGATGGCCAAGATTTTTGTTCAGGTGGTTGCGATTCTGTGTTTGGGTTGGTTGTGGTGGGTGACAATGGTGGACGCGGAGAACTTGAAATACAAAGACCCTAAACGACCAGTTGCTGTTCGAGTTAAGGACCTTCTTGGCCGAATGACTCTGCAAGAGAAAATTGGTCAGATGATTCAGATTGACAGGAGTGTTGCCAATGCTACAGTTATGAAAGATTATTTCATTGGTAAAATCAATATTCTCTCTCTCTCTTTTTCTCATGCTCTCAGTTTTATGAATCTGTATGCTCTTGAAAATTTGCTCATTTAATGATAATCGATATATCTCATGTCAACTTTTAGTTTTGGTTTGGAGTTCTTCAGAATAGTGTCTAGTGTTATTTTCAGTTTTGCGAGTGTTATGTTCCTGATCTGGTTTATATCTATCCTGGCTAGAAGTTGTTTAGACTGAACTACACTTGATTCTTGTGGCAAACAGTTGAGATGCCGAACGGGTTTCACTTGCCTCTTTGTCACTAAATAAATTGTTGCTCTATAAAAAATCTTAGAACATTACAGTTCTTCTAAGTAATCGTTCAGTTCCAAGGAGAAGAAAACTGAATACTAATTGGTATCATTGTCATCATAATAAAATAAATATCTTTGGATCTTTCTAAGAGTTTAAACATTATATGCTGTTAGAACTATATTTGAAGCACTATAGCTGTATAATGTTGTGAGTTCTGGAGTTTTCAAATTTATATTACTAAATATGTAAGTGTGTCAATTTGTTGAAGCAATCTCGAATTCATGGTCGAGGGCATATAGTGTAGAGGTTTAGGGTTTATGGCTTGTCTCAAGTAGCAACTGATTGAAAAAACTCTATTTCATGCAACTATTCAAAATTTGATTATCAGAGTAAAAAATGTGTACAGGAAGTGTGCTAAGTGGTGGTGGAAGTGTGCCGCTTTTTGATGCTCGTGCTGAAGATTGGGTTAACATGATAAATGATTTCCAAAAGGGTTCTCTTTCTAGTCGATTGGGTATCCCAATGTTTTATGGCATTGATGCTGTTCATGGCCATAACAATGTTTACAATGCTACAGTATTTCCTCATAATGTTGGACTTGGAGCTACAAGGCAAGTATTTTTTTCTTTGTAGCCCTGCACATAAAAGTTGTACATGTAGTCAATGCTATATAGATCCTTTGCTTCATATATCTCTTTGATGTGGTCTTTAAGTTTAACAAAAACTTATGCTCAATTGAGCTGTGTTGAAGTTTGCGCACCTAAAAAGCTCCAATAAAATTTGTTCTTATAGAGCATGGTAGAATGAAAAATATACAAATTCTTTACATTCTTTCCTTGTTTCTCCTACACAGAAACCCTGACCTAGCTAGAAGGATTGGTGCTGCAACGGCACTTGAAGTTAGAGCGACAGGGATTTCTTATACCTTTGCTCCATGCATTGCGGTAAGCACATGTTGCTTATTTTTCTGCTTATTTTTCTAAAAAAAGCAGATGTTTGATTGAATATCTCATTATTTGTATTAGTGGTAAACTAGATATATAACAGTCTCTTTCCCTGGAAACTTTCTTTTAGGTTTGTAGGGACCCGAGGTGGGGGCGGTGTTATGAAAGCTACAGTGAGGATCCAAAAGTTGTGAAAGAAATGACCGAGATTATAATTGGTCTGCAAGGAGAGCCTCCTGCTGATTATCGGAAGGGGATTCCATATGTTGGCGGAACGTATGGCCTTTGAAGATGTAGAATTTTGTTTTTCTTTTTTTAATATAAAATTGTGAAACCATGCAAAATGTTTCCTGAAAGCCTTTTCACGTCATTAGGCTAATGTTTTCCTCTAGTCCCCGAGAAATCATGTGGCATACCAATGTGTGGGTCCATTTTATACAACATTCTGGAACTTGAATATGGAAATGGAGCATTGCATCCTAAGAAACTGTTATTCTTCAACTAAATTACTGAGAGAATGTCTGATTTCTTTGTAAACTCTCTTCCTCCTCTCTGCAAAATTATTCAGGAACACTTGAATTTTTCTTGCAGTAAAAAGGTTATTGCCTGTGCAAAGCACTTTGTTGGAGATGGTGGGACAACTCATGGTATCAATGAGAATAATACTGTTATTAGCAGGCATGGACTGCTCAGCATTCACATGCCTGCCTATTTAGATTCGATCATAAAGGGTGTTTCATCAGTAATGGCTTCTTACTCTAGTTGGAATGGAGTAAAGATGCATGCAAACCATGAGCTGATTACAGGCTTCCTCAAGGGCGCCCTTAAATTTAAGGTATGTCTGACAATTTAAATTTGTTTTGAAAAACTATCTTCTTTTTTTTTTTTTTCTAAAACCATTTGCTTATATTCTACTTCTACAATTATGATACTGTCTGACGTTTACTAATTTTACTATGTGCATTTTCAGGGTTTTGTCATCTCAGATTGGGAGGGTCTGGACAGAATTACTTCTACACCACATTCTAATTACACATACTCTATTCAAGCTGCAATTTTAGCTGGCATTGATATGGTTGGTGGTCTCTCTTTTAAGGATCTCTTAAATCAAACTTGAACTGTTGACTGATTCGTAGTTTTTAAATGTTGGAATTGCGTGAAATATTTGATAACGGAAGTTGGAGTATTTAGGCTTTTGTTCTTTATTCTGCAGGTCATGATTCCTTACAAGTATGCAGAGTTCATTAATGATCTTACATTTCTAGTGAAGAGCAATGTCATCCCAATGGATCGCATTGATGATGCTGTTGGGAGAATTTTATCAGTCAAGTTCACAATGGGTCTTTTTGAAAGCCCCTTGAGTGATTACAGCCTCGTCAATGAGCTTGGGAGCCAGGTCTGACTCTAACTATATTAAAATATATACCTGACTTCATTTTTTTCAATATATGTGAAGTTGATCTTTAGTTAGAAAGTCAGATGTGAGTCGGTTTAGTCGTCTTAGAAGCATTTATATCTCATACTTATCTTCTATTCATTTCCATTGTCCTTGAAACATTTCTCATCAATGGGTTATAAGTATAAGAGTAGCTTAGTGGGGTAATCTTTTGATTTCTCTTAATGCCCCTCTAACTTTATCTTAAAGTTAAATATAACCTCGTCTCTCAATTTAAACTCTTGTTTTTTCTTAATGGTTGGATACATCTTTTTTCTCTATCTAAAGAAATCTCACGAATGTTCTCTTACACATTTGAGAAGTCTCATGGTCATAATTTTGCATCTATGATTAATAGGCACATAGAGAGTTGGCAAGAGATGCTGTGAGGCAGTCACTTGTACTGCTGAAGAATGGGAAAAATGATAGCAACCCATTGCTACCCCTTTCAAAGAAGGCCCCAAAGATCCTTGTTGCTGGCACTCACGCTGATAATTTAGGATATCAATGTGGTGGATGGACAATAGCATGGCAAGGGTTCAGTGGCAACAATGGTACAAGGGGTATGTTTCTTTTCACTCATTCTTTGGAACCATAAATCGAGACTTCTTTGAATTTAGAGCAAAAAACAGTTAAGTTTTCCATTCCCTACTTTGCAGGAACTAGCATCCTCGCTGCCATTAAATCGACAGTCGATCCAAGCACAGAGGTTGTATTCCGTGAGGATCCTGATGGTGACTTTGTTAAGTCCAATGACTTCTCATATGCCATAGTTGTTATTGGTGAAGCCCCATATGCTGAGACTGGAGGGGATAGTACAACGCTTACCATGTTGGATCCTGGTCCAAGCATCATTAAAAATGTTTGTGGTTCTGTGAAGTGTGTGGTGGTTGTCATTTCTGGAAGGCCAATTGTGATGGAACCATACATTTCATCAATTGATGCTTTGGTAGCTGCTTGGTTGCCAGGCACTGAAGGCTTAGGAGTCACTGATGCCCTTTATGGAGACCATGGGTTCAGTGGGAAACTCCCAAGAACATGGTTTAAATCTGTAGATCAACTGCCAATGAACGTTGGAGATCCACATTATGATCCACTTTTTCCTTTTGGTTTCGGACTCAAAACTGGATCGGTTAAGGACATTGTCGCGAGGTAAGTACTAATCTTACTCCATATTTACTGATATTGTACAATCCACCTTTTGGCTTGCTGTAATGTTCTTATTTGTTGACCCATAACATCTCAATTTCAATCAAAACATTATTTTATCCCAAAAGGATACTTTTCAATGTCATTACGGTGTCAATTTCGTTTCATCTGTAGGTCAACATCGGCGGGAATTTGTGGAACACCATCCTTGATTGCGCCGATCATTGCTACAATCAGCTTTTTGTATATTGTAGGTACAGTCAGCAGCAGGGATTAGTTTGTTGAGGACTTTAGTAATATTATTTTAGGAAATTTGAACTTTCACCCTTGTAGGTTGAAAGTTGAAACAACCTGAAATGCTTGGCCATTTATTTAGTGACGATGATTAGTAGTAAAAGCATCCATGTCAGTTCCATTCTGATTCAGCTTTACCTTATTTTACTTTATCATGTTGTCCTCTGGCATTCTGAAAGCAACTCTTGGAATGATTCTCCAGTCTCCTACTGATACAAAGACATGAAAAAGCAGAATAGTCACAAACCCTTATCTAAAACCAAACCTAACCATGAAAACCCCAAGTAACTTATAAGGACTCAGGAAGCCTCACTGTTGTTGATGGCTAAAATAGATGGTAACGATGCTACCGAACCCAAATTCGAATCCTGGCTCATGAAACAAAGCTTCTTCTCTGAGTAGGTAGAACCAAATTTTTGGTTCTTTTGTTTTGTGTGGTTGAAGAACGGTAGGGCGAGGATATCAAGTTTTAAATGCTGAAAAATTACAGCAATAATATTTAACATTGAAAATGAAATTGTTATCAAGATCCTAAGCAATTATTTTCACCGTCACTCCATTTATTGTATTACAAACAATTCCTGGGTTGAATTTAACAGTGGCAATGGCTTTTTTTTTTTTTTTTATATAAGATTAACAATGGAAATAGATACACACTTGTTTAGGATATTAGTTCCATAGTCAAACTGTTGGATTTGAGAGATTCTAGAAAAACTGATTTTAGATGAAGCAAGTGTGGTGTTGTGGTTCTGAATGTGAACCATCCAACCACGTGTGTTGCACGTGCATCCACATCAAACCACCCTCTGAAACTTTGCTCTGTTGCATATTCAAAAAGTGAGATGGAAGAAATTACAAAGTACTACAAAAATCAAAACTAAACCAACAATAGGATTATAGTTTTTACCTGTGAACTCATTAGAACTGTAGTGAAGCACCCCAAAAACTGATTCCCTGTAGAAACAAAACAGGGTCAAGGGAGGAGAAAGAAATATCTATAATCTATCAAATCATCACATTTGTAACGACAATATGATCTTATTCTTACCCGATAATGATGATGAAGACGAAGACGAAGATTCCCATTTATTGAACCTGAGGAGCCATGAATCGGACCCAATCTGCAAGGAGGAGAGTCCATCGAGCCAGGTTCGAAATGGAGTGGTCTTCATGTCACCATATAACCCTCTCACTCCATCAATTAATTCCTCCCTACTTCTTTCTTTCCCATTTGCATCAACTACTACTATCCCTTTTGCAGGCTGCATCATCATTCATGATATTAAATCACCGGTTGACCTAAATGCTTAAGCTTATAGGTGAAGACAAATTTAAGATCATATCATCTAACACATTTAAATCTCCCAAACCCCAAAACCAACTCTATCAATTCATATTCCTAGCAGGATAACAAATTAGAGATAATAAAAACTTGACTCTTAGTGGATGATATTCCAGTAAAATGAAGATCACCTACTAAGATGAAAGCCTCAAAAATTAAATTAACTCCATATAACTTTTAACTATGCAAGACTTACAAAGATGGACTTCAGATGTTCAAGATATAGCTCGGACTTCTCGACTTCACCGCGTCTCCATCTCTCGTAAAGCACATAAAACTTCACAACTTCGAAACAAGGATCAACACTGTCCAGTTTGCAAGACCCTTTGAAATCTATAATGTGTCTTGGGGATAAGTTAGGACCAAGTTGGAAGCTGGCAATAGCCTCTATGATCCCACCTGCACATCTCTCGCTAGCATGAATTACTTTTGGGTTGTCCTTTGCATTGTCCATATACCATTGTAGTAGATCTTCCTCTGCATTGCTAACCTTCACTTACACGAGTGAGGAAAAACATTATTCCTGATAATCTAACTGTTTACAAGGACATGTTGAAAATGATAAGGATAGTTAGATAAGGAAGCTTTTTGAAGCTACAGACCATCGCACCATAGACGTCGGGGATGCTGAAAAGCTCGGTGTCGTTTCCAGAGTCGCCACAAACAAGAACATTGGTTGGAGCCTTCCCATCAGATTTTAATTTCTTAAGAAGATATGCAAGCGCCCCACCTTTTCCAGCATGTTTTGGCAATACGTCCAAAGCAATTCCACTGCTGTAGATTATTTTTACATCCAACTGACACAGTATTTCAATGAGTTAAGAAAACGCAGGGGCCGGGGCGGAGCTTCTTCAAGGATTCAGCCAAAATTAAAGAAAGATATCCACGGGCTGGGACGGCGTCCCCATCTCCGTCCTTGCTACCCATTTCATTTCCGCAAGATTTTCCACAAAAAATTGAGGTGGAGATTTCCCACAGTAAATTTGCGGAGATTGGTTTCCCGTGTAAAATTTTTACCCGTTTAGTTTTTAAAGAATAACAATTTAATCCTTAAACTTTAGTTGGCCATTTAGTCCATATATTCTCAAATTTGAAACAATTTAGTTCTTAAACTTGTACAAATAACAATTTAGTCCTATACTTTAAAATTTGTAACAATTTAGTCCCTAAACTTGAATAAGTAGCAATTTAATTCTTATATTTTTAAGTTTGTAACAATTTAGTTCCTATTATGAAAAATTTCTTCAAAATTAAGTGTCAACTTTATTGTGTAACAACTTAATCTTTATAGTTTATGAAAAACAAAAAGTGATTCTCAATCAGTTTCTTAGATGGGTATGAAATTTTATTAAATTTTAATAATTTTTTTCATAATAAGGACTGAATCAATACAAATTGTAAAATACAATGACTAAAATGTTACTTATTAAAGTTCTAAAACTATACTGTTACAAATTTAAAGTTCAGTACCAACTACAGTTTAGGGACTATCTACCTGCGATAGACCACGATAAGTCCATTCGTGAAATTTTTCTATATTTGTAAATAGTTTGACTCATTTTTTTTATATTAGAAAACAACTGATATAACTTTATCATTTTTATTGTTAGTTTATATCAAGGTTCAAAATATTCGATGGAAATATCGAGATCCCGATTTTATGGAAATTTCGGAAAAAATTATGGAGATTGATGAAAATTTATAGAAATTGTTATAATTAATTAATGAAACTTTGATTGTTGCTTGATTAGACTATAACGGACCATTTTTAATCACAATTTCTATATAGTGAAACAATATTTAGATGTTTATTGTAAATGTAGTAACTGTTGATACGAGAGAAGAAATTTAAAAAAGAAATGAAAAGATAATTACAAATAATAAAAAGTTTATGAATAGTTTGAGATAAAATTATGTGAAAATTATGAAAGTTTTGGATGGTAAAAGAAAAAACCCACATCAATTCAATTTTAAGGTGAAATGATGTAAAAATTTAATGAAAAAAGTTTGATTGAACTAAAAATAAATATATTTTATTTGTTGTGGTTTTTTCAAATTTAATTTCTTTATAAATGAAATTGTTTTTGTGGAAAATAAAGCTAAAAATTGAAAAGAGTTGGAAATTAAAAAAATAGAATATAAAAAATGTTTAATCTTTATCGAAAATGACATGGGCATGTGAAACTATAGAATTTTGTGTAATTAAAACCATAAAATTGAAAAAAAAAATTCAAAATTTCTCGACAAAATTTTGAGATTTTCGAAATTTCGTCGAAACGGAGGGAATCGAAATATTCTTGAAATCTTGAAATTTCTCAAAAATTTTCAAAATTGGGGAAAAAAGTGGAAAATTTCCACTATGGTTTATATAAGCGAGTTACGGTAGGTATATATATATATATAAAAAAAAAAAAAAAAAAAAAAAAAAAAAAAAAGAAAAAAAAAAAAAATAAAAAATAAAAACAGATTTACCCGTCGTTTCTGTAAACATTTTGATAGAAGATTAATCACTCGTGGAGCTTTATCCTTCTCTATGAAGAAGCTAACTTTATGAGGCCGTTGCTCCGTTTCTGACTGCAATTTCCTCATTTTATCGAACAGATTCGAAGAAAATATCCCAAATCAAACCAATTAGGGCTAAAGTAGCAATGAGAATAATACAAAACTAGGAATGAAAGCCCCAATTAAATTATATCAAATCAACATCTAAACCCCTGCGGCTTAAGCTCCGGAAATTTTAGGGTTTCCTCAACGACAATATCTCGATTCCAGTTTTGATTCAGGAATTCTTCCCATTCCTCATCTGGAACCATCGATTCACCATACGCAATCTCCGTTCCGACAGACATTACCGTTAAATCGGGGGTCAACAAAGGCCTCTCCTCCCTCAATTTTCTATAAGCCGCCGGCGATCTTCCGGTTGAGAATACGAGAAGAGAATCCCGACGGTAGTAGGCTTCCCATAGGGCATTAAACTTGAGAAGCGAGGTGTTGTGTTTATCATCGTGATCGACCTGTAATTTACAATCTCCATATCGAAAATTTGGAGAAGGAAAAAAAGAAGAAAATGATTATGCGAGGAAGTAGAAATCCATACCATTGTGAGATCGAGATCGGAAACTATCATGAGCTTCGCTGAAGCATCTAGTCGATTCATTGCGAATTGATAAGTAATAGGGAGATTGAAGGTTTGGGGTTTGAATTGAAGCGCCAAAAGATGTTGTGAATCAAGTAATCAACAGTCAACGCAGAAAAACAGAACCGGTCTTCAATATATAATTTTTTTTAAAAAAATATTATTATTTATAATTATTATTTTCGTATACAAATCAATAGAGGAATAAAAAAGATTATCATTTTGTGTATATAATTATAATTTCAATTATTTATTTATTATTATTATTTTTTTCCGAGAAAGATATAATTTCAATAGAGTTAAAATTAAAGTCAAAATGAGTCTAACTCAATTGACATCAAATATATTGATAATATTAGAGTTTCGATTTCCCATCACTACATGATGTAAAAAAAAAAAAATCAAGTGTCTATAAAAAATGAATATTTCTAACAATATATAAAAACAAAAACTAACTGCAACGAATATTTTTAGGATTTATTAAAATTATATAAAATAAAAAATAGACATTTAAAAGTAGAAAGTGGAAATGGTATGAACTCAAAATATATAAAATATTTTAACCTGACATGACGAGGTTGCAATAAACACAGATCTCAACTACATCACCTTATTGTTTGGTTTGTTGATGGCTTCGAGAATTGTTTTTGGGTTTCAAATATTCCAAGGTGCTCAGTTGATGTAATTAACTACGTAGTTTCGATCCCTCCAATTTTTCTTGTTCTTGATAAAGTTTTTTTTGCTTTTATATATATATATATAAAATTATATTTTAACCTTTCGATATCAATATTTCATCACTAATTTTTTTATGAGACTAACAATTTAGTCTTTTTTTTTTTTTTTGTCACAACATAGCCATTGTATTCCAAAATTTTTAACAAATTAGTTTATTATCAATTTAGTCCTTGTATTTTATGTTTTGCCACAATTTAGTCTTTGTTGTAAAAAATGCTATAAAAAATTAATCAAGTAGTCTGACGGATGGGTGACCCAAAGTTGAAGTAGAAAATGAAATTTGACCTACTTTTTGAAATTGAGGTTCTTTTTTAACCATTTATTGACGTCATACTGAGGTAAAATTACCAAAACGACACATTGCACATGCGAATTGCTCTTACTCTTGCTCACTCGTTGTCTCGCTCTCTTCACTTTCTCAACTCCATTTTCTCTCGATTTCCTCTCTCGCTCTCCTCTTTTTCGTTGTTCTATAACGTTTCAATGATCTAACAAATGGAGAATTGGCCGATGCAAATGGGGGAAGGAAAAAGGAGAAAGAATGAAAGAGAATTAAAGGTAGTTTTTGTAACTTCTGACCAATGATGACGAGATAAGCAAGAGAAAATTGAAAATATTTTAGTTTGAAAAAGTTTGAGCAAAAACGATCTTTTAATAAATTATATTGCATAGGTTATTCCAAGAGAGTGGAATCGAAGAATTTCAAAAAACGAAGGGGAGAATGGCCTTAACATGGCGAGGAAAATCTTCAAATTTAGTAAGGTACCAATTCCTGGTGGCGTAGCTTCTTACAATCAAGAACAACGCCGATCCAAACACGAACACCACCACGAACAATGTCTGCGAAACCAAAGCAATTCCCAGAAATTCCACGATCTCAAACAAGTAGTGAGGGCACACAATCACTTCAAACAATCCTCCCCTCGGAATCCTGTACTCTCGATATTTATAGTATAATTATAACTACCACCATATTTTATAAGTGATTTTTACTATTCTACAAGTCTTAGCGACCCATCTCATTTTTTTTTTCTTGAGGTGATAATATATATATATATATATATATATATATATATATATATATAAAAGGGTTATTTTCAAATATAGTTTGATATTTTTTTATTTATAATAATTTCTCTATAATATAAACTCTTTCCAAATCAATTTTACTTTTAAATTCATATATATATATATATATTTTTTACTCCTTATTTTTTCATCTACACAACATCGTTTATTTTCAATTAATCAATTTATAATTGAAAATTTAAAATAATAAGATGAAAAATATATTTTGACAGACAATTCCATAATTAATATTATATTCATATCCATTTTATATAATATAAAGAAAACATCATATTTAGCCATTTCAACATAAATCTTGTCATTCTTCTGTATGAAATGAATTAATAACTTACGTTAGAGATTAATTGAATAATTCTAAATTATATCCAAAGATATAGGTCCTCTTGATATTTATATTCAATTGATCAAATGATTAGTTAATAATAAATATATTATATAAATGAGAAATGGAAGTAAAATGATGAATAAAATTATACAACAAAAAATTCATTATGAAACCATGTTACGTGTTTCTCATCTTTTATTTTAAACTTTTAATTTTAATTTATTAATGAAAATAAATGGTATTGTAGAAATGAGAAAATAAAATAAAATTATATATATATATATATATATATATATTACTTAAATGAAAAGGAAACAAATGGAGGGGAAAAAAAAGGAAAAAAACAGATAAAAGAAGATGGAAAATGGCAATTGATTAAAATAAAAAAATTTAAAAAAAAAAAAAAAATGACACGCACCACTAGAATGGGTTAGGTCGGCAGGAGCTAGATGGAGACCGTTCTACAGGAAGTTTTGCAACTTCTATCAATTTACAAAATACCATTGGAAAATTCTGATGCTCCCATAGTTCCAACTTTACTATGGCCAATTCAAATATATCAACTATGATTCAATCGGTAAGACATCAATTACCATCTCAAAGATAGATGGTTCAATCTCCATAACCTCACTCCCACAATTGTTGAAAAAAAAAACCTTATACTATGAAAACTTAGGCATACAGATAAGAAGTTTAGATCAAATAGTTCTTTCTTTCATACATATCACTCTACAAATTTATCAGAAAGCTACAACATTTTCAGAACCTTTGTGTCTAATCTAATCAAATAGCATAAATTAAGAAAGTGGGGAACATTTAACATCTATAGTTTAGAAATTACAAGATATCTCACCAGGGGAGCTTTCGGGTACTTGCTTCAAGAACTCCAAAGTGGGGATGGTTTTATGATAGATATCAAGTTGAAAAACTTCAGAGAATTCCTGTATTAAAGCTTCAAAACTGATATCCATCAACTGGCCATCCTTCTGAAATCCAGTGTGTAAATCAACTTCTCTCAGCAACTCCTTGATGTTACCAACCTTGCGGTTTCGTATTCCACATGGAACTATCCAATTAAATGGAGTTAGATCAGTGGTGACATTAAGGGCTAATCCATGAAATGTTATCCATTTAGATACCCTAATTCCAATGGCTGCCAGTTTCTGGTTTCCTGCAAAGGAAAATCATTCAAGAAATTCACTATGTCGAATGTCGAAATGGTATTTAGAATATGCTGCATACAAAATTAGAAAAGGACAAATTTCAGCAGAAAACTACAAGGAATACCTGCCCAGACACCTGTTAAACCATCGATTCGATGAGCATTGATCGAAAACGTCGAGGAAAGAACGCGTATAACAACCTCCTCAAGTGCCCTGAGGTACCAATGAAGATCCATCTTGTGATTTCGCAGATTGATAATAGGGTACATAACTAGCTACAACACAGGACAAATCCTATCAATGTCATGTAGAAACCCGAGAAAAATAGTAACTGGTCCTCTAAAACAACCAAACTAGCAACTCTGAGATTTAACTCCAAAATTACCAAAACATTGGTAAAAGAAGCCTCGCATCACAATGTGAAGGATACAGCTAAAATTGATATGAGAAAAAGGTATGTATACTCTATCTTCAATGTTAAATCCTATCAATGTCACGTAGAAACCCCAAAAAAAAAGTAAATGTTCATCTAAAACAAACCAAACTAGCAACTCTGAGGTTTTGGAGATGGAAATTATGATTACATTGGTAAAAGGTGTCATCCTTTAGAATTTTAGACAAAAATTGCGGCATGCATGGAACAATATGCAGTCAATTAGGACAGAAATTTGTCATTCTAGGTCACTCCACACCATTTCAAATCCCAATTTTCGTCTAATGAAGGATATCTACTTCAAGGGTAATTTCACAACTCTTAAAAGAATATGGGTATTTTGAAACATAGAGCAAATATATCGATATATTCCTGTAAAAGCAATATATCCTTATGTAGAATGATAAGCAAACGCAATAAAAAAAGTCAATATAAAGTCCTTAGAAACTTTGATTAAATACCTGGCCAGGGCCATGATATGTAACCTCCCCTCCACGCTCAGTGCGATAAATGGGAAAGGGAGGATCCTTGGGATCAAAATTGAGATATTCTTCTGTACCGTTAGTGCCCATTGTGTATACAGGATGATGCTGCAAAACAATCAGCGTATCTGGGCAATCCTGGTTCGCATCGATCAATCCCATCTTTTCTCTCACAATTTCCTTTTGCCAAGACCATGCATCGCCATAAGGTATCAGATTTTGATGCAAATCGAAACACTCGCACCTACAAAATCAAAAGCCAATCACATAGGTACGATTCCACAGAATGAGCACATAACCTGTTTGTGAAAATGCGTGAAAGAGAAACTTACGTCCTTTGTCGTGCATTGAGGGTTAAGGGTGATCCGGAAGGTTTTGGGTGAAGAATTTGATCGAATTTAAAGAATACCTTTCGAGGACGAAATCGTTGTGACTCCGGGCGACGGTGGGTGTTTGAGCGGCTTGGAAGAAAGCCGGCAGAGGGCGTTGACAGAATCATCGCTATCTTAAATCTATACGAGGATTGGTAGAATCAATACCCATTCCATCGAAGCTTAATTTCGAACCAGAAAAAATGAAAGAAAGAAACTGAAACTGACAGAAGATCGAAATTGATTGCAATTGCAACTGAAGCGGAGTCTGCTAGGACTTCGGTGTCCGTATTTTATAAGGGTCGGCCGGTTCGGTTTTTTGGGGGTTAACCGGGTCCTGCATATGGGAATTGAGATTTTTTTACATTTTGGGCGTCGATTTCGCATAAAATTACCAAAATGAAATCTCGCACGCGCAGGTTGGTCTTTTGCTTTCGCTCTCTTGCTCTTCTCACTCTCTTGCCCGATAACAGCTTTGCAACCCCACTATATTTGACTTGCAACATTTTGGTGTCCCGCAACGAATAGAGAAAGGGAAAATGGAAAATGGTCCGCGCAAATGGAAGAAGGAAAATCGAAAGATTGAAGAAAAACATAATTTCGTAACTTTAACGGTAATGATGTAAGTCAAAAGTCAAAATTACCACTGAGCGAAAATGGAGGAAGGTCATGCAAATTACCACGCTCACTTTAACAATTTAGATAAAAATTATTGTTATTATTTAACCAATTTAGATAAAAGTGAACTTTGAGTGATTGAATTTAAATTTTATTGAAAGTATAAAAACTAAAATAGAACAAATTCTAAAATATAGAGGACAAAAATGGTGTTTTAACATCTATTGTTTTATTTTATAGGGTCTAGATTAAATTATAAACTACCTCTAACTTTAGGTTTTGTTTCAATTATACAAAATTTTGAGAAGTTTCATTTTCATCTTGAACTTTAAATGAAGAAATGTCCCAGAATTGTTTTCTTTTTTTTTCGTTAAAATAAGATAGAAATTTACACGATGACTAACTTGTAAAAAATATAAACCACGCATGATATCATTTATAACATCATCCATGTAAATTGACGAACCACATAATGTGCAAGAATTTATTATTTAAATAGTTTTTATGATATATTTTAAGAGTACTAAAATTGAACAAACTTCAAAATATAAAAACTAAAATGATACTTTAACCTTATTTATTTTTGTTTACAAGAAAACAATCCACTTTGTTACCTTATAATATAGTAGTAATAATATTGTACTTATATATATATATATATATATAGTATGAGCCAAAAGTACAAGCTAAAGTCTAAAACACAAGAATGAGCCTAACTTAATTGGGTAAAGTATAAGAAAAGTAACTTTATGAAAGGACAAAAAAAAAGGGTCTAAAAGACAAAAGGGAGAAGGGCTTTGACATGGTTGGGGAAGTTTTCAAATTTGGAGATGTACCATTTCCTAGTGGCATAGCTCCTCCCAGCCAAATAAAGACTGGTGCCAATGCTGAAGCACAAAGGATAGAGTTCCTGAGAGATTAAAGCAAATCCAAAGAACTCAATTATTTCAAACAGATAGTGAGGGCAGATGACAAGGCTGAAGAGGCCTCCTTTGGGAATTTTGTAGCTTGTTTCTCCCTGTTTTCTGGTTTTGGACAAGAGATAATGATGGTAAAAGTTCCCAATAATGCCTATCAGAAACAAACCAATTCCAATGTTTTTAAGATCAATGGGTGGCTCTGAAAACCCTTGTGAAAGATGCTGAGTGTATATCATGATTACTGTGGACAAGAAGTAGCTGAGGGAGATTTTGATTGCTGTCTCCAATACCATTTTACTGCTGTATTTGTGAATAAACAGTACCTGTGAAGATGTTCAAGAGTAAAAAGAGTATTATTTTAGAGATGGTTTGAAATAAGGTATATTTTTTATTTAGTAGTGATTTAACATCGTATTAGAGTAAGAAGTTCGACATGTTTGAACTTTTCTTCAATATAATTTCCTTTTCAACTAACATTGATTACTACATGTTGAGAAATCTACGTATATTTCAAAATTCATCAAGTTCATGTTTGGAGTGCTTTG
The DNA here is from genome assembly GCA_002890555.2 of Lagenaria siceraria. NCBI lineage: Eukaryota > Viridiplantae > Streptophyta > Magnoliopsida > Cucurbitales > Cucurbitaceae > Lagenaria > Lagenaria siceraria. The sequence continues at coordinate 27,938,179 of CM016484.1, forward strand.
ATTTAGCCCACTTGAAGTCTTCTTCATGGTGTTCATTATCTAAAAGTTTCAAGGATTATTCCATCCAAGATTTGAATAGGAACTGAAAGAATTTTATGTTTTTTTCTTAGTTGATCTCTATCTTTTGAATTTTTAGCGACTCTATTTACTTAGTATTTTGGAGCATTAGTCTCTTTTCATTTCCTTAATGAAAAGTTTAATATCCTTTAGAAAAATATATTAACATTGGTTACTACTTGTTAAGTTTTCTATAAATTTCTAACCTTGCAAGCAAGGAAGAGTGTAAAGTATTGATATAAGCTTTTTTAAGTTGATGGTGATTTAACACAAGACCATGTTTTTCTTGTTGTTTAAAACCAACAAACCTGATTGTTTAAAACATTTTTCATTATTTTCTAAATAGCTCGTAGAATTTACCAAATATCTATTATCATTTCAAACTTTCATGGTTCAATCCTTCAACGACAACGGATTGAAGAAAGAAAAAGAAAAAGAAAAGAATCCTTGAATAGTTTGCAAAATAATAGTTCCACAAATGAAAGGTATAAGACTAGCAAATCATATCGTGATTAGTGAAACAGAATTTTTAGAGATCTGTTGAACAGAATCGTGTTGTTTGTTTCTTTCTTAAACAGACTACATATAATAATAATTTTAATTATTCTATACAAAGTAGACTCATAGAGTATCTTAATGATAATTCAATTAGTCAAAGAGAAAAATTAATAAACTCGGATTGCGAGCATAGGTAGGTCGAGTTCGAACCCCCCCCCCCCCCCCCCCCCCCCCCACTGTACTAAAAAAATTCATAATACAAACAATTAATTAAAAAAATCAAGTTAGGTTAAAAGTCTTCCTAATTCCGTAAACAAAGAAGTCCAAACTTGAAATCTCCAAAGGAATTATAAGATGCAGAGAAGGAAGAAGAGATGCAGATCTCTCCACAATTTTCTCTTCGCCGCGAATTTTCAGACGGTTTTCAAGAACACGAGAAATTTTCGAAGAATAAGATTAACACGTTCTCAATAAATCCAGAATCGATTCGAACAAATAATTTTACGAGGATGCTATTCAAGAACATCATAGAAGAAACTGCATTCTATAATACCTATTTCCAGAATCAGATTTGAAATTTCAGAACTCAATCAGAAGCGTAGAGAAAAAAAGAGAGAATACCTCAAAGATCCTCTTGAAGAAATGGAGAGTTAAAGCAGATTTAAGCAAAAGAATCCTTTCCTCGCCGCTCGGAAAGAGCCAAAACGACGCCGCACCAGCGAGAAACGCCGGAGTATAAGCCAAGAGCATTCCGTATTTGGAAGAAAGCTTAGTTTCTTCAGATGAAGGTTTCGGAACAGTATTCGCATTCCAGAACTTGGAATACTGCAAATGCTTACCGTTAATCTCGGAAATTCCAGCCACAGCCATCGCGGTCGAGCTCACCACTGTCATGACGTTGACGAACGTGGAAGGAGGCGGAGGGAAGAGAAACGCCGATAAAACGTCCATCGCCGCCGAGACTCAGAGGGGAAAAAGCTCCAGAAGAAGTGTGTAGAAATCTGAAACGGCATTGGAGGCAAAAAGAGTGAGGTTTCGTTTTATAGAACGCCATTGCGATTTAGCGATTTTTGAGTGAATTGAAACTTTGGGTCCATATGAGAGCCAGTGGTTTGGTTTATCACACGTTACGTCTAAATCGCATAGAAAAATACAGTTCCATCCACCGAATTCTCTTATGAGGCAAAAAATTTCTATATTTTTTCAAATAATTTTTTTTTATTTTTTTTAAGGATTAGAGTGCTATACATATATAGAAATATATGCACCCAAGTATTAATCAATAAATTCACACCTACTAACTAAAAAAATAAAGAAAAATATTTAGTCCATCTCGAACAACGTTGATGTTTGTGCATCTTATCAAATTGTCCCATCATAATTGATCGGGTGACAAATTTTCTTTGTTCTTTTTTTTAAAAAAAATTAATAAAAATGGTGTATCTCAAATTTGTATTAGAGTTGTTTTCAAATATTGAAAAATGTTATTGTGATAGACAGCGACATAAGTAATTTCCCAAACTAATAATCAATATTTCTTTTTATTAGAAAACAAGAAAAACTAATCAAATTATTTACAAATATAGAAAAATTTTACTGTCTATCAGCGATAGAATTCTATCACTTAAACGATAGACTTCGTTGTTCTATATTTATAAATAGTTTTGACTCATTTTTCTATATTTGAAAACAATTCTAAATAAATACAAACCTCAAACATTAGAAATTAAATTAGTAATTTAATTAATATAGATTACTAGTTTGGTAAGGGTTCCTCAGTTTTCATAAGAAAAATAAATATTGATTACTAGTTTGGTATTAATGGTTCCTCTGTTTTCCTAAAGGTTGTGGCTCATATATTCTTAACCATTAATATTTATTTTTTCATTTGATTGATAAACAAGTAATGCATAATACATTACAAAATTCAAATCTTGCAACTTCTGATGTAACTTGTAACTGAATCACAAGAAGAATAGAAAGAGTTTTATTGATGCTAAATTTAATTCTAAATGTGGAATGGAAGTTTAAATTTAAAAAAATAAGTATATGTTTTAACCCTTAAACTAAGAGTGTACATGGATTGGATTGGAGAGGTTTTTTAAACCAACTTAAAAATTCGAGTTGGTTGAGTTCGCTATCAGAAACATTTGGTCTCCACCCCAATCCAATTCTTAAATTCGGATTGGGTTGGAATGTAGAGTTATTGTTTTTTCTTTATAAATTTAAAATACTTAAATTTATCTATAACATATGACTGATAATTATACTTAGAGCATGTTTGAGAGTGATTTTAAAATAGCTAAAATCACTTGTGTCATTTTCAAAATCACCTTAAAACATGTTTTTAATCTTTCAAAACTAATTTTGATGATTAAAAATTACATTTAAAAGTGTAAAATTGAAAACTAAATTAATTTTGAGTGATTAAAAGTGTGTTTTTTAGTGATTTTAAAAATGACAAAAATAATTTTGACGATTTTAAAATTACTCTCAAATATGGTTGGAAATCAAAATAGTAAAATCTTTATCAAAAAGGCAAAAAAGGTAAATAGTAAAGTGGATGAAAATTAGATGTGGTTCAACTATAATTTATTGATGAATAGATGAAAGCTTCGAATTTCTTCAACTTTTTTCCCACTGTTAATATTAAATCCAACCAAACATTGGCATAATTTTCAAAGGAAAATGGCGTCGTAGTGATTTGTTTGAAATTGGAAACATAGGCCACGCGCCATAAATAGCGTGCAATTTTGGCCAAAAGAAAAATGTCAACCTTTTCATTTAAAAGATAATTTATTGAAAAAATAAGAAAGAAGAAAGAAGAGAGAGAATTCATTGATACTATCAAAACAATTAACCAACAACTACCGTATTTAAGAACTCAAGAAAAAAAAAAAAAAAAAAACTCCTACAATTTATGGTGGTTATGAAATCAAAAAATTTGGATCAATCTGAATTTGAGCTTTTATATTTATATTGATTCCAATATAGTATAGTGAGTACCGCCTTTAATAAATGATCCACTGATGCTTGATGCTTTCTCTAAAAAAAATATATTTTAATCTTTGAATTTATTAATTTTCTTGGATGATGGGCCTTTAAGCTTGATGATCTTCTTAGGTGATTGATGGCTTGTTGATCTTGATGGTCGCCCTTTAGGCTTGGATGATGGGCCTTTAAGCTTGATGATCTTCTTGGGTGATTGATGGCTTGTTGATCTTGATGGTCGCCCTTTAGGCTTGATGATCTTCTTGGGTGATTGGTCTTTAGACTTGTTGATCTTTGTGGATAAGTTTGTGGCTGGTTGATCAGCTTGGATCGGTCTCTGGCTTATTTCTGACTTTAAAACTTTAGAGAGTCTTTTGAATTTTAGTCTTCTGAGCTTTAATTTTTAGATCTTCAGGAGAGTAGAAGTTGATCTTTGGAGTTTCAGTCTTCAGAACTTTAATCTGTCTATTGATCTTCAAAATTTTGAGGGAATTTGTACTTTAGATATTAAGAGCTTCAACCTTTGAATCTTTGAATCTTCGGAGCTTGGGAGCTTCAGCTTTCAGTTCTTCAAATCTTCATCAGTTCTTCCAACCTCACGAAGTTGTAAACTTGCTTCAGTCTTTTGGAATTCAAGAAATGTTGTAATCTTGAAGTCAACCAGAACTTCAAAGTCTTAAAATCTATAAAGGTTTCTCGTGGATCTTATATGGGCTTGGACCCAAATATTGGGATTGAACATGTCATTAATTTGACCTAAATCTTTACCATGGGCTTGAATTGAATTGGACCCGAGCGACTTTAATTGTTCGACCTAATCTACTTTATAATTTCTACAATGGGTCACTTTTGTTGTGATGACATGACAACTAGTGATTGGCCGAAATTTCTCATCAACAACCACGTCATTTTTCAAATTAATTACAAAATTACAAATTTTCAAACTTGAGACTGATTAAAAGTCAACATATATCCAAATGAAAATTGAAGACAAAAGTTGACAAATCTCATTATGTCGTGACCGTTGAATTATTGGATTGAATAAACTAATTTGGTTCGATTTGATATTTATATTTGGACCCATACTCAATTGAACCCAAAAATAAACTTAATTTTGTCCAAAGACCAACCAAACTCAATATTTAATTAATTAGTTGAAATTGATCAAAAATTAATCTTTTAATACAATACATTTTGAACCTCTAACAAAAAAAATATAAATTATAAAGGGCTACATACGTTGACTAGTAATAAAATCACACCGACAATAAATGCTAATATGTATCCTAAGAAAAATACTTCTATATACATAAAGCTAATTCGACCTGATATGATCAATTATAAAATTCTTTTAAAATCTGACACGTGTTTACACCCACATTGTGACATGTGATTAATTAACACAGCAAATCTCCGTATAAGTCAAATGTTATGATCTTCAAAAAAAAAAAAAATAATTAAAAATTATTGATTATGGCCAGAGAGACATTGGATACAGTACAATGAATCAATGATTACATAAAGTGAAATTACCCACAACCCCCCTAAAATAACACAACAATTCCAAATAAATGGAAAAATAAAAATTATTCCATAAATGAAAATTACATTATTTAATATAGTTGATGATACAACATAGAAAAAGAAACAAACCAACCGTGTAAAAGCCAAAAAGACTAAATTATTTTTTTAAAAAATACCCTTAAACTTTGATTTTGTTTAAAAAAATATGAGATAAACTTCTTAAAATGGTAATATTATCCTTATTCTTCATAAACATTCCAAAACAACCTTTAGAATAAAATCCTTTACAATTTCAAACGAAAATAAAGACTTGAAATTACGTAGCATTGACTTAAAACAGTGTAGTAATTCAAATTTAGATTTTTTTTAGTACAACAACTAAAGGAGTGAAAGATCAAACTTACGACTTAGAAAGGAACAAGGGTATATTTTTAAAACAAAGAGCAAAGTTGAAGGATATTTATTATAATTTATATGGGCTAAAAAACGAAGGGAATTAAAGCTTTGGTATGGTGGGGGAAGTCGTCAAATTTAGAGACGTACCATTTCCTAGTGGCGTAGCTTCTCCCACCCAAATAGATAGCTGTGGCAATGGCGAAGCACAATGAGTAGAGTGTCTGAGAGATGAGAGCGAACCCAAAATACACAGTAATTTCACAGAGATAATGAGGGCAAATCACAATGCTGAAGAGGCCTCCTTTGGGAATTTTGTAGCCTGTTTCTCCTTTTTTTCTAGTTTGAGACAAAAGATAATGGTGATACATGTTCCCAGTAATGCCTATCAAAAACAGAGCAATTCCAATGTTTTTCAGATCAATGGATGGCTCTGGAAGTGATTTTGATAGATGTTGAGTGTATATCATGAGTGCCGTAGAGGAGAAGTAGCTGAGGGAGATTAAAATTGCTGAATCAACTACCATTTTGCCGCTGTATTTGTGAACAAACAGTACCTGTAGAATTTTTCCATACAGAAGGTAAAGAACATGCAAAAACATCTCATAATTTAAGTGTGTTTACGAATTGAGTTGGGTTGGATTGAGCAGAGTTTTGTGATGTTGTGACTTCTTTTAAACTTTTAAATCGTTAATTGATTAAAAATTTTAATTGATGAATGAAAATAAATTTATCTAACATTCTTCTCACTTGTGGACTTAAAATATGTAGAAAAATCAACAAGTAAAAATTAAGAACATAAGAGTTCCTAGACTACCGACTCTAGTAGCATATTAAATTCTCGATTGACCCTCAACTTAAACTAATAGTAAGGAAAGAAGTATAAAACTAATAGTTTACTAGAAAAAGAAAGAGAAGTGACGTAAAGAAGAGAGAGAGGAATTGTTTTCAAAGAAACGAAAAAAAAAATAGAGGGAATTACCTTTTTAGACTTAGAAAAAAAAAAATGTTCCGTCTCTAAATTTTAATATCTGAATTTATAAAAATAGTGTCTCTCTAAAATTATTTTTAAAACTTATTTTTCTTGTCCAAAATGCATATAAATATCTAAAATAATAAAAAAATATATCTTTTCAAAACTCAGGACTAAATGCACAAAAAGATATGTTATGAAAGCTAAAAATTTGTTTGGTAAATAGTATGAAAACAAACTATTCAATAAACATGTTTTAAGTTAAATTTTGTATAATTATTAATTTTTAATATTATATAATTTATAATACGTCATATTTTAATTAAAAATAAATAAATTAGTAAAATATCTAAATATTTTTTATCTTTATCTAATATAATTTTGTATTTTAAAATTTAAAATTCAAAATAAAAAATACATGGATGAAAATATAAAATTGTTATTTCCAAAAATTTGTCGATCACAGAATCTAAAAGCAATTTTAAAAAATGGTTTCTCAACCTATAATCTCAACACATATTTATTGAATTTAATAGAGGTAAAAAACACCAAAAAAAAAAAAAATCACGGACCTAAGAATCCAGATGGTCGACCAAATAGACTAGAGATCAAATGCTAATATTTGTCAAATTATTAATGGTGATGAGAAAGGTATACTAATTAAGTAATTTTCATGCAGAAAGTGAATGTCGACCAAATCCTGTTTCTTGTCCAAGTTCCAAAAATAGATCAAACTAGTTTAAAATTTTGAATAAATAAGGACTCGCGAGAATACGAATCAATCAAAATCAAATCAAATCTAAAGTACAGAGGAAGATCAACACGACCTCAACAAATCCCCGATTCTCGTTTGATCGATTACCGAAAAGGAATCAAACAATATTGAATAACTAATTCGTCATAAGAAAACGAATCTTTACGTATTAATCACAAACACAGAGCGAGAAATTTTCATTCTACAACATAAATCTATTTCTAGGTTTAGATTGAACAAAATTAGGGAGAAACAGAGTACCTCAAAGTCCCGCTTGAAGAAATGGAGAGTGAGAGCGGATTTAAGCAGAAGAATCCTCCAATCATCGTTCGGAAAGAACCAGAACGACACAGCGCCGGCGAGAGCCGCCGGAGTATAAAGCAGGAACATCCCCAATCTTGACGAAATCCTTAGTTGTTCTGAGTTAGATGATTTCGTAGCACTATTACTCGTATTCCAGAACTTTGAATACTGTAAATGCGTTCCTCTCGCTTCCGAAAGCCCTATCACCGCTACCACCGCCGAACTCACCACCGTCATCACGTTAACGAACAGTGATGGCGGCGGCGGAAAAAGAAACGCCGATAAAGTATTCATTGCCGTCCTGACTTGGATCGGTGAAGCCTTCTTGAGTAAATTTCTCCTGTAAGTCTCGTTTTTTAAGCACTGAGAAAGAGAGACTGACGTTTTATAGAATGGATCCCGGTGAAAACACAAGGGGTATTTTGGTAAAATGTATGTGTCCTTTTAAAAATCATTATATAATATCTTCTATATACAAAATTATATATATAATACTTTACCCATTTTATTAATTAGACACTTGGTAGTTATATAGCCAGCAAAGAAAGTATAACAGGCTAACTAAAGCAAGTAACAAAACAACAAGAAAAATGATTATAATAATAATTATTATGAAAAAATTCAATTTACACCGTTAAATTGTTTGGAAATATCAATTTAAACTATAAACTAATAATTGTGTCACTTAAAACTATGAACTTTCATAAATATATCAATTTACACATTCATTCAAATTTAATTTGAAAAAAAAAAATTATGTAGACATTTAATTTTTTCAATTAAATTTCTAAATTGTTATAAGTGGATTGATGATTTAGAATCTTTATTAAGTAGTATATTTGAAAACTAATGCATTAATTCTTACACGTAGGTAGACTTCTTCAAATGTCGATTTAACAAAATGGAAAATTAGAATTTGCATGGATAATTTTTTAAAAAATCTTAATTGAGATTCTAAATTGATTTTATAAGCCTCGCGTTATGTTTATTCGAATAAAATATAATGGAATGTTCAAATTGATACACTTATTAAAGTTCATAATTTAAATTGATACTAACCCAAAAATGCTAATAATTAAGTTTAATATATATTTTGTGTTTTTTCTTTTAATTAAGAAAGTTGAAGTTTAAATTAGTATTATTTACAAATAAAGAAGTACCACGTGGCACTAAATTGTTGTTTTGAGTTAATATATTTGGTGGACATATCCTTAAGCAATGCCAAATTACATGGAAATAATTTTTTAGGAGTTGGTTTAATTTTATTAGTGAGTGACTTGAATCAAGTAACATTTAAATATGTTAATTAATGTGTCAGAAAAAACAATAATTTAGTGATAGAAAAAAAAAAGAAAAAACAAAGTAAGTTTGAAGGTAACATGTTTTTCATGTGCTAATGGAAGACTAAAAGTATGTCTTTTAAAAATGGTTATTTTTTACACCCATGCATGTCATATATACTTTTACTAATAACCTACTATATTTTTTTTAAAAAAATAATCTATAATATTTTATTTTCTAAAATACCATTTTAGTCCTTCTAGTTTCTATAATTTCAACTATCTAATTTTAGTCTCTAATATTCGACGAATCTTAATATTAGTCCTTGCTACTAGTTTATAGTTAATTTGTTGTTTATTAGCTTTTTTACTATAAATTTTTAAAAGATATTCTCATATTGTACTTTTTTGTATGAAAATTATTGTTATTATTTATCTAATTTTGGTAAAATTTAAAGTTTAAATACTAAATTTAAAATTTATTGAAAATACAATTATTAAAATTAGATAATTGAATATATAGAAACTAAAATTAAACCAACTTCAAAATTTAGAGACTAAAATGATATTTTAATTTATCATATATAAGATAAATATGTAATTTAAAATTTTCAAGAAAAATATAGAATTTAATATAAACGGTTAATTATGGTATCATTTATTATCTTTTTCTCTTGGATTTTGTTTTGGTTTTCAGATTGGATGTAAAGTCGTATTGGTAATGTTTCAAAAAAAAAAAAAAGTGAAAGGAAAATAACTAATAATTGCCTGAAATTGATGATTGTCGTGTACTTAAATCTCACGCATTTGGTACATGGTATTTTTTTTTATAATTTTTTTTATTATAGTAATATTTTTTAAAAATATATATATATAATAAACATTTTTTTTGGACAAGAGTAATCATATATTTAGAAAGATTAAGTCGGTACATTTGAAAAAATATGAAATTTAAACGTTGAAAAAATTATAGCTTACATGACTCTCTCACAAGATGTATTCATAAGAAGAGAATTAATTTATATTTTTAGGGAACGGATAATTCTATTTCATTAATACCATTTCCATTGTATTATTTGATTCTTTTTTAGTTGCAAATTTAAAATTTATCATAAACATATATGTCTCAAAATTCATTAGAAAAATATCGTAGTTTTGAGGCAAAGTCACTCTTTCAATAGACGACAATCGACAACTACAAAAATTGAACCCCTCCATTATCTTTTATTTAAATACACTTAAGAAAATTAATTGTTTAAATGGATATATTTATAAAAATTGAAAGTTTAAATTGATATACTTATGGAAGTTCAAGGTTTTAATTGATACAAAAAGTTCAGAATTTAAATTGATAAAACCTCCAAAGTTTAAGTCCTAATTGAATACAATTATTAGTTTAGGATTTAAATTGATACAAACCACCAAAATTGAAAGGTATAAATTAATATTTGTCCAAATATTTACCCCTACACCATTAAACGTATAAATTTTCATCCGCATATTGTCGAAAGAAAAAAGAACATCAACATCAATACCATAATTTTATCGTCAAATTTGTCACAGAAAACAATAAAAAAAAAAAAAAAAAAAAAAAAAAAAAAAAAAAACTTTAAACAACCAACTTGAACAGAGCTCATCAATGTGAAATGTTTTCAAACTAAAAAAAAAAAAAGACAAATAATTAATTAACAATTGAAAAAGGGCTAAAATAGAAAGGGGATAAGGGCTTTAAGATGGGTAGGAAAGTCTTCAAATTTGGAGACATACCATTTCCTAGTGGCATAGCTCCTTCCACTCAAATACAAAGCAGTGGCAAAGGCAAAGAAGAATGAATAGATTGTTTGAGAGATTAAAGCAAACCCGAAATACTCAATTGTTTCAAACATATAGTGAGGGCAAATGACAAGGCTGAAGAGGCCTCCTTTGGGGATTTTATAGCTTGTTTCTCCCTGTTTTCTAGCTCGGGACAAGAGATAATGATGGTAAAAATTCCCAATAATGCCTATTGAAAACAGAGCAATACCAATGTTTTTGAGATCAATGGAAGGTTGTGGAAGGCCTTGTGAAAGATGCTGAGTGTATATCATGATTGCTGTGGAGGAGAAGTAGCTGAAGGAGATTGTAATTACTGTATCAATTACCATTTTGCTGCTGTATTTGTGAAGAAACACTACCTGTGTGTACAATTTTCAAAAGAAAAGTTCAATAATGTCAATTTAAGATTTGTTTCAATACATAAATGCTTAAAATGATTTTTTTTTAGATCTCATACTTTCCATAAATCTTAAATTTAGCCACTCAATGTTAATTTTTATTGAAATTAGTTTAATTAAATAATAATTATAATTTTCATGATAAATTTTAATTAAAAATCAAACAAACTTTATAAATTAAATAATTTGTATAAATTCAAAATTGTTGAAAATCACTAATCGGATACTCCTGAATTTATAAATAAACCCAAAATAATTAAAGAACACAAATTCTTAGAAAACTAAAGCGACAAAGACGATGAAAAATCTGATAAGAAAATAAAACCTAGACGACATATAATGGTAGACTGGTTTTTAGAAAAAAAATCATGAAAACTATGTGGAAGCTAGTTCTGGTCTCTTGGCACGATTACAAATTTTTCTTATCGTGCACAATATGTGAATATGTTTTTAAAATTTATAGTAAAACGTTAAGGGATAAGAAAAAGATTTTTTAAGAATCGACCCTAAACTAGTAGTAGGTGATAATCAACAATATATATTAAATAGTTCTAAAAAGATTCTACAAAACCAGCAAGCATAATTGAACTCGCATAGTGAAAATGCGTTTTGAAGATTTAAAAATCTCCATCCATTTCTCTGCGCGGGAATTTTCATCAGGTTTTTAAAAACTTGAGAAAAATAAGAAGGTTCTCGAAGAAGAGCCCCTGATTCTTGCTCCAATCCAAAGAATCGAGATCATATACAATTAGGAATAGTTAATAATCATACAAATGGAGAAGAAATTGCATATTCTTCAACATTTTTCCAGGATTAGATCAAACAAACATGAACAACAAATTCCTCTTGAGAAATTGAACTGCGAATCAGTAAATCACGAAATAACGCCAGAAAATTAAGATAATCGATTCAATCTACATTATCTGTTTCCAGGATCAGAGAAAAACAGAGACAGATCTAGAGAGATTACCTCAAGGTTTCTCTTCAAGAAATGCAAGATGAGAGCAGACTTGAGCAGAAAAATCCTCCGATCCTCGTTCGGAAACAACCACAACGATACAATGCCGACAAGAAACGCCGGCGTATAAGCCAATAGCATTCCTAACTTAGCCGATAAATTAGAAGAATTCGGAGCATTATTCGTAGTATTCCAGAACTTGGAATACTTCATATGCTTCCCCCTCGCTTCCGATAGCCCTACCACCGCCACCACCGCGGAGCTCACCACCGTCATCACGTTCACAAAAAGCGAAGACGGCGGCGGAAAAACAAACTCCGATAAAGTATCCATGAAATCCTCTGTGTAAATATTTCTCTACAAATCTGCTTTCTATTGTTCGAAGCGGTGCTCGCGGGTGAGGTCTTTATAGAAATTGGCAACCGACCCTTCAGAGATGGGCAGTTTCGTAATTTCGACGCAATGGGGAATACCCCCCCCCCCCCCCCCCCCCCGCGGCTTTAATATACAGTACAATTTTGTTTTGAAATATTTTCTTTTTGTGGAAAAACCTTGGGAAATTGACCTTCTGAATAATACATATTTTATCCCGTCCTTTTGAACTCAAGTTTAAAAATTAAAATTGGTTAAATTATAATTTTGGTTTCCATACCCTTCGATTTTAATTATCTTTTAGGTATGTGATTTTAATGGTCTAAAATTTTCAATAAATTTTAAATTTGTTCATTCAAAATTTGTTAAAAAAAATAATAATTTTTAGTAAAATTTTTAAAAATATAAAAATAATATAAACTATTTTACACAAAATATAAAATTTTTAGATAGTTGTGAAAGACGTTGATAGAAGTCTATCAGGATCTATCAGTGATAGAAATAATAGAAGTCTATCACTAATGGATACTGATAAAAATCTATCAATGTCTATCATTATCTTTTTTGCTATTTTCTATAAATAGTTTGACATTTTTTTTTATCTATGAAAACTTCTCTTATTTTTAAGATTTATTGAAAGTAGAAAAAAAATAAAATCTAAAGGGTAAGGACTAAATTAATATTTTTAATCATTAAAATTTAGAAAAGGTATTTTAAAAAAATAAAAATAAATGAATGGAACATATGTTTTATATGTAGTCAAATACTCAAAATCAATAAATGTTCGGTTTTATCATTTTTGTGTGAAAGGGCAGTGTGTCTTTTCAAACGGTTGTCAAAATTCCAGCGCCGTGCAAGTTTGAGCTTTCTATGCCTTTCATACGGAAATTATTGAAATTGGCTAATCAACATTAAGTGATCCTTTTCCATTTTAATACAAACAAACAATAAAATTACTGTTAAATTAATTAGTATGATCTTTGTAAAAAAACAAACAAACGCTTTCGGACTATCGTTGTAATTGTCTCATGAAGGTCAGGTGGGTGAGAAAGCATTATTTGAACTCTATTTAGGATTCGTTTAGATTGACTTGAGAAAAAAAAAGTGTTTTTTTAAAAAACTCATTTTTATTTAACCTCTTTTGAAAAAAAAAAGTTTATAATACACTTCAAAATCTATTTTGAGTGGTTGCCAAACACTCCAATTTTTTTTCAAAATAACTTATTTTTTAAATTAAACACTTGAAAATGTATTCCAAACATACTCTTAGATGTTTTAACATTTTTAGAATTAATTTCAATTCATTTCCCAACCAATCAAGGGAATTCACCTGTCATAAATACAATCAATATCCATGTTAGCATAAAACGGTCTAATAAGCCTTCCGTTAACTTAAAGTTAAATCAGGGATTATTCATGGACTAAATAGACATAAACCCCAAATCTCCTGGGCCACAAGTGCATTTTATATATATATATATATATAATTAGTCTTATTTTATAAAAATTGAAAAAAAATATATTTTTTTTTGAAAGAAAATACATAATTTGATTGAATTTTCACAAATATTTAACTTCATGCTCCAAAAAGAGGTTAAGGATTTTATGAATTCAGATTAGGATACCAATGAAAAAGGAGATTGAAGGCATCTGCCTCAAGGAGTTTAAGGTGACCTAATTTTGGCTGTTCACACTTTAACTTGTTTAAAAATTGTTTGGTAGATAGTCTAAAATAGAAATTAAAAACAAGAATTCAATAAAAATATAATTATATTTTATATTTTTAAATATATGTTTGACACATAGTATTAAATTTTCATCGATATGTCGATATTTTTACGTTTTCATGGGTTCGATAGCGATATGAGGGATGAATCGATATTTTCATTATATCGTAGAAAAATTCATGAAACACAAAAAATAAGCATCAAATTGTCACTAATATAAATATAATATAAATAATAGACATGTTTACCTATTTGAAAATAATAAATTATTTATTTACTAATTTAATTTAATTTAATTTTGTTTTTATAATTTTTCTAGAAATATCTATCAAAATCGATATTTCTATCAAAATTTCTGTAAAATTAAGACCTCGATATTTCCATCGATATCGATATTTTAAATCTTGGTTTGATAAGTACAAACTGAGGAATTAGATTATTAATTTAAATGTGTTTGATGCTATATTTACAAATTATAAAACTGGCTATAGTTTTTTTAAACCTAAAACTAGCCATAGAGTTACCGTTATCAACTAAATTTTAAGCTTAATATAAACTATTATTAATTAATTTATGAGCCTGTTTTATTTATTTTATTTTATTTAAAACTTTGATAATTTTTTATATAATTATTATTTTGTAATATTAAAAAATTTATAATAAATTACATATTTTAATTAAGAAATAAATTGAGTTTATATAAGGGAATAATGAAAACCAAACCAAGGGAAACCTAAGGAAATAAAACAACCGACGCCCATTTAGACTCAACAGGCCCACTACAGCTTACGAAATCTTTACAATTATATATTAAAAAAAAAAACTATAATCTATTAGAAAATTATTGTAATAAAAATTATTAACAACCAAATTTTCTAGTTTACTTCACAAATAGTGTGGCTGTAGTTTAGTGGTGAGAATTCCACGTTGTGGCCGTGGAGACCTGGGCTCGAATCCCAGCAGCCACAAATTTTATGTGGTAATTATATTATATGATATTTTGATTAAAATACTATTTTGGTGTATATATTATTAATTACGTACGACTTATTCAATTTTAATTCTCGTACCTACAAAAAAAAAAAAAAAAAAAAAGTATTTCATTCTATTCAAACTTAAATATTTATCCTACTTTGTATTATGATTTTTTTTTAAGGATATCAATTTATACTTTAAACTTTTGAATCGTATTAATTAAAACCATGAACAAATAATTGTTTCAATTTAAATATTAAACTTTTATAATTGTAACAATTTATGTATTCCTTTAGGTTTCGTTCGAAAAACATTAGGTGAGACTTACAATTTTATCAATTATCAACTAAATTTTAGGTTTGATATAAACTATTATTAATTTATTTATGAGCATGTTTTAGTTTTTTATTTTTATTTTCTTGACAACTTAGATAATTTTTTTTTGTATAATTATTATTTTGTAAAATTATAAAATTTATAATAAATTACATAATACATATTTTAATTAAAGAAAATAAATTGAATTTATATAAGGGAATAATGAAAGAGAAATTGGACCAGATAGCAAAAAAATGAAGTTTTGTTTGGATATTTAGCAAAAATTGAAAATAATAAGATTTATGGCAAAACGTGTGCAAGGCACATGGGTTACTTTTTCATAATACATATTTTGCCCTTAGTTGATTCGTATGTCTAGACAATTAAATGCAATGTATGTGGAGAACTTGATTAAGAACCAAGATATAAATACAATGTAATTGAGGAACTTGATTGATAGTCAACTTAATCAGATTACAATCTAATAAATTTTATTTTAAAATTGAATCTGAGCGTCATTTCGTGAATTTCATTCTCTTTTTGAATTTGAATCAATTTTCAATATTCAAACTAGATTTTGATAACTATTTTAGCACATGATTCAAAATAAACAAATTTCTTCTTTATTTTGATAACTACTTTAGAAAATGATTTTATACATCATTTTTCATGGTTTCTAATTAAAACAAAATATTGTTTCTGTTATAAAGAAAAGATTGTCAATAATTTATATTTAAGATTTTTCTTGATTTTTTTTTTTTACAATTATCTATTTAAATCTATCCTTCATACTTTTAAAAACTATACATATACACTATAATTGCATTTTGTGTTATAAATATGGTATCAACTCTTATCATATTTAAATTAGAATTCACAATAGATTAAATTAAAATATTTTAATTTTCAAAGTTTTAAGTTTCAAATTATTTTTTAAAAAAAGAATGGAAAAGATATTTTAATTTAGGTTAAGAAAATATTTATTTATTTGTTATATAAGGTTTGTGAGTTAAAATCTAATTAAATTAAATTAAAAAACAAAACAAAACAAAACAAAAGTAAACCTAGTTACTACCAATGCCGTCCCAACTCAACATTCTTCTCCTTATTTGCAAGAAGACAATCTTCTACTGCACTGATGACGCCACAAATCCCCCTCAACCTTCTTCTGCATGGACGATGTTGCACAGATGCTACCGCACCCCATGGATCTTCTTCTCTTTCTCTTCCTAGCTCATTTATCATCTCTGTATCATTTTGTCTCGCTCTCCTTAGATCTCTTTTCTGCGAAGTTTTACCCACAAACAAGGTCGCCGATCGCAAGCTTTTCTACCGTGTGGTTATCAGAGGAATCGGCCAGCAATGTTTAGGTGACTATGAGGCTATTTCGTGGTTATTGTTAACTTTTGGTTTCTGTGATATGGGTTGACTTCAATTAAATCACCGATTTGATTTGGGATTTGGTGGGGCTTTTAGAATACCTTTCAATACCATGTATTTGCTGTTTTTGGATTGGTTGTAGTTTCTCACTTGAGTTTTATCATTTTGAGTGTGTAGGGGTAGTTTAGGTATTTGTTTATTTGTATTTTTTATTTAAAATAATCGTTTTGTTATTTTTACAATTTTAAAATTTTTTTGCTATTTTTCCAAATAAAACTTTAGATTTTGCTATTTATCTAGTAAGTCCATAATTAAAACTAAACCAAGGGAAGCCCATATAGCGGACTCATACCAGGCCCACTACAACTTACGAAATCTTTACACTCACAATACCATACCAAGAACCTTGCAGATTTCTTTATTTTTTACAAAATAAACTTAACAAATGTTAATGATAAAACTTTTATGGTGGAAAAAAATCATTTATTATTGGAAAATTTTTAAAAATAAAAAAATAAAAGAAACTATTTATCAACATTGCAAAATTTTTAGATAGTTGTGAAAGACGCTGATAGAAGTCTATCAGAGTTTATCAGTGATAAAAGTCATCACTGATAGATGCTGATAGAAGTCTACCAATATTTTTCTTGCTATTTTTTATAATTAGTTTGACATTTTTCTATCTGTGAAAATTTTATATTATTATTGTGCAAGAGAAAAATACTTTTGAAAAAATATATGTTAATTATAAAAGTCTGTATACTTAATTATAATTAAAATTGATATATAGATAATTTTTTAATTATAATTAAAATTGATATATAGATAATTTTTTTAAAAAACAAATCTTACAAAAAAAAAAAAAAACTGTTAGCGTATAGACTTCTTCAAACGTCTAATTATAATTAAAATTGATATATAGATAATTTTTTTAAAAAACAAATCTTACAAAAAAAAATCTAAATTAATTTACTTGTGGGAATTTATATATTTAATTGAGAAATTAATTTCCTATTGTTTATTTATTTAGTTAGTTATTTTTGCTTTCCAAACATTTATTTTTAATGGCTTCTCTCGTTTCATCTTTAAAGATTCCAAACTTTAAATACCTAATCTATTTTGTTTTATAATTTTATAATTATTTTATATTTCAATACCTAGTCATCAAAATATTGCGTATTAAACAATTTTAATCCTTATTATCAGGATACTTATCCGTCAAAAGATAGTTGAATTAATTAAAAAGATTATACCATCGACAAAAGATGGAATGTTAGAATTTTTATTTTTTTAGAAAAAAAAACATATCTTGCTTAGCTTACATCTTACTTTATTGTTGAATTATGCCAATCAATTGCAATAGATTGGCTTGATTGATGCAAAAAGAAAAATCTGAGTTTATTAAATTGGCTTAATTTTGTTGATTAATTTGGTTCAATTGTGCTAGTTTTAGCTAATTAATTTGTCAATTAGTATCTCAAAATTAGTTGCAATTTGTCTGTTTTTTAGCTAATCTTTTTAGTTTAGTAAATTTCAAGAACTCTATCGGATAACAGTAAAAAAAATGTCTTATTTATACTGTGCTTATATGAACACACTATGTCATATTATTATTACAACATAATTAGGATGTTTTAGTGCACTATTTATTCTCGTCACCAAATAGTAGGATTAAATAGTTTTTTTTTTTTTTTTTTCCTTTTATATATCATTTATTGAAATTAGTGAAAAATACAATTTTAAAATGTTACTTTTTTTTTTTTTACCTATAAAGTATAAACTTTCACTCCATGTTTGCTTTTAATCTTTAGAGTTGATTTTCAGTTAATTACTATAAAATAATTATGATGTGAATTTATACTCCAGACTGAAAGTATGTATTTAGTGAAAAATCGTCAAAGTGAAGATAACTCAACGGTAACTATCATGTTTTCTCTCGCTTGAAATCGAAACTAAGATGTCAATCTTTTACTTGTCGTATTAATACTAAGGTTTAAATATCATTTTGGTATTTGTATTTTGAGTTTGTTTAATTTAGTCATCATAATTTCAAATGTCTAATTTTATTCTACATACTTTTAATAAATTTTAAATTTAGTCACTCCAAATTAATTTCATCAAAATTAGCTAAATAATTAAACAGTTTTCATATAAGGAAATATAACATTTGAACATGTTCTCAAAATTTAACAACAAACAAGTAAACAAGGGATAGTGATTAAATTTAAAATTTCTTAAAAATACATAGAATAAACTTGAATACATTTTAAAGAAAGGACCAAAATGATATTTTATCAAAATAATAATAATTATTATTATTGTGGCTCCAAATCCAATATGTATTATTTATTATAATTATTTTTTCTAGGAAAATCCAAAACGTATTATTTGGTTCTGCACCTAAAAGAATTGTTAATGAAATTTGGTCCAAAAATAATAATAGCCAGCCATGGTCTGAACTCCGAAGACGGCCTCGGCCGGCGGCTGCGGAGATTGCGGAATTATTCAACGCCCATTGGAACCTTTGAGTCCTTTTCTATGATTTTTAAAATAATAATATTTTGAGAGAAAAAAAAACAATTAAAATTTACAAATAATTTTCAATTTCAATTGGCTTAAAAAGAAATATTTTTAGATCGGTTTTCAAATATAAAAATATTAGTCAAATTATTTATAAATATAAAAAAATTTCACTATCTATCAATGATAGACCGCGATAAAATTCTATCGCTTGAGCGATAGAAAACAATATAATTCTATCATGGTCTATCGAGAGAGTAAATTTTTTTTATATTGATAAATATTTTGATATTTTTTTTGTTTATAATAATTTCTCATATTTTTATGTGTTAATGAATTATAATAACGTATATACGATACCATTTTTGATTCGTTTTAAGAAAAAACAATGATAAAATTAATATTTTATTGAAATTTGTGAATTTTGATAAAATTATTCCATGATTAATCGTTACATTAATCAAAATTATATTTGTTTGAGAGAGGATATTATTGAAATTAGTAAGCTTATGAAGATCTTTATTCAAATTTGTAGGTCAACGAGTGAAAGTTGAATAAATTAGTGAGTTTATTGTCATATTTAGACATTTGGGCATGCCATTTTGAATAAGTAGATTTTATTAATATACTTGTTCGATTATACAAATTGACATATTGAATTTAATGTGTCGAGAAGCTTGTATTTAAATAGGTTAATAAACCAATAAATTAACGATGGTACCAAACTTTTTATTAACAATTTTTTAAAGGAGTTAATTGAGATATTTTAAAAATTGAAATAAAGTTCAACAAATTGACAATTTTCTCAAAATTGGAATTTTTTACTTGTTTGCATGTTAAGTCTCTAAATTTAATAGAAACTCTTCAAATTAATAATATAACAGAAGATGATATCAAAGTGTCGTTTCAAATTATCCTGTGTTTATAACAATGATTAAGTTCGTTGTTTTATCTAAAAACAAGCAAAAATAAATAAATAAATAATGGAATGAAATGGTTAAAAACTTAGGTGCAGTCATGCTGCACCATCTATGGTGCAACCATTTGTTGCACTCAATAAAAAACTGTCATTGATATTTAAAAAAAAAAAAATTATGAAAATATTATTTTTATGTGTATATAAAAATTGAGAGTATTGACTTAGATGCAGCCAAGGATTAAAATATTGTTATCGATATTGATATCGACATTTCAATTTTATGGATATATCGACGAAATATCGATATTGACGGATATTTCTTTAAACCACGAATTTTATAAAATTTATTTAGATTAATAATTAAGTTGTTTTTACTCCTAAACTAAGTTATAAATATTGTTATTAGTATTTTTGTACATATTGGACTAAATAGATGACATTTTTATGTGTTACAAGCATTAATAAAAGATATTGGAGATATCCATGAACATTTAATATCGATACTGAACCCTTCGATGTACGAATATATCAACATATCTACAAATATTTTTATCCTTGGATGCAGCCTCTTAAGTATTGTTCTTTTTACAATGATATGATATTATTGACTTTAGGTATATGTCTTCGAGATTTTAATTTTGAAATCATCTAAACGACTTCATATCAATAAAAATGTTGTCTCTCATTTATATATTCACGATCTTTCACATATCTAGTTAATGTAATACTCTAGTCTAATCACATCCCAATCAAAATATGCTAGAATCCATTTTTATTTAATTATCTTTTCAACATTTAAAAATATTTTCTTCCATTACATTGAATAATAATTATAAACAAAGAAAAAGTAATGTTGTCGTATGTACTAAAGGCAAACATTGATCTGCAAGATCAAACTTTATTAATTAAGCAACATTTTTTTGGTAGAAAAGGGGGAACTTCCATCATTGCACATATATTTAATATTTGTAAATACTAATTTATGTGTGTGGAAAATTATATAAATGAGAGAAAAAAAAAAAAAGCTTATGTCAAAGGACAAGCAACCTGTTGATTATCAACTTTTTTTTTACAATTTATGTGAAATCTAGTCAACAAGCCAATTTGTTAATTTTGACAAAGATTTTTATTAGCAAGAATAAGTAGGGAAAAGATGAACTCATTATTATTATTTTTTATTGAAAAAGTCTAATTTAAAACTTAATCATTACTAATCTTATCAAATCAAACACTAAACTAAAAAATATAGGAAAATTTTCACAAATAGAAAAAATGTGAAACTATTTACAGAAAATAGTAAAAAAAACACTGATAGACATTGATAGACTTCTATAAGCATCTAACAGTAATAGACTTCTATCATTTCTATCATTGATAGACCCTGATACACTTTTATCCGCGTCTATCACAACTGTCTAAAAATTTTGTTATTTTGTGTAAATAGTTTCCCTTATTTTTCTATTTTAAAAATTTTTTCAAAAAAATACCAAAAGTTTATTATAAATACCCGCTAATAAATCTTTCAAAATTGAAAAAAAAGATTCAAGCAATTCGACAGTAGCTAAATAAAAAACTAAATAAATTTAGCCATGTATAGCGGTGATGCGAGAATCTGGTCACAATCTAATTAAACTCAACCAAGTGACAGGTTGAAGTGTCGAGTTGACCTGGAAGAAAAATACTCATATTGGCGTGGTGCTATGTTCAATATGTTTTGATTTTTAAGTTGATATCTAGACCGAAGTTAACTAAGGTAGAGTAGTAGTGCATATGATTGACTCCCAATATTTTTAGAGCTTCCTATTATTTTTTTTTGCTTTTTAATGGGTAAAGCTTCCTATTGTCTCATGGTAGATCTGCATCTAATATAGTAATAACTATTTCCACTTGTTGGAGGCACAAAGCATTGACTTAGTTCTTATTATTTTCGGTAGGCTCTTCATCTTTGACCTTTAAGTCGTCTCTCTTCGACTTAGTGGACTAGACCGACCTCTTCATAGATATTTTATCAACGTGGAATCAACGTCGTCTTGAGGTACCTATGTACATTGGTACTCTTAAAATGTAGATATCTAATAATTTTAATATTTTAATTTAAAATAAACCATGTTACAATTCCTCACCATATTTCTCACTTTACATATAAAGCAAGTAGGGGCAAAAAAGTCTAACCAAACAAAATTTAACCTAACACAACTATAAAAGAAACAAGTTTTGGTTATTCACTAAGGACATCTATACATAGAGACAAAATGGTAAAGAAAAAAAAAAAAACAACCCAACTAAAAAAGATATCAACTTTAGAATCGATTCAAATCTAAATTTATGGAGTAGAAGCCAATCTAAGCATCACTCTATCAGAATATATACTCTTAAGTTTCGACTAGATAGATTTGAATCTTTCATTTGAAAGGAAAAATGAAAAAGAAGAAGAAGATGAATTGTAGTTTCTCAAGTAATTTTGCAAGTTGATATAACTTAAGAGGAAAAAGGAAAAAGGAAAAAGGGAGAGACTTTGTCCAATTCGTCTGAATGAAGTCTTAAGAGCAGACCAATCGAAGAGGGTGGAGGGATTGAATTGAATTGAATTGAATTATCCAACTCAACGCGTTTTTTGGCGCAATAAAATTTCTCAAACCAAAAAACCCATCACACTCGCAACCATGTTCCCAATTTGATTAATTTTTCTTTTTAATTTCTATGACAAGTCTTTCGTACTTAGCAGACAAAACCCACCCATAAGCCTCACCGATTCTCTTTCTTCCTCTCTTCTTCAAGCGACCTGCTCAACCAGAGCTCGACTCCTCATCTACTTTGTCCTCAGCTATGTCTTTATTGCTTATTGTTTTCTTTTCTTTGCTTAAAGATCCACGTCCCCTTTGATTTTTTTCCCACATGGGTCGATTAATTTCTTTGACGACTTCAATTTTTGTTGATTGCCTCTTCTGATTTATGGGTTTGTGTCTGGATTTGATTCTAATTCGTTCTAGCTAGTTTTTGGGAAGAGATTGGGGAATTTGGTGATGTGGGTGTTGTAGTTCATCTTCAGATTTGATTAGAAACAAGGATTGAGGCATTGACTTTTGTACTTTACTTGTTTACTTCTTTTGGGTGCATCTCCTTTTGAGCGTTTACTTTGGTATTCGATTGCTCTGCCATTTTTGCCCCAATTAGTGGTTCTCGAGTTTTGGGGATGATTCTGATTCTGATTCTTGATTCTGTTTGATGTTGTATATGGTTATTTGATTGTAATTCTATCGTTACTTACTTTATGAGCTTAGACCCAAGTCTTTGTTTCGTTTATCCTATCGAAATTTCAGTGTGATTTTTTGGGGGTTGACTTGGAGGATTGTGTATTGAGCTTTTGAAGATCGGATCTTAATTAGTTTGGTGTCAAATTGTCATAGAATCAATCACATCACATAGAATTGGAATGTGTTATTGTGCTTGAATTGAGGAAGTTGCTGGAAGGTTTTTGAATTGTGGGAATCGATGGGAAATACTTGTGTAGGACCAAGCATTTCAAAGAATGGATTCTTTCAATCTGTGTCTGCTGCTATGTGGCGATCTAGATCTCCTGAGAATTCAGTTTCTCATCATACTAATGGAGAAAGTGTTCATGAGGTAGCAGCAAGTGAACCCGAATCGCCTCTGCCGGTTCAAAACCAACCCCCTGAAAAAGTGACAATGCCAGAATCAGAAGCCAAACCAGAACCGGCCTCAGAACCTAAGGTACGCCCTAACCCTGTTATGAAGAGAGTGGGTAGTGCCGGGCTTCGGGGCGGTTCAGTTCTACAGACAAAAACTGGAAACTTTAAGGAATATTACAGCTTAGGTAAGAAACTAGGTCAAGGACAATTTGGGACTACATATATGTGTGTGGAGAAGGCAACTGGAAAAGAGTATGCTTGTAAGTCAATTGCAAAGAGGAAGTTGGTCACTGACGATGATGTTGAAGATGTGAGAAGGGAAATTCAGATAATGCACCACTTGGCCGGACACCCGAACGTTATATCGATCAAGGGGGCTTACGAGGATGCAGTTGCAGTTCAGGTAGTTATGGAGTTATGTGCTGGTGGTGAGCTATTTGATAGGATCATTCAACGTGGACATTATACTGAAAGAAAGGCTGCTGAGCTTACTAGGACAATCGTTGGGGTCGTGGAGGCATGTCACGCTCTTGGAGTAATGCACCGAGACCTTAAGCCCGAGAATTTTCTCTTTGTCAGCAAGGAAGAGGAGTCACTTCTCAAAACAATTGATTTTGGACTATCAGTATTCTTCAAACCAGGTATATAACTGTGATTCTTGATATAATAAATACAATAGCCGTCAGTTCTGTATCTCTCTAATAACTTCTAAATGGGTTGAGATGATATTTATTATCTTGTGTTGTTTAAAATCTATGGTGTTACTGACCAGTGTGAAGGTAATGAATGTTTTATGAAGAGCTTTCTTGAAGCAACCTATTTCGCTAATGTTCATTTTAAAGAATTAGTTCAAAACTCTAGGACTCTGTATTTGTCTGCAGTTTATGTGCATATGAGTGTAAAACCGAAAAAGCGAACTGGGCCAATTTTGACTCTTCATACATGGATTATGTTCATTCAGGTGAAAAGTTTAATGATGTGGTTGGAAGTCCGTACTACGTTGCACCTGAAGTTTTGCGGAAACGCTATGGTCATGAAGCCGACGTTTGGAGTGCTGGAGTAATTGTCTACATTCTGTTAAGTGGAGTTCCTCCATTTTGGGCTGGTAGGTCTATTTTGATCCATTAATTTTTGGAAGTTTAACCTCCATATGCTGAACATTAATCCCTTGTTATAATCACTTCTCTCATCTCTTATTCTGTTATCCATGTTTCTATGTATAGAATCCGAGCAAGGGATATTTGAAGAGGTCCTGCACGGGGATCTGGACTTCTCTTCTGACCCTTGGCCCAGCATCTCCGACAGTGCGAAAGATTTGGTGAGAAGAATGCTTATTCGAGACCCAAGAAAGAGACTGACTGCATATGAAGTCTTGTGTAAGTCATGTCATCTCTTGAATTTCATGTTCTATAGTTGTTCATCATATGTTGAGTAATTTATGCAGCAGCTCTTCTAAGGCCTCGAATGTTGTTGAGATCCTTTTATGTAGTAGTATATGATCAGTGTTTTTCTTGCTGCAATGCACTTACTAAGCTAATTCATTACAGGCCACCCTTGGGTTCAAGTCGACGGTGTGGCTCCTGACAAGCCACTCGACTCAGCGGTCTTGACTCGCTTGAAGCAGTTTTCAGCCATGAACAAGCTCAAGAAAATGGCAATCAAGGTAAGAATTTGAATTTCCAATAGTGATAATAGCTGTAGAAAAGTCTATTTGTTACATAATTACAATTAGCATCACTAACCAAGCAAAGTAGCTATTATGGAAGTGGTGAATTTCATTCAAAATAAGTGAACGCTGATAAGAAATCAACCCGAGAGAATACTCGAGAACTATAAAAGGTTCCTACACTGATAAAAAGAAAGAATCGTAAATTTGAAAGAGTACATTAATTCTGTTGTTTTGAATTGTGTAGGTCATTGCAGAGAGCTTATCTGAAGAAGAAATTGCTGGCCTCAAGGAAATGTTCAAGAGGATAGACACTGACAACAGCGGTCAAATCACTTTTGAAGAACTCAAAGCTGGATTGAACCATTGACTATGGTGAGTTCGTAGCTGCCACATTGCATCTAAACAAAATCGAGAAGGACGATCATCTTCTAGCGGCTTTTTCGTATTTCGACAAGGATGGAAGTGGGTTCATTACGCACGACGAACTTCAACAAGCATGTAAAGAGTTCGGGATGGAGGATCTTCAATTGGAAGAAATGATGCACGAGGTCGATCAAAACAATGTAAGTAGTTCCATTGTCTTGCCAAGACATTAGAATTTCTTTCTACTTTTAGAGACCGAACTCGTCATCCGCAACTATTTGCACTTTCTATATTGAAGACTTTATCCAATGGGAATTGACTATAACGATCATCTCATGATTCTCTTTACTTTATAGGACGGAACAATCGACTATAACGAGTTCGTGGCAAGATGCAAAACGGAAATGTAACCAATGGTGGCAAGAAGGTCTTCAAAGTAGTTTCAGCATTGGCTTTAGGGAGGCTCTAAAACTTTAGTGTTCTATGTAAAGGTACCATTCAAGTTTTTCTATATTGAAGACGTTATCCAATGGGAATTGACTATAACGATCATCTCATGATTCTCTTTACTTTATAGGACGGAACAATCGACTATAACGAGTTCGTGGCAATGATGCAAAAAGGAAATGTAACCAATGGTGGCAAGAAAGGTCTTCAAAGTAGTTTCAGCATTGGCTTTAGGGAGGCTCTAAAACTTTAGTGTTCTATGTAAAGGTACCATTCAAGTTTAGTTTCTTTATTGTTCTTGCCTGCAAATTACTGTAGCAAGGAGTCGGGGCTGCTCGCCCGCTCGCTTGCTCGTATGCACTCGAAATCACGTCATTCATTTCGATTTCTTCCTTTTTCCCTTGTTCTTAATGAGTATTCTTCTTGGCCAGAATCAACATAATACTTAGAATACTATGCAGAGAAAAAGGCATATATTTTTTCTTTTTTTTTTTTCCCCCTTACATTGTTTTGTATCATTATGTAAGACTTTTGATGAGTAATGAAAATTTGAATTCTGTTTTAAGAGTTTTTCAAATGTATATAATTTATTGACTATTGTTTAGCCTTAGAAAATTGACCTTGCAAATCCTGTAGAAAGAACTATAAAATGTAATCCATTTAAAACTCAAGAAATTTCCATTGATATGTCGATATTTCCACATTTCCATGTATTCGATATCGATGTGAGGGGTGAATCGATATTTCCATTATATCGTAGAAAAATTCACAAAACGCAAAAAAATAAGCATCAAAATGCCACCAATATAAATATAATATAAATAATAGACGTATTTACTTATTTAAAAATAATAAAATATTTATTTACTAATTAAAATTTATTTTTAAAATTTTTTGTTTTTATAACTTTTCTAGAATATCCATTGAAGTCGATATTTTATCAAAATTTTCATAAAATTGAGATCTCTATATTTTAACATATAACTTTAAGGGTGAAGTCAAATAAATAAAATAAAATTGGAAGGATGTGATTTTTTTTCCCCTGAAAATCCAATGACTATGGTACGATACTTAAAATTTAGCTTAAAATTTAGGAATTCAATTTACAATTTAACGAGAAAATTTGATGATATACCATTAAGGAAAACCCTTTACTTATTTATATTCACATTAAATTAAAAACATGGGTGAAATTTTGTATATATTTATTAAATATAATATTCTTTAAAATCCTTTTTGTTTCTTTGCTATATTAGCATATATGACCTGAATATTAGCAAATTTATCACATATAAAATATTTTATGACAATGACCAAAGTGTAAGAGGTAACAGCCTATATATTTAACAATATACTTTATAGTTACATTAGTGGTGTATTCTACCTATCGCCACGTGCCCGAGACGACGTGGAGCGGCCAATAATATGTACTTTTTCTTTTTAGTATAATAGAAGTGAGGGAATTCGAACTACAAAACTTTTGGCTGTTGACACATACTGTATGTCTTTTTTTTTTTAATACTATGTGGGGTGGAGAATTGAACCTATGACTTCGAGGTTGATAATACAATTACTATGTCAGTTGAGCTATGCTCATTTTGACCATATTGTATGTCAGCTGAGCTTTGTTCGTTTTGGTACAAAAAGAGTATGTCGATGATATACTTTATAATAAGCATATCAATAAAATACTTTGGAGTAGTTTTCAACAATGGCTCTAAACTTTGAAATTTTTCGTTTTTACTTTTGAATTTTGAAAAATATTTTCATTAAAATAAATTATAAAAATTGACATAACAGTTTATGTGTAAAAATAAAAAAGCTTGCGTGATATTATTTACTACTATATATAATATTAAGATTGTATACAGTTTCCATTCATTTCAATACAAAATATATAACTAAAATCATTCATATAATTAGTTTTGACACAATAATTGTCACGTCAATTTATGATAGTATAAATGATATCACTTATGTCTTTCAATTTTTATAGGTTAGTCATCACATCAACTTTTCATCTTATTTTAATGCAAAAAAAAAAAAAAAAACCAAAGTTTTTTTTTTTTTTTTTTTTAATCTTTTTAATAAAATTTAAAATCTAAAGATAAAAGTGATTTTTTTTCAAAAAGAACAAACATTTTATTTCTTTTATATAATTGGTTAAAACACCATTTTAGTCTCTATATTGTAAACTTTCGTGAAAAGAAATATAATATGTGATTATGTTTTCAAAATTTATAGTGAAAATATTCATAGATAACAATTTTATTTTTTTTAAAAAAAATCCTCAATAAACCAGCATTAAGAATTATATTTAAAATTTATTAAAATTATAAAGATTAAAATTGGACATAAAAAAATACATACTAAAATTAAATAGCTCTAAAGTGAGCTTAACTTAACCGACATGATTAGAGGGGGAGCTTGGATCCACCATATCGGTAGTTGTTTATATATATATATATATATCAAAAATTATAATTTAACGTCATAAAAAATTAGGGTAATTTCCGTACTATTCCATCACAATCAATTTCGCGCCATTATTAAATAACCGAAAAAAAACCTCCACTTCCTGATCTCTCCCGTCTAAAAAGCGAACGATTTCATTCTGTGCAATAAATTCGTACTTGAACTTGATTGAGATACTGTGTGGTTCTTCCTCGTCTTCGTTCTCATTCATGGCGTCTGCGAAGGGACAGAAAAGCCCAGAAGAAGAAGGGTTGGGAACGGTTGGGAAGTTTATAGATGAAAGATTCCTTAGGAAATCGCCGGCGAAACCTTATGATCGGCCGCCGACTGCCTTAAGAACGTCTAGAAACAATTCGTGGATCTTGAAGCTCGTTGATCCGGCTCAAAGGCTCATTTCCTCTAGTTCTCAGATGTTTTTTTCCTCTCTGATCCGAAATTTCCCTCACCATTTAACGTCTCGTGTTTCGTCCCAAGGTTTCTGTTTCAACTTCTTAATGATTTTTCTTATGGCTCTGTAGTGGATCATTCGCAGATGCTATTGCTGGAGTTGGTTTTTGTGATTTGCGACTGTTTGTGATTATTTTGATATCTTGCAACTTCTTCTTCATCCGTCAAAGAAGTCTTAGCTAGTTTAAATGTTACCTAGCACGTACTACATTTAAGACGGTTTCTCTTTCAGGAACTTTATTAGTTAAGTAGCATCTGATTTTTTTTTAATTTTCCAAGAGTAATATGCTCGTTTATTTTTTCTTTTCATGCATCAGAATCAAGCCAGTCAAGAAAGGATGACAAGAAGGCCGATGTAACTGTAAGTTTTATTTTGGTATATGGCGGGTGCTTACGCGTAGAAGATATGAATGTTCTTTATACTTGATGGTCATTTATTATTATATGCTTATTTAAAAGAAATTGGCTATCTATATCGTTCTTTTCCATGTTCTGAATGCCTTGCCTTGATTAATCTAATTGGAGAACTTTTATGGTCTGTATATAACAAATTTACTTGCAAAGGACCCTTTTGAGGTCCAAGTAGCAACCAATGTAGGTGATAATCGGAGTAGATCGTCTGATCAATTTTTAACGATGGAGCTTGAAAAAACTTTGAAGCAAAAGACCTTCACCAGGTAACTTTTGCAGTATATATTACTTTATCGTTCGTGAGTACTATTTCAGGCATTTCATATTTTATTTTCTTATTGTTATTGTTTTCCCCCCTTCTATGCAGTATGGTTTCAGTAACTTTTGGTGCTTCCATCTTTTGGTTTGCATTGTTTCTGTTTCCTACATTTTCCTTTGTAGTGAAATGTAATATATTTTTCAAAGTTAACCATTTATTATATACTTGTTTTTTTAGCTCTTGGGATTATTGTTGACTCCTTAAAATGGGAATCACTCTGCAGGTCTGAGATTGATCATTTGACAACCCTATTGCAGTCAAGAAATGTTGATTTACCTGTTGTGAATGAGGAGAAAAGGTGTATCTCTTCTATTCCAGAATCTAACAGGAAGGAGTTTGTAAAAATACCAAATTCAGAAGTTAGGATGGGCAGGCCATCAATTTCAACTCCCATCTTGAGTTCAAGTGTTCGGTTCTTTCTTTTCTTTCCCCATTTTTTAATGCCTTACGATTTCCGTGTGTGAGAGTTCTCAAATAAGTTATTTTCCATATGTTTTTTTAATACTGTGATCACATTTAGTGGTTAAAATGTCTTCAGGTCCTTGATGAAGATATTTCAAAACCTGCAGAGATAGCAAGGGAATATATGGGCAGTAGACAGCCAAAAGTTTGTCCTTCAAGACGATCTTTGCAAGCTCAAGGACTTGGGGAAAATTCAGCTGATCCAACTAGGATATCATTGTCTTCAAAATCAATCAGTATGTTGCTTGCGCCATCATCTACTAGTCAGGTACTTGTGGGAATGGTTCTATAACTTTCAACTCTCAAAGCCGATCTGCAATGTACAGCATGACTCAGTTGCCCTATTCCAGAATTCATACAACATTCATTAGCAAGGTTTTACCCTAGTGTGTTTTCTTGGCCAGGCTTTTTAGTTGGGATCACTGTTAACGGATATTGTAATTCAGAAATACAGGAAGATTTTATAATCTAATTGTCCTGCATGTCTCAGATGCTCTGTTTCATGGAGTTGCATGTTAAATCATTTATTTTATTTTTTTCTACCACATGCAGGGTTTGAAACGTAGGAGCTCATTTTTTGATGAACACATTGGACCTGTTGTTCCTTTGCGCAGAACTCAACAAAAACCTAACATTCATCTATCAAAGGGATTAAGCTTACCTGTTTCTGCTGGACCTATTTTTGTCCCTGAAGATGGTCTTAGTTTTGATGCTTCTCAGAGCTCCAAATTTGGGAGAACTCAGAATTTTCCATCTTCTATTTGGAACTCACAACTGTCTCTTAAACACAAGAAAACTTTTGCAAGAAAGTTCATTAAGAACATGGAGAGTGATAACATTCCTGGTGCAGGTAGTAGCTCTATTTATACTCCTTCAAGGTCTTCTAAGATGGCTTCTAAAATATTGGAGCAGCTCGATAAGTTGACCTCTCCAAAGGAGAAAGTATCTACATTTAGTCGACTTCCTGTTGGGGAAAAATATCACCCTAAGCTATCACCCCTCACAGTAGGTGGGCATCTCAAAAGTGTGAAGGATGTGGACTTACCCAGAAATGAAGAATTTGTTCATGACGATAAGCAGTCAAATAGTTTGTATGGGATCTCATATCAACACAACCGAGAAAACACTTTCCAAAATAAAGAGAAGCTGGAAAAACTGAAACCATTGGATCCTCATCCTAGATGTGCTCTACTGAAGGACTCTGGGTCAATAGGTTCTAGTAAGGATTCCATTAATGATCTAGGAGTGCCTGCATCTGCTGTGGTGAAATCTACTATTCAGCTCCCAAAAGACAAACGGGCATTTCCGATGTCGCCTGACAAGGTTTGTAACCTTTGAACTTTCCATGTAATGGTAAAACATTGCAGCAATAGCGCTATATAATATCTTGATGTTCTTTTTCTTATTTTCCACATCATCACACATAATTTTGCATCTCAATCATTTTTCTGAAGCCTAAATTGTAGAAATACCATTGAACTTTGTAATTTATTTCAGAAAAAAATTTCAAAAAAAACTTCAGAAATACCCTTACTGTTAGTTTTGGATGGAAATAGTTAGTACTTTGTTTAAAAAAATACCTATGAACTTTCAAAAATTTCAATAACACCTTTAAACATTCAAAAAAAGTCAAAAAATACTCTTATTGTTAGTATATAAGCAAAAACCGTTAGTACCTATTTAAAAAATATCCCTAAAACTTTCAAAAGTTGCATAGTATCCTTAACCTATCAGACTCAGAGGCATTGGTTTGTTTTTTTGTTTTCTGCCATTGACTAAAGTACTATTTTGTAGTTTTTTTTTTTCCTCTTTTCTTGACAGGCTGTTAGATTTTGTTAAGATAATGTTTAAGTTATTTCATTTACCTGCGTTCAAGTAAAACTTCAGACACCTAATTAGAATCCATACGTGGTTTTCATTTTTTTTTTTTTCTACTTATCATTTACTTCTTTACTACTATAATATTTGGTAGTAATGTGCGAACATTTAATAAGATTGTTACATGGGCAGCAATTAAATAACTATTTGGATGATCATGAAGGATTCTAAGTAATGTGCCTCTGATCAAATATTATATTTCCTCTGGTTTCTTTCTTTTGAATATATGTTACAATCTTTTGAATCTTTAACCAGTCTCACTGCCTTTCTCAATGATAGGATAGTGTTGACCAAGATGAAAGTTCTGCTGATAGAGTTGCACCTTCTTCCGCTGAGGTTAGAGAAGGTGACATTTCTTTGGCCGTGAGACAAACAACTGCCAATGAAGCCCTTGCTCCAGCAAAGCCGCAAACTACATCTGAACTGATAGTGGGTTCTCTCAACAGAAGTTCTGATTTGAAAACTTCTGAAGACAGCATTGATGATGATATCGATGCCAGACTTACTTTTCAAAATGCATCCTCACTTTGCAGTTCACAACCAGAAACTATTGATTCTTTTGGAAACAAGGATCTTCCAGAAAATAAGCAAATTGATTCTCCAGTTTTTAGCTTTGTAAATAATGTCTCTCCACGAAAACAGCCAAACGCTAGTTCTACTGCATTTGATGTTAGGAATAAGGATGATTCTCTTACAGAATCATGTGTTGCTTCTGAAAATGGCAATGAACCTTCGTACGCTTACACGCAGTGTAATCCAGCTTCTTCAAACCATAAGCTAGATTGCTCTTGGAGGTCAGTATATTCATTTCGTTCTTCTATTCAGACATATAGTTTTGTAGTCTTTCCGTTATCTTCTATCAATTAGAGAAACATATGCAAGTTTCCTTTGGTTTTGAGTAGGTTGATAGCTTGTCTCCCCTTTTTTCTACTTCTCATTCATTAATGAAAAGCTCTTTCTTATATTTAATTTTAAAAAAAAAAAACTGTTGGAAGTATTGAAGATTCCTTCTAACTGGATGTGAATTTAATGGAAAGAGAATCATTTGTCAAAGTTATTAAGGGAAGAAAAGAACATTAAAGCACGTTCCTCCCCAAATGCTAAATGACATTTGTTTGAAAATTTGTCATTTGATCTTTCTTTATTTCTTACATCATTTTTGCACTCGTTCACTTTTTATATCTAGAAAACTTTTACTGTTCACGCAAATGAGTTTATTGAAGAATCTGCATCATGTAAAACTGATAGTGATGATATTTCAAATTTTCTTTTTACCAGAACTTGCAATGATCCATTCTCATCCTCTGCTTCCATATCAGCTGGACTTGCATTCTCATTTAGCTCGACTCCTAGCCATCAAAGTCTAAATTGTGGCCTTTCTATTTCATGTCCATCTCTATACTCTTCCTACTGTCCACCAACAGGGTTTATGAGTCAAAGTTCATCCAGAAATATCTTCCTCTCTGCCACGTGTGCCAGTAACAATGCTAATATAACCACAACTCTGGCATCTTCATTTGCTCCATCAACTTCGGGCACAGGAAGTTACGAAGACAAGATCAAGCAGGATACGACCCTGCACAATGTAAATGACACGTATCTCAGTAGCATAACTACACCTGCAAATTCTCACTATAGTATGTTCAACTTTGGTTCTGCACCGACGCCTTCATTACCTACTGTTAGCAGTGCAACTGAGCTTAGTGCTCAGGAAGTTTCAGCTGGAAAGGAACTTATAGCTAATGCGGAAAGAACATCCATGATTTTAGGATCATCCATGTCGCATGTATCAACAGGGATGGCTGGAAAAGTATCCGTCTTTTCTGGCATTACTTTTGGGTGCTCATCTCCTGCTTCTGAACTGTTTAATTCAGGAAGCAGGCCATCAGAATTTCCCATCACTGGGTTGACTAGTGCCCCAGCAACTTCAACCATTTTTACCTCCAATGTTTCTACTTCTGTGACATGTCTTGGATTCGAGTCATTTACAGGGGCATCTTTCAGTTCCATATGTTCTACTACCTCAGCAGCAGCATTAGCAAGTTCCTCATCAAAGCCTGTTTTCAGTAATTCTCATCCCAAAGTTGCTTTTAGAGTTCCTTCAGGTAACAATGACTGTGAAGAGCAGGGTATCTCCAAGGACAATGTTCCACTTTTCAGTCAAAAGCCAATCCCACCACCTTCATCAGGATTCTCTTTTGGTCCAGGCGGTGCAGGCACATCTGAATTAAATCCCTTTCAAGTTAAGCAGCAGACTTTGGCTGAACCGCAAAATTCTTATCCATATATTGCTTCTTCTAGCAGCCTAGAAGCTAAGGCTGGAGGCAGCTTCTCCTTGAATGCTGGTGGCCGCGACAAGTCTAATCGGAGATTTGTGACGGTCAAACGAAAGAAATGAAGAGAACAACACTGGCAGAATCGATTTTGTAGCCATAGTTCCCCCCCAGAATTCTTGTAAATTTTATAATCCAATTTACACCCACAGTTACATGCTTCTCTTAGAGCCTCTCTTTAACTCCCACGAAGAAACGAAAACCTTTAAGGTTTTAGAAAAGCCAGTGATTTGAGGTATGCAATTTTTGTTATGCATAGCCATACATTGAAAATAACTGCTTGCTAAACATCATATGTAGAGAAGGAGCTTGTCGGTTTCTTTTCTTTTTTCTATTTCCATATATGCTGTTATTTGTATCATGCAACAGAGTCATCTATCCTGTATTTTCCTTATTTCTTCTGTTTAAAGGAAAATTTAATATCTCATTTTAGACAAAGTTTCTTATGATTGATTTTCTCTCAGTTCAGGAAGTCCAAATTTGAGACAGGCAAGCTGTGACAATGTATTTCCACTGTTATGGGATCCAGAAAGTTCACAAGACAGAGTTCAAGTAAGGACAAACCTTTAAATTCAAGTGCTTTCTTTTCTTTTCTACTTTTCAATCTTCCAAACACCTTACACATTGTAATGTTCTTTTCGAGATTCCTTTTCTTTTTTTCTTGAATTGTTTGTTGGGTCTAATACAAAGAACATAGTTTTGCAATAACATGGAGTAACAAAACATCCACACACATACATAGACACACTCCCCACCTCCCATACCAACCCACAAACAGCCCCATTAGGCTAATTATATTACTCTTTTCTTGTCACCAATCATTGAAAATTTGCAAACCAAACAAGGCAAAAAGGAAGTCAAAACATTGACAAGGAGTTTAAGTTCATTGAACAAACTAAGCAGACAAACACTGCTATCTTTTGTGCTAGAAAGTGAGAATACAAGAAGAAAAAAAAAGGATAATTTGGCCTTGTGTGAAATATAGACCACACCTCTAAACAATAATCTTTTTTTCTTCTCTAAATTTGTATATAAATTGCCTTTTTTTGTATCTTACTTGTGTTAATATCCCATTACTATATTAGAATATATATATATAGAGAGAGAGAGAGAGAATGGCCTTACCTAGACGAAATGCAAGTGCTATTGTTGGCGGTTCCCATTGAAAATACAACCTCTCAACTTTTTGGCCTTTCCATAGCTTGAATTGACATCATCTTTGTTTATAAGAATTTTATAGTGGAGGTATTATATGGGGTTACAATTTTATAGCTTCAATTACTTGTATTTTCAATGAGAATTTGAATTTTTTTAAAAAAAAAAAAAAAAAATTGATTTATCTATTTTATATAAATGTATATTTTATGTCTAATGAAACTAAACTCTAACTTTCAATTTTGTGTTTAGTGAATCCATGAATGTTAAAAAATTTGAAAGTTCATAGACTAAGTTTGTAATTTTGAAAGTTTAAGGGATTAAATTGATAAACTTTAAAAGTTATGGTCTAAATTTGTCATTTAACTTTCCTTTTATTTTTTTTTAGTTCAAGTAGGATATGAAGATTTGAACTTCAGACGATAAAAAAATGAGTGTATGTCAATTATTATTACGTTGACTTTTGTTTTTTTCCCATTGTCGTTATTACTTTATGACCATTATTACTACTCCATGAAAGGAGCATCTGATTTGGTTGCGTTACATTTTTTTTATTTGACATAAATAATAATATTAACAAATCTTAAAATTAACTAGACTTTAGCAATTGAGTTATCAATAACCGTAGTTGCCTAACCATTAGCAGCTGTAATGAAAGGTTGAAATTAATAAAATCTAAATTTAAAAGAACAAGTCACATGTTATGTCACCATTAATAACCTATAAATTAGATTTAATAATCATTCGATTAGTCTACTATTCTCGCTTAAATAATAATAATAATAATAATAATAATAATAATCTTAGATAAGGAAATATTTTTAAAATACAACCCATTTCATCAGTCAAAGTTTGTTTTGGTTTTTCGTCTTTTTGAGGGCCAATTATGCAACTACCTTATTAGTGTGGTCTTGAAAAAAAGGGAAAAAATAGAGAAGAAATGATGTGTTTCTAATTTCATTTTATATAAAGTTATTTTTAAATATAGAAAAATGAACTAAAATATTTATAAATATATAAAATTTTTACGATAGATATACATGTATATTATTATTATTGTTTTTTTTTACGGTGTATCCATCTTTTTTTTTTTCAACCTCCTCTTTTAGTTAATTCAAAAGGTTCATAAAGAATTTTAACAACTTTCCTTTCTTTGAATATTGCCTCACTTAATTCATTTAATTTATAGTTATTTATAAACGTTCACATTTCAAAAAAAGAAAAAGAAAAAAAGGACGGTCGTGTGTGTGTTTTATTAGTATTACGGTAAAACTATCCAGCCCCATCTCTTCTTCTCGTTCACACCTTTCGTTTTTTTCTTTTTTGCATAACATGTATGTTCTTGAATAAAAAATATCAGTAATGGTATTTTTATTATTTTATCAAAATTAAGTTTTTTTTTTTTTTTTTTTTTTTGTAAATACTAAGTATTATTCTAAAGCTACTTACCTTAAGAATCTAATGTAAGTGTTGTAATTAAAAAATTAATGCAAGTATTAATACATATATGTATAATTAGATAAGACCCATACTATTTTTCTCATGGTAAAAGGTTACATCTTTTCAACAATTTCACCTCCAAATATGATTTCAATAAACCAACCAATCAATAATTATATCATTTATCCTTTATCTTTATTATATTAAAGTGGTATTTTAAACGTAATTGTTGCACAAAAAGAAGAAAACACAAAAAATGAGGGAAAAGAAAGAAAGAAACCTCTCAATCAACAAATTGTAACATCCAAAATAGTGTCAAGAACCAACGTCAATTTCAAAACAAATCAAAACATAACTATGATGAGCAATAAATACAATGCACAATTTAGGTTTTGAATCTACAAAATTTGTTCGGACTCATTTGGGGTTTTTCTTTTCTTTTTCAGTCATTGTCCTAGTAAATTATTACACTCGTAAAAGTTCAGATTTGAAGTTGATACAATTACTCGTTCAGTATTTTAATTGATACCACTTCTTTGATATTTTTCTTAATATTAATATATACAATTTTGTATATATGTATAAACAAGTGAGATAGATGAGAATGGAAATGAGATTGGATGCAATCACTGTGTTTGAAAGTTTCAAAAGGCTTTAGACTTTGTCAAAACTAGCTTGGTTTGGTTTCGTCGGAAATGTTATATTATTATTATTGTTTTTTTTATAAAGAAAAATGTCGATTTTTTAATTAATACAATATTCTCTCTTTTTCTCTTCTATTTTCTATAAGTGATCTATTATTGGATGAAGGACGTAATACGCTATGAAAATTAAATAATAGGCCCACTGTACATTGCTTTTACATTTCCTTTTTTTTTTTTTTTTTTTTTTTTTTTTTTGCTCTTTTTTAATTCAATGTTATTATTCTCCAACATCTAACCAATTGACCTGTATAGAAGTCAACATCAACCCAAATTTTCTCATAAATAACTTTCCTTTTATTATTTTTTTAATGAAAATAAATAATTATTATGCTATGTGAAATTACAAATCTCATGCCTTGTTTTTTTTTTTTTTTTTTTTTGATCGAAAAGAGCATAGCTCAACTAGCATAAAAAATATAATATCAATTCCGACATTAAAGGTTTAATCCCCCCAATATTGTCAAGAAAACCTACATCAATATTTTGAAACTTTATTAGATTTTTATATTGAAGGTTAAAAAACAATGGAAAAATTGAAAATTGTGTAATTGTAATGAGATTTCATTGATAAATCAATTGTAATAGACCAAACGTAATTGGATTACTTTTGATCACATTTACTTAGAATTATGAATCTGTCACATTTACTGTTATCGTTACCTATTAGAGTCAAATGGTAACAATAACGGTAACAGTAAATGTGATAGATTTAGCAGTTCTCATGTTGAAACAATACAATAACGGTAATGTAATTTTCAAATGCAATCGAATTGAACACCCTTTTCGCTCCTCAATCGGATTGTGTTTTTTGTTATAGGTTTGGAAGTGGGCCCCTGATGTCAATACTGGTATGAAACACAAGTAAACAACATCAAACATAATCAAATAGGGCTCACTTTTCATATTACCATTGATTTATTATGTTTCACTTAGGGTAAATGTGCTCTATATGTTAAACTTAAACACACACAAATCTTTTGATATGAAAATCCTACCAATTTGAAAATTAGAAATCCAATTGTTGAACCTCTAATATCAAATTTTAAAACCCTAAAATCAGTTTGACGTCAATCTAAAGGAAATGATTAGATTTGGATTATATTTTGATCAAAGACTAAGAGATAAGAGAACTAGTCCTTTACTCAAGGTTTGAACACTCTACTCAAGGTTGGTGATGAATCTCGGTCATCAACACATAGAAAAATTACCATTCCCAAAATTTAAAAGCCAAAAACTATTTTGTACAACCTCATGGTCAGGCTTTATATGGCCTTCCAAAACTCTAATGTGTGTTACATCATAAACCTTAGTAAAATGACAAAAATATCTTTATTTAATATGTTTTAAAAAATGATAAAATTAAAAAACAAGAAAATTACATCAAAATTATTAAATAAAATATAATTAATAATTTGATACTTGGATTGTTGATATCATATTTATTATCATTTATAAAAATAGTGAACTGGTTACAATCGAACATGTGAATATGGCTCTTTTTATTATAAAAAAATGGATAAAAGAGAAGTATATTTATTTTAAATCCCTATCAGATGAAAATAGTTTATTTGTTCATTGATTTACAATTTATGAAAGTCTAATTAGTAAGTCTTATTCATATTCTTACAAAAAGAAATTAGAGAGAATTAAACTTTTACTTTTCAAAATCTATTTTTCACAATAAAAATTATTTTTATATCTATGAAAAATCCCATAAATTAGTTTAATTTTCGTCAAATAAACAACGAACAAGTTACGACATTGGAACATCGAATATTACTTTAGAATTTATTTTTAAAATATCTCAAGTTAAGGGTTTTTTTATAAAGAAAAACTAAATTTAATTACATATTTGGGTTTTTATATATTTTTATTTAAATTTTTTAATAATTAAATTTTGATTTCTCTTAATAATTACTTTACAAGAATGGAAATAAATAAGAGAATAAGATTCCTTCTTCCATTATTGGCATTTAACATATTTTTTTATAAATAAATTTTAAAAAAAAAAAAAAAAAAAAAAAAAAAAAAAAAAAACAGAGAAAGAGAAAGCAAGGAATCTTTAATTCCTAAACTTGTAGAACTCCATTTTCTTTATCATACTGTTGTGATTTGTTCTACATCCAATTTAAATTTATTATTATGTTAGTTAACAGAATCAATCATAATCCACCCTTTTTTTTCAATTCCAATTCCAAACTAATTTTACATAACATTAAAAAACTTATTTTGGTTTCTTGAATTTTTAATAGCATTTTCATTTCCATTAATGAATTAATGTATGTTAGTACAAATTTTTTTTAATTGAGCAAAGAAAAAGCAAAAGAAAAAAAAGAAAAAAAAAACTTTTTCATCTCGTGAAAAATTGTAACTGTGTTTAAATTATGAGCTGAGAGATACAATCATGTTGGCTAATATTGTTATTTATAATTAATAATATTTTAGTGTTATGACCAAGGTTTAAAATATTGATGTCGATGAAAATATTTACGGAAATTTTTGATCGAAATATATATTTCTAGAAAAATTATCAAAACAAAAATTAAAAAAAATTAAATTAGTAAATAAACATTTTATTATTTTTAAATAAGTAAATATGTCTAATATTTATATTATATTTACATTAGTGGCATTTTAATGCAATTTTTACAAATAAAAAAATGTCAAACTATTTACATAAAATAGCAAAAAAAAATACTAATAGACATTGATAGACTTCTATCATTTCTATTACTGATAGATCCTGATAGACTTCTATCAGCGTCTATCACAACTCTTTAAAAATTTTGCTATTTTGTGTAAATAGTTTACCTTATTTTTCTGTTTTTAAAACTTCCCCTTATTTTTTTGTGTTTTGTGAATTTTTCTACGATGTAATGGAAATATCGATGGAAATTTAACACTATGACACATAACATTATGATAAAATAAATTTTTTTTTTTTAAAAAAAAAAGAAAACTTGTTTTTTAAAATTAAAAGAATTTTGAATATATGTATAATAGTAAATTTAAAACGAGTAAAATTTCCAGCTAAGTCCCCAAACTTTCAAAAATGTGTCTGATAAGTGATTCTCCTTTATTAAAAATTTTCTAATATATTATCGAATTCTCAAAGTTATATCTATTTAGTCCATACATTTAAAAGAAAATTTGTAATTAGTAGTTGAATTTTGAATCTTGATTATCATTATCAACTTCACATTTATACCAACATGTACTTATAAATTTGGAGAAATTATTCGTGAGGTCCCATAATGTGGCAGACAGTTTTTCACGGTTGGATTATGAGAGAGAAATATCTTAAATGTATATTATCGAATGGTTATTAGAGAGCACGCAAATTTGTGAACTCACATCGAGTGGTAATCATTAAATAATTTTTTTCAAAATCATAAATCTAAAAAGAATGTAGCATCATTTTTCTTTGAAATCATGTCAATTTGGTACCATACATCTGTAGTCTATAACCATACTTTTATACATATATATAATTTTTCAAACAAAAAACTTCTTTGATACTCAAATTTGCAACACTTTTTAAGAAAATTAACTATTTACAAATAAAGAAAAATTTCACTGTCTATCAGTGATAGACTGCGATAGAATTTTATTGCTTTTTATCGCTCAAGTGATAGAATTGATTGAGTGATAAAAAGCTATAAAATTCTATCGCGGTCTATTACGGATAAACAGTGGAATTTTTTTATATTTGTAAATAGTTTGGCTCATTTTTCTATATTTGAAAATAGTTTGGCTCATTTTTCTATATTTGAAAACAGCCCCACTTTTTAAGTTAGAAACTGTAAACTCACCTAAATTTGAGGTTTGATTTGATGAAATAGAAAATATAAAGTAAGAACTCATATTAGCTACTATGACAAATTTAGAGTTAAAATACTTGGATACAAACCAATTAGAACATATCCTAGTAGATAGAGATGTCTACGGAGTGGAGCGGGGACTAAGATGGCTTCATCGCCTCTCATTTCATTTTTCATCTCTGGAAAATTCTCCATTTAATTTTGTGGGGGTCAGGATTCTTCGTATAAATTTATGCGAGGTCAGATTTTCTATGAGAATTATTCCCTATTTAATTATTTGTAGAAAAAAAATCAATGAAATGATTTCTTAAGGAAAAGGAAAAATTGAAAAAATCACCTTTGAAGTATAGTGGTAGTTGCAATTACACCTTTAAACTTTCAATTGGAAAAATTGGGCCCCTAAACTTCTACCAATGTTAAAATTAGACCCTCAAGCTTACAATAATTGTAGAAATTAGACCCACAATGCCACAAATGATAAAAATAGAACC
This sequence comes from Lagenaria siceraria, assembly GCA_002890555.2. NCBI lineage: Eukaryota > Viridiplantae > Streptophyta > Magnoliopsida > Cucurbitales > Cucurbitaceae > Lagenaria > Lagenaria siceraria. The sequence goes on from CM016484.1 coordinate 27,980,399, forward strand.
GTGGAACCTCTACAATTGTTACAATTTATACAATTATGTAAGTTTGAAGGTCCAATTTGACCTAATTTTAACATTCATTTTAGTTCGATGGCTCAATTTTTAAAATTGGAAGTTTACAGGTATAATTGCAACTACTATGGTGGTTTTTTGTAATTTTCCCTAAGAAAAACTATGAGAGGGTTGTTTTCTACTATAAATTCTCATTTAAATGGTTAATTCCTTATGAATCCTCGGTTAATGTTTCTTTTAAGATTTTTTTAAACCTCTTAAATGAAATAAAATAAACTTTCATATTAAATTATTTAATTATCAATACACATAAATTCATATAGTATTATTATCCATACATAAAGAGTTTTTTTTTTAAAAAAAAAAAAAAAGACATACATAATAGTTTAATACCTTTATAAATATAATTTTTTTAAAAAATAATAATGAAAATAAACCGTGCAGGGAAGGAGAACCACATCCCCGTTCACGTTTAGCTCATTGGAAAATAAAATTTTCCTCCCTCATCTAGTTTCCACCTAAATTGAGATTTCTCACCATAGAGGTCCCCACTAAACTCTAATCTCATAGAAAAAAAAATAGACATCTCTTCTCTACTCATAAATAGATATGATATATGAGTGTTTGACCAGATCGATAGTTCGATCTCCGACTCGAGCATATTATTAATTTAGTAGTAATAATATTTAAAGAGAGAAAAGTTTGAAATTGCGGTACTCCCAAGGTGAAGTATAGAGATAGAATCTCTCTCTTGAAAAATAATATTTTATTATAATTATAAGAAAATTTTCACAAATAAAAAAATTCAACTATTTACATAAAAGAGCAAAAAAAAAATATATTGATAAACATGGATAGACTTCTATCAGCATCTATGAGTGATAGACTTCTATAATTTCTATCACGGATAGACTTCTATCAGCGTCTATCACAACTATCTAAAAATTTTGTTATTTTATGTAAATAATTTTTCTTATTTTTCTATTTTTAAAAATGTTTCCAATTAAAAAAATAATAATAAAAATTAAAAAGTGGAGCCCAAATCCAAAAGGGGTCCAATGAACAAACCTTTTTACACTTTATTTTCCAATCTATAAATATCCATTTTCATCCTTTCTCTTCAATTCTTCTTCTTCTTCTTCTTCTCTTCCACTTTCCATAAACCTTTTTCCCCAAAATATTCTCTACGTAATCTTCTTCGTATTTCCTATTCCTTATCCAAATTCTTCCCTTCTTCAATCTCCGATTCCTATTCCCTCACGGATTCTCTCCGATTTCCCCTATTTCAATATCCTTTCTCCGGTTCAACTCTCTGTTTCAATAATTTTCATTCAGTTTCTTGTCTGATTTGTTTTTTTTTTATTTTATCGATTTATGGTGGTGAAACTGGTCCGATGGCCATCCTGGCCGCCATTCTCATCGAGAAAATACGAGGCGATCATCAATCTTCGCCGATTGGAAGGATTGACGAATTCTTCGTTGATGAAGGACGACGGTTTAGTGGTGGAAATCAAATGGAAAGGGCAGAAAATTATGGGATTGATTTCTTGGAGACGCTCTGTGAGAAGAAATTACACGGAAAAGGGGAATGTATGTGAAGAAGAAGGAGGATTATTTTGTGATTGGAATGAAGAATTTACGAGTTTATGTTCCTTTTTGGGCTCTAATAAAGAGGATCTCGTTCCTCCATGGAAGGTTTCATTGAAACTTCTTCAGAAAGTAAGTAATTCTTCTTCCTTCTTCCTTCCTTTGTTCTTGTTTTTTAGGAATTTATTGCAGTTTCTCTTTGAATTGAATTGTGAATTAATGGCGACTGATTTTTTTTTTTTTTTTGGTCCATAATGTTTTGCTTGGTTTTTCCACCCATTTTCCTTTCTCCGTTCCCATGGAGGGTTTGACTTTTGATGATGATGACAAGACGATTTATTATCATTATTATTATTTGTAATTTTTGTTTTTTTTTTTTTTTTTTGCTAAATTATAAAACATCGTGTGAATTTTGTCTTTTTTTAAAAAAAAATACATTAATTTCATCAGAGAATTGAGACTCGAGAGGGTGTGGATGCATCATTGAAAGTCTCTGTCTTCAATTCTAAGGACATATTTGGCCAAGGAATAGGAGTTATTTGGCTAAAATTTAGGTACAATTATTGGACTTAACAATTCCTTGATAACTTCTTGCTTTATGCTCTTACGGGGCCTTTATGCTAAGGAGTCGGGAAGTAGAGAGTTGTGAACTCTACTCTTTACTTGCCCATAGAGTTTGTGGGTCCCACTACTTAAGATCAATTTTATATTGTATTAACTAGTAGAGTTAAACTCCTCATATTTCATAACTTCAAAGAGTTCATAATTCCACAATTTTACACCAATGGTAGATTTTTCTTAAAACAAGAAGTTAAAATTCAAAGGTATTGTTTATAATTAAAAAGATTACCTTTTGTATAGATAAGGTTTGAAGTTTGTTTCAAATTAGTCTTTAAATTTCAAAATCGAACCATTTAGTCCTTAAAATTTCATTAATGCTCGATTTTGGTCCTCATTGCACGGTTAACTAAGACCAAAATTGAGCACTAATGAAATATTAAGGAGGACTAAATGTTAAATTTTAAAACCTTGATAATAATTTTCCCTTTATAACTAAAATTTTATTCCTTCTTTCTTTTTTCTCTCTCTCTAGTTTTGCTTTTGGGTTGGGGCTGGTGGATGACGTATGGTTGAACAATGAGGATGTTGATATTTCAAATTTTCTTTTCTATGTTTTGACTTTTTCTATAGTTGAAAACAAAAAATAAAACATTATCTTAATAATCCCTCCTTTGATGATCTGCAATTGTCACTTTATGAATTAAATATCAATAATTCATATTTCACATAAAAGAGTATTTTATTGCTACCAGATACCCTCAGCTCTCATAGTTGTCATTAACGAAACTCCATGGAGAAAGAAAAAAAAATATATTGCTTGGCCTTTCTGTGTGAATAATTTTCTAATCAAAATCGGCAGAAAGTGGAGGAATAGTTGGTTGAAGAATAAATTCATAAAATAATTGAAGGATAATAAAGTTCATTGTTAGGGATGTGGCAAACAATCAAATGTCATGCTGACTCAGATTTTGGAAAATATAATACAAATTATCCATAAAAAAATATTAGATAATAACAAAACTCAAATATGTGATTGCACGAAACATCCCTATTATATTAATTAATAATATAACGATCACTAATTTCTTTTTAGTTCATCGAATAAATAAAAGTTAAAATATCATTTTAGTTCGAATTCAAATTGAACAAACTTTAAAGTACATTAACCAAAATAGTATTTTAACCAATAAATAAACTATTTTGAAAGGGTCCATTCATTTTTCTTTGGGGATTTCCTTTCTATTCTTATTGTGAATATGAAAGTCCCAAAATTTTCTTTCTATTCTCCTGGGGATTGTCAGTGTTGCATTGTAACATCTCTTCAAAGTTTGCAAATATTTCCAATCACTTTCTTACTTCGGTGTTATCACTAATTGAAGTTTTTCTTCTCCCTCATTACAGGGAGAAAACCAAGTACTTCGAAATAGCTACACTGTAGTCGGAACTGCGTCGTTGAACCTAGCAGAATATGCTTCTAAAGCTGATGGAAAAGAGATTCAAATAAGCCTTCCTTTGAAAATTCGTAGCAGCACTGCAGAGTTTAGCCCCTTGCTCCTTGTAAGTACCTCCTAAATTAGTTCCTTATCAATTTTCTTATTCCCTGTCATTGATGTAATTCTTCTTCGATTACGCAGATATCTCTCAATCTCTTGGAACTGAGAACTGATACGAAACCTTTGAGGATGGTGCAAAGGTCGATCATGCCTGTTACGCTCTCACCGCCTTCACCGTTGGCTTTGTCTACAGAGAAAGATGGGTTAGCTGTAATAAGAGCAGGTCTAGATAGAGTGAAAATATTTAGACATTGTGTATCAGCTGGAAGGCCTAAAGAAGTATTCCATGAAGAAGATTTTGCTACTGTTAATAGGTTTTATATTAAGGATAAGGATTCTACTCAAAGCTCTTCACTTGATTCGGATTCGCTAGATGACGATGGTGGGAACGAGTATTCATGTGTTAGGCAGCCATTTGGTTATGAGAAACTAGCCCATGCTAACCGTGTGGCAGGATTGCTTCTCCCCGGTACGAAGACCGACAATGGAGATAATGAATGTTGGATCTATTGTGGCAATGGTGCAGGGTGCTTAGAGATTGATAGTGACAGTTCACAAACTATGCAGCAGAACTCGATGCGCAAAATCTTGTCGTGGAGGAATAGGAAGTTGAGCTTCAAATCGCCTAAAATTAAAGGAGAGCCCCTTCTGAAGAAACATTATGGTGAAGATGGTGGAGATGATATCGACTTCGACCGTAGGCAGCTCAGCACAAATGAGCTTTTCTCTTGGGTATATTCTCAAGACCTAAACTGCATTTTGCTCTGTTTTACTTGGTATGTGTTGGTTTTTCTTAAAACGTACTAATGGCAGCCTCATCTTCTTCTCGTCCTTGCAGGTGTATAATCTGGAATTATCAGCAGCTGCATTTGGAGACGATAACTTTGCTGTGGGTAATTGGGAGCAGAAAGAGGTAGCCAGCCGTGACGGGTGCTTGAAGATCAAAACTGAAGTCTTCTTTGCCTCTATTGACCAAAGGAGCGAGCGTGCTTCCGGCGAAAGTGCTTGCACGGCTCTAGTTGCTGTTATTGCTGATTGGGTGCTATCCAAACAAGACGAAATGCCCATCAAGTCAGAGTTGGACAACTTGATCAGAGATGGATCAGCAGAATGGAGAAACCTTTGTGAAAATAAAGACTACATGGAGCAGTTCTCTGACAAAACTTTTGATCTTGACACAGTAATCGATGCAAAAATCCGACCTCTATCTGTTGTTGCAGAGAAGTCATATGTTGGATTCTTTTCACCAGAAGGGTTGGAGGAAGAGGGTGGTTTTGAGTTCCTTAAAGGCGCTATGTCTTTCAACACCATATGGGATGAAATCAGCCTCCTTGCAGCAGATCTTCCAACAAATGCAGGCGAATCGATAGTCTACATAGTGAGTTGGAATGACCACTTCTTCATCTTGAAGGTTGACAAGGATGCTTACTACATCATAGACACCTTGGGCGAGCGGCTTTACGAAGGATGCAATCAGGCATACATTCTGAAATTTGACAAGGATACAGTAATTCATAGACTGCCAAACAACACAAAGGCATCAGAGGAGATAAGCTCCAACAACACAAAGGAATCAAAGAGCACAGGGCCATCAGATGAGAAAATCTCCATTGACACAAAACAATCAAAGAGCTCAGAGCCATCAAAGGAGAAAAACAGCACCATTAAGAAAAATCAATCAAAGAGCACAGAGATATCACAGGTGGAACCATCTACTGATGTGCCACAACTAAACAATCCAGAGATTTTGGAGGAAAACCCGTCCATGGATGTCGTGCAACCAAGAAACTCTGAAGTAGCTTCAACACCAGAACCCACGAGTAGCCTGAAAGAAGCTTCGACGCCAGAACAACCGAGTAGCCTGAAAGAAGCTTCAACTGAGAAGGAAGATGAGTCAGGAAATGGTAATATAAAGGAAGAGGAGGTTGTATGCACAGGGAAGGAGTGCTGCCAAGAGTACATAAAGAGCTTTCTTGCTGCAATTCCGATCAGGGAATTGCTGGAAGATGTGAAGAAGAACGGTTTGAGTTCATCGACACCCCTTCATCAACGGCTGCAAATAGAATTCCACCGTGCCAAAGTGATTCTAGAGGCAGCAGATCAAATTTTGGCAAGCAACGACTGATGCTTGCTATGTTTTAGTTCTTATTTAACTTTTGAATTAAGTTTTGAAGAATCTTCTTGTTTAGACTACGGTAATAAGGAATAAAGTAAATATTGAAGAGGGCATAAATTAATTGGTTATAATGCCCCATTAAATCCTTGTTTAATTATAGTAAATGTTATTAATGTTTATTAATTCCTTGCTCAATTATTGCTTCAGAGATTCAATTTATGATATCATTTTTATAAAATAGTATACCTGTACCACATGATTCGGTACTAGAGTTCAGTTTAAATTCAGTTTAAGCTACTAAACTTGAATCATATTGTGTATATACTTAAATTGCTGATGGATGAAAAAATTCAGGTGCCACTGAAATATCACGTTTTGAGCGAAATCTGATCAGTTTACTACAATAAACTCTATAAAATAATTTCTTCTCATCAACTCCATTGTAATTTATAATAGCTATACAATGATTTAGATGAGAATTAGTGAATTATCTTGTTTTAGCATATCATAAATTATTCAAAAGTAGATAGGATTTCATGGTTTTTATCTCATCTCGAATTTGAGAATTATCATAAAAACAAAGAACTTTAAATGACAAATTAACTAATAATGATAAGTGACCATCAAATAGCAACCAGTGCCAGCAGAGAAATCCTACATAAAGAAATTAATTCCTCAGGTTCGCATTGAAATCCCTGGCTCCTTATTCAACTACTCTACTAAAGAATGTTAAGTAAAAGCAAGAGTGTTGTCACTCAGCTACCGGAAAGGAGAACGATATTCTTGTTGAAAATTGTAAGTGATCACCTTCATTAACCATACAAGAAAGATCTGTCCCTCAGACATCTCAAACGGGAAAGAGTTGATGTACAAGTTAAACCACTCCCATAATGAGCATCATTTGCAGACAACATTCAAATTGGTTAAAGTTTTATGGTATAGTGGTTGTAATGAGTATTTTATGGGCAGAAGTATGGTATTAGCAATAATGGCCATGAGAAATAAAAGTAAAATCGTTTTATGGTATAGTGGTTATAATGAGTATTTTATGGGGAGAAGTATGGTATAGTAAAATCGTTTTATGGTATAGTGGTTATAATGAGTATTTTATGGGGAGAAGTATGGTATTAGCAATAATGGCCATGAGAAATAAAAGTAAAGAATTTCTTTTCTTATTCCCTCTTGCTTTTTCTTCCCTTTTAAGGGTGTTCGACTCACCAGGTAAACAATATCAAAGGCATTGCGATAGCTGTCAAGAGAGTTCTCAATGTTGTCATTCCTGCAAAAGGAGCATATTTTTCAGTATGAGAATAAATATCCATCATGACACAAACATGACCTTAAATCTGTTTTACCACAAAAATATTTTTGTATTCAAGAGAATGTATTTATGGAAAAATTTCCATGCAGATTATCTCCAATATTAATTTCAACTTAAAACGAAATTCATAATAAACAGACAACATAACGTAAGGAAATTTTAAAAAGTTAACTTACAAAAACCCCACAGATACCCGAGTGTCATAGTTTAAACCATCTGACATCCCCAAATCCCCAATGTGGTCACCAAGAAGAAGTACATTCGTCCGTTTTCTTACTGAAGCACTGTCATCAATTGCCCCATCTACATCACCCAGTTGGTCATGAAGAGGAGCAGCCATATCAAGAGCATGCTCATTTTTATTTAGACTATGAATTGTCTTGCCTGCAAAGAGAGAATTTTTCATTGATAGAACAAACTCATTTAGATGTAACAATCATAATAACCGGTAATAAAATGACCATGGCAAGTAAGAAAAAGAAATATTAAGAAAAAACACGAGTGAGCTTTACATATTAAATTATATCCGTATAAATGCATAAAGAAATATTAAGAAAAAACACGAGTGAGCTTTACATATTAAATTATATCCGTATAAATGCATTATAGATCAAGGAACATTTGTCCTTGCCTACCTCCTCTATAATATCTGCAAGACCTGCTGAAAATATAAGAACAGGAACATCTCTTTCCTGATCATCATTGTGTTCGATATGAAAAATTAGCTATAACACGAAACCAAAAATAGAAAATAGAACATTGATATTTACCCCACAAAGGGGAGTAGCAAGTAAGTAATATTTTCATTTCAGGGAGAAAAAGTTTTACCTCTAGAAGTTCAAACAGCTCAACCACTCCCTCCCTAAAAGCAATAGTGGCAGCAGCAACTGATTGCTTTATTGCATCAAACGTAAGACCTCCTTCAATCAGAAGTGAATGGCTTTTGCCCCACCTGCAATGCATAATATGAAATTATAGATTTTGGTACATCCACCAACCAGAACCAACAAGTGGACAGAAACTCATCATGTATGATTGAAGAAGCATCGCAGAAATAACTCGGCTTTAACTGATACTGGTACATATATATTTTTGAGATAAATCTAAGAGATGAAAAATTAATTATAAAGAAAAGAACATCTAAGAGGCATACCATTCTTCCATGAGCTTCGTTTTCTCTTCAATCGAAATTGTAGGAGAATATTCCAAGGGATGGTAATATTTATAAAGTTCATCCCTCTTAGTATCATATTCAGAATTCCCCTGCTTTAGAAGACCATGACTGGCTACACATATTAATTTTATCAGCACAACATAAATCAAGCTCATCAGATTTAAAAATAAATCTTCCCTACAAAGTTGACATGGTGGTAATCATCAAATCTTACTTTGACCTCGGCGGCCATCAATCCAGTACCTCGTTAACGTAGCATCAAAGTCAGCAATAACCTAAACAAGACCTCCCTACTATTATTTCCATAAGCAACTCATAAAAGCATCAGACTCGAAAACAAAAGAGCAACACCTGGAGTTTTTGCGGACCAGAAAAACGCATAGCATCCAGTTTCTTCTTTAGCAGATCGGAATCGGAGACAACTGCCTCAGAAGCCTTTAAGAATCCTTTTTCCTCCATCCCAATCACGTTTCGGCATCCGCAAAACCAAAGCCTGCAAAAGTAAAACGCATTAGAAAAGTTCAGGAAGATGAAAAACGATTATTAAAGTTAGAATGCTGCATAATTGTGCAAATGAATGCGTGAGTTTGGGGTTTGGATTTGAAGCAACGATTCGGCAAAAACAATGGAATCGAGTAGCAGAAAAAAAGTAGAATAAAAAAGTAACCTGGAAGTGAAAAATGGAGAAGAAGGAAGGTTAGAGATGGAAGTGAAGCGAAGAGGAATGGCTGAAATGAATTGGACTACACTCATCTGGGCGTTCGCCTGAAATGTGAAACCCAATGAACAAGCATCCTTCTTTTTGGGTACGGGGGATCGGCTTTTTCTTTTTCTTTTTTCTTTTCTTTTTCTCTCATCCTTTGTATTTTTATCCAATTTTTCTTCGAGAAATTTATTATAAATAGAAGAAATATTAAAATATTTACAAATATATAAAATATTCACTATCTATCTACGATAGACTTCTTAAGTGATTGAATTATCATAATTCTATTGCAGTCTATCGCTGATAGACAGTAAAAATTTTCTATATTTAAAAACGACCATTTTTTCTCTTTATTAAAATGTGAATACAAGTACAATATCAATTGATCAAAAGGAACCTACTCGATTAAGAGCGGGTACAAATTGACTCAAGCGTTATCTTTGGAAGCTTCCTCTTCCTCTAGCTTTGACATGGAGAAGGTTTGAAAATTTTTGTGGGCTCTTTCTATCTCGCTGAAGATAAAATTTTTGTAGTGCTCTAGCTAGTCGGTCGATCATTGCTTGTGGGGAGTGCCCTTTATGTCATCGTGCTTCTGAGCCTAATATCTACGCTATTTTAATTTGATATTGCAAGAGAAGTAAACACATTTGGACTCTCTGATCTCTTAGTATTCCTCTTTTTTATACTAGCTATATTGATATTTTTTTCTCTTTTCTAGGACCTATGAGATTTTAGTTCTGGTGAATATCAGGATCTTCTCGCTCATTGCTTCTGCAATCTAGTTCCTATGCAGTCTTCTTGTGTTCGATAAACTCATCTCTCCTAAGTTTGACCATATTTAGTGGGTGTTAAGACTTAATTGAATCTCTAGACCGTCATAATGGTTCTTCACAACCTTCTAGTCCTCATTTGATCTCTATAGAAGCTAGTCGTTGGTCTATCCATCCTCACGGTTCTTTCAAGGTAAATTTTGATGCAATTTTCGTTACTGATGAGGTGGGGATCAGAGCAATTGTTCATGATTCTGAGAGAGAAAGTTAAGGTATTCGTTGATTCCATTCATGATCTTTATCATAGAGGTTTTGTTATGAAATTCCTATTGGTTAATCATAAGAGTAATTTTGTTGCCCATACTCGAAGATGTCATTATTCGGCAATATGGCTTGAAGACATTCCTTCTTAAGAGAATTATGCTTTTTTTCTCTAATTTGTTTTGTTCTTAATTTTATCTGAATGGATTTTTTTTCCCTTTAGTTGTTCTTTAAAAATGATATTTTTGAGAAAATTATCCAAATTAATATATAACATCTAAAACTTTTAATGAGTTAAACTACTTGTCTTAATACTATAGTCAGTGTTGGATTATAATAGAAATGTTGATTCACTTCGATGTCTAATTCATAGATTATATATAGAAATGTGATAAAATTTAAACAGATTTGAACATGAGTGCATAACAAATCAAATATCAGATATATACTCTAACGAGAGAGATACTTTTTCATGGGTAACGAAAGAGCGGTGGGACAATGAAAATTATTATTTGCAAATCAATCATTTAAACAGAAATTTTCAAAAGGAATATTTTTTGGTTTATTCGAAAAGTAAAGGTATTGGTTTTATTTTTTTTACTTAAAATGTCGAAAGTTCTATGTGTTCTAGATTAAAAATTATTCGGCCTTAATCTCGCATTTTCTGGCTCCAGTTTTTCTCCAATATTTGCACAGAAAGCTAGAAAGTATAATATAAAATGTTCATTCATTAATCTAAATATATATTTTTAATTTTTTAATTTTTTTATCCTTCCAACATAATCCAACGTTTCAATAACTCTTTTCAATAGACAAAATATTCGTAGATATGTCAATAAATCCATAAATTGAAAGATTCGATATCGATATTAAATATCCATAGATATCTACAACATACACATGTCACTTATTTAATTCAATATAAACAAGAATACTAATAACAATATCTATAATTTTCAATATCTATAATTTAGTTAATTTATATAAATATACATCGACAATACATCCGGAAAATTCAAATGTCCGATAGTTTAATACTTGTCAATAAGATGAAAACACATGAGTCCATTCGAATCTCTCCTCCTATTATATCATTAGTTAAAAAATAAAAAATAAAAAACATGATCCAGAATAACAAGGCACCCCAAACAAGGATATGGTCGGAACAATTGACACGTACGTATATATATCATGACTAACAAAAACTGATCTTTTCCTTGAAAATTTAAAAAAAGGAAAAAGAAAAAAAAAAAAAAAAAAAAAAAAAAAAGCCTGTAAATGTAGGGCTGAACGGAAGATTATGGGATTATCATCGTAGCTTCTCACAGTTTCCTAAGGCACAAAAGAATAGCTGTTAACAAGCAAAGAAGAAGAAAAAATCTTGGTGTTTTTGCTTGGAACCACAGTTCACATATAAGAACCAAAGAACTTTCTGTTTCCCAATCCGATCCAATCCTATTTTATCTGCAACTCCAATACATAATAATCTTTGAATTCTTGGTAAGCTAGAAAAAAGAAAACACATAAGGAAAACAAAAACATAAATCCAGAAACTTTACTCCCCTACCGACTGAATTAAAAATAAAATTCATCTATTTATTGAGAAATTTTGGATATGACTGCTGCCTGGTGGTGGCTGCTGCTAGATCCATTTCCTCCATTTGGGGTTCTCTGAAGATTTTCATATCGAAACCGTCATCAATGTTCTGGCTGTAGATCCCTCCCCCAATTCAAAATCATTGTTGAGCACACTGCACTCTCTGTGCTCCGCTGTGCATATCGTCATCTTCATCGTATGCCTCTTGTACTTGCTTCCTGCGCATCTCCTCTTCGATGTTAACGTCATGGAGAGTGGTCTCTTCACATTCATCCAACTCCATATCCGAGAGCTGCACCGATGTCCTGGGGGGCAGCACACCCTCCAGCGCCTTGCACTGTTCGGGGTTCAAGGAGTCTGGGAACTCCACACTGAAGTGAATGTAAAGTTTACCCTTCATGAATGGCCTCTGGTACATTGGCATACCCTCATCATTAATGGCCTTGAATTGATCTGTGCAATTAAGAATGGAAAACTGTGAGCAAATGCCGCAACATACAGCAGAAAAACACAGCAGATGACTGAATCACAAGGTTTTACATACCAGGCTTTACTACTTCACCAGGAAGCGATTTGATGAGTAGCTGTCGACCGTCCAAATGTGTCAGGATAAATTGGAAACCGCAAAGAGACTCGACGAGAGACAAGGTATGCTCCACGAAGAGGTCATCACCCTTTCTCTTGAACTTCGGGTGTTCTTTTTGTTGTAGGACAAAGACGATATCCCCAGTAACAGTGTCAGGCTGAACAAATAAGTAAAATGAAAACCAATCATATCACATGTTTCAAAGTGACAAATAAACTATATCCAAGAAGAATGCAGTCTTACCGCTTCATCTGCTTCACCAGGGAATGTAATCTTTTGTGCATTTTGCATACCCTTCTCCACAATTACTTCCAAAACTTTCTTCTCCTGAACAACCTTTTCGCCCTTGCACTGTGAGCAACGATCTTTATCATTGATGGTCTCACCAGTTCCTTTGCATTCATTACAAGGATGCTGCATTTGTTGTATCATAGAGGGGCCAAGGTGTCTGATAGAAACTTTCATACCAGATCCTTGACAGCCAGGACATTTCATTGAAGCACCAGATTTAGAGCCCTTGCTGTGATTTGTTATAGCAAAATCCACGTGAGTTCATAAAGTCAGAGACAATTAACGAAAGGGAAAAGGCATTAATCACCATAGTTACTCACCCCTTGCACTTTGAGCAAATTACATTGCGTGAAAGAGAGAGCTTCTTTGAAGTACCATTGTAGAGATCCTCCAAGGAGACCTTGAGGGGATGAATAACATCCTCTCCCCTTCTTTGCCTTCGACCTCGGCTGCTTCCACCACCTGAACAAAATCTCAAAATCGATTTCAATTGCTTACAGTAACCTAACATTGCATAATTGAACATCACAGCAAATTATATTACCACCAAACGGGCTTCCACCAAAGAAAGACTGGAATATGTCAAATGGATCATGGCCACCGCCACCTCCCATTCCTTCCTTGAGGGCGTCCTCGCCATATTGGTCATATATCTCACGTTTCTCTGGATCACTCAGCACCTCATAGGCTTGTGCCAACTCCTTGAACTGCCTCACAAAAGGAATTTTTTTAAAAAGGTTAATATTATCCTGTTGTTGATTAACTCGGCTATCTGAACTAGCCTTTTCAAGTCAGATAGTTCGGAATATATTTGTCAAGAAAAAACAATCAGAAAATTAGCCAACGTCAAATTAAAGTACCCAAGTAAACAGAGTCATGCGATCAATAGAGCTTTCCAATTAAACAAGGGGGAAACCGTTTCAGTGTGATATAACACGTTACACTCCAAAATATTCATATAATTCACTACACGAGTACACACGCAAACCATCGACGTTCAAATTTCACACCCAACGTAAGAAGAGCATCGATTCCTCTTAAAATTCTTGCAACCCTACCAAGCAACTCCCTTGATTAAAATACAAGCGTGTTAAAGCAACTTTCTTAATTAAAATCCAAGACCATCAGCAAAGCATCAATTCACAATTCTAAGCAGTCGATCTAAACATAATGATCAGCCGTCATTGATCATCAGCAAAATACCCAAAATTAATAAACAAATAACGATTCAAATTCACCAAAGAAGGAAGAAATAGCTCACTTTTTCGGGGTCACCACCCTTATCAGGATGGTTCTTGATAGCAGCCTTTCTATAAGCCTTCTTTAGATCGTCTTGCGACGCATTCTTCGAGACTCCGAGAATCTCATAATATTTGGTGTTATCGCTCTTCTTCGGCCTTCCAAACATTTTTGCCTCACCGATCGGATCTCAACAAACCCTAAATAACGCAATCAAACCCAGAATCAAACAATCAAGATCTCGAAAGCAAATTCAAGGGGGAAAACAAACAACTCTAAGACCGATGAATCGAAGAAAGGGAAAACACGAACCTTAAAAGAGCGAAAAGGGCGATCTTGAAGTGAGAGATCGGGTAGAGAGATCGGTGACCTGAGAGCAGAGAAACCAAAAGGGTCGCTCGAGACGGCGAGGTAGAGAGAGGGATTGAAGAGTCTCAGATCTCAAACTATAAGGAAATAATTCGACGGTCAGGATTGTTCCTTTAAAAGATGTGGTCAGCTAAGGCTTAGGGGTAAACTTGGCATTTTCACACTAAGGCGGCCAAACCCACATATCACATATGCTGTGGAAGGATCTAGAATTTTCTTTCTTTTCTTATTAATTTAAGATTTTAGTCCCATTTTATAAGTTGAACTTGGACAACGGCTGTACTATTTACTTAATTTTTTTTTTCTTTTGAAAAAAATATCTTTTTTGTCCATGGATTTTGATTTTTGGCCAAAAAAAAATCAACCGCTCAATTGATATAATATTTCTATTGAGTTAGATTTTCGAATTCACCCACTCACGTATTGTCGAAAATAAAAGTTTTAAGTTTAGTTTTTATTTGGTTTTTAAATTTTAAAATGTTACACTTTAGTCTTGAATTTGAGATTAGTTTCAATTTAATCTCTATGTTTCAAAATATTAGAATGTTACCCTTAATCTTTTTAATTTGTTTTAGTATGGTCCTTAAGTTTCAAGATTTACCTTTTTCATCTTGATTTTTTTATTAAATACTCAATTTTAGTATTTAGCATTTATGTCTGCTAATTAATTTAAAATAATTATAAAGTTGAGTTTTTAATTTAATTTTAATTAAAACAAAAAGCAGTGAAACTTAATTATAATTACAAATTTTTTAATTATTTTAAATTAATTAATGGACACTGCTACTGAATATGATGAAAAAACGAGTATTTAATGAAAAATTGATGTTAAGAGTAAATCTTGAAACATGTTGACCAAATAGTTAAGGACTAAGAGCGTAACATTTTGAAACATATGGATCAATTAGAAACTATACCAAAGATCTATGGACTAAAATTATTGTTTTTTCTTCCTTTTTTTTAGTACAACAATTTGGGAGTGAAAAGTTTGAACCTCGAACTTTTAAACTCTCAGTCAAAAGTGTTTCAAAATGAGAAAGGTTGTTAGTGGATAGTGTAAAAGCACTATGCTAATCGAGCTATGTTATTTTGACAAAAAAAAAAATGGTGTTATTAAAGTATGTATAATAAGATCATTTATTTTAATATCTTTTTTAATACAATAATTATGGAAATGAAGGATTGAACCTCTAATTTCAAGAGAATAAATGTATACCAACTCTCATTACCTATCTAAAAAACGTGTATACCAATTATTGTTCAACTATACGCACTTACAAGTTTTAACATCTAACTAAAGGTAAGTTAGTTGGAAGGGTATACATGTCATTGTCTATTATAAAAAGTATATACTATTATAACTTACTTATAAGTATTAGTTAGTTTATTTTCATAGTGGAAATTTTGTAGTGAAATTTTGAGATTTCGATAGGCTCAAGATGTTGGTAGGAGAGATTTCGTTTTCCCTCTAACATTTAGATATTTCAATCAAAATTTCGAGGTTTCCATGAAAACTTTGAGTTTTTTTTTAAGCAATTAGTTATGCTAAGTCAATAGAATTTTTTTTTCTCTTTTACTATAAAAAAAATTATATATTTTCAAGAAGTCACGTATTTATTTTAAATTTATTAAAATAAACCATTGAACTTTTTACATCATTTCGTTTCAAATTTGAATTGACGAGGATTTTGTTTATTTTACTAACTAAAACTTTCATTTTCAATAAATCAAAATTAGAAAAATAACATATAATTAGTTTTAACTTCAGTCAAACATGTTTTATTGAATTTTCAAATCATTTTACTTCAAAATTGAATTAATGTAAATTTTTTTTTCTTTTACCACCTAAAACTTTCATTTCTAATAAATCAAAATTGAGAAAAATGACTCATATTTATTTCTAACTTCATCCAAATATTTTTCATTAAATTTTCGCATCATTTTATTTCAAACTTGAATTTACGTAAGTTTTGTTTTTTTACTATCAAAAGTTTTCATGCACACGAAAAATACTTTTAATGAATAAAATAAAAATTCATAATTTATCATATAAATACCTCTACCAAATCACTTTTTTCATACTACTCTCAAGTCTAAGTTCTCTATTATTCCTCTCGTTTTCTCTCAAACTCTATCTACTTGTAGAGTTTTATATTTCTTTTTTTTTTTTTTTTTGTTTTCTCATTGTCTTGTGTTATGTTTAACGTTGTGCTTTTTATATCCATCTTATATTTAATGTTATGCTTTTTATATCATTATTATATTATGGTATGTAAATTTAATGCTATGATTTTTCATTTTTGTATCCACTTCATTTTATAATAAACAATTTATAATTATTTTGTAAGCAAATACTTCATGTTCTTTAATTTTGTAATTAATTATCAACATTTGATATTATTTTGTATTTATTTTTTAAAATTTATGCTCTCACATTGACATTTACACAGATGTTTTACAATATACATCCAAATGTTGTCTTACTTTATATAAATGGTGATTACAAATGGTCAGTCGTAATCTAATTAAGCCACAACCAAAATTTTATTAAATAAATTATAACATTAATTTTCATCGATATCGATATTTACATAAAATTTGGACTTCAATATTTCCATCGACATCGATATTTCAAACCTTAACTATTTGTTATTTATATTTATCAGTACAATAAATATGACGTATGTGACTTTAAACATTTAACTTTAATAAAAGGAATACATGTTGATAGGGGCTAACATGTGCTCACATTGACTTATTTGTCTTTAGATGGGTATAGATTATAATATAACTATGGTGAATAAAAAATGTGTATAAATATGGTTGCCCAGTCATCCAATAAGGAGCTCTGGCTTATTCAGTCAAAGCTCTTATAACTGTATCAACCGTCTCACTAACTATTAATAACTTACACTAGTTAAGATTAACTGTAGCATTAAATTTTCGTCGATATGTTGATATTTTTATCGATATTTATACGTTTATGTGGGTTCGATATCGATATGAAGGGTGAATCGATATTTTCGTTACATTGTAGATGCTGACAGAGTTTGAGTAGTCGTGAAGGTAGTTGTTGGAGGAATTTGAACATTCTGTTCATTTGAAGTGTCTGGGCTTGATGTCATTTTAGGGAAAAAATTGATTCGAATTGGAGCCTAAAACTCTGTTACCATGTACAAATAAGAGAGGGTGCAGATAATTGATGTAAAAGCTCCGCGAGGAGCTATTTGCTATTCATTGCAATGCATAGAACCCAACGAGGCCACGTGTCAGTACATAATAGGAGGAAATAATAACAGAAGAATATTTTAAATACAACCGAACTAAATGAACAATATATGAATGATAAAATCCTGGGTTAATTAGGAAATGTGGGTGGTTTTAAGAAGAAATTGGTAAAAAAGGATGGTTTTAAAATTATTTAGGAAAATAGGGTAGTTTTTTTGTCTTTTAGTGAAAACACTTTTTGAAAGTTGTAATGAGACCCACGTCATGAAGGAAATGACAATTATTTTGATTTTTTTTTTATAAATTAATTTACTTTATTTTTGTTTAAGGAAATATAATATCACTTTTTTTTTTATAATTGTTATTTTATTATATCATATAATTTTCTTTCATTTTTTAGCAAGATTAAATTTAATTAAAAAAAATATTACATATTTAATCATTTTATTTGTAAAATAATAAACTATTAAATATAAATTAAGATAATACCACTATTTTTTTAATCTTACATCATATTGTAGTTTTATTTTAAAGCACGGAAAATTGTAATAGATAGCAAAATCAAAGGAAAAAATCTAAACATATAGCACTTCTTTAAAATGTTTGCAAATATGGCAAATGTTGACAAATCAACTTTTAAATTTTTTAA
Source organism: Lagenaria siceraria (assembly GCA_002890555.2). Classification (NCBI taxonomy): domain Eukaryota; kingdom Viridiplantae; phylum Streptophyta; class Magnoliopsida; order Cucurbitales; family Cucurbitaceae; genus Lagenaria; species Lagenaria siceraria. The sequence goes on from CM016484.1 coordinate 27,998,416, forward strand.
AACTTTTAAATTTGTCCTTGTTCGTATGTTAGGGAGCACATGTTTCCATCTTCTTCTTCTTTTTTTTTTCTCTTTTTTTCCTTTTTCTGGTTGTTGCAGTCTTCGATTTCATTATACTCGCTCATATTACACCATTCCCTTTTTCTTCTCTTCATCTTCAACTTTTTCGACTTGAACCATGAAATTTCAAGCTAATTTTTGATTAATTTTTTCAAAATTACAAGTTTATTCTTCTTCTTCTTCCTCCTCATTCACGCAAATATTAGAATTGTCAAAACCCAAAAGATCAACAAGATATATTGATTGAGATTAATTTTAAATTTATCCTTCATTATGAACATATAATCATTACAGATTATTTATAATCAATTAATTATTTATTACTTCATTCATTATTAATATATCATATTTATAAAAAAAAAATTAGTATTCTTTATTAACATATCATATTTTTATCTGTTTGTTTCACTCTTTATATAATCTATTATTTATTAAAATATATTTTCTTATATTATTTAATTAATATTAAAATTACTGGTATTGAACTTAATTAATTATAAAAATGATTAAATAATAATCTATAATTAATATGATGTTGATTAAATACATTAATTGGTTAATTTCAATTATAAATTACTTAATTTTTAAATATTTATAATTAAGATTATTATTGATTCTTAATTAATTATATTTTTATCAATGTATTGAATGATGTCTATTGTTTAATTAATTAATCTATTACAAGTATATAAGATTGTCAGGCTTAATTTTATAAATCCTTAAACCAAACAGCCCCTAACAGTTCTGTTATGTAAATGACTAAAATTGAGCATTATTGAAATCTCAGAGACAAAAGTGTTAGATTTTAAAATATAGAAACCAAATAGAAATTAAATCCAAATCTAATAAACCAAAAGATATTTTTTCGAAAAATATAACTATCCACTAATTTTACTTAGAAGGATTAGTAATATATTAGAAAAAAATTAGAATTTTTGATATTTCCACGTAGCAAGGTTTTAGACTTTTACTTATCTATGTAATAAATTTATTTTACTATATTATATTGTAGTTTTCTTTTTAAATATTACCTAGTTCACAAATTTAGTAAAATAAAACAACAATATGATGTAAAAAAAAATAGTGGTATTATCTTTATCCATAGATAATAGTTTATTATTTTACAAATAAAATGATTAAATATATAATATTCTTTTAATTAAATTCAATAAGATAATAATTATAAAAAAATGGTATTATGTTTCCTTAAAAAGTTAAAGAAAATGAATTTGCTAAAAAAAAAAACCACAATAATTATCATTTCATTCATTATGTGGGTCCCATTCCAACTTTCGATAAAGTTTTCACTAAAAGACAAAAAAAAACTACCCTATTTTCCTAAATAATTTTAAAACCCATTTTCACCAATTTTTTCTTAAAACTACCCTCATTTTCTAATTGACCCTAAATATAATATAAACAATATACATGTTAACTTGTTTAAAAACCATAAAATATTTAAGAAAATTATTATAATTAAAAAAAATATCAAACTATTTACAAATATAGAAAAAATTTAACTATCTATCCGCGTTAAATCGCGATAGACTTTTATGATTGATAGATAGTGCAGTTTTTTTATACTTGTAGATAGTTTGACTCATTTTTATATATTTGAAAACAATCCAAATGTTTATTTACTTATTTATATTTAAAATTTAAATTTTCTGTTTATGTTTTTCTTTCTCATAAATATCCATTGAAATCGACATTTTATCAATATTTTCATAAAAGTAAAATATCGTTATTTCCATTGACATTGACCTTTTAAACCCTAAGATTAACATACAACGTTCAAATTGCTACAACCAATTTAATTAATGAACATGTCAGTATTGGTTTGTTTTTAATTAATTAAGAGTAATGTTTGAGTGCGATCCATGTTATATTAATGATTTGCCACATAACTCGTCTGTGCCCAACAAATGCCCGAAATATATTAAAATATTTTTCTTTAATTACCTTTTTATTTTGTTTGTTGAAACAAATAACAACTTATTCAAACGAAACCATCACTAAAATGTCGATATGTTGAATGTTTTTGAAAAATTAGTAAAAAATAAAAGGTTACTAAATAAATATAAATTCGTTAGAAAATAATTAATAAATATATATCTAATAGGAAAATTTTTAAAAATTAAAAAATAAGGAAAACTATTTACACAAAATAGTAAAATTTGTAGGTAGTTGTAATGGACGCTGATAGAAGTCTATAGGGTATCAGTGATAGAAATGATAGAACATATTAGTATTTTTTTTTTGCTATTTGTTGTAAATAGTTTGATATTTTTTTTTATTTATAGAATTTTCTCTATTTAATACTTTAAAATAAGTTAAATATTTTAATATTTATATTGCTGACATTTGGTTGATTATTTTTCATGTTTAATAAATTATGTACAATTTAATTATCATGGGTCGACTTAGTGGTAGTGAGAACATACTAAAAAGAACAAAAGGCTAAGGGGTCATGGATTCAATCCATAGTGGTTACCTACCTAAGATTTAAAAAAAAAAATTCTAATAGAAATGTCTATTTATTGCTCATGGTTAGATTTAATCAAAAGTTTGGAAGCACAAGTTTGAAATGAACTAAAAAAGGTATACGTTATTATTATTAATTTTTGAATAAAAGGTATACACTTTTATTTAGATATTTATTTGAATAAAAGGTATATTTTAATTTTGAAGCAATATGATTCTACAATGTCCGTACGGCAGCATCGTTGGTGCGTTCAGTGAATATAGGAGTGGGCAAAAGCGCGAGTTTAGCAGTGCTTTTGGAGCGAGTGCTTTTGCAGAGAAGCACTGAGCTTAGAAGGGTAGCGAGGGAATCTGAAATTTTTGTTTCTTCTTCTTCTTCCTCTCATTGAGGACCGAATTTTGAAGCCAATGGCCTCTTCTTCTTCCTTCTGAACAAATTACAGCAGCAAAAAAGGCAAGGTAAGGCGACCCAACCGAACCAAATGCAAGAAAATGCCAAAACTCAAATTAAAACTTCATGGTTCTTTCAAATTCTTATGAAAATTCGAAACCCCTCGTTTTCTTTTTGGTTCCCCACTTGAAAATGCTTTCCAAGAACTTCTGGGTTCTCTTTGTTATTCTTTTATTTTTTTAATTTTCTCTGGGGTTTCTGTCTTTTTCGCTGTTCATTTTCGATTTTACTTTCTATCTTTTTCTACAGTGTGGATCGTTTTTCAGTGCGGTCTCACTGTTCGATTGTGATTTCTCTTAGTTCTTTGAAAATGCTTGATGCAGCTTGTTTTTCTTAGTTGCATTGGTAAATGCAGACCTCAATACCTCATGGCTTTTCAAGTTGTGGGGCTCTAAATTTTGAGTGAATTTTATAGGTAATGATGTTTGGTGGCTGAGAAAATGCGAGAAAGTGAAAGAAAAACACCATTTCGAGAGTTTATTGGGCTTTAGCTGGTGGTAAAGACTGGATAAAACTAACAGAAAAACGAAAAGATAAGAGTGGTTTGACATCTTTTACATTGTTCACTGTTCTTTGGCTGCAAATCTTAGGGCTGTTTCTCCCCCCATTCTCTAATCGTCTTAAGAAACAACCTCGGGATCTTTCTGAATCTTTTATTTTGTGGGTCTGTATAGTTTTCATGAGAAGTTTGAATAGTCGTGTAGAATGGAATGAAATTCTTTGTTGTTTTAGCTCTGGAGAAGTGTGAATGAAGTTTTCAATTGAAAACGTTTGATACATCTTTTCTGCAGATTTTGGGTCATTTTCTTCTCTTGTCGTGAAGTTTATTTTTCTAACTGCTTTTTGTCCTACACTAAAATTTAATTGTTGTTTGTTTTCCCCCGTGATTTCGGCTGTTATAAGCTGGTGAAAATATTTAATAAAGATTTTTCTGCCAGGAAGATGTTTACTTTTCATATTGTCTTTTTCGTTTCCAACCAAAAACTTACACTTTTAAAAGCCAAGAAAGAGGCTGATGCTGATGGGAAACTTGTGATATAGTCCAGTAACTCACCATGTCAACAAGGCAAACTCACCTTCCTCCTCGTCCTCGTTGCCCGATTCAAAAGAAAACAATTGCTGGTCCAATTACTGGTTCCATTGCACCAACCCCACTTGTTAATGAATTCTCTCTGCATCATGATAATTCTTCTTCACTAAGTTCTGTGTTGGAGGATGAGCCTGTATGGCTTGGTGAATTATTAAGCGACCGTGAATCAAATTCCATAGGACAACCGCTTCGACGCTCAGCTAGTGACTCTGTCACCCTTCTGGATGGTCTTGCAGACTCATTGAGGAGTCTGTGTATTGCCAAAGATGTGGAGAATTCAGTTGGAAATGAAACTTGTGAACAATGGGATCCATTGTGCACTTATGGCCCCAACTCACCTAGGAGAAAATGCAGTTCGGACTTTTCAAACTACAGTATGGTTTCAGCATTATCAGAATTTGTTCATCTTCACCATGCTGCTCCAGTGCACGCAGATGTTTGTTCCTTTGCTGAGAACTCTTCTTCAAATTTGAATGGAAACATTAGTGAATCAGTTAGGGATGTCAACTCAGATGAAAATGCAGCGAAACGGTTAGATTCTGAAATTTTATTGTCTTTGGCATTTGCCCCCTAGTATCCCGTTCCAAATATACTGCTGTTACTGTTGACAATTGATACCAATGTTGATATTTGATGAAACATTGACATGTTGCATCTGTTATTGATATGATAATGTAACTATATTACGTAGGAGCTAAACTATATTGTGAAGCTCCACCCAACATGTCAAAGAAAAGAGAGCTTGTCTTTCTTAGTTTCTTATATCCGAAACATGGGCCAAGTATTCCTGCCTTTTTGCCTGTCATGCATGACAGGAATTTCAGTTCTCTTCTCTCTCTCTGCAATAGCTTTTTTGTCAAATTAAAATCTGTTATGCATTGTCCAATTTAAGACAGTGAAATGATGCCCCTTTTTATTTTTAGTAAACTCTTGAGCTTCCTGTTTTCAAGGATAAATCAAGGAAGCTTTTCTATTGCAATGTTCTGAGCTTGTATCTTTCTTTCTTCTTTCCCCCCTCCCCCACCTAGATTTTAAATAACAATAGTACTTGTTATTCATTTATACAGTTGAGTAATGGGATGCATGCCACAGTTATAATACACTAGTTGGCTATAAGTATTAAGTTCTAATCTTTAATACCGAAAGTGCTACAATCCCTTGTCTTTCATGTTTGTGAATGATTCTCTTTAATTTTTAATACGTCTGTTCAATGGCCACTTTTCATTATTCTAGTAACAGATGTCTAATTCCACTTTTGAAGATTTTTTGTTTCTTGTGAAGTAAGGTTGCTCTCACTAGAAACTATGCTTTTTTTTTTTTTTTTTTTTTTTTTTTTTTTTTTTTTTAAAAAAAATTTAATTTAGGCCAAGGTGGAAATCAGTTTCAATTAATGTTCAATGGCATAGAAAAACGGTTGGTCCTTTGAGTAGGAGTTTGGCTATTTATTTGTAAATTAGTTCTCGTTGCCTCAGTTATGGATGTACATAGAATAAGCTGTCTTGATGAGAGCAAGGACTTGTTCCCATTTTCATCTGTAAATGTGAATTAGTTGTTGCTCAGGAAACTTTCAGATACTGGAACACCTACTTTTGAAGTGATTTGCTGAAAAGAATTGAGAGATCATTCCGAGGAATATGATGTGATTTCTCATTAATGTATGTACGGATGAGGAAATGGAGTTTAATTCTTGAAATCCACTACTTTGATATGTAGATTTTGATATCCACGAGTATAACCTTGATCATTGCTTATCCTTATATAGGTGGTCAATGTTTCTATTTCCAAAAAGTAATGTGATGGGTACACGAGTCTAATGGTTTCCTTGCAGGCACAATGGGCAGCGATCAAGGGTTCGTAAGCTTCAGTACATTGCTGAACTGGAGAGGAAGGTTAATGTTCTCCAGGTAATCCCATTGGAAAATTTGGGGTAGCGTATGCTAACCAGTCCTTATTGGACTGATGATCCACATCCCATCCTTTTCAGATTTCTGGTCAATCTTTGCACTATTTTTTATTTATTAGAAACCTGGAGATGCAAAAGGAAAGAGAACCCAAGGGCCGAGGAAGAGAGACGCCCCTCCATAAAAAATAGCTACTTACAGAAACACCTAGAGAAGTGTATTTTTCGCACTATTAGACATATCAATCTAGTACTATAGTTTTGATTATTCCTAAATTTTAACTAGGGATGTTATTTGGGACCTAGTTAGAAATTTGCTTATTCTTGGTCTTCCACGTCCAAAGACTTCCCTAATTATTGTCTGATGAAAAATTTGCCAATTTTTGTAATCCCTTTGTTGAGGGTTCTCATCTCCCCTTATTGTACATCCTCTTTTGTTGGTGGAAATTTTTGTTTCTTATAAAAATAATAATAATTAAATAAGAAAGCATGGGCCACGTGTACCAAATGACTGATGTCTGTACGTTTCATCTTCATTGCTGCAGAATTATTATTTTTCTGCAGAGTGTTATTTGATAAGAAGGCTTGCTGTTCTTTCCTTTTCAGTGCTGCCATAAAAAATTTCCTCAGAAATACTGATGCTGTTCTCTTTTACATTCATAACATTTCTTGAGAAAAATATGATCCACAATTGAAAGCTTTCATCTCATCCTGCAGACAGTTGAATCACAGCTGGCAATAAGAGTTGCATCACTGCTTCAGGAACGGGTGGCATTATCAATGGAGAACAGCAAATTAAAGCAGCAGGTTGCAAGAGTTCGACGAGAAAAATTGACCTCAGAAGGTAACTTTGTTTGCACCTTTCTTCTCAAATTTTGTTCACTAGCAACCTGCAAGGAAGCAGTTGTCGAGAAATAGTGTTTCCGTGTGAGTGTGTGTGTTATATTTGCTACCATTTAACAGTGTGTATTCAATACTAGATCACCATAACAAATATTTTTACTAACGCTACATGTACCATACATGGGAACCTTTCAATTAACATATATCATATTGATGTAAAGACCACCAGAGAACATAAAAGGGCAAAGAGGATTTTCTTTTATCCTCCCCAAGCCTGCAGCCCAGAATTACAAGGCATGGCATGGGGTACCATTTTAATGTCTGTCACATATCATAAAGTTAAAGAGACTTACAAGAGGGTCCAGGAAATTACAAAATATCTGTTACTTTGGTAATAGAGATTCCTTTCAATGTATTGAATCTTGTAAAGAAGAAATTGATAAGGTAGGGTGAGTTTTTTAAAAATGACCTCTCTATCCTTCCTAATCCTCCCCTTTATTTCTCTAATACTCCCGCCACTCCTTTGCTTTATTTTGTCCTTTGTTCCTGAGATATTGTTTTTAGTGAGATTGTCTAATTCCATTGGACGGTTGATCCATCGTAAGTGCATGGTTGAGAAAAACAGCTATACGTTTGATGTTAGATATAGAGTCAGCAGAGTGAGGTTTCCTTCGTCTTAAAAACAACTTTCCGTTTTATTCTTATAGATCCTTAGCCTATCTTATAGATTCTCAAAGTGATTAACTTCTTTAGGGAACACTGGACGATGTTCTGTGGTTTGAGGAAACTTAATTGAAGTCTTCAATTTGAACAAGAGTGAAAGGATAAAATCTTTTTGATTAGCTGCTGTTATGACCCTACTTCTAAGGTCTTGGTTCTCCAAAAAATGTTCAAGCAAATCAATCACTAGAGCCTATGAGACGCAGCAATCAACTCACAAGTGATCTTCCATTGGTTGATGTTTGATTGAAAAATAGAAAATTCACCTGGTCAAATTTGAGAACAAGGTTGTTAACTCAATCATAGATTCTTAACGACCGATGATTGCCTCTTAAGATATCCATCTCACTAAACGATTAATCCACCCATAATGATTCGTTTATTCTCGGAATGCCTTGAACGCATCACACTAGCAACATTATTTTACTTTTAGAAGGCGCTCACCAAGCTACTGAAAAGTGAGATCCCATCCCAAAGAGGAAGAACAAAGTTGCCTCCAAAACCTTCCAACATCTTCCAATATCACCAAGTGAAAGGACAACGAAAAGGAGCTTGTCAATGCTCATCTTGTGGTTTGCACCATCTGTACCCTTGGAATGAGTATGAAAAGTGGATATGGGGGTACCTTTTTCTGCACGCTGTTGTGTTGATGCTTCTATGAATTGAAGGCGAAGAAAGGATTTATACCTTCTTCCATTACCTACCTTTCTAAATCAACTTACTTGGGGGAGGAGGAATAACAACTTTGATAGCTGACACATGGAGAGAGAACAAAAAATCCCATGAAAATAGGACTAAACTTCCCAAAGAGCATCGTCCATATCATGCTGATCTTCTTTCTCTTGTGGATTGTTGAAGCACCTTGTTAAGTTTTTTAAAAGATAATCCTATACAAGAAGATTCTGGTTTGAAGAGAAAAAGGAAAAAAAGGTAATTTAGACGTAATTAAGAAATTATCAGACAACAGTCGAATACAATAGATAGATCGGCATAAGAACTTGGATCTTTATATGTAATTTGGTTGTTCCAATCCAATCATATTAATTGCTCACATAATGGCTGAACTCAATTTTCTGTATTTGAGGAATGAGAAGGTATTACTTTAAAAGTAAGCAAGAATTTGAACAACATCTGAGGCCTGAGGATGGAGCAAACTATCTCATCACTACAGACTTAGTAAGATCAATGTAAATCAGTAGTAGTTCATAGGATATCTCCAGCATACCTTTTTAGAAAGGAGAGTAGTCTGTACATGCTAAATTATTCTTTCTTCCTAGAAGTGATTTAAATTCTAAAGATAATGAAAAATTTGAAGGTGTCGACTATGTGATTGTGGCCTCTATGGGGGCGTTTGGGGGCACGAGTTTGACACTTTAAGCATGGAAATGTTAAGCCCGAGGTTAAATGGAGGATTTAAGAAGCTTAGATATAGGTAACTTTATTTGGAGTGCCAAGTTTAGAAAGTTTGGAATTAGGAAACTTGCATTTGGGGTGCAGGTATTAGATGCTGGGCGTTTGGAAAAATGGAGGGGTGGGTTTGGGCACTATTTTAAATCCATGATTTTGTCCAACAAACACTAAGTTTGTCAACTCAAGGAGTAAACATGGTTTAACATCTCATGCCAAACCCATCCAAACACCCCCTATGAGTTTTATTATAATCTGTTATTTTGGTGTTAACAGGTAATCAAAGCAAGATTTAACAGCAAAGGGAAATTTTACTCATATCTATGTGTAAGAGTGAGATTTCCAATCTGTTTAAAAATTAAAATTCCCCAAAATGGGAGAATCTGAGTGTTTCTGCCCATTTTCCTATAATGGTCTCACTGATCATCATGGGCAGAAGATTTTTCATCATTTAGTCAATGTAATAACTTTATTTCTATGAGACATCAGTTCTGAATGCCTAGAAATAGCAGATATAAGCTTTTCTTCTCATGGTGCTTACTGCTTAAAAGAAACTTACCTTGATACAGGTAGACACCAGGCACTAAAAAAGGAAGTGGAGAAATTGAAGCTTCTTTTAGCGAAACTTCCAGAAAGACAGCAAGTCAAGAAGTCATTTTGAGCCTTCTTCTTCCGAGACGTTATTCGATCGAGTAGGAGGGAAAACCAGACCGCCATCAAACGATCAGTGATAGAATTCGGACATGGGACTGATATGCTTACCTCCTGCCATTGTTCTGCCATTGGCAATTATTTTCTGCCAATGAAGTGGAAATTGAAATTTGTTTCTACTGATCTGACTTCATGAAAAAAAGAAAAAAAAAAAAGGAAAAAAACTTTGATTACATCTTTACTGATGTTTAGTTGAAAGGGGGAAGCATCCTCTCTGTGTCTTTGAAAATGAACCTTTTGGATAGGAGTAGCTTTGGGTGTTAGAAGGGTTTTTAAAGTTGAATTTTGCAGAAATTTGGAGTTTGATTCAGAATCTAAAGGCAGGATTCACTGGCTACAGCCACAGAAAAATTAAAGAAAGATTGAAAAAGATATGGACCTACAACAATAATCTGCCATCATTGTTGAAAGAAATTTTATCCACCCATACTTTTTCTTTTTGGAATTTGAAAGACGAGATATATGGTGACGTGCTAGCGAACCAGGAAGCAAATCCTTAATATATTTTAGTTTTTTTTCCTAATAAGAATAAGAATTTCTTCAAAAAAAAAAAAAAACAAAAAAAACAAAGAAATGCTAAATTATTAATTTTTTTAATAAAAAAAACTCCAACTTTGATGTCCTTTTCATAAAATTTCAATCTCATTTAAAAAATGTTTTGGATGAAATTTAGGATGTAGTGTTAGAACTACTTGGTCTCATTTTTTTTTTTTTGTGTGGTTCTAATTTTCTACTCAAATGATAGTTTTGATATATTTATGAACGAAGGAAATGACATTACAAACTAATATTTAATTTTTAAAACATTTTGTCTTGTAAACAAGCTTCGTATGTCTTCAAATATCAATCTTTTGTGATAAAATTAACTATTGAATTCATTTAAATTCCATCTCTATTAAAATTTATTTAAATTGCAATTTAAGTTTAGAAAAATTAAGAGTAAGCTATTACTCATCATTCAAAACATATTAGCCTGGCGCTGTTAATCCTGTTCCATGTTAAATAAGAATATTAGTAGAAATTTAAAATAAATAAGAGTAATCAGTAAATTGTTATTTGAAGAAAAGTTGACCATAAACTATAAATTATATAAACTATATAGAACAGATTATAGAACAGATTCATCTGGCATATAAACTATAAATTATAAATTATGAAATGTCAACAGACAGAAAAGAATGATACCAAGAATGTGCCTATATATAGTTTGAGCCAAAGATTTCAGATTGCCTGGAGGAACAATTCCAAATGCAGGTACTCAAAAGATGAATGACAATCTATTTATATATGAATCAAATATAAGCTCTGCACAACATGTATACAAAGGTTCCCTCCAACAGCTCCCAGAAAAGATGGTCAGGTGAGCCAAGTGTAACTCTTAGCCTCGAAGGGATGCGCGAGGAACAGCAGGTAAACCTAATTCATCCACGGCCTGCGCATCAAATTTAGGATATAACTCAATGCATATAAAAGAACAAAATGTGAAATAAAATGGTGTCGAAAACACTAGGCAATTTAGAGCAGGCAACAAGTGAAAAAGAAAGAACTCGTTTGGATAGACAACGGATGGATCCTGGCATTCTCTTGAACAGACATAGGTAACTTCTTGTTAATAGATGCAATTCATAGAAAACTACACGGTGATATTCTCAAGAAAGAAAGGAAAATGGTGTTTGCATTAACATGCATCCTGTAGATCTAAATAATATTTCATCACGATCACTTTTTCAAAACGAATAAGTTTGTGATTATTGACTCCAAGAAGTTGGATCCAGGGTTTCAACGATCATTACCTGTGCATTGGTTCTGCCAGCAGGAACTGCTGCATGCCCTGTAGGAGCTGCAGGCAAGTTCAGCTCTCCTTCTAAATCAGATTCCTTGTCCGGCTGGAGATAAGATGGAACCCCATCAGCTTCAGTTTCAAATCCCATGTCTGCTTCCAAGGCATCAAGCTCTATAATCCAAAAAAGTAGTAAAGGTGTAAGATTCCTAGGGCTCGGGTGCCATATTTCATCAAAATTGAGCATTTAAATGCAGTAATCTTACCACCCAAAAGTTCATCCTCATCAATGTCATCAGGTACATTATAGCTCCTACCAAGAGTCTCTTGAATTTCATTGCTCACATCCATCAGATCCATCATTTCATCTTGTAAGTTCTGCAGGCAACACAAAACCACTCAACAAATGCCAGAATAAAACTAAGGATACTAACAAGAGTTGATTGCTACTGACGTCTATGTCCTGTATCCTCACTGTTTTCATCATTCCTTTCAACTCCTTGTTGGCAGATTTCAAGGCCGACATCTGGAAGATACAAAACAAGGTTAGTTTGACAGATAAGGTTCCTCTCCTATTTTGATTGAATAAATGCAACCAGGATATCAATCCACATTATAAGCTAAACTGATATTAGGAAGAACCATAAGAGAATCTAGATAGAATTTTATTGAACTTCAAGAAATGCCTTCCTAATGACAGATGTTTGTCCCCTACCTCGTTCTCTCACGAGGTAGGCAGCAGGTTCCAATTAGACAGACAAAGCTCCACCTGAACTGCCCTGAACTCTGTACTTGCTACCAAGAAAACAAATTTTTGGCAAGAATTAACTGATGCATTAATAGGAATTACCTCAACCCAGATTTCTTGGTCATCTGACCCACGTATAATAAACACAAACTTAAATGCGGGATATCTAGTCAAACAATCATTAAGCAAGCAAGTAAGCCAATTATTTCCCCTTTCCAAACCTATGATTTCCTTGATCTAAAATTAAAACTTTAAGTCCAAATCTGCCATGGAAGGCTCAATTTTTATAATTTTTTTTCTTTTTCCTTTTGGGGGACAGAAAATGAGAAGACTAACAATCACAAAAATATTCAACAGATGTTACCGTTTGTTGAGCATCTTTAATGCCCTCCGAGGCAAATGCAACTTGATCTAGGTTAAATGTCTGATTGTACAGCATGTCACGTTGTCCTTCATACCTGTTCAAAACCATAAGAAATATCTTAATAACCATTCCGATAGTAAACAAGAGAAAGTAATAATACATAGCACAGCGAACAATTTCAAGTTTGGAACAAAATAATCCCAATCCAATTGTAGTCAGACGAGTTTCCAGTCTTCTAATCAGTTCGCCATCAAGCATTAAAATCTACAAGCTTTCTACCATAGAAAAGATTTGTTAAACTATCATAGTTTAAGGATTTCTGGAAAAAAGAAGACACAGGATTGCTGAGAACCTAACAGTTAACTAGGAGCAGGTAAAATAAGTACAACCAGAGGGAAAAGATAAAGACTGACATGGAGCTATAACAACAAGACCACAGGGAAAAAAACAGAAGCTCATAGTCATAAGATTATAGGTCAAAGTTAGACAGAAACCCCCCCAAGGAAAAATGGCTAAGTAAATATATGTGCCTTGAAATTCGAACACCTTAACAACAGGCTTCTGCCAGATCTCCAAGCCAAACTACTTTTTGATTAAAAGAATGTGAAGGTTAATCATATGCACATGTAGCACGAAAGAATTTCAAGAAAAGTAACAAAAAGGGGCGGTGGCACGAAGGGAACATACATTCGTTTTTGCTTTAGAACCCTCATTGCTCGAGCTTTAACAGCTTCTTGAGCTGGACCAGGTCTCGTTTTCTTGATCTGCTCCTTATATCTACTGAGTTCAACATCAAGCTTCTTTATTTTATCATCAACTGATTCGCCTCTTTTATTAATCTGAAAACGAAACAATACAGAACGCTCAACCCCAATTGAAACAAACGAATTCGACGAAAGAGAAGCAACCGATTCTTTCCAACAGAAAATCAAAACCCTAGATAACAAAAATTGTAACGATTACCCTATCGGAGGCATCTTGAATAGAAGGAGGCGGTTCTTTGTCTTTCTTGACACCAAAAACCCTCTTCATCTTTCTGTTCTTCTTCCTATTCCTTCACTGCCGCAAAAATGGAGCAATTCGACGTCGATTAACTTGCAGAGACGAGAAACGACGCCGAAATGTGGAAGAAAAACCCTCCAAAATGAGAATTTTGTTTCAGTGGGAAGATCGCGATGAGAATCTCTTCGTTTGCTCTCTCTTTTTCTTGGATCGTTCAGAGAAGAAAGGAGAAGACTAATGGAAAAAATATTCACCTGCACCCGATCCTATGCTAGTATGAAACCAACGCCAATGCAATTGGGCAGACTGTTCATCTGCAATTACAAAACGATTTTTATTTGACGCGTCACGCGCCAATGTTTTTGTTTTTTTGTGAAACAGTCACGCGCCAATCTTTTATTATATATTTTTCGGTCTTGAAAATGCATTTACGGTATTACCCCTGCTTATTCGGATAATCGGATTTTACGATTCTTCTTTAACTCCCCTAGATCACCGCGTCAAGAATCGGTCAATTTTTATTTTTTATTTTTTAATAAATATATTGATAGTTTTTTTTTTTTTAAAATTCACAAATTAAAAAAATGTCAAACTATTTATAAAAAATAAAAATAAATAATACTAATAGACACTTCATCTATCACAACTATCTAAAAATTTTACTATTTTGTGTAAATAGTTTTTCTTATTTTTTTATTTTTAAAAATTTTCCTAATTTTTTTTTCTTTCCATGACATATGTTTTTTTTTAAGCCGAGATAAATTGAATTTAGAAACTATATCTAAACACCAAAAATCAATTCCTCTCAAAAATGAAAGGGCATAGAAAAGACCTCTTTCTAAGACCCAAACGACTAAAAAGAAAAAGTCAAATCTGCTAGATTATGGATAATTTTGTTCTCTTTAATATGGTCCATAACATATATTTAGGGATTAGGGAAAATTATATATATATATATACAAAGTTGTTTTTTCTTTCTAAGATTCGTATTAAAATTGTTGATGGTTAGTATAATGAGGATTTTCATTTTTTTTTCATGTTATTATTTTTATTTGAAAAACAAATATGTTTTTATTTACCGTTGAACATGTCTTATTTATGTATGTTAAATGGTTATAATTCTCAAATTAGTCCCACAACTTTGAGTATACCTCAAATTTGGACTAGAAAGAATAGATATTTGAATCTTCACTCTCATGTATAATATTTGTTAGTAGAGTCGTTGTGTCATTAAATTATTATTTTATCAATATATATACACATGTGGGTATACTGCATTTGACATGACACGAAAAATGGACTATGTCATTAGGTGAGTCAAATTTTGATAATTAACAAATCATGTTTTATGTGCTAAATTAAATAGCATGTCTAAATGTGTTAATAATAAAATTTTCATTAACAAATTTTACATATTGTTTTTTTTATACAAGAAGAATAAAATTAAAAATCTTAAAAAAATTAAAAATGAATATTACATATATAGTTTAACAAACGCAATGCTTCTCTGAAGCTCACTACACATGATTACTATTCTGCACTGTCATGAGATATAATTTCAAAGAATTCTCCCCTTTCATGTCTTCTAAGACATCTCAAATCACACATCAGAGAGCGTCTTTCAAGTCACTTTTATGAAGAGGATACAAATACAATGAAGATGAACAATGCCCACTCACATTCACATTGAAAAGATCAGAAGAATGTGCAATATTATACAGCAATTTTGGTGACCATATACATCAATTGGTTTTGAATAACCAGGCCAGGGAAGAAAATGAGATAAAAATGGCAGCCAAATACAGCCAAGACAGGACGGTTCAGCTCGAGGGTGTGCTCGATGAAACATCAAGGTGCTAATCCAAGTTCCTTTCTCGTCTTTCCCACAAACAAGTCTCCAGATTTAATCAATCCAGGAATGCATCCACTAATGGTAACGAAAGGAAGTTGTGCAACTCCCTCTTTCCTTCCAAGCGAAACGATTGCGAGCTGAGAGCCAGGTTTGTATGTAGCCAACCTGCTTTCATTTGCTCCCATTAGCATCAGTTTCAGGTTCTTGGAAGTTACATGCGCATGTCTTTCTGCTAAATAACCTTGTTTGATTTCCTGTTCAATGAATCCAAATTCACAATATTATGTAGAGATGATGTTTTTGTATCTGAACAGAAATGTGTAAGCATGTTAATAAACCGATCCAAGTCGACGCCGAGTTGGGTGCCTATGTTTGACATTATTACAGCTTACTTCTTCACTTTTGACCTGTTATCATTTCTTCCTACTTATTCCCCTTTATAGAAATGATTTGCTCTTAGTTCAACTCATTGGAGGCTACTTCTACTCGTTTCTCTTGTTAGGACATTTAAGCACAAGCTGAATTACAAGGACAGAAAATGATGGATTATCCTGCCATTTACCTAAAAAGAGAATTAGGACTCTCTTTGAATCAACTTAGTGATAAAATCCAGAAGCAATATGTAAGAACTTAGTTAGGAAATATTAGGATAATTAGTATGGTTATTAGAAAGGACATATTAGTAAATAGCTAAGAAGTTTGTTAGGGCTTTTAGTTATAAATAGAGGGAGTGGGCTGGAAGCAAGGGGTGAATCATTTTGGTAATAATTTCCATTGTGGAAATTTAGGAGATAGTAGCACTCTCGAAAGCTATAGTATATTGTAGTTTCTTTATTGATATTGCAATATATATTCTTATCCTTTAGTGTTCTTGAGAATTCTTGTTAGGAGATATTCTAAGGGTTACAATCAAACCATAATGTCATGTGTGTTCAGATATGCATGTATTATTGAGCATGACGAAGGATGGGGAGTCATCTATAAAGGTTACAACTAACTCTTCTACTCTTTTGCCATTTTTTTCTAAAGGAATTTGTTTAATAAACTAGGATAAATATTATCTATATGTTTCCTATTAACTAGATGCAATTATGGCTAATTAAGAAAACGTCCAATCTTTCAAATAAAGGACTTGCCTGAAGGTCTGTGATATCTCCCACTGCAAAGACGTTCTTCAAACCCCTGACCCTCATGTGCTTGTCAACCATCAGTCTTCCATGGATGTCCAAGCTATTTTTCAAGATGGTCTCTTTCAGCCATTGAGATCCAATTGGTTTTCCAGTGCACACAAAGTGGCAATCGGCTGCAATAGTCTCGCCACCGGAAGTTTGATATACCCCATCTGATAAAGATTGCATTGAAATAGATTGTTGTAGGATCACTTCAACTTTCTTTGATGTTAACCAATCTAGTGCCTTTTGAGAAGCCTTAACCCCGACAAATTCCATTAATCTCGCCCCTCGGTGTATTAATTTCAAATTTTTCTCTGGAAAATCAACCGCAATTTCAGCAGCAAGTTCTACACCAGTAGGACCTCCTCCAATTATTAAAATCGTATTGGCAGATTTTATCTTCTCACATTCTGTATCCAAAAAGACCAAGTTAGCTAGCTAATCCAACCTATATTTTTGAATGAAGTAAATGAATGTGATGGTAAGTTAAGGTAGTTGGCTTCCCCCACGACTTTCAGTAAGGATTGATGCCCTAGCATATCCTGAAAGCAACTAAACAGAAACTTATGCCTACTTTGAGTTTCAGCTACTGCAGATCTTTTTTTATAGTAACTACTAACTAGAGTATTATGCTTATGGCCCAGTTCTCAAAAGACTTCGCCACACGAAACTTGGCTCCAAGAGACAACTTTAAGTTGTAAGTTCTCAACCTAGGAGCTTGGGCAGAACATTAGTGACCATTATTCTCTTTCAAATTTTATCTTTATCCCAACGGTTACTAATATTGGATAAAGACAAACTCAAAATTGGAACCTGGCAACTCCAAAAGTTGAAGGTGCAAAACAAGAGGGCTTCTGTCTAGCTTAAGTGCAAATCTATTGGGACTTGGGAAGGAACCAGTTTTTCTCAATCAAGATTGTATCATCACTCTGCTACTTTATAAGATTACATATAAACGACATTTTGTAGTGTATCAGGTATGGAAATAAAGCTCCAGAGAAAAAGAAAATTGTAAGTCCATGCAGATTCTACAACTGAAATATAGCATGGCCAGTTCTACTTCAATAACAAACATAAAAATTTCATTGAATCGACTTTACTCACCTGCTTGGTATTGGCTGAGCCTTTCAGTTCTACTTATTGGAATTGTTTCCTTGTGACCGGTGGCAACAACAAGATAATCATAAGGAACTGAAGAGCCATCTGACACAAAAACTTCCTTGTCTGTAATATTTGTGGCTGAAGATGCAATAATTCTTGCATTGGGAAGGTAATCAGTATGATTAATCACGGATCTTTCAGCAAATGATGGCTCCACCATTGACCTCAAGCCTGCCCATGAGATCTCGAAATACTCCTTCCTGAATCCAATTAAATCATTTATTATCATTATGACCATTCTGAAAAATAATTTCTTCAGGAAAAGAAAAGGAACATAACTCAAGTTCTTCCTTTAGCCAAGAATGGGATCAAATTAAATATTAGAAAATGAAGGATAAGAACACTTGGATATTGTTAGTTAAAAAAGGATAAGTATGTTTATCCAACGATAAATTGAAAAAAAAATAGTCTTTATGCCAAACAAAAACAAATACACAAAACTAAGTGTTTGTCCACTGGACATGTGCTCCATGCAGTGTAGTCAAAGATAATGTAACCTCTTACCAAAAAGCTAAAAGAGACTCACATTTCCCGTTCTCTCGTTTGAAAAGTCCAATAATTTTTTCTAGGTAGGTAGCAGCCATCATGGATTGAATCGATGACCTCTTAGCCATTTATTGAGACTTTGTCTCATTTTTTACCACTAGGCCAACCCATGATGGTTTGCAAGTGATCCTAAATTCAAAAACAAAAATGATCTTCTCCCCTCATTTAGCATATTTTACAAGTTAACGATAATCTACTGCTGTCTTTTAAAGAGTATGCTTAAGGCTATGATAGAAACCTTCTAAGAAAATTAACAAAATCTAGCCTGATCCATGAAAATAAGCCCATTAATTTAGAAATAAATTGTCCTTTTTATTTTCTTTCTATTTATTATTGTTTATAATTTAAATTTGGCAATTTACTCTTATCCAAATAACACTCGAACAGGATGCCAGGTCTTTCTTCTTCATTTTTAATATAGGTATCCTTAAGATAAAAAGAAATAGGAATACCGCCTGGCATTACAATATCTTGAATATCTAACATACTACACAATATATAAGATATGAGTAAACTTACCTCATCGATACTTGAACTCAGAAAAAATGTAATCAAAACTTCAGCAATTACGAGTCTTCTTCATTGTCTAAATATATTTCTACCATAAATTCATTACTACATCATTCTCTTACAAATGAGATAAGCCATAGCAGGCCTCGGATCAGCTACTTTTTATTGCCTATAAATAGCTTAAACTTTCACCTCAATCATCAAAAGACCCTCTTGCTCATAATTAGCTAAGCCTGAAATAGGTATTCGCAACATTCACCCTTACATTATTTGATTTTATCTCTAACATAACTCTATCTGGTTTGCCTCAAACTCAATGCAGAGGCAAAGTTCATCACCCCTTGCTATTCTCTGCTGGAGGTTCCCATAGCTTCTACACAATCCACCAAGCTATATGATAACTCTAATTTTTCTTATATTCTTCCATGAATCACTCCCCTCCATCAATCTATAAACATAATTACCAAATCTGCATATTACTTTCAACAATCAAATTAAATTACGCTTTCTCCATTTCAAATTGTCAAGGAGAACCATTAGAGATCTGCTATTATAACAATTTGTGTAACGAAAGAAAATTTCATTCAATGAGTAACTGTAACAATTGCTCAGTTTTAACACTAACACAAACAAATATCACGGATCACTAATAATTTTCCTTAACACGAATCCCCTCCAAGGACTAAACAAGAACAGAATAAATATAGCAATGACAGACAAAAGTAGGAGAAGCTTACTGATCGATTAGCACGACATCGGCGACAAATTGAAGAGAGTAAGCAACAAATGCGCCACCAATTCCTCCGCCTACTACTACCACCCTCTTCTTGTCCTCCGCCGCCATCATCTGCAGACCTTTGGTAGAATTCAAGAGACACATCTTTAAAGCGATTTCAAAACGACCTTTTATAGCTCAAAACTTGAATATTAAAATGCTGATTAGCGAATAAAGTTGGGAATTGTGTCGAGATCAAGAAATCGAAGGTTTTCCAGTGGGAAAGCTCGAGATTCCGGCTGTTTATGGGGCCCGGAGAAGGAATTTGTAGAGTAGAATAATGGGGGGAAAAGAGAGAAAAAATTAAAAGAAAAATGAGGTCTCGAAAAATGGCGTCAATGGGCTTTGTTGGCGCGAACAGTCAGAAGAAAGAAGAAACAGTTAGCCTGCTGACCCGGGTCCATTACAAGCAGTAATTTCTAGAGATATTTTTGTTTATTTAACGTTTCCCCCCCCCCCCCCCCCCCCCCCCCCCCCATTTTTGGACTTTTTTTTTATAGGGTTGTTTTTTTTCTTTTTTTTTTCTTCTAGTTTTTGTTTTCTGTTGTAAATGAAATTATTGTTTTATATATTTTTTTAAAATATCATTTTCATCTTTATATTTTAAAATTTATTCTATTTTAGTCTCTATATTTTCAAATATCCAATTTTAGTCTATAGGTAAATATTAAATTTATTTCTTTAAAATTACTTTTTATCGAAATTGATTAAATAATAATAATAATTTTCATGCAAATAAACACAATAAGTAAATATGTTTTCAAAAATTATAGTGAAAATGCTAATTAAAAATAAAAAGTTTGAAAAAATCTACAATAAACTAATTGTAGGGACTAAATTTAATATTTATTTGAAAGTATAAGAATTTAAATTATATATTTAAAAGTATAAGGACTAAAATTGAACAAAGTTCATAATATATGAATCAAAATGATATTTTAACCATTTTTTATTTTTATATATTTGGGCTAATTGCAAGTTTAGTCTATTAATATTGTCAATATATTTAGAATTGTCATAATTGTAATGGTTTTGAATTTCTAGCTGCATTTTCATCGATTTTTTAATATTTTTATGGGTTTGATATCATTCCAAAATTTTACGAGACATAAAAATAGACAACAAAATGAGACAAATGTGAATATATTATCATTAAATAAATATTGTTTTAACTTGTTTAAAGAGTAAAATATTTATTTATTTAAATGTGTATATATTTTAATTTTTGTATTTATAATTTTTTTAAAAATATTCATTGACATTTTCATAAAATTGTGCCCTCAAAATTTGTATCGTCATCAACATTTTAAACCTATCTAATAAATCCTTGAATTTTTTTTTAATGTTTAGAATTACAAGTCTTAGTTTATAAAATTTTGTAATTGTGTTTAATGAGTTCTTAAACTTTAAAAATGCTTTTGAACTTTTAAATTTAGATCTAATAAATCTTTTGACATATTTGATATTTTCTTAAAAAAATTGTTAAATTTATTAGATATATAATTAAATTATATGAATTTAAAAAAATGTTGAATATGTAAAATACGTGTTAAACACAAAAAATTAAAAATTTCAAGGACTTATTATACATAAAATTAAAAGTTTAGAGATTTATTATGAATATTTATAGTATGGGTAATTAGATACAATTTTAAAAGTTCAAGGACCTATTTAACACAAACTTAAAAGTTTAAGAACTAAATTTGTAATTTGCCTCATGTTTAATAGGATTTTGAACTTTACTAGTGTTTAATACATTTACAAATTTTCAATTAGTGTTTAATATGTCACAAGATGTTTTTTTTTTTTTTTTTGGAGAATTTTGATTCTTGGTGCGGTAAACTTGAATATGTATTAATTTTTTTTATTTTAATGTAGGTCACCTAATTCTTTCTCTCGGACATATACATAACTCAAGATTAAGTGTTTATTATCGAGTACATTTGCTGATTTCTTTAGAACGACTCTTTACCTGTTAATCTTTTTGAATTGATCCTCAATTTGTTGCTTTTCTCGAATAAGCCCTTGGCTTGTTTATCTTTATTTAGCGAGTCTTTGAATTGTTGAACTTTTCTTAGATTGATTCTTGATTTGCTAATCTTTCTTGGATCTAACCCTTTGGCTTTTTTATCTTCTCTTGGATCAACTTTTGATTTTTTATCTTCTTATAACCATACTTGACTTATTGATATTTTTAGACTGACTATTGATTTGTTGATCTTTTTGACAAGTCAATCAAAGTTTTAAGTTATTATACGCTTCAAATATATTTAAATAATTGTCTTCAAAGTCTTCAAATATTAAAAAAAAAATTATTTTCAAAGTTTACAAATATTTAGAGTGTTAAATTATGTTTTTTTTTCTCACAATATCTTTACAATGATTTTTTTTCAAATAAATATTTGCATTTATAGCCGAATTTAAAAAGAAAAGGAATTTAAAAACTCTGATTCCATTTTGATAATCATTTAACTTATTTTTTAAAATTAAATCTATAAACTCACCACTTTTAAGTATTGGTTTATTTGTTTTTTATATCTATTTTTGAGAATATTTTAAAAATCAAAGTCATATTTTAAAAACTCAAAAAGCGTAACTTTTGAAAATTTGTTTTGTTGTTTGAATTTATTAGAAATTAAAATATTTAAAATAAAAAATTATAAAAAAACTTTTTTTTATTGACAATATATGACGTGAGAAAATAGAATTATTTGAGATTGATAGTACAAGTTTTATGTCAATTAAGTATACTCATTTTGATAAAAAAAAAAAAAAAAATCAAGTAATTTTTTTTAACAATATGTGAGAAGGAAAAATCGAATCTTTAAACTCGAGATCGATGGATTTATGAAGGAGCCATGCCCTCTTAAATGGTGACTTTTTATATATTTGCATATTAATTTTCATTAAATATTAAAATTTCTTAGTTATAATTAATATAGATTTTGTTGCTTCATTTGCGTGGCAGGGTGTTTGTTTTCATTTTCCTGGTGCCAAGGTTGTGGGATCAACTCTTGAGAAGCTTACTCTTTACTTTAATTTTAAACATATTAAATATTTCTCCCTATATATATATATTTTTCACGAAATATATTTACATTTTATTTTATTTTTTTGTTTTTAAAAAAGATATATAATATTTTAATTTTCAATACATTTAAAGCATGTTCGAAAAACTTAATTATATTTTAATTTTCTGGCATGTATATTTAAATATATAAATATTTTTTAATTTCTATAAAATTATTTTATAAAAATTGATTGAATAATTTTTGCTTAAGGAATAATTTTATAATTAATATTACTTCAACTTTGACTCTAGTCTCTTAAAATGTACCTGTAAACTTCAAATTTATATTTAATAGATCTCATAAGAGAACAAAAATAGTTTGCGTCTAATTAAACTTTAAGTTTTAAACTTTATACTTAATAGATAAATCAATTTTAAAAAGATGTGTAATAGTACTTGTTAAACAAAAAAAAAAAATTAAATTTAATGTCTAATATAACGTTTAATTTTTAATATTTTCAAATATATAACAGACCTATTGAATGCATAATTGATATTTTATGAATCTATTAAATACAAAAATCAAGAATTCAAAAATTTATTAAACATTTTTTTAAAGTTTATGAATTATATATAAACAAAAGTCTAGAAGTTTATGGGTTAAACTTTTAACTTTATATACACATTTGTGCTCCTAAGTTGAAGTTCTAGATCTGACACTGATCGATAGTACAAAGTTTTACGCTTGATAATTATACTTGATAAAAAAATAAAATAGTTATCAACCGGATGTAAAAACTCTAACTTTCATCCGTTAAAATGTGTCGTTTAAGATTTGTTTATACATCTTTTTTATATAACATTAATGTTATCACATGTACGGATCTGCATCATTAATTGATGTTAACTAATCTGATTTGTTTGATTATTTAAGTGCACCACTAGCTTGTACCAAGAAAATAAAAAAAAGTGTGTACCACTAACTCATACAATTTTGTTAAAATTAGCATCACTCAAACGACATGTAAATTTTTTATATCAACTTAAAGATTAAAGATTTGATAAATTTAAGATTGATTTATGTTTAGTTTGAATTGGAGTAAAAAGCAATAACGAGAGAATTTCAACAGTTTAAGTTTAGTAAATAAATTATTTATCAATCTATTAGGAATCAATTTTAAAAACTTTTTCTAAAGACCCATAAAAGAATAATATTTGCCTGTTAACTAGTAAATGAGAATTCTTACCAAATACCATTAGAAATAGTGTTAAAATGTCTTGAATTTAATATCTAGTTTTTCAAATGACTAAGTACGGAGTCTTATTGTCCAGTCAAAAAGTTGGAGTCCAGGGACGACGCGTCCTAGTAGGGTTCGGGGGCAACACCCACGAAACTTAAGTTGTATTTGTATTTGTCATATTTATATCTTTTACCCTAAAGTTTAGAGAAATGTACTATAATTATTGATCTGAAAAAAAAATGGTAAATTAATAAAAATTACATGGTGGATAAAGATTATAAGGCTTATTTAAATTTAGACTTCAATCAGAAAAATTTATGAAAAAATGTAAACAACATTACAATTTATAATTATAATAGAATTTTTCTGCCAAAATGAGCTTTATTTCGTGATATATTCCATAATAATTATTTATTACAGAGTTAAGAGATGGAATCAAAACGATAATTATCGTCTTATTTACTGAATTTTCAAACATTTGTTTTTCCTTCATTCCCACAGTATTACAAAAAACCAGCAGCGCCCTTCATCATTATCATTAATTATTGTGTATTTTTCTCTTCTTCTTTTCTCTCTCTTTTTTAATTAAAACGTAACCATCTTTATCTTTATAAAAAATTAAATTACGTAAAGAGTTCTCCCTTATCGTATAACGTAAGCATCAACCTTGGACTAAAAAAAAAGAACTAAACATCAATCAATTATGTATTGGAATATATGTAAAAAATAATAATAATAATTACACTTTTAGACAAATTTGGTTGTTTTTGGTAGAAGAATTGGCTAAATGATTTATTTTAGAGAAAATTGTCTTGATTTACATTATAATATTTTAGTCTATAAGTTTTCAAACTAAAAAATGCTATCTTTGAGGTTTGTATTTCATAGTATTATTGGTTTATTCGTCAATTTTTTCCTTAATTACTAACGAAAAGTTGATGTTACACATATTTTTCGTGATTTTTAATTATTAAATTTGAAAAATATTAAAAATAAAAAAATAAAAAATTTCTCTCCACTATTTCTCTATCTCCTCCTCCCATCTTCTTCGTTATCCCATTTAGGAGAGTTGTCATCCAAAAATCAAACGAAAAGCAATTACTATTATACAAATTTTAATCATTAAATGAAACCTCACAAATATCTTCAATCAAATAATAAATATTTTCGTTTGATTTTATTTTTTGGTTAACTTTAATTTTTAACTTTGTCTTTTACCCAAACTCTATTTATTGTACAAATTAATATTAAATTTTCATTTTACGTTTGAGAGGATATCAAGAGAGGAAGAACACGTAACTAATAAGTAAAATTCACAATTTTGTAGAAAAATTTGTAAGAAAAAGCTATATATAGTTGTAGGCTCTAGCTTGTAGCTAGGAATTGGATGATGAAAAATCCTTAAAATTTCAAAACTTTTAAGATCATAGTATTAATTATAATTAAAATAAAATCGTTAGTTTTAGAATTAATTAATAGATATTAAATCAACCAACCTTTTGTTTTCTCATGAATTATTTTATAAACTTAAGTTAATATATCTATCGAAATATTACGTTACCTTATATATATATATTTTTTTTAAAAAAAGAGAGATTGATTATAGATAATTTTTACTTCTTTCAAAATTATGTTTTATCTTTTAATTGATATGTACTATAATTTTTGTGAATGGAAAAAATCAACAAAAACAAAAATATTTATAGAATAAAAGCTAATATTTAAGATATATTATATGGGCTTTTATTTTAATATAAAACCCACGAATTTTTTTTAGTAATAATGGATAAAAACTCATTAGTTGTCTATTGGTATTTAACCGGTTAAAGTTTAATGAACCATTTTTATAATTATTCTTTTATTAAAAGAAATTGTAACATTTATTAAATAAGAAAAGTGTAACTATTTTTCGAATTAATAATAAAATAACTATTTTGAAGATTTTGTAACATTTTTTTTAAGAAAAAATGTGCATACATGATTTTCAAAATTAATGTAAAATATTATAATGGCATATTAGGCGGAGAATGATGATTAGATTATTCATTAAATACAAAAGTTAAAGAAAAAATTTGTATTTAATACTCCCATGTTTTAAATAAGTACTCCAACGAATAAAAGCAAACAAAAGAGACCTCCAAATCTATAGTATAATAAAATAAGTAAGTTTTATAAGATATAAAAATGTATCAAACTTATTATATATTGTAGTTATCTAAATTAAAATGGTCAAACTTATTTAAAAGGAAAGAAGAAATACAAATATTACTTTAAAAAAAATATATATAAATCATTAGGTTTCCAAAAATATATCAACTTCAATTTACAAAATTACCACTAAATTTATTTTATAAAAGTGATATGGGATGTTGTTGTATTTTTTTCTCTCTTTATTCTATATTTTTCAAAAAATTCACAAACTTGAATTTAAATTACAAAATTGCTATTAAGCTATTTAGATTTCTTTTAATATATATATAAATTTAATATTTAACAATGGTTTCTTGCTTTTATAGATACATAAACGAATTAGGAACCATATATGAATTACAAGGACAAAATTGACAAATTTTACCCAAAGCATTCAAAGTTAAATAAAGTTTACCGTGCACGTGGTTGAAAACTAGTATATATATAAGGCACACAAAAAGATTCCTTATGTTCCCATTTTACCCTAATTTTTTTAAATGTCCATTTTCTCCTCACAAATCACGTCTTCAGGTATGAACTTTTCATGGTTTTCTTTTTCTTTTTTCTCCATTTAAATTTCACAATATTCTCTTTTCGCCATTAGATATTCTAATTATTCCTATTTTGTTCTCATATCCTTTCATATCTTTTTTGTACCTCTTCTACTTTTTTTTTTTCTTTATAAATCCTTTTTTCTCCTTTTTTTTCATTAATAAAAGATTAGTAAATTGAAATTAAAAGGATACGTACTCATCATTTAACAAATACAAGTCTCTTCACAAAATTACAATAACTACACTTTTTACTTCTTTTATTTTCTTGCATCCTTTCATACAAAAAAATACACTAGTCAAATCTATAAAATTCCACAGTATATTAGGAGAGGTTTCAAATTAAAAAATAAAATCAAATGTGTATCATCATTAAAGTTATTGATAATTTATTTTTACTCAATCTCATTTAAAATTACAAAATAAAATATTTTACTTCATTTTGTCTTTTTAGTTATTTTTAAACCTAATGTCCAATATTTACCAAAGAATTATGTTCGTTTAACTATTTATAGTTCACTATGTGGAATTAGGTTTCAAATATTTTTAATTGTGTCCAACACATTTCATATTCATTATAAAATAACCAAATAAAACATTTTCATTACGTTTAAATTTCATGAGAAATATTTAGTTTAAAAACGAAGCCTATGAACACTACTTCTTCCTTTGAATTTCTTGAATTTCTCTTTTATGTTGTCTAATTTCTAAAAATATTTTCAAAATTCAAGCCAAAAATTTTAAAACTTGTTTTGTTTTTAGAATTTATAGGTTAAATTACGAATTTGGTCCCTATGGTCTGGAAAAAATTAGATTTAGTCCATGTGGTTTATAAAAAGTTAGAATTTACTCCTTACTTTAGAGACTATTTATGATGGTTATTTTATCAAACCATAGGGACTTAAATCTAATTTTCAGTCCTAGAGACTAAACTCTAACTTTTTTAAAACCATAAGGACTAAATTTACAATTTAACCTAGATTTAAATGCTTGCTTTTGTAAGAAAATAAAAATAGAAACTATAATAAAGAAATGGCGAGAAGATAAATATAATTTTTAAAATAAAAATAAATATATAAATGGTATAAAAAATTGGGTTTCAACTTTTAATTATGTGTTTATTAAATTTTCAACTTGTTTGAGATTTTTATAGTTTAGCAATTATAGGATGAGAATCGAATCATCGATTTTTAAATTTTAAATTGATGTCTTATCTACCAAATTATGCTCGAATTTGGTGGTAAATATTGCACTTAAATAATAGGAAATGTGCTGAAATTAAGATTTTTGTAGGATTGACCCAAATTTTATGCTCAAAATGTTGCTTGACCCATGTTTTGAAAACAATGAAAAAGTAACCTTTTGTTAATGTCACAAACTACCTGCTAATGTTTTTTTTTTTTCAGAGTGGAAAGCACCAATGCAAACCTGAGAGAGTGAGAGAGGAAGAACCCTAGCATGTGAGAGCACAATTGTATTTGTTTAATTGAATGCAAGTACGAACTCGAGATGGGAGGAAGAAGGGAAATTGATAAAAATGGGCCATTTGAGTTTTCAATTTTGAAAAATGGTCCATTTAAAAAAATGTTTTTGGAGACTCCTAGGTAGATGAAAGGTCACAAATACCCCAATCGGAGTCCAATCTTTAAACTTCTACTTTTTTCACTTTTACCTCCGTTTGATTTTTTTTTTTAAAAAAAACAAAATCAATTAACATAAACCACTATTATGAAAAAATCTAAATTAAATAGTTAACTTTTATATGATTAGTTTTAGGACAATTAGAATTTAGAGAAATTACTCAAAAATTTTAAGTGGAAAGAAATAATTATTTATCAAATTATTCATATATATAATCTAAATTTATTAAAATTCAAACCTATCATTTTTTTACTCTAATTCAAACATATTCATTATTTTGACCCTTAAACAATAAATCTTAAAAAACAAATATAATATTTATAAAATAAAAATAAATAACATATTAATATAATAAATATAAGAAAAAAAAGTCTAACGAGAACGGGACGGCGGGATATGCATTCTCCGTCCCCATTTCCATTTTGTTTCGAGAAATTTTTTTTTCACTCCCTCTCCTGCCTAAACGAAAAAATCTTGCCCCGTTTAGGGCGGGTCCCACGGGACACCATCCTCATGGAAGTGGATATCTCTAAAGGTGGGTGAAAATAGTGAAGAATGTGGTTAAAAATAGAAGAAAACAAGGGTATAAAAGTAATTTACTTAGGAAGAGCGCGATAGAATGACACATGACAAAGTTAATATTATGCATTATTTGATTTAAATGCCACAGCGGATAAGCATGATCCCGCGATCGGAACTTCCCTTTGTTTGTTGTATAATTGTATAATATAAATATCTTACCCACTCCAACATATGGACTTTTCTTTACTGTGAAACCATTATCAATTTTCTTCTGCAAAAACCATCTTCCCAATCACTGCCAAATCAACTCCTTCGAATTGATCTCCGCCCACATTCATGGCGCCCGACGACGCTGTGATCGTAGTAAACGGCTTCAACTTCGAGCAGAGGCACGGCAAGGAACGAGTGCGAGTGGCTCGGGTTTGGCGGACCAAAGACGGCCGCCATTTTATCGTCGAATGGAGCGTTGGCATCAGTCTCCTCTCCGATTGCGTCGCCGCATACGTTAGCGATGATAATTCCGATATCGTTGCAACTGATACTATGAAAAACACTGTAATTGTTTTCTAATCTACTCATTGTTGCATTGATGATTTCGTGGTTTGATGATTTGATTATTGTGTCTCTTGTGGATTTGATTGTGCAAGTGTAGGAGCAGGAAGAGGAAAGTGAGGAGTATTGTTATTATTGTTATTATTTTGATTTGGAATGTTTGGTTGAGTTATTAGTTGCTCAAGTAATAGTTAATGGTAGAACGTGTTCATTACAGGGGTTTGTTATGTGGATATTAAAATTTTAATTGCTCAACTTAGACCAGTCGCGTAGGATCTGGAAGTTTTTAATCGTAGGGGAAAAGAATTTCGCTGCTCTGCTCTATCTGTTATTTTTACACCCCTTATTATTTTCTTTATTGGATCGTTGTTTATGGTTTGATGCTTTGAGTGAAACGATATCGAGCGGCTTCTGATCTTGAAAGAATTAGTTAAGCGGGTCATCAGTGGAAGATTTCTGAAGGAAGGGTTTGGATCTTGAGTTTGGAAAACAGAGCATAGCGCTAAATTAGTTTACGTTTTTCAATGATAAAAAGTGAGGGATTAGTTTGGCAGTGCGGTGGTTAAAGTTGGGAAAGTTATTGTTTTAAAGAAGAAACTTTGTTTAGTCCAGCCATGAGGAAACAGGGTGGGAAGGGAATCTTAGACGAGAGACTATCTTACCTTTCCGTGTCTTAATCATAGCGGATCATATTTGCATTTTTTGGTTCTCGCACTTTTTTCCTTTTTTTTTTTTTTTTTTTTTTTTTTTGGGTACTAATACTATTACTCGTACTTTTGTGGTTTTAAATTCTGATACTGTTACTCGCTTTACGGTTAAAAGTCAAATGGATTTTATTTCTTCAGGTATACGCAAAAGCCAAGGAATGTTCTGATCAAATTTCAGTGGAAGATTTTGCAATTCTTCTTGCCAAGCACTTCACGTTAAATTACAAGCAGGTAAACCCCGTGTTAAAACTTGTATTCTTAATTATATGCGGGCCAGTATATATGACATCTATGCAGGATGGCTCTATTTGAAGTTGTAAGTTGGATTTGTGATAAATCAGAGGTTGTGATTTGGTGCGAGTTTTAATTGGTGTGAAGTTAACAAAGTTTAGCAGTATTAATGTGCTTGACTTTTATCTACCCAGTATACACACATTACATCGACCATGATAACTTCTTGCCCGCTTCATATCCACCCACTACATGGAGCGGGTAGGAATTGAAAATATTAGTTATCTCCTTTCAAAACACTTGCATGATCATCTAACCACTTCTAGAACTTCACTTTAGCTCTCACGTTTTTGTTGGAGGTTGCAAGATCCATATCCTTCAGTATTAAAGTTATATTACTTTGCTCATTGTAACTAACTTGGCTTGTGCCTTCACTGTAGCAGATCTTTTCTCGCAACAGGAATTTAAGAAAAAAGAAAAGTTTCCACTATTTTATTCTCTTGCAGTATATCACTTAATAATCCAATGGGGAACTCATTGTTCTTGTTTTTACTTGCAATGCCTCAGGTTTCATAAAGATAACATAACTTTTGCTGTTCAAGTGGAACCATTTTATTTTCAATTCGAACTAGTTCATTTTTAACCCTTTTGAAAAATCAAGTTCTTGAAAACATTGCATCGTCAAGCTCCTTCAATTAGTGATACATTTTCTGCATACTTTGAGGTTTTTTTGGTGGATTATCTACCTGCTTTCTGAATCAAAAACCTTGTTCTTCAAGTGGTGAAAGAAAAAAAAATTACTCAGTCTGCTATTCTAGATCTCGTTAGACTATATATATTTTTTTAATATTACAAACATGCATCAAATATGACCATAGCATTTTATTTGTCCTCCACACCTACATGGCCCATTGAGATTTTCTCCAGATGCATGCACTACTGAATAATAATCAGTCCACTGAATTAGTAGCATATTGCCAGGATAGAGTAAACCTCTACATACCACGAAGGGCATGAACTTTCAGAAAATGATGTTTCCTGCTTCCTTCGAACTTCTTTATGTTTTGTCTTTTCTTCTGCTCATATCCCTTTTTCCTCCTCATTTTACATGGCGCACACCTTTGGGATCTTTTTTTGATTAGTTGGTGCTAAAAGTTGATAAAACCGAAGATGATCTCCGATATGTGTAATTAATTTTGCAGGTTACTACTGCGATAGTGAAGATTGCAGAAAAGTCATGGGAGCGTGTATCTGTCAATGGTCAACCACACAACCATGGTTAGCTGTTCATTTTTGGAAAAGCTGACCAGTAAATGATTCTTATTTCTTATAGACGACTTTTAAAAACCTCTTTTCTGACAATTAACTTTTATCATTACATTCAACCTTTTTTATGTTGAAATATTTGGTTTATATAACTTAAAGTTATAAAGCTTCTTCCTTCTTTCTTTTCTGCAAATTGGAATCTCCGAGTGAGTTTAAATTTTATATATATATATATATATATATATATATATATAAGGAGTTTAAATGATTGTGAATTTAGTTAACTTTACTTTTTGAAACCCTTCTCAAGTGAGTTCTTCTCTTGCCCCTCTCATGATGATAAAAAGGATTTGGATTCTTGATGAGAGTTTTCTGGTGTTAAAGTCAACAAGAAATTTTTTATTAGGTTGAAACTTTTATGTTCAGCCTAACTGTAGATAAATTGATTAGAGGGATATCAAAGAATTTTGACTTATACAACCATATATTTTAGTTTTTACGAGCATGCAAAATTCTTAACATCCTTTCCTCTTTGCTCTTCCAGTTTTAAGTTTTTTATTATGTACTTCTAATAAGAAATCACTTAAAATTGTAATTTTGTATCTTAGATTTTTGTTTGTGGAGCAGATGGCTTATTCCAGTAAAATTTTCTGTACATCTCTTGCTCTAATGCACATATTATGATAACTATGTATTTAGTTTATCGTAATAGAATTGAGCATATGGGTATTTTTTTTTTATTTTTTTTTTTAAATCTAAATAATAGCCACTTGTTTCCTGAGTTCTTATTTTTATCCTTATTTTTTTTCTTTAATTTTAATTTTTGATTGAAGGTTTCAAACTTGGATCTGAAAAGCACACTACAGAGGTGATATTTAAGAAGTCAGGTGTTTTACAAGTGAGCTCTGGTATTGAGGGACTATCTTTGCTGAAGACAACTCAAGTAAGTCTACTCTTTTAGATATATATTTTTAGAACTCAAGGACACAGTTGTACAACCTATACAACAAATTTTGTTCAAGTAAGATTGTCTCTTTTAAATACATATTCAAAATTCATTTGATATTTGAGCTATTTATGTTTTTGTCGATGCTAAGTACAACAGATCTCCACACTGTTTTTCCTGTAAGCTTAAGTTATGCATATTTACTGCTTTATCATCTTAGTAAAGAATTTCAATTCTTATATGTTCATTGTATTATGATAGAAAAAAATGCTGCATGGTGTACGTCCTCCTCTCTTTTTATCTTTTATATATTTTTGTTTTTTCTCTTTTAGTGTGTGATGGCATGGCCTCACGTTTACCCATATTGGAAGCCATCTACGTGTAAACATTTACACACACACATAATGATAACTGGTTACAAGGTTGAAGTTAAAGATCAATTGGATACTTTAGTTGGTTATGCAGTGGTCGAGATTGCTAATTCGAGCTAGAGGGTAGTTTGGAATATTGCATTTTTTGGGGAAATAAAATCTAATACTATAGGTGTCAAACGAATCTTTCTAGGGGCTCCCCCTCACTGTCCCATGAAGGAGAGTTAACGGAGGTGCACCAGCTCTTCTTATTCTAGATCTGGCCTCATCTGTTTTTTTTTATTTAAATAATCAAAGTAATTTATTTCCTCTATCAGTCAATGAAGCCACTTCTGCATTGTCTACCTCATTTTAACAATTTTTTTTAATCATCTTCTCTTTATTCTTGAACAGCATTAAACATTTCGAAACGTGAACTCCACCCTTCATATTCTAATCTATTCAAGCTCAAGGAGAAGTACCCTGAAATTGTCCAAGGAAACTCAGTAGTGTCCATATTTAGTTAGAGATTGTCCTTGCGGTACAGGCAATATAAGCAAATAATTTGAGAAATATTGAGGGGGAGTCCTAGAATAAGAATTAGTACATTTTAAGAGTGTTTTCAAAATCCAAGCTAAAATTTGAAAACTAAAAAAAAATAGTTTTGAAAAACTTGTTTTTTTTTTTTTAGAATTTGACTAACAATTCAAACATTTACATATGAAATATGAAAACCATGATTTAGAAATTGTGAGAAAACAAGTCCATTTTTAAAAACCAAAAACCAAAAATCAAATGATTACCAAATGGGTCTTAGCTGTTATGATTATCTTTGATCTTGGATGGTGTATCCTGAGGTTACATGTTCTTTTAATGAGGAGTTGCCATTTGATCAACTTGTGGAATACATTACAGACAAAAATTTCAGGAAATTTGCTACTTGTAGATGCGGTTTAGATATCTTATGTTTCTGCTGATTCTCTCTCTAAACATCATCATGTGAGCAGTCAGGTTTTGAGCGATTTCATAGGGATAAGTACACAGCTCTTCCTGAGACACGAGAGAGGATATTGGCCACCGAAGTATCTGCTTCATGGAGGTATATATTTTCTATTGATCGGACTTTTGACTCTGAACTAATACATCTCATATAGCTTCTGGCTTTTCTGCTTTATTAGTTCAGGTAGAAGGACAATAGATTCCAAGTATCTTTGTTTGGTTTCACAAACAAAATTTATACATTTTGATGCAGGTATACATTTGATTCTCTCTTTGGTATCCCTAAAAAACAGTGTTACTTCACGGAAACATACCTTGATGTGATAAAAGTATTAGTTGACACCTTCTTTGGTCCTCCAAAAGAGGGAGTGTATAGCCCATCTGTTCAATACACTCTTTATGAGATGGCAAAGAATGTCCTCAACAGGTCTCTCTCATTCTCCCACTAGCAAATGCGCACACATGAAAGCACAATCACACTAACTTCCACAAGTGTTTTAACTCTCTATCGTAGGTTTTAATCTCTCTAAAAATAATTTTTGGATTTCCACTATTTTAGGTTCCATGTTATATCATCAGTGAGGCTGAAAATGCCAAATCTCCACTTCTTACCTGTCAACATATCAACAAAAGATAGTCGGAGTATCGTTAAGGTAGGGATCTGCTTACAAAGGTTAGCTTTTCCTTTTCCATGTTTATTGAAGATGTTTAGGCTGTGGTCTGGTAATTTCTTTGCAACCCTGCTTGGACTCCAAAACTTATGTTAAGTTTATGCAGAGTTCCCAATTTAGGTTTTTTCTTTTTACATTATGTTGCTTTATTTCCTCATAGAATCATATCCTTGCATCATCTCTAGAGATAGTGAAAGTTCTACTAACTTGAGATTACATTTCATTCTTATTTTGCTCCTGAATTTTCAATTTCTTCCATTCGCATTGTTTTTGTTATTTCCCCATCAGTTTTCCATCAGAATTAAGACTTGGAATATAGAATTTCATTGTCAATAGGAACTATGTCACAAAATTAGGAAAAAAAATACACATACATGGTTGATTCTGTTCAACTAGTGTCTAACATATTCATGACATGTTTGGGAGTGATTGTGAAATTGTTAAAATCACTTGTCATTTTAAAAATCACTCCAAGAATACTTTTAACCATTTAAAATCAATTTTAATAATATAAAAATTGCATTTAAAAGTGAAATTAAATTTGAATTGATTTTGAGTTATTATATGTATGTTTCGAAGAGATTTTGAACATATAAAAGTAGTTTTAACCACTCCCAAACATGCAATCATTGTGATAATAAGCATTCAACACGTGTTAGAATGTTCAAATGTTTGACACATGTAAGACACCGACACATTAGCCGAACTAAAATGTCCATGCTTTTGAGCTTTTTACCACAAGCTTACATCAATATTTCTTTGTATTCTTAAAGAAATGAAAATGGTGGTGGTGTTTTGTTTTGCAGTTTGAGGATGATGTGTATCTGCCAACAGATGAACCACATGGATCAATTGAAGCTTGCTTGAGCCGCTTCTCTTCAAAGCTATGAGGAAATTAAGTATTTTCTGCTTTTTCCTAAGTCAGGTTGTTGTGCCTTTCCCTTTGTAGAAAAGTTAATTATATATCTGAATAAACTCTCCTATTTTTAGTTTAAAATAATTGTGAAAAAGCATAAGAAATGTTTATTTAAATTAAAGTGTTGATCATGGTTGTTACATTATGGGTATTCTGCTTTGTGTACAGTGTACACTAATAAAATTCTAACTTCTTTTCCAAAGGAAACTTGTTTTTCCTTTATTGTTACATTATGGGTATTCTGCTTTGTGTACAGTGTACACTAATAAAATTCTAACTTCTTTTCCAAAGGAAACTTGTTTTTCCTTTAATATTCTTTACTACTTGTAGTTTTATTAAATTTTGGTTTTTTTTAGTACCACAAAGGGCGAGGCTAATGTCTTAACAAGTTGAAACAGGAAAGAGAGCTAAATCTAATACATTTTTGAAGAATTTTCTCAGATAAAAAAAATGTCAAATTATTTTTTTTTAAAAGAAACATGAATAGACATTGATAGACTTCTATCAGCATTCATCAGTGATAGATAGATCTATTACAGCTATCTAAAAATTTTGCTATTTTGTTTAAATATTTTCTCTTATTTTTCTATTTTTAAAAATTTTCACTAAATTTATTGTGAACTCAATTTTCACTCCCATAAAAATTATAACTATGAAATTGACAATGTTTCTTTAAGATATTGGATGTTCAAATGTACTAAAAAAGTCGGAACAAAATTAGTGCAAAAAAAAGTTGTCTAATTAAAGAAGGTACTTTATTTATTTACATTAGCCTGTAGGCCACGGTATATAAGAATTACTGAATTAGGATATCCTTTTCTTACAGTTGAACACGGTAAAATTTGACAGTTCTGATCTCTGAAAATGGTTGAATTTGCATAAATCTAAGTATAAATAAATAGGTGGTCTATGTCACTTTTGAAAAATAACAATTCTTATCACGTAATTTTAAAATGTCTATTTTAATTTTGGAAGTTTAAAAAAGGTAAATTGCGAGTCTAGTTGTTAAATTTTTAGAAAGTTTTAGTGAGTGCCTCACATTCTTAATTTTATGTTTACAGAATGTTTAATAAGTGTCTAAACTTTCAATTAGTTTATTGGTAGATCTTTAATTTTACACCGATGAATCTATAAATAGATGGTAAAGTATCTCAAATTTCTATCTAAAAATTATGAAGGGTACACATCTTTTTTTTAATTTATCTAAAAATTATGAAGGGTACACATCTTTTTTTTAATTTATATTAGATTAAATTACTATTGTGGTCTCTGTACTTTGAAGTTTGTTCAATTTTAGTCACTTTCAATTGTCCAATTTTAGTACTTGTACTTTCAATTAATATGGTTGATTTTTAAAATAACTTTTGGTTAGTAAAATTATTATAAATAGAAAAAATATCAAACTATTTATGAATATAGAAAATTTTCACTTTCTCAATTTTGGTAAAATTTAACGTTGAGAGACTAAATTTAAGATTGATTGAAGGTTAAAAAGTATTTTTGGTCTCTAAATTTAGTAGGTAATGATTTAGTCTCTATACTTACGAATTTGTAACAATTTAGTCCCTATTATGTACAACTTAGTCTTTGAGTTTATAGATAAATTTGATTCTCAATAAGTTTATCAATCTACATGAATAAGAAATTTCATTAAATCATAATAATATTTTTCATGATAATGACTAAATCGTTATAAATTGTAAAATACATGAACTAAATCATTACTTATTAAAATTGAGTGACTAAGTTGTTACAAATTTAAAAGTATAGCCGTATAAGGACCTAAACTATACTTTCATGAAAGTTCAAAGAGCAAAAGTGTTTTTTAACCTTTATCATGAACTAAAATTAGATAATTAAAATATAGCGAGACTAATATTAAAAAAGACTTTGAGACCAAAATAGTATATTAAATAGTCATTAGAAGGTAGCTAGATTTCATGAATAATTATTCACTCAATAAATAGGAAATGAGATTCATTAGGCTGTTTATCATGATGAAAATTGGTGTAATCGAAATAGGATTCCATTGAAATCGTAATGATCCTCAATCACAAACGTAATTGAATTGCTTTTGATCACATTTACTTAAAATTATAAATCTATCACATTTACTGTCACCATTAACATAACATTAACGATGACAATGACAGTAAATATAACAAATTCATAATCTTTATATTGTAACATTAACAGTATTTGTAATAGTAACAATCGTATCGTTCACTTTCTCACTTGGGCAGATTTAGTATAGACCCGAGGAGGCTCGTTATGCTGTTCTATATATATAAAACTTAATAATATCAATATCATTAACTAGTCCAATGGTAAATTTGTCTTCCAAACCCGTATAGGAGCCACCTTACAAAATTGGAAGAAATTCACTTCGTCTCACCACTTCTCTATTTTCTCATTTCATCGTCATCTTCAATTTCTATTTCATTTCTTCAAATTTTCCCTTAATCTGAAAACCACATGATTCCCCAAATCCACCGCCACCATGGATGACGATCTCCGCCACAACCAACAACCCACAGATCCACCATTTCTCAATCCCAACGAACCTCACTCCTTCAAATTCCGCCCTTCTGCGATCCACTTTTCATCCATTCTCATTCTCCTTCTAGCAATTTCCTTCTTCAGTTTCACCAAAACAGATTTCTTCAAAACCCATTCCTTAAAACTCACCCATCTTCTCAAAAATTCTAACCAAACCCAACATCCTAATCCCTTCTGTGTTCTTTGGATGGCCCCATTTGTTTCTGGTGGTGGCTACAGTTCAGAAGCTTGGTCCTACATTTTAGCCCTTCACGATCATATAACAAACCCTGGATTTCGATTGGCCATTCAGCAACATGGTGATCTTGAATCCATCAACTTTTGGGAAGGCTTACCGGATTCTATGAGGAATTTGGCTATTGAACTTCACAGCACAAAATGTAGAATGAATGAAACTGTTGTGATTTGTCACAGTGAACCAGGTGCGTGGAATCCTCCATTGTTTGAAACTTTGCCTTGCCCACCAGGTGCTTACCAAAATTTCAAGTCAGTGATTGGTAGAACAATGTTTGAAACTGATAGGGTAAGTCAAGAACATGTGGATCGTTGTAATGGAATGGATTATGTTTGGGTTCCTTCTGAATTTCATGTCTCTACATTTGTGAAAAGTGGGGTTGATCCTTCTAAGATTGTGAAAGTTGTTCAACCTATTGATGTGAATTTCTTTGATCCATTGAAATACAAACCATTTAGTCTTGAATCTGTAGGAACATTAGTTTTAGGAACCAGAAACTTGGAAGTAAACTTAGAGAAGAAAGGATTTGTGTTTCTGAGTATCTTTAAATGGGAATTCAGGAAAGGTTGGGATCTGTTGTTGGAAGCATATTTGAGAGAATTCTGTAAGAAAGATGAAGTGGGGTTGTTTTTGTTGACAAATCCTTACCATACTGATAGTGATTTTGGGAATAAGATTTTGGATTTTGTAGAAAATTCAGACTTACAAATGCCACTTTCTGGTTGGGCTCCTGTTTATGTGGTTGATATTCATATAGCTCAAACTGATTTGCCTAGAGTTTACAAGGCTGCTGATGCATTTGTACTCCCATCAAGAGGAGAAGGGTGGGGAAGGCCGCTCGTTGAAGCGATGGCGATGTCATTGCCAGTGATTGCCACCAACTGGTCGGGGCAGACGGAGTTTTTGACCGATGAGAATAGCTATCCGTTGCCGGTTGAGACAATGAGTGAAGTTAATGAAGGGCCATTCAAAGGGCATCTGTGGGCTGAACCATCCATCAGTACGCTTCAAGTTCTAATGAGGGAAGTAATAACTAATGTTGATGAAGCTAAGGCTAAAGGACGACAGGCGAGGGAGGACATGGTAAGCCGATTCTCGCCCGACATCGTTGCCGAGATTGTTCATAGTCAGATACAAAATATATTTCATGAGAAGAGATGATACGTCACATTTTGTTTATAATAACCAAGATTTTTCATTCCTCCTGTTTGTGTTATGCTCTGTTTATCATCTTGGATCATCTGTTGATTGAGAGATGATTGAGGGCTATGTTGGCTTGTAGTGAGGTTAGCTGTTAAAATTTTGGGTGGTTTTTTTTTTTTTTTATATTTTTATTAAATATCCATGAGTAATTTAGACGGTAGTTATAGTAGTGGAAATTAGTAGTACCAAATTGAAGCCTTAGTTGAAGAAATTGCTCCATTTTTAGGAAGAAATTACTGTCAATAAAGCACTTTATTAAAACTCTATACACCAAAATGAGCATAATGTTTGGTTCAAAGATAATCGACATGGAATGGAAGTGAGATTTAAAACTCTATACTTTTGTACTTATTATTGTAATAAAATTATTAGTACCATTGGTCTCCTTGATTCTAATTTATTGTTAGATTCCCAAACTTGAGATTAATTGATAATAATTTGATATTTATTCAAATAGTCTCATAAATAAATAAATAAAAAAAAAAAAATCAAATCCACGCATTTGTTTAAATTAAATTT
Source organism: Lagenaria siceraria (assembly GCA_002890555.2). Lineage (NCBI taxonomy): Eukaryota > Viridiplantae > Streptophyta > Magnoliopsida > Cucurbitales > Cucurbitaceae > Lagenaria > Lagenaria siceraria. The sequence goes on from CM016484.1 coordinate 28,038,301, forward strand.
GGCTAACTGAAGTAAAAATTCGCCATCGTCTTAGAATTAGTTTATGTGAGTTTTTTTGGGTACCCCTAGAAATAGAATAAATTGATACTCTATTTCCTGATTCAACAAGCTTTTTATGTATTGTTTGAAGCAAATTCGAGATGATGTCCCTTATCAACAACTCCAAACTATTTTCCTACAAGCAAAATTTTAATGTTTTATTTCAAAAGAAGAAAAAAAAAAAATCAATCTAGTAATGATATTTTGTCAAATCACCATTTTTTTTACAATATATAGAGGGAGAATCTAACCTCTACTTTGAAGTTAAAATTCCCTTATTTTGGCTCAAAATACTGTCTTCTACAACAACATGCTCCCCAATTCATGTCAACAAAAATGAACTTCACAGTTGTTGATTCACAAATCAAATATTAACGAGTACAATTAATGTTGGTCGATTTGACAACTTGACAATGTGCAAAGCCTTGGGCATAGACAACTTTTTCTCGAGAAAAAAAAAATATAAGGGCTCGTTATCCTTATCAATTTAGTTATACGTCGGAGAAATTCTCAAATTCCGAACAAGAAAAGTAGTGGGCCTGGATCACTTTATCAAAATCATAATATCAATAGCAGACAGATGCCTCATCTGCAAACCTAGATAAAGTCTCATTTATTCTCAAACATACGAGAGCATTCTACTATAAAATGAAACATGAACTAATTTCCAATATTCTCGTTCTAGAGAGAGAGAGAGAGAGAGAGAGCTGGTTTAGCATAACGCCGCAGCTTGGAGATTGGACAAGGTCTCCTATATAATATTAACTTAGTTCATGGGACAAAAATAAGACCAACATTATTGAAAGGGACAAGAATAAATATTTGTGGTACGGAATAATATTACTCGAGATGGGGTTTGAATACCGTTAGCACGTCCCTGTAAACAGGCTTCTTGAAATCTACAGCCTGCATGATAGAGGGTAAATGTAAGTTGAATATCCATATACGTTCTTCAGATTACTATTTCAAAAACCGATAGTTCGATCTCTCACTTTATAATCATTGAATTAAATAAAAGGGAAATGGTGGACTACTCACACGTTCTACTACTTGTTCAGGTGACATCCATGACCATTCGCCAAACTCGGCTTTCTCAGTCCCATCACCTAAAAGATTGATCTCTTCATCACTTCCTGTCAACTTCAGCAGAAACCTAAAAATTTTACAATCATTTGAACATAATATAAGATAAGAGCAGCAGATAGAATAGAAAAATATCGTTAAAATTTAGTTGATAAGGCAAATGAAATAGTGCCTTGGCAGGATGAAAAGAAAACAAAAGAGAAAAAGTTTCTTACAAAAGTTCTAACAGAGAAACCAAGGAAGACTCAATTCAATAGTAATACTAACACTATTATCCATACAAATTCATTGAGGTGGATTTTGTTTTTCTAATATATGTATTATTAGGAAATGAACGTCTAAGTGGTCTTGGCACTTGTATGATTTCTAAGACCCCTCACAAAAATCTGCTGCTTTGCTCTCCGATGTGAGTAACTTCGGTATGGTGCACCGGCTTTCCAGGTTACTAACCCTTTTTTAAAAAATGGATCAGCATTGAGGTATTATAACTATGTAAACAGTGTACGTCAAGTGAGTTTAGCTCTAAAGAATATGAGAGGAATAAGAATTGTATGCATAATAAATAGAACTCACCACTTCTGCGCTTGACCCTTCCAGTCAGAACCCCACTGACGTCTAAGTTTTTCCCGGACATGTGGTGGGAAGTCATAAGTCAGCCAATAAGGTACCTACTTTAAGAAACCAATATTCAAGACATTTCACTGATGTGTCCAATTAAGGTAAACACAGGCTTTCACTCTGGAAAAACTCCCAAATGAGAGGAAAAATATAAGGCGAATTCACACAGTATGCACATAAGAACTACTAATACAGCATAACTTATAGTTCAACAATCATACTACAGAGGGTCATAGAAGAAACAAGCCATATTGGTAGAAGAATTTTAAATAACCAAGTCAATGGGCTGGGAAGATCACTGGTAAAGTTCGGAATATTCTTCCTCCATCTCCAGAGATTAAAGAAAATTATGACCACGTGGGTTACGACGGGTTGGCACAGTAATCAGAGGCATGCTGTAATCTCATTTCTCTTTAAAATTCTGGACTCAAATCATGGTGACCCTCTAGCAATAACATTTCGAGTTGTATTTTATATCTAACGTCATAAGACCAAATAATGGTCTAATGAGCTAACCTTAGTTGATGTGTATGAAAACCAGCTCGAATAGTTAGTCAGTGGAAAAAAGTAAAATACGATTCAATTGCAATAAACCAATTCCATTAATCATAAAATTGATGGTTAGAAAATTTTGATGGTAAAGTTGAGAACAAGAAATGAATCAAATACACCCTAAAACTAACTCAAAGAGCTCAGCCGATACAGTGTTGATCTTTTTTTTTTTTGATATCCGTACAGTGTTGATCAATTATGAACTTTCTTTCGTACCGTAGCATATTAACTGCAAAAATCTAATCATCTTTAATCCTAAAATAGACTTTCCTCAGTTTTAACGATTATGAAAAGGACTTGATTCATGAAAACTTAAGAGAAGAACATGTATATCCAAGCAAAGACAGCCGAATATATCAATGAAATAGTACTTCAGCAATAATCTCTGCCGATCTGACTCCTGTTTCTTCTCTAAGTTCTCTGATGGCTGCGCTTCTTGGATCTTCACCCTCATCCACGCCGCCCTAATGAACACAACAGGAGGAAAATAAAATAAAACACGTAGATGATTGTATATTATTTCCGTGCTAATTGATTATGCTTCAATGCTGAAATTTCAGACTTAATGAATACATCTGATCGAATAAAGTCTTCATAAAACCTAATACGCGAGAGCCCTAAAGCAAGCAAGAAGCCCTAAAGCAAGCAATGTAACAGTAAATTAAAGTACTAATTCATTATTCATAGCTCAAAAATATGCTGCTTGTACCTCGGACTTCCTGATAAAAAAAACGATCATAACCTAGAAGCAGAAAAGAAAAATCATCTTATTACCTGAGGCATTTGCCAAGCATCTGGTATATCCAACCTTGAGGCAGCAAAAATCTGCACATACCGAATTCGGAACGACGCGCATGGATGAATACTTATAAAGATGAGCGGAGATGGAGGAATAAAAGGAGAGAGATTTCGAGAATGACCTTTTTAGAAGAATTGATGAGGCAAATGCCAACGTTTCTGCGGTAACCTTCGGGAGGAGCTTCCATGGATGAGGAGGTCGAACGCAGAGCAGATGAGAAAAGTGGAGAAGGGGGACTTCGAAGATGAAGAGGACGACGACAGTGAAGAAATGAATGACTAGAAACGACATATCGGTTTACGGCCATTCCTTTTCCCTCCACGAGTGGCGTTCATCCAACGCTTCGCGCTTCATTTATTCTTCTCTCTCGCAAGATTTTCTTTTTCAATCTTTTTTCCATTATAATATTGATATTTGTTAGGAAAATTATTATGAAGTCAAAAAAATATCAAATTATTTACAAATATATAAATATTTTATTGTGACGATCACGGTCTATCACGGTCTATCGTTGATAGACGATAAAAAAAATTTATATTGGTAAATAATTTAACTAATTTTTTTATATTTGTAAACAAGCATATTTATCAGGTTAAAATAATATTTTGGTTATGTGATATGAAAAATTTTCTAATACTATCTTAAATATGTACTCCCTACATTTAGTATTTGATGTTTCACTAGATGATATATTATATTATTTATATTATGAGTTTCACGTCATTCTTAAATGTTTCTTTTATGACAAAATAATAAATGCAGGTAACATAACAAAAAAAAAATTAAAAAAATTACACTTATAGTCGCTACGTTTGATTTATGATACATTTGAGTCAAATTTTTGTTTTGAAATTTGCATTTGGTCTTTATCTTTCCACCAGAATTTCGATTAATACTAACGAAAAGTTGAAATATATATTTTTATAATTTTTAAATAAAAAATAAATTGGGTTGTTTTCAAATATAGAAAAATGAATCAAACTATTTACAAATATAGAAAAATTTTACAGTCTATTAGTGATAGACCGCGATAGAATTCTATAGGCAATGAAATTTTTCTATACTTGTAAATAGTTTGATATTTTTTCTATTTAGAGTAATTTCCCAAATAGATTTGTGACATTTTTTTTCTCTTTCCTTTTCTTCTCATTCTTTTCTCGAGTTTTCAAAAGAAAAATTAATTGAAGGAATCCCTTCCATTGAAGACTGGTAAATCAAAGGAAATCGAAAGGACTCTTTGATTTTAAATTTTAATAATTGAAATTAAGGAGAAATGTCTTTTTAAATAATTTATATGTGTGCGCGCGCGTCTCGTCAACTTTTTCGTAAGTAGTTAACGAAAAACTATTGGAGGGACCAGAATGAAACTAAATGCAAATCCATATGCAAATTTGTTGAGTTTTGAAAACTCAATGTCCTAAATGTAACCAAACATAAATATCATAGATAAAAAGTGTATTTTTTCCAAAATTAATACTATAAATAATATTAAAAAAAATAAGTAATTCAAACTTAGTTTGGTATTGTTGTAATTTTTGAAATAATTGCTAGCATGTACTTTAAAAAATATCAATTATGGCATGAGGTAAAAATAACGTTTTTTTAAATCTGGAAAAATATTTGATAAGTTGATTTAATTAATGTGTGAGTTGTTTTAAGGATTAAAGTAAACATATTATTTAATTGGTTTTATATTGCCATTTGATATTAATTTATTTTAGATTGATATTTAGTATCGATTTTATTATACGATAATTACTTAAAAAATTCGCACGTTTTAATTTGAAAATAATTTCGTTTAATCTAAAATATTTGATCAAAGTTTAGCACAATATAAAAATTGAATCAATCCAAATCTCGTTGCTGTTAGATAATAAACATGAAAAATAAAAGATATGGAAGCACAATTTTGAAATCTTTTAAAATTTAGTTTTTGCTGTTAGATAATAAACATGAAAAATAAAAGATATGGAAGCACAATTTTGAAATCTTTTAAAATTTAGTTAGAGAATATGTCATAATATAATGGAAAATTACTATAAACAGAAAAAATATCAAACTATTTACAAATATAGAAAAATTTCACTAAAATCTATCAGTGATAGACCGTGATAGAATTCTATCGCTTTCTATCTCTCAAGCAAATAAATTCTATTGCCTGAGCGATAGAAAGCGATAGAATTTTATTGCGATCTATCAGTGATAGATTGTAAAAAAAAATTATATTGATAAATAGTTTTGCTCATTTTTCTATATTTAAAAAGAGCCCTAATATAATCGATATTTTGAACTAAAGGTAAATTGAATGTCATAATATGTTTAGTTTTTGTTTTATTATTTTTCTCAATTTCAATATTATGACTTTCAAATTTCTTAAGTTTATACTTAAATTCTTAATTCTAAAATAAAAAAACAACATAATTGAAAACTACTTTGTTTAGTTTGAAACTTAGCTTCATTTTATAAAACATTGATAAAAATGGATAAAAAGTAAAAGAAATTTATGGAAGATATAACACCTAGTTTTTAAAACGGATAATTGCAATAGATAACACTTTTAGAGATAATAATTAAGTTTATAGTAACATTTTTAAAGAATTGCAAATATAGTAAAATTTATTATTGATAGAATCTATCGCTAATAGATAGTCTATCACTAATAAATTTCGAGAGTTAGATTTAATTTTGCTATATTTACAAATTCATTTATATTATATTATATTTGTTAATACTTTGAATATGATTACTATAAAGTGTAATCGACCAATGTTTAAACATTATACTATTGCCTCTTAAAAACAATTATTATATCATTAATGCTATAACAAATTGACCAAATAGTCCAACTTACTAGATAAAATATCATATAAAATTTATTAATATTACTAGATTGACATGAATATAGTTCAACCCGACACTAAAGATATTGAATCTTCTCCATATTTTATTGTACTAAATAATATAAAATTTTATGACACAGCTATTAAAGTCAAACTTATTCACAATATCACGGTACTAAGTTATTAAACAAACAACAGAATATGAATATAGTTCAACCAGACATTAAAGATATTAAATCTTCTCCAATCTAAGCAAGGACATGAATGTAATAAGTTCAATTTCAAGTGTTAATAATCAAACAAAAGGCTAATGTTGAGAGTATAAACTAAGGCATGCAGTTAAGCCACAAAAGACAAAACAACAATATAAAATTTCAACAAAAACACTTCAATCATAATTTGTTGGGAAATTTTCACATATAGAAAAAATATCAAACTATTTACATAAAATAGCAAAAAAGACACTGATAGACATTGATAGATTTCTATCAGTATCTATCAGTGATAGAATTCTATCATTTCTATTACTGAAAGATCCTGATAGACTTCTATCAGCGTCTATCACAATTATCTAAAAATTTTGCTATTTTGTGTAAATAATTTTCCTTATTTTTCTATTTTTAAAATCTTCCCTAATTTTTTACTTTTTCATTTATTTTTTTGAAAACCAATTCAATAATGACTTAAAAAGGAAAAAGAAAAAAAAAATCAATCAAATCCAAACATAACATGCTTAACAACCAACAATGAGTTTTGTTTTATATCTCAGTGATGATTATAAATAATTAAATATTATATATCTTTAAAGAAAATTTAATATTGTCGTGTACATATATATTAATCATGGTATCTAGAAGAATGTTTAAAAAATTTTCACATATAGAAAAAAATGTCAAACTATTTACTAAAAAAGTAAAAAAATACTGTAAACTTTTATCAGTATCTATCAATGATAGACTTATATCATTTCTATCACTGATAGACTTCTATCAGCGTCTATCACAATTATTTAAAATTTCGCTATTTTATGTAAATAATTTTTCTTATTTTTCTATTTTTAAAAATTTTCCAAAAGGTTTTACACTTTTTTATAAAAAAAATTAAGGTTGTTTTTAAATGAATCAAACTATTTATAAATATAGAATTTTTTTCTATATTTATAAATAGTTTGATATTTTTATATTTATAATAATTTTTCAAAAAGTTAAAGTCCACACACACTTCCTACTAGACTTTTATACTTCAACATTTTAGAAATTATCACACACACTTCCTACTAGACTTTTATACTTCTAACATTTTAGAAATTATCAAACTTATTAGATAAATAATTGAAAAGTAAGTATTCTACTAGACACAAAACTTAGAGTTAAAAAATATTTATTAAAAAATTTTAGAATAGACTATATTTACTAAACACAAAATTAAAAATTCACATATGTGTTAGATGTTTTCTATCAAGAAACAAAAAAATCACTTTTGAGCAATAAACTTACTAGGTTGTGTCAATTTTTACCACAACGTGTTAGGTTGTACCAAACTCAACTACAAATTTTCAATTTTATCAAATTGTATCTCAAACGTAGATTAAATATTGCAACATTAAATTCAATTAAAAAATTGTGCAACATTAATTTAATAATAAGTTCTTCCTCTAAATATTGTTAAAAAAATATTTTATCTTACGCGTCAATAAATTATAAAACATATGTAGAATATGAAATTGATATATTTTTTTTTTGTTTGTTCAAAACTTAATGAAATTAATGACTTTAGACAAATGCTTACACACTTTTTTTGTGGGGTTAGAATGAGTTTACAAATTAGCATAAATTAAACTAAAAAGTAAAAATTGCAGCACTTATTTAAGTGCAACGTCTAACTTGATGAAACTAAGGTCACTTTGACGCAAGCGTAATGAAAATTGGTCCAATCGTAATGAAATTGATTAAATGCCAATAGTAATGGGCCTCACAAAGAGAATTGGATTTCTTTGAACCTATTTACATTAGGCAGTATGCACTCATAATTTGATTTTCATTTGGATCGTTTACATTAACAATGGTAATGGAATGAAATATGTGTGATTACCATAATGTCATGGATACATAATAAAAAAAAATACCAAACTTTCTAACGCTCTTGGTTTTGATATTTTGAATGTTCGATCGTTTTTTTTATACATTCAAACATCTTCTTCGTATTTAGATTAGTATCTGTATCCATAATACTTTACAACATACTCACTAATAAAAAATATGGCAGTACATGATTCACAACAACAAAAAGTGTATATTGATATTATTTGTATTTAGATTAGTATTGGTATCATCAGTATCCATAATTGATTTCATCCTACCAATACAAAATATATGACCATCTATATATGGATACTGATATCGAATTTAAATGCAGCGAGAACTGTATGGACAATAATTGAATGAAATAGATGACGTGTGAGGCAAAATCTAGAAAATACTGAAAGCTTCGTACACAAAGAGGAACGAGTCCCACGTGACGATCAATGGTATTATAATTGGTCACCATTTTTAGCTAGAACAAGATTAAATTTCATTGTGAGTCCAACATTCATTGCGATTAGTTTGTGAATGTCAACGATCGTAATTAATTGAGCTCAATTTTTTATATTATTATTGATTAGTTATGGTTGTTGGTATGTAAAACTTAACAGATCTAAATTGATACAACCAAATAAGTTTTGGGATGAAAATTATTTTATTATTATTATTATTTATTTTGTAACGTTTTGAAAACTTAACTGGAAGCTTAAATTTGTAGTAAAAGAAGAATTTAGACAAAGTTAATGTAATAATTATATTGAAAAGCTTTTTTAGTACAATTATATTGGAAAGTTGGAAAAAAAAAAGAAAAAGAAAAAGATGAAATGTGAAAAGATAAAACTTAATAGTTAATACGATATAAAATAAGATTATTTTTAAATATTGCTAAATAAACAAAAATATTTATAAATATAAGAAAATGTCACTATCTATTAATTATAGACACTGATAGATGTATCTATAATTGATAGATACATATAGATGTCTATCAACCTTGTTTATCACTAATATATTTGATATTTTGTTATATTTATAAATATTTTTTTAGTAATTTTTAAATTTGGTTGAAAAAAAAGAAAGAAAATGAAAAAAAAAAAAGACACAAAGAAAGAAAGAAAAGAAGAAAGAAAAGGAAAAAGAAGAAGAAAAGAGGAAAAGCAATGGAAAAGGGTCCAAGGCAAGTCTAGAAGACTTGGTCTGTAAGAAGCAAAGCTTCATGGTTCGGTTGTACAGATACAATACAACCTGTCAAAGCCCACAGTCATAATCTCAAACTCCTCCATTTTTCTTCTTCTTCCTTTCTTCCATTTTCAAGGCCATCAAATTTGAATTCAGCGGAGCTGAGGAAGACGAAGAGAAGTCCGACGATGGGGGTGCCTGCAACTGCAACTTTGGGGGATGATTTTCTGAGAGAAAGAGCGGCCAAGATGAGAGAATCACTGCAAAAGAGCCAAACTATTACTGATAACGTCGTCACCATTCTCGGTTCCTTTGACCACCGTCTTTCTGCTCTCGAAACCGCCATGCGCCCTACTCAGGTTTGCTTTTCTGTTTGGTTCTATAGAAAAAAGGTGGGGGAGGATGATGTAAAGTTTCCTTGTCGAGAAATTTTACATGCTGGGCCGGTCTTCTTGGTTGATTCCGACCAATTGAATCGGTTGACTTCCTTTTTACTATGCGAGAATCGTTCATTTTTGTTTGGTATTTTTGGTTTCGCTTCTTGTTTCTCTTGAGAATCGAATTTCAGATCCGGGTTTTGCCTTTTTTGCTTTTATCTACTCTGTCCGCCCGATCCTGAATTTGTCTATTTCCCGTATTTTTCGTGGTGTTGTGGTTATGTCCTTGATTCTTACTGTTTAGATTTTGAATTATTTTGGGGAATTTGCAGATCAGAACCAATTCAATTCGTAAAGCTCACGAGAACATTGATAAGACTTTGAAGGCTGCGGAGGTTATTTTAGCACAATTTGATCTCTCTCGTCAGGTTGGTCTTTTTGATTCTTCGAGTTTGTTAGTTCACTAGTTTAGTTCTTTTTGCATCCACTTAGTTGTGTATGAGCTTAAAAATCTCTAACCCATTCTTATTTCTTATTTAAAGAAAAAAGGATTTTTTTTTAAAACCCGTAACAAACAGCCACATGAAGCTGATAACAAATGTACTATTTATGGTTGGTTGGGTGGATGAGGGAAATAATGCATTGTCAAGTATAACTGAATATCTTGCCTTGAAAGCTAATATCCAAAGTGATATGAGAAAAGTTCTAAGCTGCTTATTTTGCTTTTCATCAAACGCAAAACTCTTTTTTATATATTTCAATTCAGATTCTCGATAAATAGCATAATGGCATGAAATTGTGTGTGTGTTTTTTGGTTAATATTGCACTTGATAAATCTTCTAAGAGCATTTAATCAAGATGCATGGGGCACCCTTGAATCTTACCTTACACAAGAAACAAGCAAAAGAGTAACGTTGGTAATGTTGAAATTGTTTCTTCCACTCCAAACTCTTAAGGCCAAGATCTAAAAAAAATGTCAATACTATTTGAAATGTAAATTGATTATAGAAAGTTTGATGTGAATGAGGATCTAATTACCAATGAGGGGCCTATTGATTTTGAGAAAATCTATTTCAACTGGGGCTTTCTTGATGAAGTTTCTAGAGGATGGGCTTTGGGATTACGAGGACTAGGGTTTCAGCACCATTATCCTGTTTCTGCGTGGTTGTTGACGTCCTTATCAAGTTAGTTCGCGGGTATGTACATGGGATTTTTCAAGGATTTTCATTTGAGGAGAGGGTAGATTCACCTTTCTCATCTTTGATCTGCTGATGGTTTAATTTTTCTACTCAGGTAGGGAGTAGCTGAGTAGATTGGTACTCTCCCTACTACCTACCTCTGTCTTCCCCTGGGATGTAAGCACAATCCTGTCTCCTTTTAGTTCTTGAATCGTGGAGCAGGTTCAAAAACATCTCCTTGCTCAGAAGAAAATGGCGTTCTTTTCTTAAGGTTGTAGTCATGGAATCTTTATATTGGAATTTCTCTTCATTTAGCCATTTGTGGTTCTTGAAATGCAATTTGATTAAGCTGAGTGCATCAAGTGATGTTTGCACAGGTGTGTCACGTGTGGTAGTTTATAAATTTCTGTTATTAGATGAGTTGTATTTAGGACCTTGTAACTAGTAGCAATAGAATTTGAAAACAAAGAGTATAAGGAACAATTAATAGTGGTGTTATATATACGTAACACTTTTTTTATCATTAGAATTTTAATCAATTTACAAGTAACAAGTTCTGGTTAAAAAATGTAATAGTCCAACAGAATTACTACCGATGTGTATGAAGGAAAATCTTAAAATATAATAAGATCTTCGTTATTTAATTAAATTTGCAAGTCAATTAAAATATAATTGGCATCTTTTATGTTTTGCTTTCATAATATTATATGGAAATGAAATTATATGAACAACTATCAAAGGGCCAGCTAGATCTGGACAAACCTCTGAATGTGGCTATGTGTGTCCTGTATTGCATCTTGCTTCTTAACTATTGTTCTGGTGTGCAGGCAGAAACGAAAATACTTAGAGGGCCACATGAGGATTTGGAAAGTTATCTCGGGGCTATTGGTCAATTAAGAAACATTATCAAATTCTTTAGCAGCCACAAAGGTTTTAAGAGTAGCGAGGTAGTGCTTAACCAAGCAAATAATCTGCTTACAAAAGCCATCTCAAAGCTGGAAGATGAGTTCAGACAGCTATTATCTTCCTACAGGTTTCTACATTTTTTTTTTTGGGAAGAATTCTGCATACATGATAAGAATGCCGTTATATTGACTCATGAATCTTCTTGGAAGTACAAAGCATTTCTCCTATTCAAACAAAAAGTTATTTATAAAACCAGCAAAATCTCTTTCATTTTTCTCTTTGATTGTTAGCCTTTTCAATTAAAAAAATAACAATAAAATAAAAACCCACGAAATCTTACTCATTGATTTCTATCCTTTTTTCCTCCTTTCTTTCTTTCATAAGAAACAGAGATATTCACATAGACAAAAATGTCAAAAGAGATGGCCTTAGGCCTTAGGGATAAGAAGTCCCCAAGCCTAAGGGGGAGGAGCATTCCTTTGATTTCTATCTTCAGCTATCGTTGGTTGCAAAAAATAAAATGTAATTATATTCAAGTGAAAAAGAAAGAAGCAAAAATACTTGAAAGGGCCACACGAGGATTTAGAGAGTTATCTTAGGGCTATTGATGAATTACGAAATTGTTAAATTCTTTAGCAGACAGTTTTTATGCATTCATAAAAGAGAATAGAGAACATGGTATATAAGGTTCTAGAAGTTGACCTTTTTTTTTCTCCTTGGAAAAATTATCTTTTTAGTCCTCGAGTTTTGAAGAATAGGTGCATATGACCTCTGAATTTTCAAAACATACGTGTACCTTTTTAGTTCCCAAGTTTTTAAGAACAAGAGCATTTGGTTATTGAGTTTTCAAAATATACCTTTTTAGTTCTTGAGATTTTAAGAATAGGTTTAAAAGGTTCCTGGATTTTTTTTTTTTTTTTTTTTTGTTAATTTTTAATTTTAAATAATTATATGACATTTTAAATTAAAAAAATAATTATAGTATCAGATAAGAGGTAATTTTTCACAATTATTTTTCTATCTATCTGTATATATTGGGTATTCTCAATATGGGTAATGCAAATTATTGGAGCTTAACTTTTCACGTGTAAGTTTTTAATATTTATTGGGGGCAATTCAGCAAACCTGTGGAGCCTGAGCGTCTTTTTGATTGCCTGCCAAAATCGTTGCAACCATCTTCAGAATCTCCTGGTCATGATTCAGGTGGAAAGAATCACTCCTCAAATCATCATTCTGCACATCATGATAATAGCTTAGAGACTGCTGTCTACACACCTCCCACTCTCATACCACCACGTGTTCTACCACTGCTGCACGATTTGTCACAGCAAATGGTTCAAGCTGGTCATCAACAACAAATTTTAAAAGTCTACAGGTATGAAGCTTTGTAATTGTAAACGTGACTTGATTTTTCCGTGCATGTTTCTTTGCATCTTCATTCTTATATTGGTGTACTGAGGGCCGAACCTTATCTCAAGGAACTTACAGAAGAACCGAATTTGAATTGAAGAAACTTATCTATTTCGACATCATTGACAATTCTTCTTGAGGGAAAAATAGTATGGTTAAAGAGACAATGAGACTACTATGATCTGGGAACATACTCTCAGGGAAAGAAATTCCCAACCCAAACATCTTCCCTAAAATGAAAAATTTCATGCAAGAGAGAGAGGCTTATCTCTATATCTTCTTTTGACCAGGGATACACGTTCAGTCGTTCTGGAAGAAAGCCTACGGAAATTAGGAGTTGAAAAACTTAGCAAAGATGATGTCCAGAAGATGGCATGGGAGGTTTTAGAGGCAAAAATTGGGAACTGGATTCATTTTATGCGTATTGCAGTAAGCACGCTATATTTAATGTTTAATGAGTTTTTCTTGTGGCTTCCAAATAAAGTTTATGCTTAATCATAGGTTAAACTGCTGTTTGCTGGTGAACGAAAAGTTTGCGATCAAATATTTGAAGGCTTTGAATCGCTTAGAGATCAATCATTTGCAGAGGTTACAAGTAGTAGTGTGTCTGTGTTATTCAGTTTTGGGGAGGCGATTGCAAAAAGCAAGAGGTCACCAGAAAAGTTGTTTGTACTTTTGGACATGTATGAAATTATGCGAGAGCTTCACTCTGAGGTATGACTAATGCTTGGCTTTCACCTGCATATTGCATGTACTAGTTGTTAACCAACATCTAGCTAGAGTTCTGTTTGGTGACTGCAAAATGACGAGCTTTTCCAACTCAACCACTGTCTCCTTTCCTCTGAGCCCCGATGAAAAGAAAAAAGTTTGTATTATAACTTCTTTTTTGTTGTTTTCTTTTTTCTTAAAAAAAAAAAAAGAAAAATCTCTTTCCCGCATGTGTCATAAGTGATCGGTGATCCACATATTCTTTTGACCAATCTTATCATAACCATTAGCTTAATATATCTTTGTCTTTAAACTTCTACTTTTCCATTGACAGACTGTTAATTTTTATCCAGTTATTGATTGACATTTTAAACTCGTTCAGATAGAGACAATTTTTAAGGGTAAAGCGTGTAATGAGATCAAGGAATCTGCATCGGGTTTGACCAAACGGCTTGCGCAGACTGCTAAGGATACATTTGGTGATTTTGAGGAAGCTGTTGAAAAGGATGCCACAAAAACTGCGGTGTTGGATGGAACTGTTCATCCTTTAACAAGCTATGTGATTAATTACGTCAAATTTCTTTTTGAGTAAGTAAATCTTATGCCAATTTCTGGATATTTAGGAATTCGCATTTTGATGCATATGGTCTGACTATTTATGCATAATTTGAGGGTCTAATCTTATTCATAATGAAAAGCAGTCAATTTTATTCAACACTCTTCTGTAAAAAAAAATGTTATTCGCCATTTATTATAAAAGCATTTAAAGACTCTCGATGATGCTGTTGCTGCCTTGCTGGTTGCCAATCTGGCCCTGTGCTATCTCTTCAGTTTCAGTCTATGTAAATTTTCTTGTGCTTTTGTTGATCCACAAATTTCCACTTAAAAATTTTCAGCTATCAAGCAACCTTGAAGCAGCTTTTTCAAGAATTTGAAGCTAGTGGTCAAACTAATTCGGAATTGGCCACTGTCACAATGCAAATAATGCAGGCTCTTCAATCTAATTTGGATGGAAAATCTAAGCATTACAGAGATCCTGCTTTGACTCACTTATTCCTCATGAACAACATTCACTATATAGTTAGATCTGTTCGCAGGTATGCTTCATATACGCTACTTTTAGAACTCATTTACTTGTGCAAACTTGTTACTTATTAAATGATTGTCTTTGTAGATCTGAAGCCAAGGATTTGCTAGGGGACGATTGGGTTCAGAGACATAGGAGGGTCGTACAACAACATGCAAATCAGTATAAAAGGAATGCTTGGTCAAAGGTGATCAAATATATATGTATTGACTAGAAATATATACTTTTTGTTGATAATTAAAACATTACAAGCTTAAAACTCTTAGGGGGTGTTTGACCCACCGACTTCATAAGTCGGTGTTAAATAACTCAACTCCACCAACTTCAAGAGCACACTATTAAAGTTTGCACATCGAGCTCCATCTTCACAATTCTATACTCCAAGCACAAATTTATTAATTCCAACCTATTAATTCTGGACTTCAGAACTCAACTAAACCCCCTATAGAAACAAATAAACTAAACCCACTAAGCCCATCTGTCTTTGGAGGTCCAAAGTTTGTGAATTTTCTGTAAAGCTTAGTTTACTTGTACCCTGTTGTCCTTACCAAAAAAAAAAAAAAAAAAACTTGCAGATTCTGCAATGCCTCTCTGTTCAAGGGTTAACTTCATCTGGCGGTGGCAGTGTACCTGGTATAGATGGAGGAAATAGTAGCGGAGTTTCTAAGGCGCTTATTAAAGACAGGTTACCGTCACAATAACTTTATGTGACTAAATGTGTTTGTCAGTTCACTCATCTTTCTAATACTTTTATTGTAACTGGAGTATTGTTATATTACCAGGTTCAAGACTTTCAACATGCAGTTTGAGGAACTGCATCAAAGACAATCTCAATGGGCAGTTCCCGATACTGAGTTGCGGGAGTCTCTAAGACTTTCAGTTGCTGAAGTCTTACTTCCTGCATACAGATCCTTCCTAAAACGGTTTGGGTGTGTATACCTCATCTCTCTCCCTTTGATGTTATTGAAATATTTATGGCATGTTTAAAATTAGTCGTAGTTTTAATCGAGTATCGAATGGATATTGGAATGCCTTGAATCTGTTATTTGGCTCTTTGGATGACCAAGCACGGGTCTCGCTAAATTGTATTTGTATTTTATGTTATTTACAAATTTGACTTTGTGGTTAGAGGGGTGTGCCATATATAAACCCTCCAACTCTACTCGCGTCTCTGCAATCTGTATTATCTAACATTTCTCTCTATTAAAAAACTGATCTCTCTCTTTGTCGATCTTTACTGTTTACATTTTCTCGCTTTCTTTATTTGTCGATTTCATAACCGATGTAAAAGTTTTAGTTTGATGTCCTTTGTCATCCTGTTGATTTCGTAATATGCAGCGAGCGAGCTTGCGCATACAGTTACATTTTATCACATTTGCTTAAATCTGCATTTGTTGTCACAGGCCACTGATTGATGGTGGAAAGAATCCCCAAAAGTATGTCAGATACCAGCCAGAGGATCTCGAAAGGATGCTGGGAGAATTTTTCGAAGGGAAGAACTTGAGTGAACCTAAGCGGTAGATATCCACTTCGCGATCTCTTCTCTAGCGTCAAGATCGATCGGCTTGGTGGGACTTACATTCATTGCTCCAAGTTGCTCCCTGTTTCTGGAGGTCCAAAATCTTAGGTTCCTTCTTTTCATCAAGTTGGTGATGAGTTTTAGCATCCTTGCATAAATTACACTGTTGTCAGCACCTTGGCCTTTTTTATTCTTTGCCTTTTCCCCTTCATGGATTGGATGATTTTTCCTCTAATATTATTTTTCTACAATGTATATATAGGAACTATGTGAAATTATAGTGTTCTTTTTCTTTTTCTTCTTTCCTTGTATCCCTTGTGAAGATGTCATTCATGTATTAATATCAAGCTTAGAAAGCCATTGTTATTTTATTAATTTGAAACTTTCCATCATTCTCAAGGATGCTTATTTTTCCTTCAATTTTTTTAAATATTATTATTATTCTTTGTACTTCTCAAAGGTATTTTCTTTGCTCTCTCCCTCAAGAGTTCTTCACTTGGGTGAATTTCCTTTTTTATACTTATCACATGAGATGGGTGTAGTCTAAGCTTTACCTAAATTTTAATTTTTTTTTACAAATGTTATATATTATTTAGGGAAAATTACCTTTTTAGTCCTTAAGTTTTGAACAATATGTGCGTTTGGTCTCTAAGTTTTAAAAAATACCTTTTTAGTCCCTCAGTTTATAAGAATATGTCCATTTGGTCCTTGAGTTTTCAAAATATACTTTTTCAGTCCCTGAGTTTTTAAAAATAGGTCTAAAAGGTTCGAGTATTTTTTTCTTTAATTTTTAAAAAATAATTATATGATATTTAAAATTAGAAAAAATAGTTTTAGAGACGAAATAGTTTTTAATAATTATTCTTATAATTTAAAATGTCATATAGTTATTTAAATTAATAATAAAAAATTATTTGAGGGATCTCTTAGACCTATTTTTAAAAACTCAGGGACTGAAAAGATATATTTTGAAAACTCAGGGACCAAATGGACCTATTCTTATAAACTAAGGGACTAAAAAGGTACATTTTTAAAACTTAGGGACCAAACGCAATATTGTTCAAAACTTGGGGACTAAAAAGGTAATTTTCCCTATTATTTATAAGAGACTTGAAGTCTTTGAAAAGAAATCAAAATGTGTTTTTTCAATTTATAATAATTGTAGAAATTGGACCCACAAATGATAAAAATTGAACATTCAAACAATCAAACTTATACAAATGTTACCATTTATACAATTATATAAGTTTGAAGGTTCAATTTGACTTAATTTTAACACTCATTTAAGTTTGAGGACTCAATTTTTAAATTAAAAGTTTAAGGGCATTATTGCAACGGCCATTCTACTTTAGGGGTGGTTTTTGGAATTTGCCCAATTATTTTTCTATTATAATTAAAATATAACTTTTGAAGAGGGTTGAAATTTGAAAGGCCAAAGAAGATGACACGTTGCGCGCCATTGAAGCCCACCTCAAAATGAAGTTGTGGAGGCTTCCGGTTCTGCTTCGCTGCCGAGAAAATTGGACCATTCTCGAAGAACCAAACTCGTTCCGGTAATCATCAACTTCTTTCTTCTTCGTCTCACTCAACTGCATATTTATTTCATCATTCTCTTCTCTTCACTTTATCTGGATCAATCTGGAAAATCTGGAAAATCCTTCTATTCTAGGCTTCGTTCCTTAGTGTTCCTAAAAATGCCGGGAGATGGTGAAATCACTGCGGATCCAACTATCGAAGCCTACAGCAAGGAGGCATGCGATTCCAAATTCGCGAAGCGTTTTGCCGATGATATCATGCCTCACATCCTCAATCTGTGAGCTCCTTTCTTGATTCTATTTTGTTTTTCAACTCTTTTTTTGGTTTTTGAACGATGAGATTAACCTTCTAGGTATGGATCTTCTGCAACGCCTCGGGATTTTGAAATCTACGCTCCCGATGCTTCGTTCGAGGATCCACTTACAAGAGCTCACGGGTATGTATTGTTGGATTGGGTTTTAGAAGATGAAGTTGTTGATTTATGGTTCATATATTTGAAAAAAAGCAATTGAAAGATCATTAGTGATGAGGAGGAGATGAGTATCATTTGTTTTGTATTAAGTCGTAATTGTTTATATAAGAGTTGCTCTGTTTTTCGGTTTGCAGAGTGAAGGAAATCAAATCGGCATTTTATTCTCTGTCCAAGGTTCTTATCACTTTCCACTTTTCGCAATTGATTCCCTTAATTTTGACATATAACATAGCACGTTTACGATTGAAAGTTCACTCAACTTTGTTTCTGTTCTGGAGGAGATAACTTTTTCTCTCTTTTGAAATGGCTGATATGGATACGATTATCAAATCAGATGAGGTAATTTTGTAAGCTTATGAATTATGGTAAATTTAATTATATCTAACACTTTAACACTCCCTTCATGTGTTTGAAAGTTTGTAGAAAGCCCAACATGTAGAAAGCGATATTAATTGAAGAGTAAATGACACTATAGGAGTTTGAACACAAGACCTTCTTCTTTGATATCATATCAATTCTTTGAATGGCCTAAAAGTTTGAGCTTATGGTTTATGGTAAATTTGAATTTAATTCACTGATCGAAAGTTCTTCCTTTTGAGTACATTGGAGCTAGAAGTTCACCCAAAGTGGCACTATTTTAAGGAAGCGTGTTGAGAATCCACATCGAACCCATGTTACCTAACTGATGAAATACTTTATTCTTTCCCTATACAATGCATCAAAGTGATATTTCAGAGACACTGTAGTCTGAACGAGAAGAAACACAGTTCCACATATATTGGACACCAAATTCACATTATAAAGAAAGCCTTGAATTTCACCTTTTATTATATGAATGAGCTTACCTTACAGCCCCACTCCTATCAATATAGTGGATTTTTATTAGAAGGTTTTGAATGTTTAGGGGGTAGAAAATGAGAGATGAAATCTTCTCTAAATAATCTTCTACTTGTTGTTGCAGTTCTTAAGGATTTTTTTTCTTTTTGTTTTTTTTGGTACTCAGGTATTTAGTGAATCAAGAATTGTGGAATACAATGTCAAAGAAAAACTTATTTCCCCTGGAAAACACGAGGTACACGACCAAGCGCAATCACTATTGTTTTCTTTCTATATCAATTTATTAACGTTTATAGTTGACAAGAATTTCAATTTTGAACACAGATTATAGTCGATAATAAGCAACACTACAAGTTTATGGGAAGAAACATAGATTTGGAATCACTCATCAAGTTGTATGTTGTTGAAGGAAAAATAGTTCGTCATGAGGACTGGTATAATAGCTGACGTTTTTCACCTTTACATTTCTTTAAATAAACTTGTTGCCTTGAAGGACATCTGCCTTTTGTTTTGATCATTCTCTTGCTTGCAAGTTGCTGCCTTGGATTTCTTGCTTGCAAGTTGTGCTAAAATCCTTGAAAATTTGAACTTCGGTGCATCGTGAGCTGCGTTGATAGAACCAAAATATATTGAAATATAAACAATAAGGAATTATAAGATAAACCAAGTTTTAAGGATACTTGGACCCTCCAAATCTGGAGACCACTCTCAATCCCTAATTCACTCACCAAAATATTGCCTATCTTCTTCTCAATTTCCCTCCCCCTCTATATATTTAACCAACAAGTATAACAAACTCCCTAACTAATTACTAATATTCCCTTAATACTCTAATAACATCCTAATACCATTCCTATCATGCATCCTTTGTAAAACCCCCTCCAATTACACAAGGAAAAAAAAAGTTTGCCACATGACGAACTGTGGTTAGACAACTAAATAGGATGCACAAAGATAAGTGTAGTTTAGGATGCACCAAAGTTTTATTATTTTAGAGAAACTAAAAACCTTAAACCAAATGGACCAGAAAATTATGCAAATGAACTTCTAGTGTTTGACTTTGACTTTATACTATTATTGTTATTTTTCTGATCATTGAATATGGAACTTTTGATCAGGTGGAATAAGAAACCACTTTTGAATAGAGAAACAGTCCAATTACCAATGGTTGGTCGAATTTTGGAAATGACTCGCAGATGTGCGATGTTAGCAACTCATGCAATGATGGGATTTGGAAAAGATTAAACTCTACAAAACCCATCCAATACACTGAACCAGTATAGTTTAGAGGTACACTGTGCATCTCCTCAATGGAAATGAGAACATAAGTTAGTCAATTATAGCTACTACAAGTGTATATTTTCTCAATTTCGTTTCGAAGACGATGTATCATAGTTTTTTTAGAACTCAACACAATTGTATAATCTATAGAACAGATCTTTTTCGAAGACAATGTATCATAGTTTTTTTAGAACTCAACACAATTGTATAATCTATAGAACAGATCTTGTTCAAATAAGGTCGTAAGATAATGTACCACAGTTGACCATTACCTTGTTGTTTCTTGAGTATGACCAGTTGGTTCCTAGACTTTGTTAAATGATGCTTTGTTCTTCTTCATTATCATTGGGAAGGATTCTAGTTGGGAAGGTAATCGCTTTGATTTGGCTCGGTTTAAGTGTCGAACTGCCAAGAATTCTAGTTAGGGGTGTAGTTTATAAATATATATCTTCTCCAAATTAAAACTTTGACTTTTTTATTAACTTCAAAATTTGTTGAAATTTGATTTACTTGACAAAGTAAAATCATATTGAATGTGATGTTACAAAGGTAAATTGTAGTATTTTGGAATATAATTACTCTTTAAATTCGGACATTAGAATGAGTCATTTTTTTCTTAAGTAGACAATGTGAATATGTTGGGTGGTTATACAAGGTTACTATCTTTTATCAAATCAATTATGTTTCATAAAATTATGAGAAGATACAGTTTGGTCGATTCATTTATGAAATATTGATTTAAACTGCCCGGGTAAGAAATTTTATGTGAAATAATGATTTTTTTAAAAGTAATTAGAATTATTCGTATTTAAGTTTTAGACTTTAAAATTGAATTCCAATAGGTTTCAAAATAAATAAATTCCAATAGTCACGGGAGTTTCTTATAGAAAGTGGTGCACCCAACGGGCCGAAGAAATTAGAAGCCCATTATGAGTGGACCCTTGAGAATTCCAATTGGTGTTGGGCAACAACATCTTGATCCATTAGACCCGTTTAATAATTATTTCGTTTTTTATTTTTAGTTTTTGAAAATTAAGTCTATATTTTTACGTTTTCTTACAATAGTTTGTATCTTTTTTTAGTATAAGAGTTGAAATCTTAGTCAAATTCTAAAAATAAAAACAAGTTTTTATAAACTACTTTTTTTAGTTTTCAAAATTTGGGTTGGTTTTTGAAAATAAGGGTTAAAAAGTAGATAAGAAAGCAAAACATTTAGGAGTGAGATGGGTGTTTGTAGGCTTAATTTTCAAAATCTAAAAATCAAAAACCAAATAGTTATCAAATAAGGCCTAATTATTTTATTTTTTAAGTTTAATTTACATTAATCCAATATAAAGTTAATATATAAGGTAATCGATAAAATATTATTGGTATATGGTAACATTAATTTTCAAAGTTGTGTTTTCGTGCATTGTAAAATCTTTTAATAAATTTGTCTAACTTTTGATGTAAAAAAATGTGAGTATAAATTCGTTCAAATGGAGTCTCACTAGATTTCTTAATCTATTAGTCTAGAGATGATATGATTGTATAAGAATCTTTGTAATTCAAACATTTTCCAACAAAAATCTATAGCATATCTGTCTAAATGTAGAGAACCTCTCTCAGCATTGCATCATTTGGATTGTCCGGCATGTTTTCATGGCCTATAAACCATCCTCCATGCAATTTAGTATTGCAAGAGATGTCAAAATTTGGTCGAGATGTCTTTGGATTTAGAACTAATCCGAATTTATGTAGAAATCGATTGCAAGATTGTTTATGATTTAGTCTTGGAAAAAACAAAGCTATCAAAATGGGAGTGAAGAACATTATCTACATTCCTAGTCAGGCAAATGTCATTGCTCGCTCACTTGCAAATCATGCTCAAATCACCTCTTCATTGACCATCTGGATGAATGAGGTCCCAATTCGGATTAGGTCAATCAAGATCTTCGGAACAACAATCGAGCCTTTTCTTATGTTGTAGTTTTCTTTGTCATTTTTGCTATTATCTTGTTCCCTCTAAAATATATATATATATATATATATAAATAACTTATTTGCCAATCATGTCAACACAAACACAGCTTCCCCTTGGATACCATAAACATTCTTACCTTTCGTTTGTGTATTTTTATATTTTCCTTTTTTATGCTTGAAAAAAAAAAAAAGAAAAAAAAAAAGAAAGAGAAAGAAAGAAAGAACTTTGATTTATTTAATAGGGTTTTTGCATTAACTTGATGTAACTTGTCAAGTTCTTTTTTGTAGTACAAGCTTAAACTTGCTCAAAATTAGTTTACCATGTAATTTTTTTTTTCTTTTTTTTTTGAATCATGTAATTTTAAAATGATAGTATGTCATCCAAACATTAAAGAATATTTGGAGCGCTGAGTTGGTTATTATAGCAAGTGATTATTATAATCTATAAGTTATAATAAACTGTATTTTGAGTGCAAACTATTTTAGTATGAATTATAATAGTATGTGTTTGGGTGCAGACCATTTCAGTCTGAATAGGAAATAGTAAATACTGTAGTAAAGTGAGAAATAAAAGGTGAATAGGAAATAGAAAATACTATAGCAAAGTGGAAAAGAGAGACGAATAGGAAATAGAAAACACTATAGCAAAGTGGAAAAAAGAGGATGAATAGGAAATAGTAAACACTATAGCAAAAAAGAATTTGAAATAGTAATACCGTAATTAATTGTAAGTTATAATAGTTGGAAACATCAACTATTATAATTGGTGCTCCAAACATAGAATGAGCATAGTCAATCCACCAACTTGCCAAACACCCCTAAATCAATAAAGTTGAGATCTATTATAAACATTCTAAAATATAAGAATGAAACAGATATATTCACGAAATAAATTTAGAGATGTATTATAATTTATTTATGAAGCAAGACACTTTGATTTATTTATTTATTTATTATTATTATTAGAAATAAATAAACTTGATAAAAACCCAAATTCAAGGGGGCAACGAAAAGAAAAGGTCGCCAATAAAAACATCGAAAACCCAGCTAAGAAACTTGGCAACCTAATTTTTTCAAAAATTTTCGAATGGGAAGAAAGAAAAAGATTTTGAAAAAAAAAAAAAAAGCTAAGAAAGCCGGCTGCATAACAAGTTACACAATAGACTATGTTTCCTACCACAAGGACAAAATGAGAAAGAGACATTTTCTAAACACGATGCCAATCGAGTTCTTCACACCTGACCTATATTCAAGTAATTGGTTAACATTTAAAGTTTGAATTATAGTCCAATTTATCTTGAATTATAGTCCAATTTATCCTTAACTAAGTTCATAATCATGATCTATTTCCCAAAAAAAAGAAAAAAAAAAAAAGTCCATATATATATATATATATATATAATATCAATATTGTATATACAATACAAAAAAAAATGGGGAAATATAATACCCCCAAAAAAGAACAAAAGTGAGGAAGAAATCTGAAATTCTACAGAGTTTCTGTGATATGATCATCTTCTTCCTCATCAAGCTCCTTTCTAATGGAGGATCGATCCAGCGATCTCAGAGACGATGCACAAGAACAAGAAGAAGAAGAAGATTCAGTGCATGTGTAATAGTTAGATTCTGAATTAGAACACAACGAAGAAGAAGATGAAGAAGATGAAGAAGAAGAAGAAGCATGAAGAATATTGATCAGTAAATCAACAAAAGCCCCAATAATGAAACGATGATTGTTCTTCCAATTGGCTTTCAAATACCATCCCAAAAGCTCTTCCAATCCATCCCAATCCTTAACTCCATGGCTCTCCACCATTTCCCCCATCGATTTCCTGAAATCCTCATACGGATTCTCCGATTCCATCGACACAATCAAGCTCTCTTTAAACCCTAACCTCGGTTCCGATTCAACCGATTCAATCGGCTTCGATTTCTCTAGTATCGAGCTCGTATCATCCGGTTCGAAGAACAGCCTCTCCGATCTGGCGCCGCGAACAACCGTCTCGAGTAATTCTTCGGACTCCGTCGCCGCCGTGGAGTTGGTTGCAGAGACGGATTCGGAGGAGTTAGTGTAAAGTGAAGAATAATCTGTGGTGGTGGTGGTGGTTGTTTCGAAGGGTTGGTCGAAGAAGATGGAGTTGACGGTTTTGAAAACGAGGTCGTTTTGGGCTCGGAATGAGAGAGTTTTGGGATGTTTACAGGAAGACCAATCCCATTCCCATGGCTGTCCTGGTAGTCTTGATTTGAAAATGGAAGGGAACTTCATGAGATGCTTCTTCTTGGTGTTAGCCATTGAAGGTTGAAAGTTGAAGGTGGGGTTTCAATGGCGGATTTTGGGATATAAAGGAAAGGGAAAAGGAAGAAGAAGGAAGATGGGATTGGTGAGGGATTTCGTGTGTGTAATTAATTTGTAGGTTTCGATAATTTAATGCTTAATTTAATGCGCTCTCTCTCTCCTCTCCTTTCTTAACTGAATTTAACAGTCCTTTCACTTCTTCAAATCTCAATATACTCTCTCTCTCTCTCTCTCTAACTTTATATTTAATCTTCTAATTTATTTCAAACTCAAACTATATTAACTCTCAATATAGTTTAATTGATTTAAATCTATATTAATAATGGATCACAAGTTTTCATTGAGTTATTACTAACCCAAGTTTAAAATGTTGATATGGATGAATATTTTTTAAAAATTATAAATTTAGTCTTTATAATTTTTTAAGAAGTTATCATTTATTATTAGGATTTTAAAAGTTAAAAGTTTCGTCCTTTTAATTTGATTAAAAAAAAGTGTGATAAATAGTTTCTACAGTTTTATTAGAGAGGCAGTTTCAAATTCATTATAATGATTTTATCAGGAGTCTATTAGTGATAAAATCTTATCTTTAATAAATTTTGCTATGTTTACAATTTTTTTAAAATATTGCTATACACTCGAACTCTCATAAATAATATGGAATCTAGTACGTTTTATCAAAGGATAAGAATGAATTTTCACTTTCTATAAAAAGTTTTGTGTGTATGTGTGTGTGAAATTGTTATAAACAGAGAAAATATCAAACTATTTACAAATATATAAAAATTTCACTATCTTCTGCGATAGATTGCGATAGAATTATATTGCTTGAGCGATAGACTTCTATCGTTGTCTATCGCTCAAGTGATAGAATTTTATCACGGTTTATCACTGATATATAGTAAAAATTTTCTATATTTGTAAATAGTTTGGTTCAATTTTCTATATTTAAAACAACTATATATATATATATATATAAGGAAATTACTATAAATAGAAAAAATATCAAACTATTTACAAATATAGAAAATTTTTACTGTCTATCAACACCATAGACATGTATTACTAGTTTTATTCAACACGATAGACAGTAAAAAAATTATATATTTGTAAATAGTTTGATTCATTTTTCTATATGTGAAAACAGTCTATATATATATACAAAAAATATATTACTAGTTTTATTCCAAGATTAACTTTAATTTTTTTTTCCACATTAACTAGGCTTTCTTTTTTTTTAAATAAAAAATATAAATTATGGTTAGCATTAGGGAAAAAAAAAAAGGAATTAGCTAAGGGAAGTAAACAAGAGAGAGAGAGAGAGAGAGAGGTTTATGGAGAATAGTATGAAAATGATTGGTTGAGGAAATGGCAAGAGAATATAGATGTTAATTAAGAATAGTGTGTGTCTCAACTAATTCCTTCTTAGAGAAAGGCAAGTGAATAGGGTTATATTGTGACCCAAATGGGAAGGGACAACTCAAATACAAATAAAATTATCAACATATATCTCTATACATAAATAAAAATAATAAAAAAAAAATTATAATCAACTTTTTCTTTTTCTAAAAGTCTCACCTTAAAGTTTAGAATTTAAGGAATTTTGTTATCATAGTATTATTCTACAAAAACAAAATATGAAAACTTTTTTTTACAACACTTTTCTTCAAAAACTCAATACTATTAGGTACCTTCAAATAATGTTTAAATTAGTATTTAGATTTTTTTTAGAGAATTTTTAAAAATAGAAAAATAAGATAAATTATTTACACAAAACAACAAAATTTTAGATAGTTGTGATAGACGTTAATATAAGTCTATTAGAGTCTATCAACGATAGAAATGATAGAAGTCTATCACTAATAGATGCTGATAGAAGTCTATCAATGTTTGTTTTGTTATTTTCTGTATATAGTTTGACATTTTTTCTATATGTAAAAATTTTCCTTTTTCTTTTAACAAAAAAATACTTTTATTTTACTCTTTAAAAAATAAGTAAACATTCTAAAAGAATAATCACGTCCAGTTTATATAAAAACAGTAATTAAAACACATGTTTTCATTATTGGTTAAGATAGATTTTAAGTATTTCATACTCTCAAATTAACTATGAACATCTAACATTAACCCAAAAAAAAAAAATTAAGAAAAGGGAAAATGAAAAGGAAAAGTAGGGTATACTTAGGAAAAAAGAAAATTAAAAAAAAAAAAAAATAAAAAAATACACACAAGTTGGGTATGATCAGAAGAAAGGGCAAAGTTCATGTGAATTGTTTAATGAGGGATGGTGGAATCATGCACAAAATACTCCAAATAAATTTTGTGTTTTTTTCAAATATTATTTAATGAGGGGAGATTTTGATTGGGACCTTTTTTTTATTTTTAAATAAATAAATAAATAAATAAGTGATTGGGACCTTTTTTAAAACAAAATAAAAAAATAATAAAACAAAAGGTGATTGGGACCTCAAAAGATGGGCTTCTTATTAATAATTTATTACAGTTACATGGATTTTCCTTAAAAACTCATCTGTTTTTCAAATTTAGCAAGTAGACTTATTGCTACTTTATTGCCATCTTTTGTAAACAATATTGTCATCCTCGATGGGTTATTATCAAGGTTGAAGTATGGATGTTGATAGAAATATAAAAATCTCGATTTCGATCAAAGTTTTAAATTTTTTTATAGAAATTAGTATAATTAGCTAATGAATGTTTGATTGTGACTTAATTAGACTATAATTGACTATTTTTTAATTATTATTTCTATAAAGTTAGACAACATTTAGATGTATGTTGTAAATGGTCTATATAAATGTCGATTCTAGAGTAGAGCTTTAAAAAAGAAATAAAAAAATAATTATAAAATAGTATAAAGCTTAAGAATATTTTGAGGCAAAATGATGTGAAAATGAAAGTTTTAAATGGTAAAAGAAACAAAACTCTCGTCAATTCAATTTTGAAGTGAGATAATGTGAAAATTGGATGGAAAAGTTTGAATGGGGTAAAAAATAAATATAAGTTTTTTCAAATTCAATTTCTTTAGAAATAAAGGTTTTGGATTGAAAATAAAGCAAAAAATGGAAAAAAGTTGGAAATTAAAAAAAAATAGCACATTTAAAAAACTTCATCCTTCATCGGAAATGACATTGACAATACATTATCCTATGAAACTATATTATTCTAGTTAACCAGGACCATAAAACTGGAAAGAAAAAAAATTGAATTGAGCTAACATAGCTAATTCCTTTAAAAAAAATCTCGAAATTTCGTCTAAATGAGGAAAAACGAAATTTTCTCTACCAAAATTTCGAGGTCATTGAAAATTTTCACCATGGTTACTATATATACACACACATATACATATACATACACACATATACTAGTTCTTTTTTTAATTTATTTGGTTTATGAACTTTAAAAAGTGTCTAATGAATCTTCATTCTTTTAATTTTATGTGTAATAAGTCCCTAAATTTTAAATTTTGTTTATACTAAGTTCTTGGCCTATTTAACCTGCAATTTTAAAAATTTATAGACCTATCACACAAAAATAAATTTCATTTGTATTTAATAGATTAGTTAATCTTTAGAGATAAAATTCAGCTAAATCTAATAGATTAATTAATTTTTATAAACTTTGAATACGTAACAAATTTATTAGATATTTTTAAAGTTTAGAAACTAAATCTTTGATAGGTTGAAACTCTTTTAAAATTAGAACATGTCACATGCTAGGAGAAGTAGATATATTAATAGTTAAAATTTTTGCATTTATTTGTGGAACATTGTTTTTTTTATATCATCCATCAATTAGGAAAATTACTATAAATAGAAAAAATATCAAATTATTTACAAAGATAGAAAATTTTCACTAGCGATAGAAGTCTATCGCAATCTATCACTCAAACGATAAAATTTTATCGCGATCTATCGCTGATAAACAGTCAAAATTTTCTATATTAATAATTTGACTTATCTTTCTATATTGAAAAACAACCCATCAATTATGAACATGGTAAATTAATATCTAAACGATAAAATTTTATCGTGATCTATCGCTGATAAACAGTCAAAATTTTCTATATTAATAATTTGACTTATCTTTCTATATTGAAAAACAACCCATCAATTATGAACATGGTAAATTAATATCTAAACGATAAAATTTTATCGCGATCTATCGCTGATAAACAGTCAAAATTTTCTATATTAATAATTTGACTTATCTTTCTATATTGAAAAACAACCCATCAATTATGAACATGGTAAATTAATATCGGCGAATTAAGTAGGTTGAAAAGTAGATTCATTTCTTGCCTTTGTAAACTTTTTTTTAAGTGGGGGTAGTTGACCAATTACATTTAAAATTATAAATGTATATTTTATAACCAAAAGGAAGCAGGTTGGCAATGATTTGAGCCCTTTTGAAAGATTTTTTTTAAAACCTTCCAAAAATGCTAAAAGCATAACCTTTTTTTTGGTTTGCAATTAACTTTTTAATTGCTTAAAACTTTTTATTTCAAAAGGTTTTTTTTAAAACTATGATGTGTATATGAAATTAAATTGAGTTTAGTTTAATGGTAAATCACATGATTTTTTTTCTTTAAAAGTTAAATTTTTTATCTTTCTGCAATCGTTGAACTAAACTAAAAAAAATATGTACATGAAAAATGTCAACAATAATCTGTATACTTTTTATCTATATATCCCATGTGGATGGGTCCCGCTCCAGCTGTGTTAAAAAATAAAATAAAATAAAGATTATTTGCAGACATGAGGATCACATTTATGGGACAAAAATTGTAAAACACTTAACTAAGATTTTTTTTAATACTAATTTAATTCATTATCAGCTATATTTTTAACAATAATGTGATGTTTATAGAGTAAAATAGTACGCCAATTTTTATTGTGCATCTAAGTGTAAGAGTAGGAAATAAGTATTTTCTCAACAACACAAAAAAAATGTAGGAAATAAAGTACAAAGGCTAAGAGATTTTTTTTTTTTAATTATTATTTTATAATTTTACTTGGGATCAGAAATTTAAACTTCTGACTTTAAAGTTGATGACATGTACATTATGCTAGAACTATGCTCACTTTGACACTAACGTTTGAGATTATCATTGTTTTGAACGGTGAAAGTATCAATTTGCTGGAAGCAGAAGTGCTATTGGAGGGCTTATGCGCAATAGAGCGTGAGTGGTCTAGTAATAACCCCCCTATTGAAGTTGAATCTGATGTGCTGGAGATTGTCAAACTTTTGAATAAGGACTTTTCTTTTGCTGAGATTGGAGTCTTCGTGAAGGATATTATTATTGTTAGTAATTCTGTTAATATTGTTCATTTTTGTCATATTCTTCAAGAGGAGAACAAATCTGTTCATGAACTTGCAGCTTTAGTCTCCTCTCAAGACTGTTTTTTGATCTCGAAAGATGGTTCTCGAGATAGTGTTTTTCACCTCCTTAGTTAGGAGCTTTTGGTGTGGTTGTGTTTGGTTGTTATGTTTGATTTTCTAATTTAAATATACACTACTTATTAATTTTATTTATTATTTTTTAAAAAAATAAAAAATTAGCTAGACAACATGGTGGAGAATGACATCAATTAGAAAACAATATTGTGGAGCCAATTTTAGGTTTAGGAACAGAGACAAAAAAGATGTCATAGCAATGTTGGTGAGACTCATTGTTTCCATGGCTGTGATTTGACATGATGTGTTTTCTACTTATTGGAAAACTTCATATGCATTTATTGTCAATTTGTTTCAAATTATTAAATTCTTTTTGTTTTTGTAAGGTTACATTTTTTTTTTACTTCATATAAAAAATATTTTAACTGCAATCACCTTTTTATTATTCTAATGAAAAGTTTTAATTCAACAAGCAAACATGATCTATCATCTTAAAAAACTTGAAATTTGATTAAATAGTTTAGGAACACAATTGCTTAAACATAGTCATAATCACTTATTTTTTAAGTGTTACACTTTTTACTATATGTGCATTGTTCTTTTGGCATAACTTATGCATATCATTTGTTACCAATATACATCAATTATATGGACGGTAAGTTCTCAATCTTCAATGGCCTCTCTACAACTCTTGAAGCTAGTATTACCTCATCCCGGGTCGAAACTGATTCTCAAATTCTCTAGAAGCTCTTTTGTTGACTCTATTCTCAATCTCTTTCATAGTGGTTCAATTTTGACTTTCTATGGACGAATTGCAGGAATAATTCGATTGCTCATGAGTTAACTATCCATGCTCGAAGCTTAATCTTTAGGCAATTTGGCTCAAAGATCATCCTCCTTGGCCGGATTCTGCCTTTCTTTTTTATTCGTTTAGTCCTCAAGTTTCTTTTGTTTCATTCTATTGTACTAAAAATAATAATAATAAAAAAAAATCTCCTCATATATGTACAAAGATAATATATAATAAATATAAAATATTGGGTGGTTAGGTTTTTCTACCAATAATTTAAAGGGTACATGTCTCTATAAAGAGACTTTGAAGTTGTCCAAAGCTCAAAACTAAGGCAGTTTGTAGGTATTTGTGTGTATCAATTAGAAAGTAGGTGCACAAATGAGCTGGTTTGTCTCCCTTGATTATGATATTCATCCCCATAATTCACCCAAATTTAATTTTAAAAATTATCCATGACTGCACATGTTCTCCATTGACCCTCCATAGCCATGGAGCTTAATTCAACTAATCCAACAGATTATGATGCTTAAACCACTATTCTTTTTGTCCATTTCTAGACTGTTTGAATTCAAGAATAAACTTTATACAATCATTCAAAACTAGTTGCAAAATTAGGAATACATTCAATTTTATCACATTGGAGCCTGAGATGACTTGATTTTTAAAAACCCCACTTTGTTTCCTTGATGTGGAGATGAGGCAGTGGTGGGAAGAACATGTTAGAATCTGCAATGCTGTTTGGTGGAACCACAAGAATCCTTCCTTATCATCAAATCAACAATGCTGCTTCTTTTCAAATTTGAAAGTGTCAAATCAATGACGTAGTTTAGGAAGATGATTTTCAATACAATTTCGTACAACCAACCTGGTCATAGTCCAACTGGTTAAGACGTACACTTCTGAGCAAGAAGTCAAAAGTTCGAATCTCTCCCACCCTACATGTTGATTTTTCTTCTAACAAATAGAGAACTGTTTGGAAGACTTGTGGAGGATGCTTTCATATACACTCCAAGTTTAATCAGATCTTTTTAAGATTACATCTTGATATCAGAATGGCTCCTTGCCTTCCACTGGTCTACTTTCTTTTAAAACGGTAATCCCCAATAGATTTACATAAGAAACTATTACATAAACAGCAGATCAGTAAATATAAAAGCCTCTACATAAAAGAATGTAATCTCAAACCAAACGGTTGGCTCAGTGAAAAAAGTAGCAGGGCCAAACCACTAACCATTTAACAGTGGGATTCTGTGTGATTGCACTTTGCAGGCTCAAAAGCCCTGTTTCTGCAGGGCCATCTTGCACTCAAAACCATGATCTGTCAACTACATCGCCATCACTTTCACCATCATCGCCAGCACTCGATACTGCCTCCTGACATATGTCATCATCCTCGTCATCACTTATATCAGATTCGTCATCCAAGTCTACATTGGAGCTCGTGAGGACATTGTTATACAAGTTCCAGTTTGGAGGGAAGGTCTTCTGCAAAGCTTCAGTAATCTCCCCGCCAGTTCTCTCAATTTTGAGTAAACACTTGGACCAGTGAACTGCTGTCCCCATATCCACTGTTAGTCCACAATCAATCATCTCTCTGCAAACAGAGAGAACGCCAGGATAAATGCATCCTTCTGCAACAGTAGCCCTCGAAAGTAACGACGTCATAAGACAATGGTAAACAGCTTTGTCTGGCTTCAACCCAGATAGCTTCATCTCATCAAAGCATGATAATGCCTTCTCTGGTAAAGAGGCACGGGCCCAACCATGAATCAGTGTAGTATACGTTTTAACATTAGGCTTCACTCCTGTAGATTTCATTTCTTCAATTATTTTTGTTGCTCTCTGGAAAATGGTTAACCCGGTTAGAATTTGAAACATCCCAAGATAGTGGTTAAATCAATGACTGATGAATGGATTATGTTTGATGAATCTAAATACCAAATATGAGTGGAAGGATAGTTACCAAAATGCTTAGAAATCAACACTCAAAAGAGCTGTAAAATGTAGGCATAGGCCACCACACTTTTTACTTTTCCCAAGGACTCCCAAGACTTAAAAAAATTCTCCTATTTTCCTCAGCCCAATATTTTCATAAGATAACAAAAATTGGAGTCCTTTTCATAGTTTTCATGTTGTATCATTCCCTCAACCCAATTGGAGTCCTTTTTGCAGTGAGCTTTTCTTCTTTTATACTGGTCCAATCTGTATCCTCACTTGTCTCAGTAAAAGTTTAGTTTTAATTTTTGAATAGTCCAAATATATTTTTTCTATAAACAAATACAGGTTAAACGGGTTCTATAAACTAAAAAGATATACTATTTCAGCGGATACCTGCATATCTCCAGCCTTGGAACAAGCATTTATGAAGGACGTGTATGTATGGATGTCAGGTTGAACCTCTTCTCGTTTCATTTGTTGCATTAGATCAGCTGCCTCCCAAACGTCACCTCGTCGCGCCCATCTACATGGAAAAAGATAATTAGTTCAATGAGAATTACATGAGAGAAACATCAAAATAATCGAAAACTAATACATCTAGGATGCCATACCCGTCAATTAAAATGTTATAAATAAAGGTGTTTCTTGGGATATTTTGAGCACTCATTTCCTTGGTGACTGCCAATGCGCTCTGCATCCTGCCTGATTTGCAGCATGCCTTAAGCAATGCTTCGTATGTATAAACATCAAGCTCCAGACCCTCATCCCTCATTTTAGTGAAGTAAGCGAATGCTTTTCCTGTATCACCTAAAGAAGCATAACCATGCATGATGGTTGTGTATGTGTGTTCATTTGGACTTACACCAGCCAATGTCATCTCATCCAGTATTTGTACAGCCTTCTCCATCTGAAAGAAGTGAATTTCCCCAAAATGTGAACTACTACTACCAATGAAATTATGGATCCATACAATAAAATGAAAAGGAAATAAGAAACTCCACCTGAAGTTTTTAAAAATTATACAACAATATGAGTGAAGCAAGGATCTTGCAAATTAAAATGCGCACATCCATCTAAAATGAGTTTCATGAACATGAGAAGTTGGATGGAGATGGCATTCCATAGAGGTGTGAGAGATTTCGAGTACATTTTTTGGGGCCACCATTTTAAGAAAAGTCAGGATCTTATGGCATAATACTACTACTAGAGCAATTTTGTGGGAGCTATGGTTAGAAAGGAACTTCCCAAGGCATGGAACGTTTCAGGAGTCATTGCAGAGGATTACCTTGCGCTTCTCAACAAGACCAAGAATCAGAGCATTATAGGTGTGGACGGTTGGAATGCATCCAGACATCCGCATCATATCAAATACATCTAGTGCCTTCTTCATTTCTCCTTTCCTCGCAAAACCGTGTATGATAGGCATAAATGTTCGAGTTGTGGGCCTGTGCCTCTGCTTCTGCATTTCCTTGACAGTACAAACAGCACGATCCATCTTCCCCATCCCACAGAAGGCCGTGATAATATTATTATAGAGTACTACATCAGGCTTAATACCATCCTTTATCAAATCTTCAAAAATAGCAAAAGCATTAGCCCAATCTTTCAACTTCAAAAACCCATTGATCAACATGGAGTAGGTCTTCAAGTTGTGTTTTATGCCAGCATGCTCCATTTCTTTGCTAACTTCCAAAGCTTTGGAAACTTTTCCAAGCTGAAAGAATGATGAGAGAAGGGTAAAAGATAATAAAAGAGAATCTGTAACCCCATACATGCAAGAATCTATGTAACAGTGATATTTGTAACAACCAGCATTGTTATCTTCAAAATCAGAATTATCAAAGAGACAAGAGGAAGTGATGTGAGACCAACCAAATTCACTCCGCTTTCAGCGTCCTAACTCCTAGCGAAGTATTTAAACATCCTAAACTTTCATAGAAATCATGTAAAATGCAAGTCATAATTTACATAGCTACAGCTAAAAAATCTGATATGCTAGCATACACACAATAAACCCGTGAAACATTTCCCAGAAAAATGAAAGAACTTGACAAAATAGCAATAGTATGTTTTGTTATCTTTTTTCTGTCTTTTCTTCTTCCTCCCGATATTTATCATTAACAATGTCCATCGACCATCATTAGGTTACCCGGTCATCATCTTGAAAGAAAAAAATGTGGTGAGGCCCAAGACAGGAAGAGAGAAGGGAAAGAAGACAGGAAATAGGTATAAAACTAATGCTATGCTTCATTTCCTTCTAAAGATTTACCCATATGATTGAATAAGGAAAACAAGAATATTATAAATAACAAAGGGAGATAAAATAAAATAAAATAATTTTACCTTTGCATAAAGATTAATGAGACATCCATAAGTAATGACTGAAGGATTCAAACCACATTCCTGCATCGTGGTTAATATAATATGAGAAGTTTAAAGGCAATGTAATTAAAATTGATGACAAAATTAATTCATCAATAGAGAAGGGCAAGGGTCATACCAACCCATAGACAGAATGCTATGTACGGACCCATATAAACAACAGGCAACAGCAACCCTATCTAAACTTCGTTTATTAGCACTCTAAATGACCTGTTTTCTTTCTATTTCAGATTTCACTTCAAATCATTATTGTTAGCCAATATAAATTTTTTCCAAAAACTCTGGTCACCATCTTTTATCTAAAGGGGCAGCCTGCGGCTTCTGAAATTGCCTTTCTCAATCATTTCTTTGGCATTCATACGTCTGTGAGACCAAAATTCTTTCAACCAATGTAATCAAGGTCATCTGAAATTGACTTGTCCGAACATTATGTACAAAGATTCCACCAAAAAATGATAAGATATAGCCCATTACCGCCACCACCACCACCATACCCCCCAAAAAAATAATAAACAAACAACAATAACTTTACACTGGAACTGTACCTTAAATCTTTCAAACACAAGCAGGCACTTGTCCTCATCACTAACCATTGTATAGCCATCCATCATGGTGTGATATATGTCAATTGGAGCATCTATGCCTTCTTCTTCCATCTGCCTCACCAAAGCTTCAGCTCTATCCATATTGCATGTTTGACTGCAGCCAAAACAAATTATAAAATATAATCGTATGTCCTTTGTAAAGCACTAGCAAATAATCCAAGAAAACACAGACTTGACAACAATATACAAAAGGAACACGTTTGTCATTTCTATAATAATTAAAGTCAAAAATGATATTTGAAATTACCAGTAGGCATATATAATATTCCCATAAATGATTGCATTCAATGAAGAGTGTTTCTCTTTGGCCTCCTGAAACCAGTGATCTGCAGATCTTCCAAGACAAATGCAAATGTAATACAATTTAGATAAAACAGATCCATAGGGAAAATGGCTTATGAATCATGCCCATGGGTATGGAAACAGAGAAAAAAAATCTAAAAGACTAGAAATTACAGAAGAAGAAAAAAAGTGTCCTTCATAGGCTCAACCATAAGGCAGCCAGATAAAGGCAACCCTTGATGTTGTTCTGCAAAATTGCAATGATCATTACCATGGAACCCGCGCAATGAAGAGGACCGCCACATGACTACAAGCTATGAATAATAAACTTAAATAGGCACTAATGAATGAAAGCTCCGTTTTTTACAATAGGGCCAAGTTAAGGGTTTTCTATTCCTTTCTACCATACAATATAGTAGTCTGGCTTCCTGGCAAAAGAAATATATATGTATGTATCTACATGTATATATATGATGAAAATTTTATGAACCTACGCATGCACACATCTAATGATAATTACTTACTCTGCATTTCCCATTTTGGCAAATCCACCCACAAGAATGCTGTAAGTTACCAAACTCATTTCTATGCCTTCTTCTTTCATTTTTCTAACACAAGATAATGCTTCTTCCATGTCTCTACCAACTGCATAAGCATGAATAAGGCTGCACATCATTTAAAGCTTACTGTTATCGTAAGAGGATGACGCACTCGAAAAAACATTTAGATTGAATTAATGTAGTATATATATTTTGGCAATGAAATTAAGATATCTACCATCAGTATATATATTTCAAGCCTAAAATGCTTAATTGACGTTCTATACAAATCAATCAAACTTTAACCATTCAAAACTGGAATGGTGACATTTGTGTCAATAAATGAAGCAAAAATGTTTAGCTAACATTGAAATCAAATTAGCATATAACAAAAGAAAAAGGAAAAAATAGGAATAGTTATTACTTTGTGTAGACATGAGATGTAGGTTCTATTCCCCTAGCTCGCATCTTTTCAAAGGCTTCACGTGCACGGTGCATATCACCTCTTCTTGCATAGTAGTTCACCATCAAACCATACTCTTTCCTAGAAGGCTTAATGATAGTAGAATTCACCCCAAAACAACAAAAAGGATCAAAACAATTAATATGAAAATGCTCAAATTCGACTTTTTATGTATAAAATTCAGCAAAAGGTGAATGTGAGATGTCTCAGAGCTTGCATACACTCATGCTCGTGAATATATTGTGTGTGCAAGTTTGAATTAATGAATGCAAGTAGGCACAATGATACTTTGTTATACCAAAACATACGTACTCCCACTTGTTTATAATTCTTACAGCAAACTCCAAAATTAATGGGAAATCCTGAATTATCAGTTATAGGATAAATCTACATATGAATACCAAAAATTTATTCCAAAAGAATTCATTAATTTGTTGTAAACTAACAGTTTAAAGTAGCTATATTATACCATGAAGTCTTCATTTATTTCTGCCAACCTCACTAACTAATACACCTCTTTGAACACAAATGTGGAGTAAAGACAATATCTGTATTTCAACCACAATATTATGTTACTACAATGGAGCTATCCAACCGAACATAGATTCAATAACCATGAAAAATGCAAGCTATGAAAACATGGTACAAAAAAGAAAGCTCAAGGCCCATTGCCTAAAGTTGGCAAGGTTAGCTAGAACTATGGTAATAAAAATTAGTTGATACACTGCCCAACCATGTATAGCCCAGCTAGTTAAGGGCCTTAAGGCATTATAACTTTGACTAAAAGATCAGATGCTCAAATCTCCAACCCCACAACATATTGTTGAACTAAACAAACTGAAATTATTTGACCCAAATTCGAAATACAACTAATAGAGTTGACATTCTGAATAAGAAAAGAATTTACATATAACTTGGGAAACAATCCTAGTGAATTTACATATAATTTATTCTCATTTATATAAAGAGAATTTGCATCTAATTCAAAAACATTTCAAAGGAACTCAAGAAACTACCTTCTTGATCCTTTCGAAAGCCGAGACAACCGCCTGCCAGTTCTCCGGCTCTGTCTCAATAACCTTGCGAAAGCCCTTTCGTGCTTTATCCCTCTCTTCATGCCATTGGGAACGAAACTCCACGCTGTCATCTCCCTCCATCCATCTCGTTCTCTCGTCCGTCTTCTCCTTTAGCCTCCTCCCATCATCCAATTTCACAGTCAAAACCCTTCCGTGAAACTCCACACCGTCAAATTCAACGGCCTTCATGGCCGACTTGGCTGCAGTTGGTCCATCGTATATGACGAATCCGTACCCGGCATTTCTTTCCGTAGCATCGTGACCCTTAATCAATATTACATTCTTCACAGGACCAAACTGCCGGAAAAACTCTTGGACCTCATGCTTCTTTATCCAATTAGGCAAGTTCCCGACAAAAACCTTACCCTCTTGACGGAATTGAACTTCTCTCCACCCCTTACTCGAAGAATTCTCGGTTTCAATTTCTTCAATTTCATTTTGGTCTTCCTCCGATATCTCGGAAATCGGAGGAGGCGGTGGCGAGAGTTTACTCGAGAGCCAGAGCTTGTCAGAGAGCGAGTGGGAAACAGGGGGCGGCGGCGGTGGCGGCGGAGGAAGAACAGGAACATAGGCGGAGCCGACCAGATTCTTCAGAGGGTTAGAGGGAACTTTGGAGGTAGTGCGTTTGGGGGAGGAAGTGGTTTTTAGGGTTTGTGGACGACGGATGCGGCCGGAAAGGGAGAGGGTTGAACTGGAGGAATCATCAGAATCTGAACGAGGCGGCGGCGGCGGTGACTTCAATGAGAAAAGAATAACGGCGGAAGAAGGGTGAGGATGGTGGTGGCGGCGGCGATGTGGGTGAAAGACGGCGGAGAAAGAGGCGGACGAGGTGGTGGTGGCGGTGTTTGAGAGTGAACGAACATCCATTATCTTTTATCTTTCTTTAGCCTATAGTTTGTTTCATGCAGCTATCAAGCGACGGACTGAACATTTCCAATCTTGTAGATGGGTTTTTTTTTTTTTTTCCCGGATATTTTTCAAATTACAATGTAGTATTTTCTAAATTATAACAAATACCCTTCAACTTTCCTAAAAATATCTTTAGGCTTTCAAAATTTGCAATATTGTCCTTAAACTTTTATAAACGTTCCAAAACTACCTTTGAAGTATAAATTCTTTAAAATTTTGAACAAAAATCAAGACTTAGAATTGTGTGGTAATTACCTAAAATGATGTGGTGATTCAAAATTTCGTTGTATATGTCACCTACTACACCATTTCATGTCTCAATTTCCATTCAAATTCTAAAGAATTTTTACTTCAATGATATTTTTTAAACGTTCGTAAAATTTCAAGGATAATATTGCAACTTTTGAAAGTACAAGAGTATTTTTTTAACAAATAACAAAATTCAAGGATATTTTTTCTAATTTAACCTATTTTAAATGCCGAGGTGGAAATGGCACGATCTATAATGTATAATACTTTTTTATTAAAAAATTTAATATATTATTTTTTTTAAAAAATAATTAACAAAATAAGTATTTCTTTTTTTTATTAAATTACAAATTTAATCTTTGAAGTTTTTATCTATTTTATTGTTTGAACTCTTAAAATGATCGATTAATAAAAATTTTTAACTTCCAATTTTATGTTAAATATATCACTGAAATATTACCGTATTTAAAAATTAATTAATATTTTCAGTTAAAATTTGAATGTTACCTCTAATGTAATATTAAAATTTCAATATTGTGTCTACTATATCATGAATGTGTAAAAGGACTAAATTAATAGTTTTGAAAATTCATGGACCAAATAGACACAAATTTCGAATTTTAGTGACGAAACTTTGTAATTTTTAAATAAATTTTAATTTATTAATAATATTATTATATTCATAGAAAATTTTTACACATAAAAAAAATGTCAAACTATTTACAGGGAATAACAAAAAAAAACACTGATAGACATTAATAGACTTTTATCAGCATCTACTTCTATCATTTCTATTACTGATAGACCCTGATAGACTTCTATCAGCGTTTATCACAACTATCTAAAAATTTTAATATTTTGTGTAAATAATTTCCCTTATTTTTCTATTTTTAAAATTTTCCATTAGATTTGAAATTCTATTAGATTTAGCGCTTTTCAAATATAGAAAAATGAGCCAAACTATTTACAAATATAGAATCACTTGAGCGATAAAAAGCGATAGAATTCTTATTCTATCGCAATGTATTACTGATACACAGTAAAAAAATTTCTATATTTGTAAATAGTTTGATATTTTTTCTATTTACAATAATTTCCTTTAGATTTATGAAAAACAAAATAATAAAGAAAAAAAACTGCCTTTTACGATTGTTTTAGTTTTATTTGAATTAGAAGTTTGATTATAAATGGTTTGAGTCGTATTCCATATATTTCTACATTAATTTTTGGAGTTTTAGGTTTTTCACAATAATTAAAAGTTTTTTTTTTTTTTTTTTTTTTTGCCTTTGAGTAAAATTACAGACTAATTATTTTTGAACTTTTACTAATAAGTCTTTAAACTTTATAAATTTTTTAAATAGGTCTATGACCTCTTGAATCACCCGTATAAAAGTGCATATGTACGAGATGATTGTTTTTTAACTATTCTCTTGTAAATATTTGAGATGAATTGACTTAAAAGAAAAATTAAAAAAATAATGAAAGTATTCGTCAACCAAGAAATGGATAATTCAAATTTGGATTAAAAATTTGACAATTTGGAAGGAAGACAAATATGCTTTATTGATCGTATGTATATTCAATAGAGGGAATTCATAACACATCATGAGGTCAAATATGTCTTTTTGACCAATAAATTAAGCTGCGAAACCAACAAAACCACTCTATTTGACCCTACAATTTAAGAAAAATACATGAATTACATATTTTTAGAAATATTATTTAATTAATAAGTTGGAAATTTAATTAAGAAGAGTGAATATTAGCATCAAACACTGTTATAGGACTCCTCACTTTGTGTTTCCCATCATCCCATACCAAGGAAGCTGATTCAATATTTTTACTAATTCTTCCTTTAATTGTAAGCTCAAAGCTTTGCTCCTCTCCCAAATTCTTGAATGAAAGAATAGAAGGCTTTACTTTGATCTCAAGATTCTTCCATGGATTAATTATGGTGGCTTTATATGTTGCATATTTTGATCCAACATTGGTCACGCTCCTTCTGTAAACGTGGTTGATTGGTTTCGAAATATTTGTGGAAAAAGCAAAAGAAGGATAGTTAAGGTCGAATACTGTGTTGGAATTGTTTGAAGAACAAGTGTTGTTATCTTCCGAGACTCGTTGGAGCAACTCGGTTGTATAACCTGTAGAAAAACAAATTAAAGGAGTGTAAGAAAACAATGAAAAAAATGTATTCGAATAAGTTCACAAAAATAAGAAAACATATCCTTCATTAAAGTTGCGTGTTTTTTACTTAAAAATAATAATAAAGTACTTTTATTCATATTTTTCAACGTAATACCTTGACCGCAGAGAAACTTTACATAGTCAATCTCAGAAGCATTGTAAATTAATCCAGAATGCACTGCACCCAGTGGATTGATGTGACCGGCACCGTATCCAAACTCTCCGTCTGGATTACGTTTAGGGCTCATTGGAAATGCTGCATGTATATAGATTTAGATTGGTTAATTTTAAAAATAAAATACTAATTAGACTTTGTTTGATAATTATTTAAATTTTAATTTTTGGTCGTGTTTTAAAAAATTAAGCTCGTATAACACTACTTTTGTCCATGACTTTCTTTTAATTTTGTTATCCATTTTCTACTCATATTTTCAAAAATCAAAACAAAAAAAGTGTTAAAAAAAAGAGTAAGGGTCTAATTGACCTCACATATCAAAATGAAAAAGACCTCATGATTTTATTGGTCTTGTTATGAAAAAATTGTATAATTATTAGTTTAAAATATCATATAGTTTATAAGATACCATATTATATGTTTAAAAAATAGAGTTTACAACATGAATGTTACCTTTGTTAAAGTTTTATTTTTTTTAATGTAATTCTACCTTTTCATTTGTTTTTCAAAATTAACACTATAATTTGGATCACAATTTTATTTTGTTGAATTTTATTAGAAAACATAAAAGATAAAACACAATTCATAGACATCGTTGCAAATATAACAATCAAGTTCAAAGTATTAACATATATAGTAACATTTTTAAAAAAAAATTGCAAATATAGTAAAGTCTATCATTGATAGACTTTACTATATATGCAGACCATAAGAGTCTATCAGGGATAGAAATCTATCCGTGATAGACTTTGCTATATTTACAATTTTTTTAAAATGTTGCTATACACTTGGTTATTATTCCTAAAATTGTTACTCATTGTAATTATACTTATTCCATATAGTCTACCAAATAAACAAACGTTAAATATTTTAAAAATATATATTTTGTTTTTAAAATTTCATCATAGAAAATTCACATATATAAGTTTAGAAAAATGAAATTAATTGTTATATGACCCTAATTTAGAATATGAAATGTTTTGTATTAATTACCTGTAGTGATAAGGGCAGATTTAAGTGCAGCAGG
Source organism: Lagenaria siceraria (assembly GCA_002890555.2). NCBI lineage: Eukaryota > Viridiplantae > Streptophyta > Magnoliopsida > Cucurbitales > Cucurbitaceae > Lagenaria > Lagenaria siceraria. The sequence continues at coordinate 28,081,101 of CM016484.1, forward strand.
AGACCAAGTAGGATGAAATGATTTAACATAAGCAGCTGCTGCAGTGGCATGTGGGCAAGCCATTGAAGTTCCTGAAAGGATATTATAAAGAACTCTTTTACTATCTTCTTCAGCTCCTGAGGGCGAAGCTATTGGAGGCCAAGCTGCAAGAATTTCAACTCCTGGACCACATAAATCCGGCTGAACAATATTCCACACAACAAATTACTAATTACTAATTATTTTTAGACAATAATTACTCCAAAAAAATTAATAAAATAAATATTATAATTACCTTGAGAATGTTGGGGGTTATTGGGTTTGGACCTCTTGATGAAAAGGATGCAACAAATGGAGCTCTTTTACGTTTCCTTTCTGTGCTCTTCATTATAGTTGCTGTTGGAAGACTGTAAATCATCGTGTAATTAACCAATTAATCCCTTACTTAATCTAATATAGGAAAGCAACATTCTGAGCTACACCTATCTTTTTACAGTTTATCATAACTACACAGAAGTGAAAATTTAAAAGTATTTTTTTAAATATAGAAAAAAAAGTAGAAAAGTTTGTCATGTGACAAATTGTGATTTGGACAACTAGATGTTGAGCATCTCATGCACGTTGGAAAAATCAAAAGATTTCACAATCCTTCATAAAATCTATGAATTACTTCTCTCATTGCTAATTGGTTTTGGGGTTAACCCCATGTTATCTAATAGAGTAATTGCAATGAGTAACAATTTTAAGACTATTAATTAAGTGTACGACAACATTTTTAAAGAATTGTTCATATAGCAAAATATATCAACTCTATCACTGATTATAAATTCTTATAAGTGATAAACTCCTATCAACCATATAGTCTATCACCTGATAGACTCCGATGGCTAGATCTAATTTTTTTTATGTTTGCAAATTCTTTTGGTTGTACTATATCTTCTAATACTTTGGGCTCAATTGCTATATTTGCAACTGCGCCTTTCTAATATGGTACCAAATCTCCATAAGTGCAAGTGTTCAATCCAAAAACAAAAATTGAGATCCGATCCAAGATTAGTGAATCCAAAGAGGTTCCATCTTGAAGGTAATAAGGAAGCACATGCCGAAGATCTCACATAGGAAAAAGATCAAAAGACCTCACAATTTTTATAAGGATAGCCTATGTTATCTAATACTAGATGAACTGCAAAAAGATGAGTGCATCCTGTATATTCTTCTATAAGCAATACTTGTATGCTCTAGTTGGACTTTATTAATTTTTTGTAGCTCAATCCGCCACACACAAGAAAAGAATATCATAATTTTTTTTTTCTTTTTAAATATGCATAAAGTTGGCCACATGACAAAGTGTGATTGGATATACTAAGGCAAAAGAAACGAGCGTAACCCAGCTAGCGAGTAAGTATTTTTCATGTAATATTATCAAAGCACGTGAGTGATGATTAATTAGTGTAAAATAGAATTGAATTAAGGTTAAAGTATTTGATTAATTACCTCTTGGTTGAGTTGATATAAGAGAGAATGAGAGCACCAGCTTTTGGGCCAAGATGAGAAGCAGGCAATGGAAAAGAATTGGTATCATCAGGTGAAGAATCATCTTGCATTATAATACCCGCCGCTCCTTTTACAGCCACAACTCCTCCTGGAACAGCCAATGAATCACATACTACAATTTTACCTTTTACCAACTCCAAGTCCACTGTATTCTCAAAGCACATCCTGTTTTTCAAAGGCCAAATTGGTCATTTTGTTAGTTCATTATTTATTTTTTTCTATTAAAATTTTTACGACCAGATGAAAGTTGTTTTGAAATAGTTAAAATCACTCTCAAATATATTATTTTTAGGGCGAATAAAAACATATTGGAAGGGTAGTTTTGAAATGATTAAAATTACTTTAGTTACGTTTAAAATTATTTCTAATCATACACTTTAAATCATTCAAAATTAATTTTGATGGTACAAAAATTAATTAATTTAAAATTATTAAATGTATGTGTTTAGGATAAATTTTGACCATGAAAAAGTTATTAACCATTTCAAAATCAACTCCCAATTAAACATGTTTGTAATTTCTAATTAGCCTTAATTACCTCTATAAATTTTATAAACATATATTCACACTGTGTTTTTTTTTTAAATGAAAATTATTAGGTTAAAATACTATTATTGTACTTTGACATGTCCAATTTTGAACTAACAAACTTAGTTTCGATAAAAATAAACCTCAATCAATTGATAATAGTTTTGTTAATTGAATGATCATAATAATTTTATTTTAACCAAATTATTATCATCATTCAATTAAGGAAAATTTACATAGATAGAAAAAATGTCAAAATGTTTACAAAAAAAACACTAATATACATTGATAGACTTCTATAATTTAATTTATCACTGATAGATCCTAATAGACTTCTATCCGCGTTTATCAATAACTATCTAAAATTTTTACTATTTTGTGTAAATAGTTTTTCTTATTTTTCTATTTTAAAAAATTTCCCTTCAATTAATTTTGATAAAAATAAACTTAAAAACTTAATTTTAAATTTTATTAAATATGTAAGAGCTAAATTTAGACATACCTGGAGACGGAACTGTCGAAGGGAGCTTTAGGAATATCTCCGGCGTAAACCAATGGAATTTGTTTTCCATTTATATCAAATGTATTGATGCTGACTCCCTTCATATACCAAAATTAAATTATATAATTAGTTTAATAAATTTAATAAATTTTTTTCTTTTTTAAAAAATTAATAAAATGACGAGGGCTTAAATTAAATTAATTAATTAAATTTCTTACATTGAATTCTCTTCCATCTCCGAGCTCAACTTTAGTTTCGAATTTTCGATCAGTGGTGCTAGCCGCCACCGACAACGACCACGGCGAGAAGTTCACAATGCTTGTGAAATCTGGGCCGTTATTTCCAACGGCCAATGACGTAAGAATTCCCTTCTTCATTGCATGAAAAGATCCAATGGCTAGGGAGTCGTTGAAGTAATCTCTGACCCTTGATCCCCCAAGAGAGCCGGAGATGATATCGACACTGTCCGCGATGGCATCGTCGAATGCAGCAAGAATGTCGGCGTCCGTGCAGCCATCGGACCAGCATACTTTGTATGCGGCAATGCGTGCTGATGGGACTCCGCCCCTTGCCGTGCCAAGGGCAAGTCCCAACATGCTTGATTGCCGAACCAATCCTCCGGCTACAATTGACGCAGTGTGTGTCCCGTGGCCATCCGAATCTCTTGGACCTTTGATGTCGCCTTCTGGGTGTTTACCGTCACTACGATATGATCGAGCTCCAATGATTTTACTATAAAGAAGACACAATATCATGTTATATTTCAAAAAGTCAACCAGAAAACTAAAGTTGATGGAGTTACACTATATATATATATATATATATATATATATATATATATATATATATATTTTAAATCAATACTTCAACACTCTCCCACCCATAACGTGAAAATCTATTGAATATGAACAAGAGAATGTCAATATTAATTAGAAAATAAATCTAATTTGAACACACTACACGTAGTTAAAACATTAATTATGACAAAAAACTTAAGCTAATAAGTTTTGATAACTATGTGAAAACCTCAATCAGTGAATTAGTATAAATGTAGAATTTGTTTGCTTTCTCCCGCATTTTATATTATAGTTTTTTATTTATTTTTTTAATAAACACTCGAATTATTAATCAAATTAAAAAAATAAAAAATAAATTTTTGAAAACTTTACTTCTTCTAGTTTTCAAATTTTCACCTGGTTAAAAAAAAAGTTTATAGATATTTTGTATTACTTATTGCAAGAGAAATTGGCAGAGACTTCACAACTGCCCTTCCACTTGGGTGGCGGCGGACCGTATCCCCTATGGTCAAAACTAGGAGATTCCGGCCAAATTCCACTGTCGAATACTCCGACAATGACGTTGCTTTCCACTGTTGGAACTCTCTTCACTTGTTCGGAGAAACCCATGAAGTCCCAAGATCTTGTTGTATGGAGTTGTTTTTTCCCATTTGGGAAAACTGATATTACCCCTTCCATTTCTGAAATCAAAGTTTATATGTATAAGATTAAAAATAAATTGGAAAAAATATCAATTTTGATTCTAAATTTATTCGCTTCTATCAATTTAGACCTTCATTTTCATTAATCTTCACCAAAAATTTACATAAGTGTTGCAATTAGGTTGCAATTTTAACTAATTCACTTTATAATTCAGGAAAAAAAATGTACAAAACTTGGTAAACCTATTAATGTACCTGAAACTTTATTTGCTTCATCTTCAGTCAACTTCACCACAAATCCATTAAAGCTTCTCTTGTAGCTATGGAGTAGAGAGTGTGGAGCAAAAGTACTGAAAAAAAAAAGCATTTTTCTTGTCAAGAAATTTTCTTTTTCTGAATTTTTTATAAGAATTTAAATAAAATAATAATGAAAATGGGATGGATTATCAATAATTACCTGCCAATGGTTTCTCTTAGCAATCTTATATGGTGAGATGAAGTTGAAACCTTCCCTTTTGGATGACTTCCCATATATACAATATATGTCTGCAAATTTTTTTTTTAAAAAAAACAATAATAATTTAAAAAGAGCTATTGGAAATAAATAAATAAAATTAAGATGAATTTGGAGAGGGAATTACCTTTTGAGAGTCATTATCTTGTGAATTTGAGCTGAAAAAGAGTAGAAAGAAGCAGAAATTGAGAAATAAAAGCCTTGAAATTAGAGAAGACATTGAATATAATCCTTTTAGAGAAAGGGAAAGGTTTTGATGTGAGCTCGTGAGTTGTTTGAAAGCTATTTATAGAGATAATATGATTTGGGTATGTGTGCAAAATAATTATTATTTAAAAAATTCCACTTGTTCAATTATATATTAAAAATGTTAAATAATAATAATAATAATAATAATAATAATAATAATAAAGTTTGGATGTTGTGTTGGACTTTTTAGTCAAAATAGACTCCCATGTCCCAACTTGTCGGCGAAAACGTGTAATTAATTAAGTAAATTAGAGTATCCAATTGTTTTTTTCTTATTTAAAATTTGTCACATTAGGACGACCATAATTTGGCGTCCAATTATTTTGTGTCAACTTTTTTTTAAAGTACTTTCCTTTAAATTCACGATAAAGTACTTTTGGAGATAGAGATAACATTTATATAACAAAAACTTTGTTATTTTTTTCAAAAGAGATGTGAAATCCACCTCAGACAGTGTGATGGCGAAGAATAGAGAATGAGCAAAATTTTGTAAAATACAGTGTAGGTCCAATGTAATTAGGGAATCGAAGTCGTGAAATCTTGATTATAGAATTGTTTGTAATTAAAAACCATGGGCCCACATCTTATTTTTATTTAGTAAACACTATTAAACATAATCAGGTAATTAGTCTCACATTCCCTAACTGAGTTTTCGAGTAAGTAAAAACCCCTTAGTTCAACCTACTTTAAAGGGGATTGATGAAAGAAAATTTTATACTTTTTCCACTTTTAAATTTATTTATTTGTTATTTACTTTTTACTAATGATTTAAAAAATCAAGCTAAATTTTGAAAACTAAAAAAAAATAGCTTTTAAAAACTTGTTTTTATTTTTAGAATTTGACAAAATAATTCAACTATTGTACCTAAGAGATACAAATTAAGGTAAGAAATGAGGAGGAAATATGCTTAATTAAAAAAAAAAAAAACTAAACTAAAAATGAAATGGTGACCTTAATCATCTAAATTATTTTAAAATTAAATTACAAGTTTCGTTTTTGCACTTTCAGGGGTATTCTATACAAAAGGTTTTCAAAATTTACAAAGTATTTAACTTTTTATTTTTGTGTCTAATAGACCTCTAGAGTTTAAAATTGCCACATAGGTCTTTAACTTTCAATTTTATATCTAAATAGATTATGTACATATTTAGTCTATTTCAATGTTAACAAATGTAGTTAGAAATTAAATTATCTATCCATCAAACATTTAGTTTTTTTTTATCTATTGGGTTAATGAATTTTAAGAAGTCACAAAATTGAAAATTTTAAACACTTATTAAATATAATATCGAAAGAATAAAACATTTATCGGACATTTTTAAATTTGGTAGAATTATTTATACACAAAATTTAAAGTTTATAAGATTCAAGTGCATATTTAATAAAAAAGGATAAAAATTTAAGTGCTTAACTTGTAATTTAACAAAAATATTAATAGGGCTGTTATTTAATAAAAACATAAAAATTTGAAATGCAAGCTTGTAACTTAACAAAATTATTAACAGGGGTGTTATTTAATAAGAATATAAAAAAATTAATTTCTAAAATTAATTTAACAAAAATCTTAATATGGCTGTTATGCAGTGTCAAATTACTCATGACTCCTTTGTTGACTTGGTCCAATCCGAAGGCGCCGCCTTCTTTAAGAACGCGGGCTGGATTCCTGATTCACGCACATGCGAACTATATATATCATATATATTTATTTAAATTTTGTAATATTAATAAAAAAAGATCTAAATAGGTTGATTTATAACCCTTTATCAATTTACTTAAAATAATTATATGTTTTGCACATTATTTTTCAAACTACATTATAGAGTACTAATTGATATACTTACGAAAATTCATAATTTGAATTCTTACAGCTCTAATGTTTAGGGGTATAAATTGATATTTTGTATACATATATCATGTTAAGATACTATTTTAGTCAATTTACGAGTTAGTTCAATTTAGTGTTTCTACTTTTAAATTTTTTATTTAGTATTTGTATTTTTAATAAAATTTAAATTTAGTCTATAATACTAATTTATTGTTAGTTTTTTCTTTATTAGTATTTTCATTTCATTCTTTTTTTAAAAAAAAAAAAAAAAAATTCCACGTTGTATATTTTTTTTATGAAAATTGTAATTATTATTTACTCAATTTTAATAAAAATTAAGTTTGATAGACTAAATTTACATTTTGTAAAAAGTAAAAAATAAAAACTAAAATTAAACAGAAGTCTTAAAGATAGGACCAAATTGATATCTCAACCTGTATTTTAATTTCTTAACGATGTCTGCAAATTATAATAATAATAAAGAGAAATCTTGCACGTGGAGAATATATGAGATACACTTCTTCTTGAAAAAGAAAAATGTATATTTACACTTTTATTATTATTATTATTATTCTTATTATTATTATATGCCAACAAATTAATAAGTTGATGTGCTGGATTGGTAATTATTTGTACTTTCTGTTTCTGTAACATGCTTCAATATTTATTATTGTTGCTGCTTTTTTAATTTTAATTTCTAGATTTGATTATTATTATTATTAATTAAATATTATTTTGATGAAGTTTGTTCAATTTAGTTATTATATATTTAATTGTCTTAATTTTAGTTTCTATAATTTCAATAAATATTAAATTTAGCCATTCAAGATTAATTTTTACAAAAATTAGTTAAATAATAATAATAATTTTCATACAAAGAAATACAACATTAATATATTTTCAAATTTTATAGTAAAAACATTAATGATTATCTAGAGATTTTAAAAAAAATCAACAATAAACTAGCATCGAATACTAAATTTAAAATTTATTAAAAATTCAGAGACTAAAATGAGATAATTAAAACTATAGATAATAAATGCTATCTTAACTTTATTATTATTATTACAAATTGAGATTAATATTATTATTCTTACAAGTTGAGAGATGGACTAGTAGATGAAATTTTCTAAATTAATTGTCTAATTTTCTAATGATTGCATGTTTATTTATTATTATTATTATTATTTTTTTTTTTTTGGAGAGAAGAACATGTTGTCAATTTGAGTCATTGGGGCGATGGAGAATAAACTGAAGTTCGGCCTTTTCAGTCCCAACCACAAAATTCAGCGTTCATCAGTTTAATATTTGATTTAAACCAAAATAATATTAAAACAGTTTGATTAATGTATAACCTAATCCAAACGCCTCAATTGATCAATATATAATATCTTTAATTAAAAATTATTAAGTTCGACACAAAATAAAATACTCTAAAATTTTAATTTCATCCCTTTAAACATTTAACTTGCACAAATGTTTCACTTGTTTAATTTTTTCTAAATGCACTAATTAAATATTAATAACATAAGTAAAAGCCTTTCGAAATTTAAAGATGTCGATAAAAATAAAATATGTCATTATAATCAAGCTCAATCATTAATATTTCAACAAAAAAATTGTACACATAACAACTTCTCCAGCTATTTTTTAATTAAAAATTTAATATAGATATTAAAACTTGCAACATATGTTAAAATTTAAGATTAAAATTACAATGCGAAAATAAACATAGTTCAAATGATATTTGTTGTTCGAATTATTAAATTCAAAGTTTTGTATAATTTGAAGGGATTGAAAATTAATTATTAGTAAAAACAACGTGATATTTGTAACTCCTTCTTTACCCTACTAAGGACAATAACCAATTACCAATATTTATTTAAATGGAAGGTATTAATTATGTCTAAAACAAGCAACATAGTTATGAGCAAAAACTGTTTTCCATTTTCCTTTGTAAAAAAAGATAAAAAAAAAAAAAAAAAATGCTTTCCATTTTATCAACCTCTAGGGATTTGTTACTTTGACTACTTGCATTATATTGTTTTAGTTTTTTTATGAAAACCTTGAGTATGTATGTAAATATTATTGTATTATTTTATCAAAATATATATATATATATATATATATATATATATATATATATATATATATGTATTATTGTATTATTTTGCAACAAAAAAAAAAAGAATAATGTATTATTTAACAAATGCTTTATTAATTAACAACATAAATAGAGCGTTATCTGAAATGACGTAACGACAATGATCAACTAAATATTTGGTCTTCTCATTAATTATAAACTTCTAGTAGTTATAAATATCGAATCTTCTCCTAAATATCCACATGCATAACATGAAAGCATGACAATTTAATTGGGTTGATCTCATATATTAATAACATTGAACATTAAAAGTAAATAAGTATTACTATCATATGATCTTCGAGGGAATGAATTAATTGTCTAAAATATTGTTAAATCACCACTGAACCTAAAAAGCTCGAGCTGATGAGTTGTTATTATATGGTAAAATTTACCTATAGGTACAGGTTTAGTTCCTAAACCTTCAAGGTTTATGTTTTTTGGTCCATGAATACTTTAAATACTACCCGATTTCTAATTTTGTATCTAATATATCTATAAATTTTCAAAAATATTAATAGGTCCTTAAACTTTCAAGTTTATGCCCAATAAGTCCTATAATTTTCTATATCGTGTTTAAATAAAAAGTCTTTTATCTACTTCGCTTTTTTTTTAACTCACACGAACCTACTTGGGCGTAAAATTGAAAATATTTTAGGGTTCAGTTGACCTAAAATTTAATTTTTATATCTTAATATATCATTTAATTTTGAAAGACTTCAAATATGTCAGATATCTAATATATTTGACATAAAAGTGAAAAGCCGAGGGAGTTATTAAATATTATATTTTATAATTTCAAGACACAAAATTGAAAGTTAAGAAATCAATAACTTGTAATTTAAACTTAATTATTTCAATATTTCTTCGATACTCCTAACTCCCTCACTTTGACATCATAGAGATTTGAAAACACATATGACATCTTGCTTAGGGTTGAGAAACAAGAGATTGAAAGGAAGAACATTGTGATTGCAATCAAATTTTCATGGATAAGATATCAAAATTAATCAAACAAAACATTCAAAATAACATCTCTTCCAGTTATTACAAGATGGAGCACATTATTAATAATATTGTTTACCTTCAAATGGGATAAACACATTCATATCTTCCTTCCTTGACACATTATTTTGATCCACCTTCATTGTTAAAGGAGTGAAGATATGACTGAGCAAAATAGAGTCTCAACCTTCCATCATTCCTATAAGCTTGCAAAACCTCAGTTTGAGGAATTTTAATATCCTCAACAATGAAAGTGTTTTGGTCCATGTTATTGAACCTAAAATAAGCACAAGATTTGCCTTCCTTTGCACTTCTCAATAGAGTAATGGGTGGAGGAAACAGTCGTTGGCCTCCGCTAGCAATCACCGATCTCCCAGAAGAATACGACCACGACGAAGATGAAGAAGAAGAAGAAGAAGACATGGCTAAAAAAGGAAGATGGTGTTTAAGGTTAGGGAAACTATGAGCTTAGTTTAAAAACAATAGGAGAAAGAATAAGGCATGTATTCTTTTTGGTTACTCTCCAATGGACCAATAATGGATAAATAGTTCTTTTGGATATATATATATATATATATATTACAAATCGATACATTTTTTTAGTCTTTTAGTTAGTTAATTAATTTTTGTTCACTTACCAAAGTGAGTTTAGCTCAACAAGATAATTGACATGACTTTTTTCATTAAAGGTTGAGGCTCGATCCCCCATCTCCGTTATTATTATACTAAAAAAAAAAAAACTTTTGTCCATAGTTAGAAGGGTGATTCCTCAAACTATCTTTGAACTATAACGATGGTTGGGCTTCTATACTAAATTTTTTAAAAAAATTAAATGGTAAAAATAAAGAGGTCACATTCGATAACTACCTTAGTTTTTGAAAATTTTGTGTTTGTTTACTCGCAAAATTTTTAATCTTAGGTAATATTTGAATTCTAAGTCAAATTCCAGAATATAATAAAATAGATTTTTAAGAAATATGTTTTTTAGTTTTCAAATCTTGGCGTATGAAGCTTGAAAACATTGTTAGACAAAGTAGATATGTATAACGTAGGAAACAAACTCATATATGGAAGTAGTGTTTATAAGGTTATAAAAAATAATAATAATGAAAACAAAAGACCAAGGCAGCCTATTTTGATGATTAATTGGTTTTTAAAAATTAAGATGATAAACACTACATCCACATGTAGGTTTCATTGTATTATTATCTACTTTTTATCAATGTTTCAAAAATTCAAACAAACTCTTGAAAAGTAAAAAAAAAAAAAAAAAAAAAAAAAAAAAAAACTTTGTTTTTATTTTGAAATTTGTCTAAAAATTCATATATGTTTCCTACACAAAAAATGAAAACTATTGGATAAAATGAGCATAGCTTAACCGGTATGCTTGCATTATCAACCTCGAAGTCAGAGGTTTAATTTTCATACCCCACATATTGTCAAATAAATAAAACCATTATAAAGAAAATGTGAGTAAATCAATCATAATTCTTAAAAACAAAGGTCTCATTTGGTAATTATTTTATTTATTTATATTTATCTTCCCCTAAACTCTATTTTAGGCTTTTACATTTTCTCAAGGAATATTTGATGTCTTATTCAGAATTTTAAAACAAAAACAAGGTTTTAAAAAATAGGGTCTTGTTTGATATCTATTTGGTTTTTTGTTTTTAGTTTTTGAAAATGAAGCCTATTAACTCCCCTCTCACCCTTAAATGTCTTGCTTTCTTATCTATTTTGTTCCTACGTTTTCAAAAAATCAAGCCAAAATTTGAAAACTAAAAAAAATAATTTTTTAAAAACAAAACTTAAAAAAAATTGGCTAAGAATTCAATATGTGTAGTCAAGAAATGTGCCAACTATGGTAAGAAAATGTGGATAAATAGGCTTAAGTTTCAAAACAAAAAAACAAAATGGTTACCAAACTGGGCCATACTTTTAGTTTTCAAATTTTCACTTGATTTTTTAAAATATTAATAAAAAGTGGGTAATAAACAAAGAAAATTATGGGGAAATAGTATTTATAAATTTAGTTTTGCAAAATTCAAAATTAAATAAACAAATAAATTAAGGGCTCTTTTCAAATATAGAAAAATGAACCAAACTATTTACAAATATAGAAAATTTTTAGATCGATCTATCACTGATAGACTGTAAAATTTTTCTATATTTGTAAATAGTTGGGGGATTTTTAAAAATAGGAAAACAAGGAAAACTATTTACACAAAATAACAAAAAAATTTAGATAGTTGTGATAGACGATAAAGTCTATTAGGATTTATCAGTAATAGAAATGATAGAAGTCTATCACTGATAGATGCTGATAGAAGTCTATCAACATCTATTAATATTGTTTTGTTATTTTCTATAAATAGTTTGAAATTCTTTTTATCACTAAAAATTATCCTAACTAGTTTGATATTTTTTCAATTTTCCATAAATTAATTAATTTTTTAAAAAATAGCCTATACAACTTTCGAACTTCTGTAACCGGGAAAAAATTTCCCCAATCAACTTTGCTGTTAAGAAAACAAAGGATTTGCTGACACGTGTAATTCATGAATCCCAATTCTGATTCCATTTTGCTCATTGTTTCCACTTTCCAGCGCACGAACCACGCTGCATCAATCCTCCCGTCTTTTCTTTGCTAAAGCCCCCAAATTTTTCGAAAATTATCAAAATAGCTCTCTCAAGTTTCCATTCTTAAAAACTAGTATTCTTTTTTTAAACTCGGTTCATCTCGATTGAGATTGACCATCGAAATTTAGATAAAAAGTTAATTATTTTCAATTGTTTTGGGTACATCTCAGAAAGGATTAACGTCGAAATTCTACTAATTTTTCTAAATATTATGTAATCTTCTCAAATCTTATATCTTTTTAAAATTTCTCCAAATTTGCTTAGCTTTACCAAATATTATATCAAATTCTTACGGAAATTTTCAAATACTTAGCTCAATTTATATTTTCGATTTTCCAAATCTCCAAATGAATTTACCAATTAACTCAATTTTCCAAATGAACCTCAATTGATTGCATTTTAATTTTTAAAATTTAATATTAATTTTGCAAAAAAAAAATAAGTAAGATTTAGGAAATATATAAAATCTCGAGCATGATTAACACTGAAATTCTATATATTTAGGTTTTCTCGATGAATTCTTGGGCAAATTAACATCGAGATTCAAAATTTTATCCTTCCCAAATTTTGAAAATCAATAGTCAATTACTTGAGATCCATAAAAAAAAAAAAAAAATCATTTGGATAATTGGTAAATCTATTTGGAAATTTGAAAATTCAGATAATTGGTGAAACATAAATAATTATGTAAGAATTTGATATAATATTTGGTAATGATAACCGAATTTGGAGAAAATTTAAAAAAATATAAGATTTGAGAAGATTACATAATATTTGAAAAAAACAGTAGAATCTCGGCTCAAGATGTATCGGGAAAGCCCAAAACAATTGATAAATTTGAAAAAAATTAATTTTTTTTATCTAAATCTTTGTGGTCGAGGACGAGATGGACCGAAAAAATTATTTTAACGATTATTTAAAAAGAGTGCTAGTTTTGAATGATGGAAATTTGAGAAGACTATTTCAGACAATTTCTCGAAATATTTCTCAAATTAATGAGGTACCAATGGACAATAAGATAGTAACTATTTTGTAAAAATTATGAGCTCTTTTATATACGAGAATTTCTACTCAATCTAATTTGTTTGAGTATTATGGACCTTAAAATTATATTAAATAAAGAGCAATAATAAGATACAACTTTTTTTTTTATTATATAATTAAATATAAGATTTGAGAATACATTATAGTTTTACTGTTTATCTACAATAGATCTCGATAGACTACTATGTCACGATAGATAATAAATAGTAGTCTATCATGGTCTATTGCAGATAGATAGTAAAATTTTGCTATATTTGTAAATATTTTAGTTTTTTTTTTATATTTGAAAACAACCATAATTGAAATACAATATTTGGGAAAATTTCACATATAGAAAAGATGTCAAACTATTTACAGAAAATAGCAAAAAAATAAATAAATATTGATAGACATCGATAGACTTCTATCAACATTTATAAGTATAGACTTCTATCATTTCTGTTACTAATAGATCCTAATAAATTTCTATCAATTTATATCACAACTATCTAAAAATGTTACTATTTTATATAAATAGTTTCCTTATTTTTCTATTTTAAAAAATTCATCTATATATTTTATAATTTAACTTTTAAAATTGATTAAAACTATAAAGACTCAGGCCATATTTACTTTTACATAATCATAATTATTGCGATGGTAATTAATTTTTTTTATTATTCATAATTCAACCAGTTTTTTTTCAAACATATTTAAATAGATTACATTTTTCATATTAGGATTGATGGAGTAAATGTGGCCTAATCAAACCAATTCCAGATTACATGACCAAAATGATATCTCGATTATTTCAAAGAAGTCTCCCGTTAATATCCCCTAAACAAATTTTTTGCCGCCAATAGCTTCGATGGCGGGAACCAATGATCGGAGGAAACACCATCGAAACGCCGTAATAGAGAGAGGAAGAGAGTTTTGGTAGACTGAATGATCATCGATGAAATGACGCTCGTCAAGGCCTTATTTTAGGTTTTGCATTCTCTTATTCTACTTTTCGCATATCTGATATCCTTCCGATTGTCGAATTTTTGCATATGAATTTGAGAATCACTTTGTTTTCCAATGTTCACTCGATTCGATCTCAGAGCCGATAATGTATGTATGAATGCTTGTACTGCGGGCGTTTGTATTCGAAAGGAAACGCCGAAGAACAGAGAGAGGAATCGGCAATGTTTTCTCAGGAGCCGATCCTTAAATGAGCTTCGAGGCCTTGTATAATGAATGACCGTCGATGAAGTTGGTCGAGTTCTTGTTTTAGGTTTTTGTATTTTTCTTATTCGAATTTTCGCATCATATTTCGGGATACGAATTTGAGAACCTTTTTGTTCTTGAAAACATTCGTCCTCAGGACCAGTTGCGTATGGATACTCGGACTGTGGTTGTTGTTCCTATGTGAAAGTACTTCCGTCTTCTAATTTTTTTCTAATCGTTTCTCATATCACATTATCGCTTGAATCGTTTCATTTTCTTGAGTTTTGATGTTTTGCTTGCAGAATCAATAACATTGAAAGAAGAGAAGAAGAGGAGTTGACCGAAAATTTGAAGGCTAATAAATCAACTGGATGGGCTGTTGATGTCATGGATCCACGGGAGCTGTCACATCCAAAACGCTGAATAAGTCGGTAGTTAGTAGTTTAGAAATTCTTTCATTTTGCCTGCACAAACTCCCATTCTGTATTTTTTTGACTATGTAGAAGATGGATCTTAGGCTGAATCTTGCATCTCTTGAAGATATTGGTATTAGATCACTTTGAGTTTAAGCTTACAAGTTGGGTGAAGTTTAAATTTTTTAAAATACGTTCTTAACACTCATTCCCTCGTGCCATGGGTTCAATTATCACATAAAATAGAGAGGAAATAATATTTTAGAAAGTCATTGTTAGACATTTTTAAATCACCATGGATTCAAAAGTATAAGCTTATACGTAAGGATAGATAATACTCCCCGCAGGCTCTCTGTTATTGTTAATTTATGTACATCAAAGGGGTCAACTGTCGCTTGAAGCACTATAGTTTCTCTGCTGAGCTCTTTTTTCTTTATTTTTTTTCCTGAACTTTTGTGGTTATCAATCAATTGAAATAGGATAAACCAAAATGATCACGACTCTGCAATTGGTCTCATCATCAAGGTTGTAGCACAGGAATATTTCTAACCGAGGTGAATCTCTCCCTGGTTTCTTACATTCAATAATTTCAGTTATGTGATTGTAATGCCTGTCAGAAAATCATCTAATTGACGCAATTAAAAAACTACTGTCTATGTACAATACAATGGTTATCCAAGAAAGAAAAAGGAAAGAAAAGAAAAGAAAAGAAAAGAAGACTTATGAGGTTCTGTCTCTGTACATACAATCATTTGCAAGCCAAATACTTTGCTCTTTTCTTGACCTTAACAGGAAAGGAAGGTCCAACAAGAAAGATGAAGCACACACCTCAATCAGCACATGTAACAATGTTCTTGTGTCCCTATGGAGACAGCCTTGATATCAGAAAACTCTATAGAGATGAGCAATGGCGGCCAAAACTGCAGCTACCAGAAGCCCCATGTTGTTCTCATAGCGATTTCCTGCATTGTGCGGTCGACCTTGGCGGTGATGTGCTTGTGCCGAACCAGCTGCATAAACAGGGATTACGGCTGTACCTCCTCCTGTATGAGGTCTATTGCCACCACCATTTTCTCCACCGCCGGAGGCTGCACCTCCATGACCTGCACTTCCACGACGAATCCCACTAGAAACGGTGATTGCACTTGCACTGTATCTTCTGTCAATCTGGTTAGTAACCCCATCTTTGCCATGTTTTTCTGTGTAAGTTCTCTGTTGGTAATTAGACTCTGCATACATATAGAACATATCAGAAAAACACACTACAAATACACACGGCCGGTATGAATTAAGTGGTAAATTTTCTTTTGTTGACCTTTTGTTTTTTTTGGGAAATGTGTAGGTACATACCATTCATGGCACGCACTTGTGAGGCACCAAAAACTTTTAAGTCTCATTTTACTCTTTGAAGTTTTGAATTTGCAAACCTTTATAATGACCCATAAACTTTTAAATTTGTTCTATTTTAGTCCTTGAACTTTCAAAATATCTATTTTAGTCATTAAATTTTAGAAAAAAAACAATAATTTGATTGTCTTTACTATTCTACTTTCTACTTATACGGCTTTGCTCGTCTAAAGTTCGTCTTGATTAGTATACATATTTAAAGTTATGTTGTTCATTTGTTAAATTTAAATAAAAGTATGGACCAAAATAGCTATTTTTTAAAGTTCAATAACTAAGGTAGTCATTTTAATAATTAATCTTAATAATTTTTGTTCAATTATATTTTTTCTGTTTTCGAAACTCCTTTTTATCCTTCCTTACCCAAGTAGTTTAAAATTACATTTTTAATATTAATATATAAAAAAAATTAAAATAGAAAAATAAGGGAAACTATTTACATAAAATAGCAAAAATTTTAGATAGTTGTGATAGACACTGATAGAAGTCTATCAGGGTCTATCAGTGATAGAAATGATAGAAATTTATCACTGATGATGCTAATAGAAGTCTATCAATGTCTATCATTATTTTTTTTTGCTATTTTCTGTAAATAGTTTGATATTTTTCTATTTGTGAAAATTTCTCTAATATATAGGAAGAGCTTATTGAACAAGTTTTTGAACTATAATAATAGAAAGCACTTCTAAAAAAACACAAAATATTTGCAACCAAACATATATGTAACTTGTAAGCATCATGTATCATAAAATAAATGAAAAATTAAATCATTTGATAACTTTGTTTTTACTAAGTAGTACCATTCAAATAAACAAAACTCAATTGGAGATCATGAATATCTTGACTAATTAGAATAGTTGATTATTTGATCACTTCTGTCAGTACTGAGTAGCAGCATCTAGACTCTGATTTGATTGAAAATATTATCTCCCAAAAGCTAAAGTTAGTGGAAAAGCCATAAATTGTTATGGCCCTCCTTTCACAGGATATTAAACTTTATTTTATTTGTATATTTATTTTCATTCGACATTGTAAAAGACATTAACCTGCACTCGTTAGGTCAGATCTTCAATCTTGCAAATTTGTCGTTTATACACACCCACACATGTTATCTGGAATGCACACTTTATTTCTGTTCCTTGTCTGTCTCATTTTTCAACTTTGTCGTACATACTTTATTATGTGCTTGATTATGATCAAAGCATTGTTATAATTAAAGTTATCCTAACCTAAACTTCTGACCTAACGAGTCTTTTAACATAATATCAAAAGAGAGTCGCGCAGAATTTGAGTATTAGTATGATTAAATTTTTGTAGTAAACCCACAAGATTAAGCACTAACAAAAACACCCAGTGACATAATGATGATCTTTTGAGCTTTTGAAGGAAAAATTGTTCGGTGCGCTGTGTTGACCTTCTTTTACTATTGGATATAGAGAAGATGCAAATTATTGAATTCACCTCTAACTATTAGGTTAGGTGAGGTTAGATTATTATGAGGCAAACACCGAATAAATTTCCTTTGAGAAGTTATTATTTTTTTCGTAAGTGGAGACTGAACTTTCATTTAGAAGATACCAAGAAATGATGTCATGTTGTTCAGTCTTTGATTCAATTTCGAAATTGTGTGGCCCAAGAAAATGAACATACAGAGAAGATTTGTGATAAAACCATAGAGATGAAAACTGGGTGAATTGAATTTCCTACGAGATTCGAAAGGATACTGACCTGTTGGGAAGATTTGTTGTTGGAGAGCAGCAGATGAAATGGCCATGATAGAACAAAACAGCAAGAAAATCAATCTTATCCCTTTTCTTCTTCCCATTGTAATAGAAACAGCTAGCTTCTCTCTATGTGGTTTATAGGAAAATGGTCTGATTTATTTATACAAAACGGTGGGGAAGTGGAAGTTTTTAGGCTTTTCTTCTTCCAATCCACTAAAGCAATTTTATCTCTTCAAGGACACGGACACGGAACAGAGGGTTTAGAATAACACATACTTTTAAAAAGAAACACGAACTCGAATCTATTTTTTCTTCTTTTTTTTTTCCCCCTGAAACTGTTGCTTCAGGATTAGGACACGGTTTTCACTCTTCTGCTTTACTGTTGTTTGATAGTAATAATAATAAAAATCGAGTAGGTGTGATGTGACCCCACTAATGAGAGAACTTAGCTCTCTGTTCTCTGTTTAATTTCTTTCTTCCTTGATATTATGGTTCTAAGCCTCTGATTCCTGATCTTGAAACCTTCTTTGTTCTAAACACGGCTTTGAAACCTAGAGCTTTCACACCCATTCTTGCTCCTTTTCTCTGTTGGTGTTTCTATTTCTTATTGGCAGATTAGCAACGCTAAGCTATGGCGATTGGTTGGCGAGAATGGAGGGCAATTGCTAGAAGTGGAAATCACCCAGCTGGTATAAACTTCTCTAGAAATCTAAAAATCTATGTGGTTTTGAAAGAGAACTTGTTCTTTTGACCCTTTGAGTTCAAAGAAAACATCAAATACCTAAACGATGCTTGCTCAAATCCTTGTGCTTTCTGACCATCTGAGTACTTTCCCTATATTCTTTGACCATTTCTAGCTGTAATATAATCGCTTTGATTCCAATTCATCACTGCTTAGTTTTAAATGTTAATGTCCACCAAAAATGATTGACATGTTAATTTTATTGACATGTCAATAGAAATGTGAAATACAGTATTGAGGTTGATGGATATTTATGGAAAAGTTATAAAAACAATAAATTCATAAAAAAAAATTAATTAATGAAGAAACTTTTTATATTAATGACATTTTGTTGATTATTTTTTGTATTTTATAGATTTTTTTTACGATATAATGAAATTATTGATTTACCGCTCATGTCGATGTTGGAATCTTGGATTCATGGAAATGTGAAAATATAGGTATGAATGTCGACATATTAGCAAAAATTTAATACCATGGTCTGAACTATACCTCTAATAACATTTTACATCGCACGATTGAGTGTTTAAACTTGTTGGATGAAGTAGATGTTAACTTTTTTCTGGAGGCATTGATGAATATATACAATAGAGGTGGGAGATTTGAATCACATCATAATACATACTTGTGAGTTATGTCAATCAAGCTAAGTTTGGCTTTCGATGTCTGAGAATGTATTATTTTGCGCTGCAATTTCTATAAATATGCAGTTGAAATAAGTTATTGTGTGATCATTGCATTACAGGTGATTTAGGTACACGATCGTGCAATTTATCACTGTCATCGCAATGTGATAATTGATATCTCGATTTTGTTATTGAGAGCCAAGATCTTGGTACGTAATGATATCACCGCTATGAAGTTGATTACGGTTATGTGATCTTAGGTCTGTTTTGATCTGGTACACAATCTTTTTTTCTCTTCTAAAGCAATACGTGATCACCTCAACATCTATCCATGTAACAAAGAAAACTCTAAGCCACACTCTAAGTCTGATTAGGGTGTTCAAAAAATTCAATGACCCGAAAACTCCATCAATCCAATCTAACTTGTATAATTTGAGTTGGATTATTTTGGGTTGGGGTGGGTTAAAAAAGTTGAAATTTTTATAGGTTGGGTTGGGTTAAAAAAATTGAAAATTTTATGGGTTAGGTCCCAACTGATTTTATTATTGATTTAAATTTTTTTTATACTTATAATGTAATTATATATACATATATTAATTTTAATTTTATTTATTTTTCATTTTTATTGGATAATTTTTTCTCTAATAACTCCTAAAAATAATTTTTTAGCATTTTGAAATTTTTTTCATAACATAAATTGAAATTAACTTATTAATCTTTGTTGGACGAGATTTTCGAAGAAACTTAATTCGTGGAATTTGAACTTTATATTTGTATTAATTTCAATGTAGTATAGTGAGTACAATCTCTAATACATAATCCTTTGATGCTTTCTCTCAAAAAATAAGCTTTGCTTCTTGAGCTTGTTGATTTACTTAGATGATTGGCCTATGGGCTTGTTGATCTTCTTAGATGATCGGTCTTTAGACTTAATGATCTTCTTGGATGATTGGCCTTTGGGCTTGTTGATCTTATTGGATGATCGGCCTTTGTGCTTGTTGATCTTCTTGGATGATCGGCCTTTGGGCTTGTTGATCAGCTTGGATCTGCCTTTAGCTTGTTGATCAGCTTGGATCGGCTTCTGACTTGTTTATTAGCTTGGGTCAGCCTCTAGCTTGTTGATCAACTTGGATCGGCTTCTGACTTGTTTATGACTTAAAAAGCTTTAAAGAGTCTTCTGATCTTCTGGAAGTCCTCTTAGTTTTAGTATTTAAATCTTCAGTAGGGTAGAAGTTGATCTTGGGAGCAGCTTCAACATTCAGTTCTTCTCATCTTCAAGAAGTTGTAAATTTGAGATTGATTGGAGCTTCAATCTTCTGGAATTTAATAAAGTTTCAATCTTTCAAGTCTTCAATCTTTAGAATGTTGTAATCTTGAGGTCGACCAGAGCTTCAAAGTCTTGAAATCTGAAGAGCTTCCATATGCAAGTCTTCAGTACTTCGTTGCCAAATGCTTCCAAACTTGGAAAATTATTTAAAATGACCTGAAAAGTAAAAACTTTTCTATCACTTACCTCTTTTCAAAAACTTGTTTGTTATTGACTCTTTTGGCATGTGAAATACCACTTTTACCCTTAATATTAAATATTTCACATTTTCTTCTATTTTCTACATCTATTTTGCTTTTCTCTTTCAACAACCAAAAAATAAAAATTTAATGTCATTTAAAAGTAAAGATGCTTCAACATTTTGCTCAATTTCTAAGTATATTTGGAAAGAACACGAAACAATGTATAAAAACGAGTGGTTATTTAGCTAAAACGAAGTTGTATCGACGAAGATATGACAAAAACAAAATTATCGTATGTGCAGAAAAAGTGCCCAATCGCTGACATCATGGTACGCGATCGCTTATGTCATGGTGCGCGATCGTTTTGCAATTTTGTTTTAGTCATATATTCGCCAATACAACTTTGTTTTAGCTAAATGACCACTCGTTTTCATATGTTTTTTCGTATTCTTTTCAACCATACTTGTAATTCTACCAAAAAATTAAACAATCTTCAACTCTAATACTCCAAAAGTAAAATTTATCGAAGTTTAAATGTTGTAAGACCATTTAGATTCAATATTCTTATAAATTTTGTTCTTTTTATAAGCATTATCAGAAAGTGCACAAAAAAATATATAAAAACGAATGGTCATTTAGCTAAAACGAAGTAGTATTAACGAAGATATGACCAAAACAAAATTGCAAAGCGATCATGTACCATGTTGTCAGCGATTCGCACTTTTTCTGCACGCTTTGCAATTTTGTTTTTGTCATATCTTTGTCGATACAATTTCGTTTTAGCTAAATGACCACTCGTTTTCATACGTTTTTCCGTTCTCTTTCCAATAATGTTTATAAAAAGAAAAAAAATGTCAAAGAATATTGAATATAAATGACCTTACAACATTTAAACTTCGATGAATTTTACTTTTGGAGTATTAGAGTTGAAGATTGTTTAATTTTTTTTGGTAGAATTACAAGTATGGTTGAAAAGAACACGAAAAAACGTATGAAACGAGTGGTCATTTAGCTAAAACAAAGTTGTATTGACGGATATATGACTAAAACAAAATTGCAAAACGATCGCGCACCATGAGGTCAGCGATCGCGTACCATGATGTCAGCGATCGCGCACTTTTTCTGCACATACGATAATTTTGTTTTTGTCATATCTTCGTCGATACAACTCCGTTTTAGCTAAATGATCACTCGTTTTTTTGTGTTCTTTCCAACTATGCTTAGAAATTAAGCAAAATATTTAAGCATCTTTACTTTTAAATGACATTGAATTTTCGTTTTTTGGTTGTTGAAAGAAAAGGGCAAAAGAGATGTAGGAAATAGAGGAGAATGTGAGTATTTAATATTAAGGGTAAAAGTAGTATTTCACATGCCAAAAGGGTCAATAGCAAACAAGTTTTTAGAAAGAGGTCAGTCATAAAAAAGTTTTTGCTTTTTGGGTCATTTTGAATAATTTTTCTGCAAACTAATGAAGGAGAATGACCTCTATTTATAGAGGATTTCCATAAGTTTTAGGTGGGCTTGGGCCCAATATCTTTTTTGGCCCAAAATTTTACAATGGGCTTGAACTGTATTGGACTTTGGACTCGAATGATTTTAATTACTCGGCCCGATCCAATTTATAATTTTCACATTGGGTTCAGGCTTTCATTGTGATGACGTGGTGAAATTTGGTTGGCCGAAATTTCTCATTCAACAATCTTAATTCAATATATGAAAGGGAAATTATTATAAACAAAAAAAATATCAAACTATTTACAAATATAGAATAATTTCACTATCTATCAATGATAGACCGCAATAAAGCGATAGACTTCTATTGCTGAAGCGATAGAATTTTATTGCGGTCTGTCGCTAATAAAAAGTAAAATTTTCTATATTTGTAAATGTTTTGACTAATTTTTCTATATTTGAAAACAACTCTATATGAAAATAGTTAATTACAATTTTTACATATTAACATTTTTTTATTTTAAGAACAAAAATTTAAATAAATGACTTGAGTAACTCGAACCAATCCAACTCAATTTTTTTTTTTTCATTATTTAATTAGGGTTATTTGGGTTGAATAAACTTACAACCCAAACAATTGATTTAGGTCTACAATGTGCTTCAACCCAACCCACGAACACCCTTACGTTTGATAATCATTTGATTTTTTATTTTTAAAAATTAAGTCTATTTTCTCTTAGTTCTTTACCATGGGTTTTCATCTTTTTTAAGTAAAAGAGTTAATTCTCAAAAAAAAAAAATAATAAATAAATTAAAACTTGATTTGGTTTTGAAAAAAATGGTAGAAAGTAGATAACAAAGCAAAAAAAATTTGAGGTAGAAGATGCATTTACAGGCTTAATTTTTTAAAATCAAATGATTACCAAATAAGATCAAAATGTTGTGTACTATTAGATATATGAAAATTTGGTGAAATTTGTTAAACTCAACTATTCATAATTAATTGTACTAAAAAAAACTATTCATAATTAATGAAGCATGGTGTGTGGAAAACTAGTTATAAAATTAGCCAAACTATTTATAAATATATATAAAAAATTACTTTTTATCAGCGAAAGTTCGCGATAGAATCCTATCTCTTTTTATTGCTTTATCGCGGTCTGTCACTATATATATTGAAATTTTTCATATATTTGTAAATAGTTTGATATTTTTTCTGTTTATAATAATTTTCCTAAATGATAATATTCCAAAAGAATTCAAAGCATTCAAAGTTCAATAAAACGTCACAATGTGCATTCTATTCTTTCTTGTTTCTTTAAAAAAAAATAGTACTCATCGGCCTTACATGATTAGCCAATTTATGCCGAACCATATATTTGCAACTTCTAAAAGTATATATATATGAGAATCTTCCATACACAAGTTATTGTTGATGATAAAATTTGAATTTCATCAACAATCAGTTAGGCGTACTTCATTATTAAACAGGCAAAAGCATTTGTTTCTCACTCTTTATCAATGTTTTGGAATGTGTTTGGTATTAGATAAATCTACACAAAATTGCAATAGAGATAGAAACTCCAACTACCATAAACTCCACATAGTTATTATGACGGTGTCCAAGGTTGTGTTTGTGCTTTCCATGACGGCGTGAAGAAGTGCCAGCTATATATACTGAGATCACGCCCCTACCTCCCCGTCGACGTTCATCAAATAATATTGAACTTATATTATTGTAGCTTCTACCAATTAATTGGTGTTTAGAATCTACAAAATACATTTATATATATAAATATTTAGAATCTACAAAATATATATATACATCAATGTTGAACCTATATATATACACACACATTTAGTTTTGATATCAATATTTATACAAATCAAAAGTTAATTAAGGACTTATTTGACAATCATTTTGTTTTTATTTTCTGTTGAGGAAACTTATATTTATTTTCTTTACAAGTTTTTGGTAAAAAATTTACAATTATAATAGTAGTCGTTTGAATTTTTAACAAAAGTTCAAAACACAAAATCAAGTTTTTAATTTTTATTTTAATATTCTAAATTTGGTTTGATTTTTTAAAATGTTTTTAAAAAGTAGGTGATAGAGAAAGAAAACTTTAAGTAGAAATAGTCTCAATAAGTTTGATTTTGAAAAATAGAAAACAAAAAATAAAATAGTTACCACTTAAAATATCAGTTTTAATTTTTGTACTTTGAGTTTCGTTTCGTTTTAATCCATGTACTATCAATAAAGCTTAATTTTTTGTCCTTACATTTTTAATAAATCTTAAATCTAATCATTCAATTTTTTAACCGAAATCAGTTAAATAATAACAATATAACTTTCATGCAAAAAAATAAACACATCATGTGAATATATTTTTAAAAATTTATGAAGGAATTGCTAGAATATAAAGACTATTTTAAATAAAAAAAAAATATTAAGAAACTCACTACATTGACTCAATTTAAGATTTATTAAAAATACACTTAAGCTAAAATTAAACATTAACTCAATTTAAGATTTATTAAAAGTACACATGAGCTAAAATTAAACATTTAAAAATAAGAAAACTAAAATCTAATGAAACTTAAAGTACAATAACCAAAATAATATTTTAACCTAAATCAAACCTATAAGGTATCCTGCTAGGTTTAGTCAAAATATATATATATATATATATATATATATACTTTATTGTAGTGCTAAGAACTTCATGGAATATAAAAGAGTATCAATAAAATATCACTAATATTAATATAAATGTAATACACTAAAAAAGTATAAATATTATTACGACTTCTCTTTTTAAAGTTTATCAACCAATTGGACACATAATTAAATGTTGTTCAAGGACTTACTAAACACAAATCTTAAGTACCATTTGAAAATAATTTTTTTTTTAAATAAAATTAAGCTTATAAATATTAAATGTACTTATACTTACAATTAGCTTCTTTGTTTGGTTGTTTACTTTCTAATCCAAGCTAAGTATTAAAAAGCAAAAAATACTATATTTTTAAGAACTTGATTTTGTTTTTACAATTTAGCTAAGAATCTATATGTTTACTCAAGAAGGATGAGAACATAATTAAGCCATTGTGAGAAAACAAACACAATTTTCAAAAATCAAATGGTTATCAAATTTGGTCTAAATTTCTTTTCTTTTTTCTTTTTTTAAAATCTTTTTATAAAAAAAAAATCTCTAGTTTTCAAATTTTGGTATGAATTTTGAAAAACATAAAAAAACAGCTCACAAGTATAAATAGTGTTTCTAAGTTTAATTAATTTTCAAACATAAAAAAACTAAATATTTATGAAGGGAACTTAGAAATTAATCTTATAATTTAATCAAATATTAAAGACTAAATCATAAAACACATAATCGAATGATAATCCTATTTAAACGATATGAATATTTAAAAATGAAAAAAAAAAGAGAGAGAGAGAGAGAAAAGGAGAGAAATTGACCTATTGTGAAGAGTTGTCTCAAAGCAAAGGAAGCCATCATAGATGAATAAACAATAATCAAAATTAATGCCATTTCTCTTCTTCTTCCCATTTTTCTTCTCCCTATTATTCACTCTCTGTTAATTGAATTAATGCAGAACTATATAGATAAATGATAATTTCAGTGGTTTATATATATAAAGAAAAAGAAAATGGTGGGGAAAATTGAAGTAGGATTTGGCGATCTTATCTCTTATCCTTTACTTTTCTTACTACTTGGACTTTTTGGAATTGAAATAGGACCTTTTTAGGAAAAAAAGAATTTAAATACAATTTTATTCTCTATACTTTTGTCAAACTTTACTCCTTATAATTTGAATAAATCTTAAATTTATTTGGTTGACTTTTAAATTTTTTTTTAAAATTACTTATTTACTTTTTTCGATTTTTTAAATTTAGGGGATCCGTTGTTTAGTGGGAATCCAAGATTCACATGGAGTGGGCATCTATATTATTGTGTTTGTTTTGCCGTAAATGTAAGATGTCCAAGCATCTGGTAGAGAGCATCTTGAGAGTTTTTGATGCATGCCTTCCTAAAACATGAATTTTCTAAATTATCGTGCTAAGGGCATCTCTCTTTAACTCTTCTTGTTCTTTCACACACACCACTCTTCTTTACTTTCATTTTATAATTATTTATATGGTAGGTATTTTTATTTTTTTTAGAAAGATATTCAAATTAATATTTATTTTATAAAAAAAATTAAATTAATAATATATTATTTTGTTGAGAAAAAATAACAAATAAAATAATGAACTATGTTAATTTAAAAAGAAAATCAAATTAATAAAAACAAATATGTTATTTAAGTTCAAGTTGTATTAAATTAACTATAAGTTAATGAATAATGGTAAAGGCATTATTGGAACATTATGTAAATTTAAAATATTTTCGAACAAAAATTCTATAAAACAAACACATTCATCTAAGTATTCTCATATATCTTCAGAAATATTTCTATAAAATAAATATGTTCAATGATATTTTTTAAGTAAAGTACAAAATTTATAAATATTTTGTATAATTTAGCCTTTATTTTAACAAACTATCATCATTTGGTTATTGATGTCAATATTATTATTATTAACTTGTTTTTACCGAGATTCTTACTTTTGACTAATTTCAGTTAAAGTATTTGCTTTTGAAAAGTTATATTTTTCTTTTTCAAAAAAACAAAGTTTTATTTTTATTATTGTATTCCAAAAATTATCCCTGAAGAGTATATATATATATATATTGGCATTATTTACAACATCATTCATTTATATTGACTTGACAACTTATTGGTAAAAATTGATTCTGAAATGATTTAAACGGTATCTTTTGATATAAAATAAAATGTTGTTTTCAAATATAGTAAAACGAGTCAACTTATTTACAAATATAACAAAATGATACTATCTATCAATGATAAATACGAATAGACAGTGACATTTTGCTATATTTGAAAGTATCTCCAACAAACTTGCCATTTAAAACAATTATCTAAAAATATTTTTAATCTTCTATAACATATAAAAATAATATCTGTGACACTTATACATAATTGTATTAACTAAACTTCTTTTCTAAAAAAAAACTAAACTCCTAAATTTAGACTCAATTTGAATATTCTCTAAGAATCGTCCACATATCAATTCTAATAATCTATTTTATAAACTAGACATTTGAATAAGTCTACCCATATGTAAAAATTGATGCATGAATGATTTTAGATAATGATAATAAATGGTCTAAATTGATTTACTTGTAAAAATTTAAGAATTTAATTATTTTAAATTATAAATTTCACATAATATTTGTCTTTTTAAAAATAGAAAAATAAGAGAAATTATTTATATAAAATAACAAAAATTTTAGATAGTTATTTTTTTTTTTTTTACTTTTTTTTAAATAGTTTGATATTATTTTTAAAATTTTTACGTGAAAGTAAAAATGAAAAAGGATAGGGAAAAAAAAAAATACAAATGAAAGTAGTGGCAGAAATTGTTTGGATTAGTGTGTGGATCACAAAACTCTGTGCGCTTCGTCCTTGTAAGTTGTAACGCAGAATGAGAAGCATTCCCTTCGCCATTGTTGTCAGCTTCCTTACACCAACGATTTTCCTTTAATCTTCACTAGCAAAACTCAACCCTAAATTTCTTCCCTATCCCTCTCCTCGATTCAGTTTCAGATGGCAATGATTCTCAAAGGAGGACGCGGAATTGGAGTTTCAACTGCTACTTACTTTCCTCACAATTCTAAACCATCCCCAGTTTTCTCCGTTCACACGGTACGTTTCCTCCTTTTGTTCTCATTTCGATTTCGATTCCAATTCCGATTCCGTGTCGTTCTTGTCAATTTATTCTTGTTTTGGTTCTCTTGTGAATAGACTTACAGTTCTAGTTATACCTTTTTCGAGTTTCGTATTCTCTTTTGTAGCACAGTACTTAAGGAACTCATGGTTGATTTTACTTGGTTTTGTTCTTCCCACTGTTGACTAGCTGTGAGATGTTTGAGTGATTGGAGAAGAAAAGAGGAAAATGAAGCTTAAAAATTCTCCCTAGAATCGTGTCATGTTAGGTAGTTTTGGTTTGCAAAACTGTAATATTAAGTGATTCGGAATTGTAATGCCAAAATAAAGCAGTTAGCAGAAGAGAAAAATGCTATTAAGACTTTGAAATAAATTTAATTCATATTCATATTCTTAATATTTCCTCTCGCTTGTTAGCTTGAAAATTAGCACAATAAGTAACAAATAGTTATCAATATTAGCGGTAGAGGAAACGACTTGGTAAGGGTTTGAACTTAGGATATATTGGTAACCCAAAAATTAAAGTTGAGGGATTGTGGTAAATAAATTTAGTTATCAATTGTTCTTGACAGTTGTTCAGTTATTTCTATTATATTCTCTCCTGTTTCAATTGGGGGCAGAGTCATGGTTTATACTTTATATGTATATAGATTATGAATATTACATTATAAATATAGAAAAGAGGATTCAAACCTAAAATATTAGGCACTTATAAGTTCCCACTTTGCTCAAGTCGGTGATATGATAGGTAGTTGTGACAAAGGACATCAGAATGGTTGAGCCATAATTTCTGCCTTAGGTATCTTTTTCTTTGAATTGTTTCTAGAAATATAAGTTTTTCTTCAATTCATGATCTTGTTGTATTCCTGCCATACCAGAAAGAACGCATGAGTTCAATCACTTAAAGAAAACGAAAAGGTGCAGGTGTAGCCAGTATTTGTTAGTATACCAAAATCTTCTAAAACAGTGGAGTGATAGTATAACCTAGCTTTTATGATTCTAGTTGGAATCTGTCGTCTCTACTCGTCTTTACAGATATCATCCTGCTCTTCATTTTATAATTTTAGTTAACAAAAAGAGTAGATATAACTTAAGTTGACTTATGCAGGTGGTACATAAGCTTGCAGCTGAACGCAGAGTCATATGCTGCTCTACCTTGCAGGAATCATCTACTCCAACAGGTTAGTTGCTGGCAAGTTTTTTAACGTACCACTGAAAGATTGACGGAAGGAAATTCAACGTCAATAACTTTATACATTTTTATGCTAGAAAAATGAGTTTGATGTATTTCTCAATTTTTTTGTCCTATATCATTAGGTGTTTGTTTAGACTTAACGAGTGTTTAACATATTTAACAAATGTTGGACATGTATTTAATTTGTGTATTGTGCTAACAAGTGTCTAATACATATCCAACAAGTACCATGAGTGTCCAAGTATCTAACATGTGTCGGACAAGTACACACTAACCAAACTAAAGTGTCTTTGCTTCTTAAGTGACCCCTATAATTTTTGTTTATCTTTTTTCTCTTCCAAATGAAGAGGGTCAGGCTC
This sequence comes from Lagenaria siceraria, assembly GCA_002890555.2. Taxonomy (NCBI): domain Eukaryota; kingdom Viridiplantae; phylum Streptophyta; class Magnoliopsida; order Cucurbitales; family Cucurbitaceae; genus Lagenaria; species Lagenaria siceraria. The sequence goes on from CM016484.1 coordinate 28,110,949, forward strand.
TGGTTCATTTGTTTCTTTCTGCTGTGTTTATTAATACTCAATTTATGGCATCTGCTGAAATAGAAGTCTTTTCTATCAGTTGCTGCCGAGCCAAAGGAGATAAAGACAGTTCCGAAGGAAGCTCCAGCAAAGGCCAAACCGCCAGCAAAAGCGCCAGTGAAGCCACTGCCTGAGTTGATGGAGGAAGATGTCATACCTTCGCTGAAAGCGATTCTTGAAGCACAAACCGATGTCTCCGATATTGAATTATCATTCCAAGATGATAGAGTTAGTTTCTAGTATCCTCATTTCTCGTTTACTAATCAACTCTTAGCTTGGGCTCATTGAATTTGGATTGACAATGGCAGTTGGATGGTTCATTCTTGAAAAATGGAGTTCCCTACTCATTTTGGGCTTTCTTCCCCAATGGCCTCACAGGTACTTAAATTCTTAGATAATGTAAACCCTGAACTTTAAAGTATTCATATTCTTTTAAAAATTGCCATACATTCATTGACCTTTTATAAATATTTCAAAACTACTTTTGGAATAGAAATCCATTAGAACATTAGACGAAAATTGAGACCTGGAACACTGTAGCGATGAGACTATGACCTTGAATGGAAATTAGGATGAAATTAGGACTTAATCTATGTTCTGATTTCCATCTAAAATTCTAACCCATTTCTACTCTAAACGGTAGTTTTGCAACATTATGAAAAGTCAAGGCTAATATTGCAACTTTTAAAATAACGTGGGCATCCTTGAAAAACGGACAAAACATCTGAGCTCGATGTTTGACTCTTCAATGGTTGAATCACGAACAGGTCCAAAAGGGTTTTCACTATCTTCGTATGGCTATGGAGGAAGCTCAGTTGAACCCTTTCTGGTCGATGAGAAAAAAGTTACAGCAAAGCTTGTAGTTTTCTGGATTGAGAAGCGCTTGGCTGCACAAGGAATTATCCCAGTCTGGAAAGACTAAACAACAAATTTATTCTTTTCTTTTCTTTTTTTTTTTTTTTTTTTCCTTTTTTTTAATTTGTTGGGGGCTTCTTTGCAAATGATGTATAGCATAATTCTCCATTCTATTGCATTTTGCTCCTTCAACAATGATAGTTGATCCAATGAAATGTATCAACCTTTTAGTCCCATAAGATAAAATTTTCCTCCTTTTCTACTATTAAGGAGCTTAATGTGATCCTTACCTAATAGAATGTAAATTTCATAAAATTTTCAATTACCATTGCAGCGCTGGTTAATACCTATTTGACCCATTGGTTATGTAATTAATGCCTTGTTAGGTAAGGATTTCGTTTTTAGTTTTTAGAATTTGTATTGTTTAAATGAATTATAAAATATATGTAGGGGTACCAAACTGATGAAAAAAAATTATTTAAAAAGTTGAATTAAAATTCGTGAGCATTGACAAAGCTATTTCAAGGACTAATTCACACTAATTTGTGCATTGATCTGCTTGTTCAAAACTTTTATTGAAATTAGTGATTTCAATGAGAATTAATCGGGTTGGTCGATTCGGACTTGGCTGAGGCTGTTGGCTCGATCAATCGGGTTTGTAATACTTTATTTGAATCTTTAGTTTTTGTGGAGGAGATTGAGGCTTTGGCTCTCAAAGGGAGGGTTAGGTCGTTCTTTTAAGTGTGATAGGGATTCTAATAGTGTTGTCCATTGTCTCGCTCGGGTGGCAACTAGTCATGAGGATTTTGTATTTGCTTTTTTGGGCGTTCCTTCTTCTAGCTTGGAAGAAGTTATTGTTGAGCAGATCTCTTATTTGCCCCGTTGAATTTCTTTCGTTGTGTCTGAGGAAGTTGCTCTTCTGAATTAAAAAAAAATTAATAAAATGAGAAAAGAAAACTTTATCAAATAAAATTTTCAATAATTGAATAACATTGACTTTTACAACATTAATAACTTCATAAATGATTTCTTAAAAAAAAATGATAATGATTTATAAATGAATAAATAAATGGAAAATTTTTACAGATAAAAAAATGTTAAGCTATTTACAGAAAATAGTAAAAAAACATTGATAATATTGATAAACTTCTATGACTCCGATAGATTTCTATTAATGTCTATTACAACTATTTAAAAATTTTATTATTTTATGTAAAAAAATTTTCTTATTTTTCTATTTTTAAAAATTTCCATAAATAAATCTTGATTTTGGAAATGCAAGGAAAATGGATTTGCACAATAAGAATAGGTAAGGCCTTTTTCATTTTTCTTCCCCTTTAATTTCAAGCAAATAAATAAGAAAATTTCGGCTCTTCATCTCGTTCCCGCCAAAATATCACCTTGGTCAAGAACCGGCCACAAATTCCCGCCTCTTCGTAGTTCGTCACTTGAAATTCTCAATCTCTCTCTCCCTCTCCCTCTCCCTCTCCCTCTCTCTGTATCGTGCGCGGAAGAATCATAGTCTCACAGGTACGCGTTTAAAATCGTTCTGAGCCAGCAGATTTAGGTTTTGAGGCTTTCTGTTACTTAGTTCGTCCCCTTATTAACAATTTGAACTTCTTCCATTCCATGTAAGGTAGTTGTTTTGATGATTTCCTCCATAACCATAGGCTGTGATGATCTTTTGTGAAATTGATCGAAGTGTTTCGTTCTGTAGTTCTATGAATCGAAATTTATTTTACTAATTTGATCGATTGTAATCTTCTTCGCACAGAGAATTGTAATGGATTTCTGGTCTCGTTGTAGTGATATGTTCTGGTCGCCATATTAGACATGGAAATTTAAATCTGTTTACCTACAAGCCTTTCCGTGTTCGTTTCTTTTAAAGTTGGTTTCAGTTTCTGCACTTATGCTATGGATTTTTACTTTTATTCTTCGCTTCTTGTACGATTCTGCTATTCTCAACTCCATGAGTTGAACAGAGTTACTAAGAGGTCATGATCTCAATTGTCTGTTGTGCTATATGTTATAGTTGCATTAAGTTGTTTGTTTCTGAGGTTTTACCATTAAGACTAGAGGATAAAGTATATTTGGTGAAAGTCATTTTTCTTATGCAGAATAGAGTTCTTAATTTGGTTTCCGACGTTTTTGTTTTCTCCCTTGCATGTAGAAGGAGGGCTATCATCTTAGGATTCATAAGGGGAAAATCCATTTATATGTATCAATTCAAACCCCAAACTAATAATTTTATCTATCCAAACTTTGAAAAGTGAATCAATTTAGAACTGTTAATACATAGACTTCACACTTGTATAAGACTTTTCCTTAAATTTAGGTGATCTTTCATCTATTTGTCTTCCTTTTTCTTTTTTTTAAATACTAATTTAGAAAGTATTACCTAATAACTTATCTTGCTACTTTGGTGAGATGTTGGGATAATCGGATAAGAATAATATTACTGAGGTGATTTTGAGCTGGTTTTAAATGGAATCAAGTAAAAATAGCTATAGAGTATTAATAAATGGTATGGATTGTTTCAAAGTTCAGGCTTTAAATTGATACAATTATTAGCTTGAGGTTTAAATGATACAATCTCCAAAATTCAGGAGTATAAGCTGATCATTTTCTAGATTTATTCAATTTGTGAGTGTAGACATTCACATGATTTTTGTTATCCTGTTTCCACAGTCAATTTAGATTGCTTTGAACATTACGCTGCCATGATCTTATCACAATAACTGTTTAATCCTAAACATCATGTCATTCGTCATGGTTGGTTTTTTCAGGATATGGATATGTCAAACCCTGCAGTTTTTGTTAATGGTGAGTTATTGAGCATGCATCGTGGAAGAAAGATTCGAGCAGTAGTTCAAGTTATCCAAAGTGATGGTGGAATCGTTACAGGAAAATCTACGGATGAACAAAAATTGACTGTTCATGGCTTGCCCACAGTCCCTCTCATGAACTTTGTAGAGGTGGTTGGAATTGCTGAGGACAACAAGATCATCAATGTTGAACATTGGACCGACTTTGGAACCACTTTTGGTATGTACTATAACCATTTCTTTCTGCTATCATCATTATGCCATTGATAATATCTCACTGTTACCTATGGATTTGAAAGCTCAGCAAATGCCATTTAGTCTTGACATGATCAATCTTTTCTCTTATCCCTCACGAATGTTAGATTAAATGAATTGTTTGGAATTCGGTTTTAGAATCGAAACTCTTCCTTAAAAATAGTCCTCGAGCTTTCAAAATTATCTTCACCACGACATTAGTGGCTTAGTCCTTTGCACTTCCCCCAACTTCTTTTATAGAGAGAGAACAAGGGAGTGGCAAGAAAGATTAGTCCGTTTCTCAAAGCTGAGCTCTTTGGTTCACTCCCCCAGCTTAGACTTACTTTAGACATAAAATTTAAATCTATAACTTCCTTTGAGTTCAACCATTGCGGAGGTGGTATTAAGTAGATGTTAGGAACCAAGATAGTATGGACTACTTTTGTCCCACATCGGTAAGAATGGGAGGACCAATGTGGTACTTAAGTGGCTTGACTCTCCCACCTCAATAGCTGACTTTTAGGGTGTGATTCTCCAAGGTGCTTAAGTACCTAACAATGGTATCAGAAGTGGTTGTCGTTGACGTTTCGGAGAGGAGCATTGGTGGAGAGTTATGTGACTACTGTCAGTCTAGGGATGGGATATTAGTTAGGAAACAAGGTAGGTATGGGCTAAAGTGGCTTGGCTCTCTCACCTCATTAGCTCTTTTTATTTATAATAGACATGACATTTCATCTCAAAACTAATTGATTTAAAAGTTAAGAAACTATTAAATACAAAATTGAAAGTTTAGAGATTTGTTAGACACTCTTAAAAGTTCATAGACTAAACTTATAATATACTTTGAAATTTACCTCTTTTTCAGATACTCAATCTTACAATCAGCTATGCCAACTTGCAAATGGGGAATTCAGAAGTTTATTTATTTAAGGGTTTGTAGCTACGCCGTGAGAAGAGGCAAGAGGTATAATTTGTTATGTGATTATGAGTCTTCTATGCTTGTAACTCATGTGGCTTGTTAACTTGTTGAACTGCCGTTAATCTATTTAAAGCAACCGTGATGTTTGTTTTGGTCTCTGATGTACTAAGCTGACAACGAAGTACAAAATTTCATGGACCATGCGGTTCCAATTTCCCATCTTCCCAGTAGCCCAGGTACTTGATTCACACTTTTTTCATTTGCTGTTCAAACCACTGAATCACTAGTTTCTCTTTTAAGGAATGGTTTTTTTGTCATTATCCAATATCACTCTCAAGAACATCTTTAATCATTCTAAATTTGTTTAATCTCTAGTTTTACACCATGAGACACAATTTTTATACCAATAAAATAGATTTTTGTGATTAAAGACATATTTTGGTAGTTAAGAAGTTGCATCCTTCCAAATAAGAACTTGCTAATCCATAGTTATGCCATGAAGTTACAAAGGTTGTACTTGTAAACCAACCTCCAACAGCAAAGTAGGCATAAGGAAAGAGCAATAGACCGATCCAACCTACAAAAATGGATACGAAAAAAAAAAAAGAACTCATTGGCATCAAGCGTGAGGGAATACTAGATGTTTGATAATTTCTCCCCAAGCACGAGCGACTGTTTGCCAAAAATATAGGTTTGCGAATGACTCAGATGATGACCCACTGGACCTAGACTCGAATGGATAGAATTGTACTACTGCAATCCTTGCAAGCTTCCAAGCTGCTCTACCTCGTGATAAAGAGAAAGTGATTTTTTACATGAGAAATGTAGTTTTAATAATTTAACAATTACACTAATATACCCCTTTGTTTTTAGTTGTACATAGTCAAGTAATTTAGTTCATTTACCTAGTTAGTTCAATTTAGTTCTTGTACTTCCAAAGTGACTATTTTGTTCTCTTAATTTTTACTTTTAGTTCATTTTATTTCTAAATTTTATGATAAAATTTTATAAATAAGGACTAATAATTATTTTTTAAAAGTATACGGACTAAAATGAATAGTTTAAAAGCACAAGAATTAAATTGACTCAATTTAAAATTATAGGATTTATATTGAATGAGTTTGAAAATACATGAATCAAAATTAAATAACTTTAAATTTAAGAAAATTGATTTAACATATATTAGTATGTTACAAAGATGTCAGCTCCGAAATCGAAGGACTTAAAGCTTTTTAGAGATGGAAAGAGCTGTGTTATTTGGATGCACTAAGACAAGCTTGGTTGATTGAAATGCTAAAAATTAGTAATTTCTTTCAACATCAGTCGCTTTGGCCGAGTGGTTAAGGCGTGTGCCTGCTAAGTACATGGGGTTTCCCCGCGAGAGTTCGAATCTCTCAGGCGACGGTTGATAAATTCTTAAAATTTATAAATAAAAAAAATTGTATTTTTAGTCCTTAAAATATGAAACTATAACCAATTTGAAATAAACTTCCAATCTTAAAGACCAAAAATATAATTTTGTCTAACATTTAAAAAGTGCTTAATATTCTTTACTGTATTACGAACAAAATTGACTTTTATTGTTTGATTTTTTTTAAATATTAAGTATGTTAAGAATTTATTTTACACAAAATTAAAATTTGATGGATTTGTTAGAGCTAACTTATGCACATCTTAGCTAATCTTACCCGACAATATATTTGATCTACGATATTTAGTTTTCAAAGATATTTGTAGGATATTAAATTCTAAGTTGATGACTATTATGATGAAATCCATTTTGTATGTTTTTTTTGTTTAACCATATCTTGAATTTAAAATTAAAATGCATAATTTCATTAAAAATTACATTTTTATAAAAAGAGAATAAATATAGTATTTGATGTTATAAACTTATTTCATTTTTGTTAAAATTAAAGATGTATGATATAATATATTATTAATTATACTGTTGTAAACAGTAATTATGCCAATTTTAGCCTTAAAAAGAATTATACAAAATTTATAATGTATAACATGTTCGTGAGCTAATTGATTGTAGTCAAAATGAGCATAACTCAGCTAGCATCAATTATGTATTATCAACATTAAAGTCAGAGATTCGATACCACATCTCACATATATGATAAAAAAAAACCTAATAGATAATAGTTGAAAATCAATCTAATTTACAACTATCTATATGGTTTTATAAATATAATTTGAAACATAACTAATATAATATCAAACACGATCAAGAGAGATTAGGAGTTCGACTACACACTTATGAGAGTTTGAGGGTTTGATTCTAACCTTTATCATAGTTTGAGAGTTTAATTTTAAAATTAAAAGTTTAGGGGTATAATTGTTATTACTACCCTACTTTAGGGGTAATTTTTGTAATTAGTTCAAAATAATAATAATAATTTCAATTTAACAAGATGGTGGCAATTATAATTAAAAGCAAAATGGCATATAAGGGAAATCACACGGAAAAAGGAGAAATTGGGAGAGTAAATGAACCTTCGCGAGTGTATTTGCAGAGAGAAAATTGATTGATAGGCACTAAGAGGAGAGAAAATGGCAGCTTCTTCGTCTTCCTTTTTCGCCGCAGCTTCTCAGAAGGTCGGACCAGCCGCTCGCCGCCAAATTCTCACTCTGACGGAGGCCGCCGCCGCTAGAATTCGACAACTTCTTCAACAGCGCCAACGTCCATTCCTCCGTCTTGGCGTCAAGGCGCGCGGTTGTAATGGCTTGTCCTATACTCTCAACTACGCAGGTTCGTAATAACCTAATCGATTTCAACTTTTTATTGATTCTACGCGATTTGTTTTTTACTCATTTTATGTCTGAATTTAAGGATGGGATGAAATTTGTCGATTATATACTCTTTTTTCTTTGAATCGGATGTTGCTGTTGAGATAAATAGGTATTTGGTGTATTTGGATATAACCTAATAGTTATGACGAGATATTTCGGAACTGGAGTCTTTTAGAAGATGAATTATTTATCTTTGAACTGTTTCCAGCTCCAATTTCCAAAAATTAGGATTTTAAGACTGAGGATCTATTGTGATGATTAAACGTGGAAAACTAGAAGGCTAAATGATTCTGTAATTGTTATAACCGGAATTCGGCCTGAGTATGATATGTAAGTTGTTCGAAGATGAGCTGTTGAGTTCTTGCTAATGCTAACCTTAACAACGGCAAATCTGAAAGATAAAACTGACATGCCTGAATGCTTAAGTCAATAGACTAGAGATGATTTTACATGCAGGGACCTATATATGATAAGAGAATTGACTTAAATATATGATAAGAGAATTGACTTAACTAAACTACTTCAGTCTGTAAATCATTCTGGATCTTATAGAATCAGTTATGAATTAATGGTGTTATGGGAGGGAATTTTGGATTCGACGATTTACTTAACAAACTTATGACACAGGGATTAGTGTGTTATTGATATATTACAATGCCAAACTAAATGCATGTTCCACCCAAATTTAAGGTGAACATTTGCTTCAATCAAGTACCATTTACTTTGGGGTGTATGTTGGCTATTGCGAGAACATAGCAGGATTGGACATTGATTAAATTTACTTGAGAACCGTTGTCTCTTTCTCCTGCTATGGTTAATTAGAATGTTATCGGACCAAAGTGCTGTTTCTATTCAATTAGAATATAAACGGGTTAGCAAGCCTTCCATGGGTCAACTTGGAGAGAATAGTTATTAACATGTTAGATGGTCAGAAATTTGAGACTTTATACACTTCGTGGTTTGGGACTTTTTATTGCCTGTGTTTATTTAATACGGCTATCTTCTCAGTTAACAGTATTTACAATTCAGTTTTCTATGGAGTTGCTCATGATTTGAGAATCTTCTAGCTCAGCATTACCTCAGTTTTATAATCTCATTATCATTAACATTTTCTTTGTGCAAGAAATAGGGTTCAACCTTTATCTCTCTTTTGGCGTAAATTGACTATAGTTATGATCTCTATCTTTCAGAATACTTCAAGATTTGCAGTATTTCATTTAACGGTTCCGTTTCCAAATATTTCAGATGAGAAAGGGAAGTTTGATGAACTGGTTGAGGATCAAAATGTGAAGATACTGATTGATCCAAAGGCTTTGATGCACGTAATAGGAACAAAGATGGACTTTGTCGATGACAAATTGAGGTATTTGAGAAATCTCTTTTCTACAATTGTATGTTTTCAGCTCTATATTTCCATCACTATGTTGATGAAATATCATGCTAGTTAGTTACAACATCAGGGTGAAATGTAAAAGCTTGTGTACTTATATTTAAATGTCCACGAGAGTAAGCATCTGCATCTGTACGTAAACCTATTGTTTCACCCTTATCATGACTCCTCAGAAACGCTACTTTGTTATTCCAGAATCTAAACATATTTTCAGAGGTTTTAATCAGCTGTAAGCCAACCCCATTCTGAATTTGCTCGTCAATCAATTTTCTATAGTGCTGGAGGTATTTGCAATATGCAAGGACCACAGTATTCGTTTGCATGTACATGATAAGGGGTTATCTTTGCTTGAGAATGGGTTCAGATCATCTTTACTCTTTAGCATCCATAAGCTGGTGAACATAATTAATACAACTTAAGAGAGAAAGTATATTAGTTTCAGCAAGCATACCTCATTAGATAAGCCACCGATTACTATTTCAAAGATCGAACTCTTTAGCATCCATAAGCGGGTAAATATCATTAATACAATTTAAGATAGAACTGTTAAGTATATTTGTTTAGGGTTTAGTCAATCCAAGCACACTTCAGTAGATAAGATACTAATTATTATTCCAAAGGTTGATGGTTCGATCTTCTATCTTGCAATTGTTGAACTAAAGAAAATAAGTTTATTAGATTCAAGTTATCTCGAGTCTCGATGCGTACTGCTATATTAAGTGGCCAGTTAACCTTATTTTTTCTCTCTCTTCTTGGTAGATCTGAGTTTATCTTTATCAATCCAAATTCCAAAGGTCAATGTGGCTGTGGGGAGTCCTTTATGACAACAGGCAGTGCAGAAGCCAACAAAAAATGAGGCAGTTCGAGCAACGAGCACTGTTTTAAAAACCCAAAACTCACAGTTGCTGATTTGTTGTGTATTTTGCTAGAATTACAAGGACAATGTTCAAGAGAGTTCTCTGACAAGAACTTAAAAACATATGTAAGAATATTTCTATGTTGGCTAATTATATTCTTAGAAAGCCAGTAATTATTCTTTTTATTTTGTATGTATATTACTGTAGATTAAACTGGCTAATGAGTTATGAGGTAATAAAATTCTCCCACGACTTTCTTTTGTTATAGGACTTGGTAATGAGAACTATATTGTTTGCCTTATAATTGGTTGAGTAATAAGAATGGTTTGTGCCAGTCGAATTAATGTGTATCCATTTTCTTGAAGACAAGGTTCAACTATTTTTTCCCTACTTGTTGTCCTGAAAAAATAAAAATGGTTGGTGCCAATTATAAGAACACTCTGCATCTAATATAGTAAAATGTCTTCTTGATTTATATAAGTTTAAAGGTTTAATTTCTTTTAGTGAAAAATTCTTCCACTCAAAATGAGGAAAATTTAACCAATTTTTTTTTAGATCAACTACATTTCAGATTGGAAGGATTCAAATTTTTTTATCACTTGGGTCGAGGGTACATGGGGGTTAGAGTTGTAAAAACTATTTAGTTTTGGGTTTTAAAATTTTAAAAATTAAATCTATAAATATTATCTTCACTCGTTTAGGGAAAAAAAAACATTACTCTTACTTATCAATTTCTATGTTTTATTGTTTACCTTCTAGGAGTGGTTTTAAATTTTTATTTTGAAAATTTGGTTAAGAATTTAAATGTTTATAAATATAGAAATCATTTGAAAAACAATTTACAAACTAACTTCCAATGGAAGAATAAGGGAAAAAAAATATTAGAATTAATTAAAAAATTTCAAATAAAAAGAACTTTTACAATTACGTTATTTTGAAGCGAACCCGACCAAAGGTAAACATAAGACATTCACTTTAATGAAAATTATAATTTAGCAATGTTAAATTAGAAATATAGTCCTAGACTTTGTAGTTTATGTCTATTTAATTTTAAACTTTCAAAATTATAAATTTAAACCTTCAGCTTTGATATTTTTTTTAAAACACATTTATAAATATATTAGACTCTATTTACGAGTTCCACCAAAATTTAAATTTATACTGAAGTGATAAATTAATTTTTAAAATTTAAAAATTCATCCAGACCTATTATGAATAGCTGCAAGTCATGAAGTTGAATGTGGATGCATCGTGGAATAAAGAAAATTGCTGCAGTGGCGTGGTGGGTGGTGTGTGACTCTTCTGATTCTCCTATAGGGGTGAGCTTTAGGAAGTTTTATCGTGATTGGCCCATCAAGCTGCTCGCAGCTCAAGCAATCATTTTTTTTCGAGATTATCCCTCCCTCTTTCTATTGTGGTTAAATCTAATGCTAGGAGGGGGTTAACTTGATTAACAATTGATCGGTTGATTTTATTGAATTAGTTGATGAAATTCGAGATTTGGCGAGTCGATGGGTCCTCTCTACCCGTATTGTTCTGTTGCTCACTTTGTAGCCCCAATACGCTGTTGATTTTTTATTCTTCCATTTTGGAAGATCTCGGACATTGTTGGATATCGGACTTTTTGAGTCGAGTTTTGGATATAATTCTTGGTGACTATGTTTTCTTTGTCCCTTGAGTGGTCTTTTATGAATTTTTCTTTAAATAAATAATAATTAGAAAAAAAAAAAAGAAAAAAACACTTGCATACCGTTCGTTGCCAAAACGGTTCAGTTGGCGGGGGCGGTTGCCCCGAGGAGGGAAAGGAAAAGAGAGAGATAGAGAGAAAACGGCCGCCATGGCTAACCTTAAGAAGCTTGAAGCTTATGTAAGAAGGTAGCAATGGAGAGGGGCGTCCAGAGATGGGCTGTTGACATTTCTGAGTGGAACCCTTCTCCCCATGACTTTTCCTCTGCCCTAACTCTACTCCCTCGCCATGAACATTCCTCCATCCTCAGGTTATCTTCTGCAACTCAATTTCTCCTGTTTTATGTTTACCCCGTTTTCTTTTATGTCTGTGTTTGTCTCTTAAGAAAATTCATAGAAATTTGACTTCTGGAAACGCGAATTTTGAATGAGGAGACATGAGCATTTTCATATGATCACTTGGTTATTTCATTTCTGTTTGTTTCTCCAGAATCTTCGTATAGAAATTGATACTCTTTCTGAGATCAGCTGTGGAATTCTTGCGTAGTTCGTTGCATAAGATTTGGCATAATTCGTGGTGAATATAAATATTTCGTAGCATTTATGTAGGTATAAATCTCGTTTTGTTCAAGAACTCTCAAAATATAAATTTTCTGGTACCATCTTAGTTCCTAAGCTTTTTCAATGTGTATTTTTGTCTGAACTTTTAAAAAACGATTATGTTGGTAATTGCTATACTATGTTGTCAAATGTCAACTAATATTCACTTGTTCACTACTTGCCTCCGACCTATGTGATTTAGATTATGCCCATGTTAGGTAAAGATCAAAATGGTCCAACCAAAGTTTACATTTTGAAAGTTCAAGACAGAATTTGAACTTTCTTCCTAATATTTGTGGGTGCTCGGAGCAGCTTGACAACTATGTTAGCTATGGTGTTTAAACCTATTTGCATTTTTTTGTTCTTTTTTTAGCATTTGAGTAAGAGCTTCGTCTTATTAGCAATGATCTTACTGATATCTTTTCGATAAACAATCAGGGTTTAGTTTGTAAGTAGTATAATTTTTTAATAATAGTGGTGGATGACCTCAATGTATTTCCTTGTTCATAGATTCTTTAAGATGGAAGACAGGAAGCGTGCACTTGTGAGTCGTTTGCTTCAGTATGCTCTTGTGCATAACATATTGAAAATCCCATTTGACGAAATAATTATAAAGCGCACATTGGAAGGCAAGCCATATCTGGTATGTTTGTATTATAAAAATAACAAATTACAGTTATTTTCTTTATGCAGATGAGTATTATCCATGTGTTCCAAAAAACTAAAATAGTTTAGTTTTTTGCTGTCTATTGTTATGTATTCTCTAGTGTAAGGAGAAAAAAGGAAAAAGAGAGGGAAAGAAACCCTTCTGAAGAACAAGGATCCTTCTTGGTATTTGAACTTTAAACTCCATTTGATAACCATTTAGTTTTTGGTTTTTGGTTTTTGAAAATTAAGCTTGATTTCAAAAACCTAAACTAAAAAGCAAATGGTTATCAAATGGGACCTAAATAAGTTGATTAGGTGCTAGTCATGTATACAGCTTTGGATACTTATCAAAATTTGATATTTGATAGCTCCATTAGTGGATGGTTTCCTCTATTTGTTAGTTTATGTGGTTATTGAAAGGTTTAATTCTATTCTGATGGTCTGCAGTTACTTTTTCTTTCTATGTTTAATTTTATTCCTCTCACTTACCCAACAATGATAAACATCATCATATATCTTTTTCAACAGTCATTTTTCATGGATGTTATGTTTACTTTTTTCAGGAATGTGATAAACTTGCCTCAGAATTTCCCAATTTTAATTTCAATGTATCACATCATGGTGATTATGTGGTTATAGCATCAGAACCTCTGTGTCTTGTGGGGTTGGACGTTGTCTCTTACACCACTCCCCAAAATGGGGATACCATTGAATTTGTTAAAAACTTCTCTTCTTATTTTTCAAGTTTAGAATGGAAAAATATCATGAATGCTAGCTCTAGCTCCAGTGTTTTGGTTGAGTTCTACAGGTTTGATTGAACTCCCACTTTGTTGTTTAGCTCTCAGATAAATGCATTTCGATTTAGTTTTCTTCATTTAGGCCCTAGTCTTCTTGAATTTTGTTATGGATTCAATAATCAATCCCCCCCCCCCCCCCCCCCCCAAAAAAAAAAAATAATAATAATAATAATAAATAAATTGAAGCAGATACTGGTCTCTCAAAGAAGCATATGTGAAAGCTATTGGAAGTGGAATGGCATCCGGGCTGGAGCAGGTCGAGTTTCGTCATATTGGGTGGAGTGACATACTGGTTAAAGTTGGAGGTGAAATTCTGAAAGAATGGAGATTTTGGATCTCAGAGTTGGGAAATGGCCATTGTGTAAGTTACATTACAGTCTTTCTGGCCAATCTTTTGAATGTTCAGTTTAATTTTTATTATTTGTTTTATTATTTTTAAAGAGTTTAGATTTCCTTCCTACAAGAAATACTCTTCAAATTTCATCACTGTGACTGGAAAAATAAATAAACAAACAAGTCAGAATCAAACTCTATTAACTTCCCAAGTTCTGTATTTTCTTAATGTAAGAGGTTGTCAATAGTATCTGAATTTCAATCTTGCCAACAGCCTGAGCTAGAAATTTTCATAGGAAGAGGCAAACTTTTACCTTCTAACTTTTTATACATATAATCTTCCCATTCTAAAAATTTGGAGGGAGCAAATTAGAGAGAGAAGTTATAAAAAGTTGGAACTTTTTTTATATAATTTTTATTCCTAAGATGAACCGAGAGGGGGCCAATCGGCCTCCCTTCGCTCTGGTCGTGCATATGATCTGAACTAACCATGTAAAAATAAGGTAGCTTGATCCTAAACATTCAGTGTAAATCTGTTGAAATTGGCTAACAGCTATGAAGTTAATAGCCGTTTGCTCACTGTTGAGTTTATTAGAGTTACTGAAAGCCGATGATCTTTGCTCCTGTTTATGTTTTCTAATGATCTCAGGTGGCAGTTGCCAAGGGGCACCCGAGATTTGCTAACGAGAGCTACCGGAGGACACTAACGAGGTCGGAGTTTGACCCTAATGAGTATTGTGCTGGTCTTCTTCTTCCCAATGTCAGCTTTGTGTCAAAGACTGTAGAACAACTAATTTCCATATCCATGGAGTGAGGCTTTGATCCCTTAAGACAGATTGCAAAAGATAATTCAGCACTTACTTTCCTTGGGGTTGGGGATGTGGATGAGGAATGAATAGCAAAAATGCAGCTCCCCAAATATATATATTATTTTTATGCACAAAGATTGAAAACAGTTGAAATTGAAATTCTAGCATATTTATATAAATGTTAAAAATACCAACTAGAGTAATTACCATGAAACAAAATCAAAATGCATATCGTTAGCTAATATACAAGATATTGACTTACAAATAGTGTAGTTAATCTAAGTTAATTATTTACATTGTACTAGAAAAAGTATTTACATTTATTAAAAAAAAAAAAAAAATATTGACGGTTTTTTTTAAAAAAATGATGTTACCCATATAAATTTTCCTAATAACTCTTGAGAAGAGTTTGAAGGTGAGATTGTGAATAATGTGGAATATTTTATAAAAGTAAACAATAGTAATTTTTTTTTTTTGGTTAAAAGATAGTATTTTGAAGTTTATTTTATTTTAGTTCATATACTTTCAAATGTCTAAATTTACTTTATGTATTTTTAATAAATTTAAAAAAATAGTCTATTATATTAATTTATTGTTGATCTTTTTTAAAACAAATTAGTCACTATTATTATTTTCTTTATAAATTTTGTCAATATACTCCCATAATGTTTACTTACGTTAAACTTAGTATTATTATTATTTAATCAATCTTGATAAAAACTTAGTATATTAGTATAATAATACATAGAATGAAACTTAAAGTACATAGACAATATATATATATATATATATATATATATATATATATATATATATATTAACCTTACTTTTCAAAAAGAAATTGAAAATGGAGTTGGAACTGAGGTGGGGGCGAATCTGGGGTGAGATGAGTTCAACCAGTCAAAAACAAAAGTTGAACAAAAAGAATAATATTTGGTCCAATTATTACAACCTTGCAAACCATTTGTGCAATTTTCTCAAGAATTAAAAAAAAAAAAAAAATACCTTGTAATTTTTCTATTATTGTAAGTTGTAGGAGTAAATTTTGCTATTTCTAATCCTGGTTGCTTTCCCAACTTCCAAACCATAATGAAAGTCATGAACAGAAGTTAGACTTTTTAAGTTCAATAAAAATTTCCACCAGAAAGCGTTAAAAAAAGGGAAGCAAAAGTAAACAAACCAAACCATCAATCATTTTGGCTTAGCTAATCCACTCTCTTCTTTCCCAAGCAAAGTCTTCTAAAAGAAGAAAACACAATTCGCAATTAAAATTTACCAAAACCCTCTACTTTTCAACCAATTTGGTTGCATTTTTCATTTTAGCAAAGTCATCTCAAATATCCCAAAGTGAACTCATATAGGTCTCTGCAAAACCATGCTTCCAAAAATCTTGGTTCTGTTTTTCATCATCATCTTCCATGGATCTCTGACCTTGGCATCGGATCCCGATCCAGTATTTGACTTTTGCTTGCCGAGCGGAACGTCTGCAGGTAGTTCTCATTCGTCGTGCAAGAACTCTTCCCTGGCTAAAGTAGAAGATTTCATCTTTTCTGGCATAAAGTTTCCTGGAAAGTTCAATGGATCTGGCTTTTCATCCATAGCTGTTAATTCAAATGTTTTTCCGGGTCTAAATACGCTCGGAATGTCTTTGGTTCGAGCGGATTTTGACGTTGGAGGTGTCAATGTTCCACATTTCCATCCTAGAGCAACTGAAGTTGCTGTTGTTCTTGAAGGTAAGATATATTCTGGATTTGTTGACACGAATAACCAAATTTTTGCTAGGGTGATTGAGAAAGGTGAAGTCATGTTGTTTCCAAGAGGCTTAGTTCACTTCCAAATGAATGTTGGAGAAACTCCAGCAACAATTATTGGGAGTTTTGACAGCCAAAATCCTGGACTGATGAAAATTCCAGCTGTTGTTTTCGGATCCGGGATCAAAGTAGAGCTCTTGGAGAAGGCTTTCGGGTTGAGTCCTGAGGAGCTCGCAAAGCTGAAAAAGAGGAATGCTCCCCATTGACAAAGCTAGAGTTTTAAGGTTGTTGTTTGTTTACATCTTAAAAGTCATAGGAGTATAAATTAATAGTCGACATGCATTTCAATAATGCACTGTCGGGTCGAAGATGCGGTGAGATGTCTTCTTCGTGTCAATGACACTATTTATATCCAAAAGTTTGGAATTATGTTCTTTATGGCAATGATATTACTTTTATTTATCTTGTTCTACGAGTTTTTGTGCATTTTTCTTGAAATTCAGATAGCGCCATATATATATGAAAAAGCTCAAGGCAATAAGATGTTTTCGTTTTGAGATCCCCAAAAGATAGATCTAATTGCACTTCATGCTCCAAATTTTTTATGGTCAGCTAGTATTTGAGCATGAATCTTCAGCTTGTTCTTACGGAGATGAATTTAGAATTTTTTGGGTATTTAAGTGGTAAATGATTCATATTTTTCAATCATATTCAATTCTCTTGGAACATCTAACATCGAATTTCAGTTAATATCAAACTTATCTATGATTCTCTTTCAAGGTATCCTATCCAGAGTTTAGAAGTTTATACAAATGCCATTTCATAGTCAGATGATAACATATATCACCCGCCTCGAGACACGGCTTTGCAATACAACACTGAACACACTAAGCAGTAGCTAACAATATAATTGTAGAAACCTGAGAAGTGAGATCAAGAGCTAAACAAACCTATGCTGGCAGAAGAGTGACTCTAATCACTTCATATTGAGCTATTCCAGCAATATTTGAACTTAGAGTAAGGCACTTAACATCTCATTCCAAATGTCAGGCACACCAGGAAGGCACCAATGGCTACAATCAGAGGATAAACCTTCCTGGTGCTGCTTCCCTTCTTGATTCAAATTGTTACGGTACACGGACGGATGGCCATCTCTTCGAAGTGCAGACATTGCTGTGATGTCTTGAAGGTATACTGGGAATCTCATCCTTCTCAATACTCCCTGAAGCACGACCAGCTGCCCCGGAACGTGCTGATGGCTGAAGTAGGCTAAAGGTTGCCTTTGATTATAGCATTTCCAACCATTGTCTCTGGAAAAACAACAGAAAACAGATGAATATGAAGTTCATATTTTACACAAACTAACAATGGATGTGGTTTTTTTACCTGTTATGTCTAGGAGACATGCTTCGAAATATTACTCGGGTTTTTTCAGGGTTCAAGTTCAAATCTACCCATTTGGCCCATGTGCTAAGTCCCTTCTCATATGCAACCATTGGATTCATGTATTTGTACATAGTCTGGCCCTCCATGGAGTAATCCCATCTGAAACCAGCAATAAAAGCTCAAAAACAAAACAAAATAGTATATCCCAAATCACAACACCAGTTGAACTATATTAATACAAATGCTAACTTTTACCTTCTTCCACAAGATATTAGCAACTTTCTTGAGAAATCAGATAGATAAAACAATTTTATGAGAACACCTGAAAACTTAAAGTTCATTTGAAGCCTCAGTGACCAAACAATGTTCGTGTTTTCTTTTTCGTCGCAAAATCAAAGCTCTTGTTGATTACATGACATAGACTTCCAATCAGCAAATGCAAAAATAGATTTGAGTAATAATCAGAGAATGTTAACTAAAAATGCTAAGATGATCTAGAAGGGAAGTCTTTGTATTCATTCTCTTACGAGCTCCATTGTTGAGAGTGAGTCCACCAGTGAGCTGAATCAAACACAAGAATATCAACTCCTGTCCAGTACTTGGCATTCTCTTCGATCTTATCCAAATGCAAAACTCTCTTGTTTTCAGCTCCTTTGTTCAGCTCAACCAGAAGTGGAGCCCATGAAAACTCAATTGAAGTCTCAAAATCCTGTTCAAGAGAATCAAAATGCTTGAATTTATAATATACCCAAAACAGAGATTACAGAATTTCAAGAGCTTGGAAAGAGAAGCTAACTGCAAGAATCAATTCATTCATATCACTCACCAAAGCATGGAAAGCCATGGAAGGACCATTATATGTCACCATTTTTCTACCCGTTGGTACAACTCCTTGCACTAAACAAACGAGAGATTCCCATTGATTTCTCATTATAGAATCCCCCACTAACATTATCCTTTTCCTTCTCATTTTCCCGAGAAAATTCAAAGCATCAAACCTGTAAATCAGAGTGAAGAGATAGGAACAAAACCTTAGAAATCATACTATAAACCTCAAACTTCACGGTTACACTGCCTCACTTAGTACTATTCCCATGGCTAAAAAGCAATTGTCCTTCAAAATCATCATAAATTACTCTAGAAAAAAAGAAATCAAAAGAAACTTGTAGTGCTTTGTAGCGTCTTCTTTTTCCCCGAAGCACTACAAAAACACTCTCTGTGAGTGTGTAAAACCAAAGTAATTCGTGGTTAAGTGCTTTGTACGAAATTTCCAAACAAAAATTTTCTGAAACGTCAACTATTTTCGAATAACGTGAAGAACCTGGGAAGGGAGCAACTGTGTGGCTTCCATTTCCACTTCTCGTAGTCAGAATCCGGCCGGCCATTCCTCTGACAAGTGACGGCTGAGCTAAGATACGGGCAAGAGGAATCGTACAACGGATAAGATTGATCGAAAATCCATTTTCCATCGGAAAAATCGCACCGACTGTGTGAATCGCCGCCGCTCTGAACAATGTGAACTTCGTCGTCTTCTTCAGTCAGCCAGGACTGGTCGTCCTCTGAAACAAACGGCGATGAGTTTCCATGGTAAAAACAGAGCAATATGAAGAAGATGAAGATAAGAAATTGAAGGTTTGATTTCGCCATTGAAGAAGTGAAGAAGGTTTGTGCAGTGAAGGCAATGTTTGAGAGAGCATTTGCATTTTTTGTTGATGATCAGAGCTTTCCTTTAATGCACGACTGGCGGAAGGTGGGGCAATTTTAAGCTTCTTTTTCTACTTTATTGTCCCTTGATTCTTGCAACCAATGCCCACTTTTTTTTTTTATTTTTTTTTTAACATTTATAATATCTTTGTTCAAAAGGTTTGACAAGTTACTAAAATAAGATTAAATTACTAAGATAAGGTTAAAAGTTAGAAAGGTTAAATTTAAAGAGTGTACTATAACTAAAGCAAAATATGCTAAATAGGTTTAACCTTTTATTAACTCTCTTTCTGAAGTGTGAGTTCTTTTATGTCAATCGCAGTTGTAATTCATTTGCTTATGAGTTGGCTTTTTATGCTTGTAAATTGTAGTTCTCGATGATTTGGCTAGAAGAACACCCATCGTGATTATGTTTATTAACTTTAGTTTCTCTTCTCTTTTGTTTTACACACACATATATAATTCTGAAAAACTTTTAATTTTTTTTATAAGTTTTTAGACTTTTATGTCGATTCAAGTAGCTGAGTGGATAAAACATCAATTACTATTTTAAAGGTTGATGTGGTTCGATTCATGTAATTTGTTAAATTTTGGAGAGTTAGAAAGTGTTATCTTGTGATCAAAGACCACATGATTAAATACTCTACAAGCAAGTCTACACAAGTTGGTTAAACTTACTTAAACATGTTCAACACATGCAATCATAGGTCAGCTACAAAGTGGTGAGTCTCATGACTTTCAAGTGTAGAAAACATTACAATATTATTCAATACTCTACGTGTGACCTTACGTATAAATAATTTAGGTTTTAAATGGTCAATCTTCCTAAACCGACTAACCCTAGCAGTGGTGGCAACGAAACTCAATTTGATACCACAATATCACCCAAAACTAGAATATTAACCCTTATTTAAACATGTAAACATGTTTATATTGGTAAAAATGAAAAACAATCCAATTTTTGGATGATAATTATAGTTGGATTCTCTCATCCTTATTTCTCAAATGGGACAAAAATAAACATACGTGTTAATGCTAAATTTTGGAAAGGAAAAAATGCACCTAACCTTCATTCGATAACAACGATAAATTTATGATTTGGAGAAGAGAGAACATGCAAAATAAAGATAAATGACTCTAATGTCAAAATCAGAAATGTAGAACTGTAGAATAGAGAAAAAACAAAAAGTTTAAATTTCAAATGAAGTTCCATATCTCGGATAGTTATAATGATGTGTGTGTACATGGAGAATGACCTAAAGTGTACATTTTTACACCTATACTTATTCAGTTATTTGAACTAAAGTCTTCTCTCTATATATTCTCTATGGCCTATTTCGTCAAGTCCAATTTCACTTTCAATAATTCACTAAATATAATATCTTAAATTTGTCGTAAATCACCTCTCTCACTTTTCAAATTTTCTATGGATAAGATATTTTTTAAATGAAAAAAGAAAAGAAAAAAAGGAAGGTTCTTAGGTTCTTGGTTCATCATTGGTTCCATTCCTTTGTTGGTGGGCATGAATTACGGGGCATCATGAACCAGCGGAATGGTAGAGCAATTAAGCAACCAACCATTTTGACTTGTTGTCTCTCCAAAAGTTCACAGCTTTAATTATTCTCTCTTAGGTCAAAAGTGTTTTTTCTTTCATGATTCATGAACATTCATAGATAGAGCAAAAGAGATCGTTGAGTTCTATCATATGCTAAGAAAACTTTTTTTTTTTTTTTTTAATAATTTTAACGAATTTTGTTCCTTAACTTAATTTATTTCATGCTTTTTAAGGTTACGTGTAACCCATTAAATATCACAAATATCAAACTCTAAACTTTCAATTTCATCAAAATTGACGGTAAATTAATAAATTTAAATAAGTGTTGCAACTTACACTTTCGATTCAATTTTAATAAAAAAGAGAGTAAAATTATTTATAAGCTCGTTATATTCAATAAATTTTTTTTTTTTTTTGCACAAAACTCAAATTTACTACAAATTAACCATGAGATCAGTTTACCAAATTTCATGCTGTTTTAGTTCTAATGTTGTTTTTCTTTAAATTTTTATCGATTTCATATTATACATATATTTTACAATTAATTGAACACATAGATAATTGTTTTTTTTTTTTTTAACAATATTTGAAGCAAAAACTTATTATGTGATTGTTTTTAAAGTTAGTTTGAGATGCAATTTGATGAAATTGAAAATTCAAGATTAAAATTGATACGACTTAATAAATTTAGAGGTTAACATTGATTTTTTTCTCTAAAGCACATCTATTAGTCCATCAACTTTTAATTTTGTATGGATTTATAAACACACTTGATATTTAATGAACTTAGCAATTTACATGTGTGAAAAATCTCACAACCCAACTTTTCACCAATAAAGACTAAATTTTTGCAAAATTTGAAGTACATAAACTATATATTAAAGTTATATTACTAAATACATGTTTAAGAGTAATTTTGAATATGTTAGAATCATGATTGTCGGGTTCAAAACGTATCCCAAAATATTTTTGCCAACTAAAGTACAATACATCTGTTTCACAATCAACTGTTTATTTAATGTAGTTAACATTTTTGTTTATTAGATGGAAAATAAAGCACTGCATTTTACTATTTTATGAAACAAATATGAAAGTTGAAATAACATTTTAAAAAGAGCAAGTACTCTACCACTATGTTTCAAACTCGAAAATTGAAATATATGTCGATATATTTATTTCTTTAAAAGAAAAAACCTGAAAGAGTTCAATATCTCTTATAAATATGCATAAAACACTAAAAAAAATAATATCATCTATTAACTCTAATATGAATATAAATACTAATAACATAATATATAGATTAAGGAAAAAACAACTCAAATTTTATAAATATAAATAATATTCATAAAATTTGTTATTGATAGAAATATCAGTCGACAACAATATTTTATCGATATATTCGTAAAATTGAAATATCAAATTTTTTAATCCTTGAACAAAATTGACGAGAACTAGTCCAAACATTTTGGTTGACTTTGGTGTTCAATAGTCCATCATCTAAAACTGGCAAATCGGTTCAATTCTCAGTTCGACTTTTTACAATATATCATCGATCTACCCTTTTTTTTTCTTCGTGTTCCCGCTCGGTGAACTCTTCTGCACAACTCCTTTCTTTGGCTAGAGTTGTTCACTGAAACTGTCTCAATCGAATCGATTGCGAAACCGAATCCTACGGTTTGATTTGATTTAGTATAATTCTAAAATCTAATTGTACGATTTGGTTTGATTTAAAACTGGAAATCGAAATAAACCGAACCAAACTGCATTAATTAAAAAACAACAAAAATAAATTATATATATATAAGGAAAATTATTATAAATTAAAAAATATCAAATCGACCGACCTATATATAATTTAGGGTTTTTTTCAATCTAATTTTGAATTGACAAATCGGCCGCCCCACACGCGCACGAACGAGTCTTCTCCTCTGACCTCTCCTCGCTCCAGCTCCGGCTCCTCACTGCCAGACGCCACCGTCTCCGTCTTGAACAATTGGTCTCCCATCTCGGTCTCTCTCAGGTTCTCTCTCACTCCGCCGCCTCCGTCTTGTTGGTCACTCATTGTGGCCAGTTCAAGAGCTCCCCAACCCGCTTATTTTCTTCTGATTAATGCTTTCACACAGTTCCTAATCTTCAATTTGTTGTGATGTCTCTGCAGTTAAGCGGCGGCGAGAAGCAACGAGTGGCTCTAGCTCGAGCATTCTTGAAAGCACCTTTCTATTCTTCTTTCCTATTTCTCAAAACCGAAAATCGAACCGCACCGAAACCAAACCGAATTATCGGATTCAGTTTGACTCCCAAACCGAACCGAACCGTGAACACCCGCTCTGACTCCTTTTCGTGTTCCTCTCGGCTCCATATTTTTCATCGTCAATCTTTGATTCAGCCGAAGAAGGCTCGCGGAAGGTGAGTTTTCAGATTGCTTTTCTGTCTTCTGTTAAGCTCTGATGCTTTCGGTGTTTATCGTCCACTTTCTCATGCAAGAATATTTGAGTTTGAGAATTATTGCTGAAATTTTTATGGGTTTATAGCGTATTTTGTACTTCGTTTTGGCAGATATGAGTTCTACTTCTTCGGTGAAGGCGGAGAGAAGTTTGTTTAGTGTTTTCGTTTTTAGCTGTGTCTAATGTGTCCATGGCTACAACTCAATGAAAAATCTCCGAGTTCATGGCATTAGGTTTTTCTCTTGTTAGTGGGGAACGGCCATTTTCGGTTTTGTTTTTGTGCATTATACTGACAGCTAGATTGCATTAGAATCTTACAGTTGCCTAATCGTTTTGATAGTTATTAGACACTGAAATCTCAGTGGTTCAACCGAAATGGCGGCCTTTAATCTCGTTGCCAATATGTATGACCCGGCTTTGAAGCCTCGCTTGCTCCACAAACTTCTTAGGGAGCACGTTCCTGACGATAAGCGGGCGTTTAATGATCATTTGGAACTCTCAAAGGTGGTTTCTGTGATCAAAATGCACAATCTCCTCTCTGAATCCTCGTCTTCCATGGACCAAAAGCTGATCGATAGCTGGAAATCCGCGGTTGATTCCTGGGTCAACCGCTTGTTTCTTCTTCTCTCCAATGATATGGTATAAGTATGCATCAAATTCCTTTTAAATAATTTTTTTTTATTAATATATAGCTTCTGCTTTATACTCCTTTTGCGGGTTTGACTATTTGTTGTCTGCCGGGCTTATGTGTAGCTTGATCTGATGGGAAGCTTCTCAGTTGTTCAAAGGAACAGCGGGAACGAAGGTCAATGGAACTTGTTAAATTTCATAACTAATAATCCCAGTGCTGCTTGTTGAGAGAAAATTTATAGTTACTTTTAGTCTAAAAGTTGACTACATAAGTATTGATTATGAACACAAGCGGGGACTTCAGCTTTTATTTGAAGAACAGTATAGTGTAGTACACACGACAACTTTTAGGACGACTTAAACAAACAAAATGAGAAAGAGGGGGGGGGGGGGGGGGGATAAGTTCTTACCAATCTATATTGTGATATCGTAGACAAAAATGAAATCCATTGGGGTTGTTCCAAAATTTATCAAGTGAGACTTTGTAATAAGAAATTGACGATGACATGACGTCACACAAAGTTATCTTAGAAACTGAACATTTGAACCTTGCTTGCATATTTGGCTTTTCATTGGCATGCAGGAAGATAGGAAATAATATTGACTGTCTTCATTTTATTTTATTATTTTTAGAAATTGCTCAACTTCCTTTTGTGAGTTACTAATTTTAGCATTCAATCTTTCTAAAGCCTGATAAATGTTGGGCGGGAATCATTTTACTCGGAGTGACTTGTCAACAATGCAGCTCTAGTCGTTTCTTGGCATCATATACAGAGTGGCTTCTCAAGCTTTTACCTCACATGCAGGTAATAGTTAGTGTTTTATTGGATTGATTCTGTAGTATTTATCTACATATATTAAGTGGCAAAAATGTTAAATGATAATGTACGTATGAAGAAAAATAAGTGTTGCATCAGACAAAAGTTATGCTTCTATCAGAACTAATATACCGGTGACTGTTAGTGGGGTACATCACTGCAATAATTCAACCATGTGTTTGAGCATGTGATGTACCTGGATCATTTTTGATAGTCGACCTGTTTGAATACAGTAAGTATGGTTGTTCTGAAATCTGGATATGATTGGTTATTAGATATTCATCATAAAGAAATCTGGATATAATTTGTTACAACCTAAGTGATTATTGCTCCTCGGAAAGAATGCAAAATAACATATTGGAGGCATCTGCTTAATTAGCATAAGATAGCCGTTGGCAACACACTAATGATTATGGAGCTACGGAAGGAACCGAGGGAAAGCTGTTTTTGAGCATTGTAATCTGATATTTGGTCATGGTGGTTGATGTATCAAGTGTTATACAAAGTGCAATTTTTTTTTAAGATACAAAAGAATATATTGATCATACAAAGTGCGATGTAGTTCCAGAACAATGTCAAGTTCCTCCTTTTGCTATTCCGTTTATTTATACTGTTTCGTCTTCAACTTTACAACTCTTAATCATCAATGCTTTTTTATATTTGAATGCTACTAAAAATTTTACACTACTTTTTTGTTTTTTGTGCTTTCTATTGTTCAATAGAGAGATTCTCAGTTTCTGATGGTGGCCTCTTGTGCTTCGATCTCAGATTTATTCTTGAGGTACATCTTCATTTGACCTTGACAGAAATCTATCATACATAGTCGGTCACTCAAACATAATTGTTTTTTTGATAGAAAACGGTAACAATTCCATTGATAAGATGAAATTATAAAAGGATGACTTATCAATAGGATTACAAAAGCTCTTCCACTGAGCGATAAAAAACACTAAATCCTAATTATAAAAAGGGGAACCAATTACCCCAAGTGAGAGCCGTATATGTCACTCAAACACAAATTGATTAGTTAAATATACCCTTTCCAAAATCGAAATATCTATGTTATGCCTTTTGCATGTGAAGGTTGCTTTTGGAAATTATTGCTAAACAGCTTCTTAGGGTTTGTTTATTGTCATTTCTACATTGACTTTGTGGTCTGTGGATTCAACTATTGAATGCTGACTTAAGAATGATAGACAACTGGTTGAATCACATTCTGCAAGTTATTACTATTAATTCGTTTGGTTGCCAACCCGAGCATAGAACTATTGGTTAAGGCATATATCTCACTTCCACATGTTGTTGAGCTTAAAAATAAAAATTGTCTATTTATTATTATTTTTTTATAAAATAACCACTTTCATTGAGAAAAAATGATAGAAAATTGTCCATCACTTTTAAGTAATATGCTTAACCGTAATATGGTTGGTTTCATGACTTTTTATGATATATCTTTTACAAATTAGACTGGGTAGATTTCAAAATGTAAAGAAAGATGGGACTTCTTGTGCTGGGAAGGTCATTCAACCAGTTGTTAAGCTGTTGCATGATGATAATACAGAAGCAGTTTTGGTAAGTAGCACAGGTGAACACACATTTTTCATGGACTATTTTCACACGTTCATGACCTAAATAATTTTGTAACAATGATATTTTAATTATCTATGCCAACTGAGATCCTATTTTTTAAATTCCTTAAGCTTTTGTGAAACTCTCATCTCTCCTTTTGTACTCTTTGCTTGGTATTAGTAGTTGCAACTTTTGTTTTCAAATATGTAATTATCTGCATTTTGGTTGATGCAGGACACTGCAGTTAATTTATTATGCACTCTGATAGCTTTCTTCCCCTTTACAATCCATCGTCATTATGACTCTGTAAGTGCTTTTTGTTATTGATTCTGTTATAAATTTCGTTTTTGGGAGTATTGGTAGCTTTCTGACTTATCTGTTCGCTGGTGGTGTAATCTAAGTTGCACATTTTCTTTTTCTTTTTTTCTTTTTAATATATTCTTTATAATTTTTTTCCTCACATTAAAGCTGCAACAAAAAAATGGAGAGAGTTTGTATTACCAATAGGAGCTAGAAGAATTGAATTTTCTCCCACAACTGCTCCCAACATCTTGGCACATATGGCTTCATGTTGCCAGCATGTTATTTATCCATAGATCACTATTTTGGTAATTGAAAAAACTGACAAAGGTTCCCATGCACAAATAATAATAATAATAATAATAATAATAATAATAATAATAATAATAATGTTGAAATAATTGATTTTGTTTCTTCCTGATGAATTGAATATTGAAATATTCTGTAGGCCGAAGCTGCAATTGTTTCAAAAATATTTTCAGGAAAGTGTAGTTCTAACATGCTGAAGGTACTGTGCCTCTTCTGTATTTGTAGTCATAGATACCACTACAAACATCAAATTTCCCCCATAATTTTCTCTCTGTTTTATTTCCCAAATTTAGAAGCTTGCCCATTGCCTGGCATCTCTTCCAAAATCAAAAGGAGATGAAGATAGCTGGTCTTTACTAATGCAGAAGATTTTGTTATCCATCGATAGTCACTTGAATGAGGCCTTCCAAGGCATTGGTGAAGGTATACCGAACTGTAAAACAAATAAAGCTATCTCAATTAATGAAAATGGTGAGAATGATGCATTTTGAATGTTTTTGTAGATCCAAAAGGCGAGGATTTTGTAAGGTTACTGGTTCCCCCAGGAAAAGATACTCCACCACCCTTAGGTTGTTATTCATCGTCAGAAGGTTCCTTAGACAAAATAACAAAGAGCTCAGAGCGAACATTAACATCTAGTATTTCAACCTTGATGGTTTGCTGTTCCACAATGATCACAAGTTCATACAACCATCAGGTAGCATCATGTCATCCATTTTTTTATTGTCATGCTTATCTTAAAAGAGGAATAGTTCGTCTCAATATGAATCTATGTATATCTACCTTGAGACCTAACTTTATACGTATTTTATCAGGTGGCAGTTCCAATTCGCCCGTTATTAGCTCTTGTTGAGAGAGTGCTGATGGTGGATGGTTCTTTGCCACCCACTTCAGTGCCATTTATGACATCTCTGCAGCAAGAGTCAATATGTTCAGAACTTCCGGCACTGCATTCAGACAGTTTGGATCTCCTCATTGCCATCGTGAAGAGCCTTCGCAGGCAAGGCACCTACTATTCAACTACATGCACTATATACCATAAAACCTTAATGCAGATCCAGATTCTTTCAGTAATTAATATCCATCCATGAATATATGCTTTCTTCTTTCACCTCTACAAGTTGCTATCCATCAAGTGTTTATTTTTTAACCGATGATCTTTCATGTTTATGTGAGTACGAAAATGATCCAATAGTAATGCAAAGTTTCCACTTAGTTTACTTATGCTAGGAGGACAATGCGTGAAGCCTAGTCAGTCAATTGTCATTACAAATATGGATGCTATATTTTTGGTTATATATTTTTTATTAAATTCTTTTGCAGTCAATTGTTACCACATGCTGCATCTATTGTACGACTCATCATGAAGTACTTCAAGAAGTGTGTCTCTTCAGAACTGAGAGTAAAAGTCTACGCAGTTGCTAAGTTATTGATGATGTCTATGGGCGTTGGTAAGATGTATTCTGTGTTTCATTTGACATGGTTATTATAATTATTGTTTTAATGTCTATATGTAAATATTGTTTTGGGATGTATACTTATTCAACACCGCATTTGAGTCAGGAATGGCTGCATTTCTTGCACGAGATGTGATTGACAATGCACTAGTTGATTTAAACCCTGTTGATAATGAGAGTTCTGATCCATCTAGTGTGAATCCAAAGGACACACAAAGAGAATTGCTGCAACACCATAAGAAGAGAAAACGTCCTTCAGTTCCCACTTCCATGAAAGGGCAGCACGAGAGGCATGAACCAGGGGACGACATTACCAGCAGCAGCTGTATGTCTACCTCAGTCCACTTGAGGATAGCTGCACTTGAGGCTTTGGAGACTCTTTTTACAGTGGTGGGCATTATATATGTTATTTGTCTCTTTGTTTAATTATTTTGAATATGAATATATTAAAAAGTTATGAATGGGAATATTTTTGGTTCGTTTGTGTCTCAGACGGTTGCTCACTGCTAACTGCTTTATTTATTTTCGTTTATTATTTCAGGCTGGTGCTTTGAGATCTGAAGAAGGGCGGCATGCAAAAGTCGAACATCTTTTAATAACAGTTGCAACATCTTCTTTTGAATGGCCACGAACCTCAGACGACATCTTTTTCCAAGCTAATGAATCTATTGAGGTTTGGGTGGATTATCAGTTGGTGGCATTTCGTGCACTACTGGCTTCATTTTTGTCTGCTGTCCATGTACGCCCTCTGGCTTTGGCTCAAGGTCTTGAGCTCTTCCGTAGAGGTAAATCTCTTTTGATATTTCTTTTGATCATGTGGAAGGTTGGTTTTGAGAGTGAGGATGTTTGTTTGAAAACATGAACTGCGAAATAATGATGACTGATGACTACTTCGAGGTGGTTTGCTAGGATCACGAAATTAGGAAACTACTTATTAAACTGAAATTATGTTCATGATCTGTGAACTTGCTTTGGACATGCTAATCAAATAAAATACCTTCATAACATGTTTCCTGTCTAAGGACTTGCATAATATCACCATGTCGCCCACCCAAAAAAAAAGAAAGGAAGAAAAAACCTACCTAAGCAATTCTGCAGCCTTATTCTTGTGTATAATTGAAGTATAATTAGCTTGTTTCCAGTTAATTAAAATTTTGCTTTGGTAAGATAACATATGATTTACATGATTTTTTAAATCACTATTTTCTGATAGGCATTTTCTTCTTCAGGTAAACAAGAAAATGGAACTAAACTTGCCGACTTCTGTGCCTTTGCTCTCTTAGCCATGGAGGTCCTAATACATCCGAGGGTCCTTCCCCTCTCGAATTTCTTGCCGGTGCACTTGAGCTCTCCTGAACCACAAGCTGCCTATAAATTCCAGGAAGACGTATACTTCAGTAGTATGAATTCTAGCAAACTGTTGAAAGTCGACACGCAAAGCATGGAGCAGAGTGCCCCTGAGTTGGTCGATGATTTCTTGTATGATAGAGGAGTTGCAGATGACATTGAAGAGGCTCCAATTAGAGATGCAGGTAATTCGCTAGATAACGATGAAATGACATTTAACACCTCAAATGATATCGAAAAGGAGCCCTCTGCAAATGGCCTGGCGAATATAGAAACGCCCAAGAGGATCGAGCAGGCCACTGCAGCAGCCATCTCAGAAATAGGGGTTGTAGAACAAGATGATGTCTTTGCTAATGGGAGTATGAATAGTTCCCCCATGTCATCAAAATCCAATAAAATTGAAGATTTCGAACGTGATCCGGGATCGAATTTGTTGCCAGATGATGATTTCCCTGATATTATTGATGCAGATCCTGATACAGACTATGAAGAGTGAAAAAGGTACTGGCAATCTTGACTCAATTTTGTAGCTTTGAGGGTGTTTAGGATTCAAGATTAATTATTGTTGTGTTCTATTTCATGTCACCATAGTTTGAGCTGATTATCGAGAATGGCTATGTATATAAAAAGGTGGAAAGTTGACAAATTGCAAAAGCTTTGGTTCTGACTCTCATTTTTTGGTCATAGAATGAAATTCATTTACTCAGTTTAGATGAATTTTCTTTGAGTCATTAATTTTTTCGTTCCTATAGAGGACAAGACTACCGAAATTAAACTGTATTGATAAATATTTAGAGGTTAAATAATAGAAGAATAGTAATATATTATAGATAGGATTCAATTGTGCTCTTAAGATTTGAAAATCTAATTTTTTGAAGAAATACCCTTTGAGAGTTCATGTATTAAGATTGAAGGGATTTGTAATATATATGAGAGCAAAATAGACTTTTTGGTCTTTGAAGTTTGAGATTGGTGTCTATTTAGTTCTTAAAGTTTCTAAATGGTCTTTAAGTTAACTATTGAAAAAATAACGTAAAATGGTATGACATGTTGATCTAACAAATTTTTTGAATGAGGTGGTGAATTTTATTAATTTTATATTATGTTTTTATAGATTACATGTATTTTTTATTTTCTTTTTATTCCCTCTATTCTTTTCTCTTTCTTCCCTTGTCACTCGTTGTCGAATGCCGGCAACATCCTATATCACTCTCTACTTCAACCACAAACCACCATGCTAATCTTGATTTCTGTTGCAATCCTTCACCAATTGGTTGCTTGCCTTAAACATGTGCCTAATTCAATCCATTTTTGCAGCAATGTATTTTTTTATTCATTTTTATATATTTGTATTTGCGTGTAATTTGTGACCTGTAAAATACTTAAATAATACGTATTTTCGTTGGTTTAGCTCTTTTTGGATTTGTTTTAGGTTGTCACGCGAGTTTTTATCAATTTTAGTTTGCATGAGTTGTTTGGACATTTGTTAATTAGTATTGTTTATTTAAAAAAATCTTTTTGTTATTTCTACGATTTAACATTTTTTTTTTACCATTTTTCTAACTGAAACTTTAAAATTTGCTAATTATTTTATCAGCCCTAACTATTATATAGAAGTTATATTTTATAAATGTCCAACCTTTTCAAATATTACAAATATGTCCAAACGTATCTTCGGGGGCCTAAATCACAAGGGAAATTTTAATAATACCCCCATCGAGTCAAAATTGGGAATTAATTTTTTTTTAAAAAAGGAAACAATTATATTTTGATGTAATATTTTCTTTCCATCTTTTTTATCTCTCCTCTTCCTCGTCCATTCCCCTTCCCTCTCTTCCTTTTCACTTTCATCCCATTAATTTCTTTTGGGTATGTTTGACCTAAGGATTTTAAAAGTAGGAGTGGAGAAGTAGAAAGTTGTAAACTCCACTCATAGTTTGACCCAAGAAGTTGGTGAGTCCCACTACTAAAAAAACATCACTTTTATTTATTATCAACTCCTTGCACTATGGACCCCAATGGGACTTGACGTGCATGTTTGGAATCTTAAGCCTGATAGGCTGGGAGGTTTGAGTAGCCTAAGTTTAAGAAAACTGTGTTTGAAGTGCATCTTTTGGAAGTTTGGATTTAAGAAGTTTGTGTTTGAAGTGCAAGCTTGAAATAGTGATTTTGACTAAAATTATAATTTAATTTAATTTATTGTTTTAATAATTTGATATTTTAATTTTATTACGTTTTGAAATAAAATTTCATAGACTTTTGTCACTTTAACTAATTTGAAAAGGATCAAATTTTTTTTACCATAATACACTACAAAATTGAAATAAACTAGTATTTTAATATCAAATTCAATTATTGAAAAACTATACTTTTTTTTTATCAAATTACATTTGAGAAATAAAAAATCATAAATTTTGAGTTTTAATTTTTGTTTGGCAACTAAGTTGTTTCCAACATTTTAAACCTTTTCGTTAAAAAAATGATTCTAAGTCTTCGAGATAATTAAATTAAATTAGAACTTTCTATACATATAACCTAAATAAACATACTTAATTATATGATTGCAGCCTAATAACTTGTTTGGAATGACTTAAAAAAATATTTTTAAAAAATTTATTTTTATTTTAATACTTTTGATAAAAACTCCTTAAAATAAAAACACACATGTGTTTGACAATTCTTTCTTAAAAGTATTTTTTTATATACAAGTTTATTTAGTTTGTTATATACGAGTGTTTTTATTAATGTTTTTCAACGTTGGCCGATGGCGGTTGTCGGAGGTGGCAGTTGAAGTTGATGGTCGGAAGTTCGTCGTAGGGGGTGGGGAAGGGGTCCGTAGGAGGTTGGTTGGCAGCAGTCACCAAAAGTTGGTCGGAGGTTGGGGAGGTTGGTCGACGACGGTCGCTCGAGGTTGATTGGAGGCAATCGTGGGAGTTGGTCGGTGGCGGTCACCGGAGGTTGGTCGGACGCAAGATATCAATTATATTTTTATGATCTTGAGAGCATATTAGATGGATCATATATAGAAACCGACCAATAGTAATAAAAAAGTCTAAAAAGAAAATTGAATAATAATCTTATATAACTTAAGGTTTAGGAGACTTCGTGTTTGGTTCATTTAAGATCGCACAGATTCACGATATTTCAAAACAATCTCCAATACTCCACCGATAAGATTAAACATCATGAAATATTATATAAATTGAAATACATTTCATAGTTTTATTATTATTGCATGAAACATCACACATTACGCTCTTTATGATATAACTAGCCTAAACAAGCAGGAAGTTGATTGCACTGTAAGAGATTTGCAGCCCCCATATCAAGTTCGAAAAGGTTTCGCACGTTTTGATAACGAGACGACCAAGATGGCGGTGGCGGCACATTATCAAGATCAAATTCAAAATCACATCCCGCTACATTGTCAAATGCAGCAGTCATGCTCAGACTCAACTCTTTTTTGTGTTCCTTTAACAATGCTTCTAATGATGATTCGAGAATAGCAATGCTGATCTCATAATCTTCTAAACAAAGCTCAAATATCTCTCTTACGCGCTTGTCTAAGTCCGATCTCTTGAGTTGCTCCGCAATGTAAGAATGACTTTCAGTGACATTGGGAATAGTATGATTTATAAAGATGACTAAAAGTCCTGAAGCGTTTAATTTCAAGTTTTCGTGAGGATCTAAATCTATCACATCAAAGCACGTTTTGATGAATCTTTTTCAAAATTGGTTGCATGTGTTGTTGACAAAATTATTTGAGACACCACTTTCATCCTTTTGAGCAATAGAACAGAAAGTAGTGCTAAGAAGAAGTAAAAGACAGATACCAAAAAGTTTTTCCACACCCATCTTTTTTTAATGGTCTTTCTTTCTCTCTTTTAGAGTGTCTTAAAAGGGTAAATATTAGGGATATTTATATACAGAAAACAACCATTATATATATGGTAGTTACCATAATAGAGATATTTATATGCGAAAACAACTATAATATATATGGTAATTACCTTAATAAGGATATTCATATATGGAAACAACTATTATATATATGATAATTACTTTAATAGTGATATTTTCATGGGAGGTTTTTAAAAATAGAAAAACAAGGGAAACTATTTACACAAAATAACAAAATTTTTAGATAGTTGTGATAAACGCTGATAGAAGTCTATCATGGTCTATCAGTGATAGAAATGATAAAAGTTTATCATTGATAGATGCTGATAGAAGTTTATCAATGTCTATTACTGTTTTTTTTGCTATTTTCTGTAAATAGTTTGACATTTATTCTATCTATGAAAATTTTCCTATTTTTATTCAAAGAGGATATATTTCCATTATTATCTTTTTTATTTTTTTTTTTGAAAAATCAATTTAGAATTTAGATTATCTTCCGCTCATATGTTGCTATGAAAGTTGGATATTTATTTTCATGGACATTTTCATGTTAGTAATTAAGGTGAATTACACTTTTACTATATTATAAAAAAATTCATTAAAAAAAGTAAATGTCACTAATCTGAATATAATGTAAATAATAAATATTTTGACTTGTTTAAAGAGTAATATATATATATATATATATATATATATATTAAATCAGTTATTAGAATATTTTATTTTTATAATTTTTCTAGAAGTACTTATGGACATCAATATTTTCTCGTTATTTCTATCGACATTTTTGTAAAATTGGGAAATGACATTTTAAACCTTGTTGTTTGATTTTTTATTTTTTATTTTCCATTTTTGTTGATTCAAAACATCTTGTTTTATATAAACATGATAGTGTTTAGTGTAGTTTGTAACTGTAACATAATATATACGCTTGAAAAATCAATCATTTATATAATCAATCCTGATGGTATTTATTCTACTTTGTAATTACTGCATAACATATACATCTTATTATTGAAATATGTATTTCACCTATTTTGTCATATGCACTATATTTCTTTAGTTATTTGTAGATATATACATTGTAAAGTTGTTCGTCATCACCATCGAGTTCTTTACGAATATATTTTAGTTACATATATCTTTTTCATAAAAATTTGTATACAAAATACATACAACATATTATTAAAAACACACTTGCACGTATAAAATATAAATATATACGGTGTGAAATGAATATATCACCATATGAAATATATTGATGTTGTTGTGTTGTAACATGTTATTTTCAAGACATATTAAAAAAGAGAAAAAATGGAGAAAAACAAAAATCTTGCTCTTCCCTATCTTCAATCGCCTAAAATCGCTATTTTGTCTAAACTCAAGAGTTTTATTTTCCTAATTTGTAGAATGATATTTAAATACACATAAAACATATTTTTCATACTTGAGAGATTGTTAATTTTAATCTAAAAAGTCTTTGAAAATCATCCAAAATTTGAATGGTGGATCATTTGAGTTTTTTTTTTTTTTTTTTTTTTAAATTTCTCACTTGGTCGAGCTTTAAATGTTCGACCATTCTAATTTTTTTACCCTATTTTGATTGGATATGTATCATAGTTTTGTAAATATTTTTCTGACAACTATATTCATCTTAATATTTTTTTCAATTACAATATTATAATAAAACCTCTAATTAGAAAAATATGGTAGTTTTAAAAATATTTATAATAATTGTATTTTGATTTTAACTCTAATATAGAAGATATAAATTTTAATATATAACTTTTAAATAATAAGTATGATATATTAGCAATAACATTTAAAACTTAATTTTTAAAATTTAAGTTTCATTGATAACCATTTTCTTTTTTTTTAGAAAATTACGTTTATAAACCTCCATTTCACTGAAAAATTTCTTGATTTGCTATATATTTTTACAATTATTTTACAAAACTAAACCAAAATTTAAAAACTTAAAAAAGTAGTTTTAAAAAAGTAGTTTTTGTTTTTGAAATTTGACTTAAGAATTCAACTCTTTTACTTTAAATCTATTGATTTGCTATAAAAAAAATAAAACCAAATTTAAATTTCCCTATATATATGTATATAAACTTACATTC
The DNA here is from genome assembly GCA_002890555.2 of Lagenaria siceraria. NCBI lineage: Eukaryota > Viridiplantae > Streptophyta > Magnoliopsida > Cucurbitales > Cucurbitaceae > Lagenaria > Lagenaria siceraria. The sequence goes on from CM016484.1 coordinate 28,147,033, forward strand.
GGTAAGCATAGTGGAAAATTTCCATTAAAATCTCAAAATTTTGAGATTTCGAAGGCCTCGACATCTTGATTGGGAAAAATTTTAGTTTTCCTCTAATTTCTACTAAATTTAGAGAAAATTTTGAGATTTCAAGATTTCGAGAAAACTTCAAGAAATTTCAATATTTCGAGAAAAATTAGATTATTTTGTTTGAATTAACTATGTTAGCTCAGTTTAAAATTTTTAATTTTATGTTCCTGATTACACACAATTCTATAGTTTTACACTCTAATATTTTTTTTGACAAAGGATTAAACATTTTTTATGTGCTACTTTTTCTAATTTCTAATTTTTCTCAATTTTTAGTTTTATTTTCGACCCAAAATTTTCATTTAGAAAGAAAAACTTCACTGTATCCACTATTATCTTTTAGGCACAAAAATAAAAATAGAGTAAAAATTTATAATTTTATTAGATATTTTATAAATTTATTAAATATAAAATTAATTAATTTATATATTTATTTGATATAATTATAAAAGTTGAGAAAGAGGAGAGAGGCGGAAACTGGGGAGAGAGAGGAGAGAGAGAGGCGGAAAAGGGCTATGGCAGCTTTATTTTTTCAAATCTCATTTATCCATAAAAACAACTATATTTTTTAAATATTTTCTAAACAACAATATTTTTTAAAATATTTTTTCAATTCACAATATTTTTATAAAAGATCCTTCATCTCATTTCAATTTAATCTAATACTAAAAATAAAATTCCTAATTTAAGTTAAATTAATTGAATAAAAAAATACAGCAAAATCATCACTTATTTTTTTTCTTCTTAAAATCTAAAAAGGAAAATATTTACTTAACTACAAAATCGTGTTCTATTAACAAAAACTAAGATTTGTTTAACCACAAAATCTTCCTTCTATTAACAAAAACTAAGATTTGTTTAACTACAAAATCTTGGGAATGTTTATATTAATAATCTGTTTTTTTAGTCTAGTATTTTTCTCAAATTTTCAAAAATGAACGCACACAAAAAAAAAAAAAATCACAAATATGGGGTGTTTAAACTTCCAACACAAACAAATGTGTATATTAAAATAAAACAATAAAATGAATTTGTAAAAGTATTGATTGTATTTCAAATTGATACATCACAATATTTTGAGAAACAATACTAAAAAAAAATGAAAGAAGAAAGAAGAGGAAAAAAAAAAAGATAGATACATCATGGTGGAAAATTTTTCGAGATTTCGTTGGCCTCAAAATCTTGTTTTCCACAATTTCGAGAATATTCTGAATCCTCCAATTTCGAGAAAATTTTAATTTTCTTTTAATTAATTCTATTGGAAGGATTGATGTATTTTTTACAATCGAATAAAAAATGTGAAAAATTGAAAAGTAGATTATATGATTTAATATTAGTTTTACATTTCATTTTGTTTACCAATTATCTGTCAAAATAAGAGTTTTTTAAAATTTACCCCTAATTTTGCTCCTTTTAATATTAAAAAGATTTAAGTGAAAGAAATCAAATCGTACAGCTATTTTAAATTTTGATTCATGCCAAAAGAATAATAGATTTTTTCAACTGCATCTCCCGTATAGGTTGTTTGTTTTGGAAAATTTTGATTGATTGGTTATTTTGGAAAAAAATTAATTTGGAGATGCTTTTAGAGGATAGCATTTGAAATTCAAAATCTAAGTATTTTGGAGCTACAATCAAGAAGTTGAACTCAAGCAAGGAATTGTATTTTTTTAAAATGCTTGAAGGGCAACTGCATCTCCCATATAGGATTGTTTGTTTTGGAAAATTTTGATTGATTGGTTATTTTGGAAAAAAATTAATTTGGAGATGTTAGTATTTGAAATTCAAAATCTAAGAATTTTGTAGCTACAATTAAGAGAAGTTGAACTCAAGCAAGAAATTGTATTTTTTTTAAAAGAAAAATCTACGAACCAATTGATTCTTGGAACTTGCTTAAAAAAGAAGGCCAAATTGAATGATATTACATATTATGGAGAATTTGAAAGAAGGGCAAAATTGAATGATATTAGAGAAGTAAAACCATTCACCAAAACCATTACCTAAATTAAGTTTTATTGATGATATATATATATACCAAAAAAAAAAATACATTTAAAACTAAAGATCTAGTCTAAATGGTATACCAGTTTCGGGTAACCATTCGTTTCCATCAATGAATCTTCTTACGGTATAATCCCTAGCTTGGGTTGGATTGTCTATAACATGGAAACCAGGCCATTTTACCCTTCCAGATAAATTCGCTCCAGGACCTCTATTATTAAACTCAGCATAAAACAGTAAATTAAGAGGTCTCTCTGGTGACCACGCAGACCAACCAGCTGAATTGACTATAGAATCTAGAAATGACTCCATGAAAATTACCCTCGCACAATCTCTCCAAGGTCGGCCGAGATAAACTTCAAAGTTACGAGTTTCGTTTGTTGGTGGCCCAAGCTCTGGAGATGCTCTCACACTGCAGTCCTGAAAGCAAAACCCACTCAGTTGTTCCGGTGATTGTTTAGACTGTGCGGTAATTGTAATAGTTATGTTTAGCAATCTTGCATATATATTGCAATCTTGGAACATTGCAAGTCCACCTCCGAATATGAAATCAACGGTACCATAAATTTCACAATTTTTAAAGAATATCCAATAATTTTCTATGAACCATGTATCTTGGAATCCAAGAATCTTGATTTGTAATACACAGTGTGGTTTGCACTATTAAGAAACGCAACCGCCTGCCCATTTTTAGCTCCCGCCGAATTTTCAAATGTGATCTATGAAATTGTTGCCTTTCACAGCTGAACAAAAGAGAAAAAATAAATATTGTTGCATCTCACAACTGAAAAAAAGAGAAAAAATAAATATTGTTGCCTTTCACGACTGAAAAAGAGAAAAAATAAATACTGTTGCCTTTCACAATGAAAAAAGGAGAAAAAATAAATATTGTTGTCTTTCACAACTTAAAAAAAGAGAAAAAAATAAAGAAAAAATAAATATTGTTGTCTTTCACAACTTAAAAAAAGAGAAAAAAATAAATATTGTTGTCTTTCACAATTGAAAAAAAGAGGGAAAAAAAAAAGTAACGTACAATAATTATTAATTTAAACAATAATGAGCTCCATATATTCTAAAATAATTTTTTTGTCACCTACTAAATTGCAATGCATAGTAGACATAAATAAGAATTGAAATTAAAGAATAAGAACAAAAAAGAAAAAGAGAGTGCTTACTGAAAGTGGCTGAATTAGTGGTTCCAAATCCACTAAGATTGCTCCTATTATCAACAATAATGGTAGTTGTTGCATCGTCTCCTATCAGTACTATGAAAGTTTTTTCGCTTGGAATTTCGACATGTTCGTTATATATTCCAGGCTTTACATGGATGTAAAACCTAAAATTACTATTATTTGGTGCCACAGATATGACATTCCTAATAGTTCTAAACTCTCCATGACCATTCAAAGATACGGTAGCATTAAACAATATAATGCTGCTAACAGGGAAAATGAAAGAAATTAAAATGAAATATGCAAGTAGCTGAAGTGAATGCATGGTTGGGAGAAAAGAAAAATATGCAACTAAAACAAGAGAGATTCAAGAAATTCAAGAGAAATTCAAGAAATTGAAAGCTATGAACGAAGAAAAACACTGAGATCTACATATTTACAGTTTAAGAAAACTGTCCAAAAAGTTACGATGATAAGTCCTTGTCATAATTATTCTGTACTGCTTGGTTTCAAATATTGTATTTGTTTAAGTTTATCTAAATGCAAAATAAAATCAGATGATAGTTGTTGAATACTTTCATTTTGGAGTTATGATAAGAGGCATTCTCAGTATAAGTAGAATACATATTTAGCATAGAATCAAATGCAAAATCATAAAATACTGTAAAATAGGCAAAAAAAAAAAAAAAAAAAAAACCTGAAAGTTAGTTCTTTTAGGACAAATGTAAAGTGGTATTTCTTAATTTAATTATGAGTTGGTATGATTTAAGACGTGCACTACAGAATTTATCCAAAAAAAAAATGGTACTGATTTGATAATAACACTCTTGATCATAATTAATTATTACTGCTCGTAGTCTTTTTGGTTTCAACTTTCGAATGTAATCTTTTTTAAAAAATTTAATGGAAAAACATCAAATATAACTGATCACGTTGAATCAAATTAGAACTTCAAACTTTCAATTTCATAAAGTTTAACTCTAAACTTATGTAGGTTCAATTTCAATTAATTCATCCACTAAATTTAAAAAAATAAAATAAAATTCTTCATTATCTCATTAATTTTAAAAAATAAAAATTTGTACAAGAATAAGCTTCACCAACAAATAAATTAATCATTAAATGGCATTCACAATTTCTTTAAAAAAAATCAATTTCATATCGCATAAGGGGAATTTTTTTTAACAATAACTAGAGCAAGAATTTATTAGAAGTTTAAAATTGCAAAATTTTTTCAATTCGCATAAGGGGAAGTTTAGAGGGGAGGACGGGATTGATGGAGATCGAGGGGAGGAGGAGATTCTTCATCGTGTAGGGTTGACAAAGCTCTTCAAAGGAGAAGGGTAAGGGCATGACCTTCATCTACCAAACACCCACAAGTAATAATCATACCAACCAACCACAAAGATTATTCTTGAAATCCGAGTGGCGGTTGAAATCTGAATGGCCAAAAAGGAAAATATACAATTTTAAAAGAAACTCCAAAGTAGTTTTTCTTTGTTTGAATTATGAAATTTGGGAAAGTTTGAAACAGAAATAATAGATCTAAATCAATACAGAAAGTCTCTTTCGAAAGATCACCATTTTGTGCAAAGAAACAAAGTAGTATTCAGATTAACTTTACTGCTCAATGTCGTTGCCAATGCTCTCCAATGAAAGGAGCAAATCTCTTTCGAAAGATCACCATTTTGTGCAGGGAGAGAAACAGGAAGTAATTATTCAGATTAACTTTACTGCTCAATGTCGTTGCCAATGCTCTCCACATGTCTTCTACTTTGGAGCAAATACTATCTGTATATGTGTATTTGATCGTGTTAAAATTGTTAAAATTCATTGTAGTATATTTATTTTTTAGCATAGTTATATTTGTCAGACTTTAGTAGTATTTATTTTCTAGTATAGTTGTATAGAGGATCATCGGGCTTTAGTAATAGGGGTATAATAGTTAATTTGAATACCATATATTTTTGTTTTGGCTAATCATATTAAAATTGGTTGGTTGTCTGATTCCTTCAACTATAATGTATTTGTAAGACAGTATGTTTTTTTTTTCTTTTGGGTGTTAGTAAGATTTTTTTTGTGGTTAGGTAATTTCAAGTTTAAGATTTAAAACATTTGAATTTTTAATAGCTAATAGAATCTTTGATTTGGTGTTTTGAATTTTAGATTTTTTGAATCATTCGCTATTTTTATAAGATTTAAAAAATATTAAATTCTTAAATTGTTAATGAAATTATATCCTGAAAGTTAGTTCTTTTAGGATAAATGTAAAGTGGTATTTCTTAATTTAATTATGAGTTGGTATGGTTTAAGAAGTGCACTACTAATTCCAAGCTTAACTTTTTATACATAATAATAATTTAATAATAAATATTCATATCAATTTTTCATTAAAAAAAACTGTCGTTCACTACAGAATTTATCCCAAAACAAATGTTACTGATTTGATAATAACACTCTTGATCATAATTAATTATTACTGCCCATAGTCTTTTTGGTTTCAACTTTCAAATGTAATTTTTTAAAAATGAATAATGAAAAACATAAAATATAACTAGGTTGAATCAAATTAGAACCCCAAACTTTCAATTTCATAACGTTTAATTCTAAACTTTTGTAGGTTCAATTTCAATTAATTCATCTACTAAATTTAACAAAATAAAATAAAATTCTTCATTATCTCATTAATTTTAAAAAATGAAAATTTGCACAAGAATAAGCTGCACCAACACATAAAATAATCATTAAATGACATTCACAATTTCTTTAAAAAAATCAATTTCTCTAAGAAAATCAATTTCATATTGCATAAGGGGAGTTTTTTTTAACAATAACGGGAGCAAAAACTTATTAGAAGTTTAAAATTGCAAAATTTTTTCCAATATTAAGGTTAAAATTGCAACAATTATTTAAGTTATTGAAATTGATGAAATTAAAAGTTTTGGATCCAAATTTATTATAGTTGGACAACTTTAAGGTCAAAATCAATTTTTTCTATAAAGCTCAACAACTATGTAGGAGGTTTATTACAAATGTATTTAGTTAGAACAAATATAAATTTAAAATTTTATATAATATATACCTTATATTTTAATGTTAGTCTCATTTCTATTAAGATATATATTACACATAGTTTTTCATATATACACACGTATATTATACTAAGAGATTTTTGCGTTTTGGATTATTATTTAATGAATATCATTTTATTCTTTCACTTATATGATATTTATGTATATATACAATATTTATTTCAAATATATACAATGTTATTTCAAATATATATGAGGTTTATTACAAATGTGTTTAGTTAGAACAAATACAAATTTAAGATTTTATATAATATATACCTCATATTTTAATGTTAGTCTCGTTTTTATTAAGATATATATTACACATAGTTTGTCATATATACACACGTATATTATACTAAGATAGATGTTGTCCTCCGATTATTTGAAATATAACCATATATATTTGAAATTGAAAACAAAATGTACAAATAAACTGTATATATACTATGTACTATAATCTACGTAATTTTTATGCGCGTGAATTATTAATGATTGATAGGCATGTGGATATGATATTTTTTTTCCATATTTGTCTTTTCTTATTTCTATTTTTTTCTTCTTATTATTTTTTAAAATATTTGAAATTCTATTTTTTCCATATGAATATGGAAAAAAATCATTTAAGTTGCGTGAATAAGGTATTTTTTTTCCCATATGTGTCTTGTCAAAATATTTGAAATTTGTGGAGGGCAATATATAGACATTTGAGCTAGATTTTTATATAATATTTAATCCTATTAGACTATTCATGAAAAAAATAGGGATTTTAAGATAATTTTGTAATTAGACCTATATAATTAGGTTATATGTGTAATTTTTTTTTTTTTTTTTGCTAAATGGGCCTTGTATTTTAGGCCTGGTGGCTTCAATATTTTGACCGAAATTGTGGTTAATGTTATTATTTGTTTCTAGATGATATTTTTTTTAGGGAAATTGTCGTGCATAGAAAAAAAACAAAACTAATTACATATATAGAAAAAAGCGTACTCCATGCTTTTCTATTTTCCACTTTTTTTTTGTATGTATAATTAGTTTAGTTTTTTTTTCTATTTGTGAAAAGACCCATCTTTTTTATTAATATTCATTTTAAAAATAATCTCTTATTATTTTATACCAATTTTTTTTCTCTTATTCATTTTATTTTAGGAAAATTATTATAAATAGAAAAAATATCAAACTATTTACAAATATATAAAAATTTCACTATCTATCAACAATAGACTGCAATAGACTGCGATAGACTTCTATCGCTTAAGCGATAAAAGTCTATTGCGGTCTATCACTCAAGTGATAGAAGTTTATCGCGGTCTATCGCTGATAGACAATGAAACTTTTCTATATTTGTAAATAGTTTGACTCATTTTTTTCTATAATTGAAAACAACCATTCACTTTATTCCATAGTATACATAAATCTAACATGGTAACCAATAATATTATTTAATATATAAAATATTTCAAAATTTTCATTCTATTTCAATTAGTAATTCGATTGCTAAAAAAAAGGCTATTTTATTTTTTTCATTATTAGACTAAATAAAACAACAAGACAAAAACAATTTTTAACTCAAATCTATTAAGATTATGAGGTGTATTGCTTTTTTTTTGGATGTGGAATTCTCAACGAATAATACTACGAGAATTTTAGTGATTATTCTTTCAATTCCAAATTCCATGAAGAAGACTACACAGTGTAGAATATGCAATAAAGTGTTACATATGTACGCGTAGTGTAGGGTTTGCATAGAAGATCATATCAAAAAAGGAGATCCAATACTTGTAGCATAATACAAAATAAGACAACCTTTAATTGTATTTGATACCAACCTTTTCTTGGATATATCAATTATATTTTATCATCTTGAGAGCATATTAGACGAATTAACTCACCAATAATAATAAAAATGTTAAAAAAGAAAACTGAATAATAATTTCATATAACTTAAGGTTTAGGAGACTTCGTGTTTGATTCATTTAAGATCGCATAGATTCACGATATTTCAAAACAATCTCCAATACTCCAACAATAAGATTAAACATCATGAAATATTATATAAATTGAAATACATTTCATAGTTTTATTATTGTTGCATGAAACATCACACGTTACACTCTTTGTGATATAACTGGCCTATCAATGAATTAAACAAGCTGGAAGTTGATTGCACTGTAAGAGATTTGCAGCCCCCATTACAAGTTCAAAAAGGTTTCACACGTTTTGATAACGAGACGACCAAGATGGCGGTGGTGGCACATTATCAAGATCAAATTCCAAATCACATTCCGCTACATTGTCAAATGCATCAGTCATGCTCAGACTCAACTCTTTTTTGTGTTCCTTTAACAATGCTTCTAATGATGATTCGAGAGTAGCAATGCTACTCTCATAATCTTCTAAACAAAGTTCAAAGATACCTCTTACGCGCTTGTCTAAGTCTGATCTCTTGAGTTGCTCCACAAGGTAGGAATGACTTTCAGTGATATTTGGAATAGTATGATTTATAAAGATGACTAAAAGTCCTGAAGCGTTTAATTTCAAGTCTTCGCGAGGATCTGAATCTATCACAGCAAAGCACGTTTTGATGAACCTTTTTTCAAATTGGTTGCATGTGTTGTTGACAAAATTATTTGAGACACCACTTTCATCCTTTTGAGCAATAGAACAGAAAGTAGTGCTAAGAAGAAGTAAAAGACCGATACCAAAGAGTTTTTCCACACCCATCTTTTTCGAATGGTCTTTCTTTCTCTCTTTTCGAGTGTCTTAAAGGGTTAAATAATAGAGATCTTTGTAGACAGAAAACAACTATTATATATAAGGTAATGACCATAATAGAGATATTTATATGCGAAAACAACTATAATATATATGGTAATTACCATAATACAGATATTTATATGCGAAAACAACTATAACATATATGGTAATTACCTTAATTAAGGATATTTATATATGAAAACAACTATTATATATATGGTAATTACTTTAATAGGGATATTTTCATTCAAAGAAGATATATTTCCATTATCTTTTTTATTTTTTTGAAAAATCAAATTAGAATTTAGATTATCTTCCACTGATATGTTGCTATAAAAGTTAGATATTTATTTCCATGTACATTTTCACCTTAGTAATTAAGGGTGAATCTACATTTTTACTATATGATAAAAAAATTCATTAAAGAAAGTAAATGTCACTAATATGAATATAATATAAATAATAAATATTTTAACTTGTTTAAAAAGTAAATAAATAATATATATATATATATATATATATAATATATATATATATATATATATATATATATATTAAATCAGTTATTGGAATATTTTGTTTTTATAATTTTTCTAGAAGTACTTATGGACATTGGCATTTTATCGTTATTTCTATCGACATTTATGTAAAATTGAGACAATGACATTTTAAACCTTTGTTTGAATCTTGTTGTTTTGGGTTTTTTTTTCTTTCCATTTTTCTTGATTCAAAACATCTTGTGTTATATAAATATGATAGTGTTTAGTGTAGTTTGTAACTATAAGATAATATATACCCCTGAAAAATCAATAATTTATATAATCAATTCTAATAGTATTTATTCTACTTTGCAATTACTACATAACATATACATCTTATTATTAAAATATGTATTTGACCTATTTTGTCATATGCACTCTGTATCTTTAGTTATTTGTAGATATATACATTGTAAGTTGTTCGTCATCACCATCAACTTCTTTACAAATATATTTTAGTTATATATATCTTTTTCATAAAAATTTGTATACAAAATACATACAACATATTATTAAAAACACACTTGCACGTATGAAATATAAATATATACGGTATGAAATGAATATATCACCATATGAAAATATATTGATGTTGTTGTGTTGTAACATGTTATTGTCAAGACATATATGTCTTGAAAAAGAGAAAAATTGGAGAAAAACAAAAATCTCGCTCTTCTCTATCTTCAATGGCCTAAAATCCCTATGTCTAAAATCAAGATGTTTTATTTTCTTAATTTGCAGAATGATATTTAAATACCCATAAAACATATATTTCATAGTGGAGAGATTGATAATTTTAACCTAAAAAGATTTTTAGGAAACAAACTAACTTTTTTTAAAAAACTTTTTTTCTAACCACTGTTATTACTTTTTCAGATTTTGAAGGGAGAACCCCACATAAAGAAAATATCATTTTGTCTCTTATTCAAATGCCTTCAATTTTACGTCTCACCTAGATAGACTTTTGGTAAGATTTGAAACATTTTCTCGTAAATTTTTTTTTTGTTAATTTAAAAAATAAGAATGGTAATTCAAAAGAAAAACTTAAAACTTATGGAAAACAAATTTTCCTTCTTTGGAACCATTTTTTTCAGTAATGGAAAATTAAGTTTTCCCATAGGTTTTAAGATTTATTTTTTAAAAAAATTATAATATTAGAAAATATATTTCCATAATTTGCAAATATAATTCTATATATGTTTTGTAATTATTTTCCCTTTAAATCTTTTATTTAAATGAAAAGGCAAGGAAAACTGTTTCCCTTGGCACAAATGCTACCGCAAGCCATTGATCTTCCTCTCTTTCTCTTTCTAGCTCATTTATCATCTCCTTATCATTTTGTCTCGCTCTTCTCAGATCTTTGGTTTTTGTGTTATGTGGGTTGGCTTTGATTAAATTACTCATTTGATTTGGGGTTTGGTGGGGCTTTTAGAATACTTTTCAATTGTTTTTGGATTTGTTGTAGTTTATGATTTGAGTTTTATCAATTTGAGTATGTATGGGTAGTTTAGGTATTTGCTCATTTGTATTTTTTTATTTAAAATAATAGTTTTGTTATTTTTACAATTTAAAAAAGTTTTTGCTATTTTTTCAAAAGAAACTTTAAATTTTACTATTTATTTGGTCAGTCCTAGTTTCTTTTGGGTTAATTGGCCTCCTATTTTAGATTCGTTGCTTCAATAGTTTGCCCTGAAATTGTGGCTTCTAGATGTTCAATAGTTTGCCCTGAAATTGTGGCTTCTAGATGATAAGAGGACTAAATTGAAAATGTTAAAATTATGCCGATTAAATTGGAAAACAATCCGGGCCAATTAAAACATATATATTTATCCATAAAAATTTCAAACTAAATAAGATTATATATACAAAATCAATCTTATATTCTTATGTAGTTTTGAAAAATAAGTATAATGAATAATTTTTTTAAAAAGTTAAAAAATTAAATATTTAATAGTTCATAAGGAGATTAGAAGCTTTCTCTCATTTCATATAATAGTTTAGTCATATATTACCTTCATCACTAGGTTGGGTTGGTCCAGCCCGATTTTAAAAAGTGAAGGCTCAAGCTTGACCCAAGCTCAATTCAATAAATAAATGGGTTGAGTAGATCAAATGTTAACTTTGGGTCAAACTTAGATTGAATTTAAGTTGGACTCACTGACGATTGGACTTCGAGTTCATTGGTGAGATTATGTATGATTATTAATGACGATTCTTTTTTTTTAAAAGCATATTGTTCATAATGGATCACTACTTCAAAGTTATTGTATTGGTTGAAAGTTTGTCACTTCACCTATTAAAAAACAAATGGCACACAATACCATAAACAGTTGATTGTTTATTTATTCACTCTCTACTCCTCATTTTTAGACTCTCACATTCATATATTTTTCTTTAAGAAAATCTTTTTTTTTTCTAAAAACATTTAAGAAAATCACTTAGTCTTATTGATTTTGTTGTTTATCCGTGTTGTATGTGTGTTATTAGAGCGAATAACTCAACATATGACTCTCTCAGTTGAAATTATAAGTTTAGTCACAAACTTTTTAAATGTGTATTTATTTGTTTTAAATTTTTACTTTTATGTTTAGTAGATCCATACAATTTAAAGAATAACAAATAAGTAAAAAAACAGATAGATACAAAATTAAAAATTGACGAATTTATTGGACACAAAAATAAAGTCTAAAGATATATTAAACAACCAACACAAGTTGTTTAGTGTTACGATCGTAACTTTTCAACCGTATGACATCATGATCTTTTTCTCGAATATGGCCAATCTAAAGGCTAACTCTAGCCAATACATTTTTTTTTCGCGAGTCATTATGCTCCATCGGACCTTTGGGCGAGGTTCTTTTTCCTTCAACCGAGCTTACTTTTCTTTTCGCTTCATGGCTTAGATCAAACATTCACTTGACTTGACGTACATGTGAGCATCCTTTCGCTCCACGACAATTTTGTCTTAATTGAGTGGTCTCAACTCGACGCTTGTAACTTAACTTGCTCTCGGCAATGTACGTCACCCCTTCGTACATTTCAACGCTTTCAATCTTTTCAACCGGCTGCTCTAGCTTAACCTTGTATTTACTCTTGACAAAGGTATATTGACGGGTCAAAACATGTTTTCCCTTCGTCTTAGTTCTCGACCACACAGTCGTCCCACTTCTCACATCAAGTTGGGACCTTAATGGGATCAGTCCTGACCTTTCATGGGTCATTAGTACTTTATCATGCTCACATTAAATATCATGCCACATCTCGAGTTAGGAACTTGTTTAACTTGCCATTTGGGGTAAGTCTTGCTTCTAACCGAGCCAATACTAGTTTTCCAACGCTTATCGGGTGCCCACCAGTGTTCAATAGTGCCATCTTGAACATAAGAATGACATAAAGCTTTATTTCATACATGGACATGTTTATCAAGAACCGACTCTTAAGTCGCTCGTATTTACCAAGACTAACCAGGCATCCACCAACCCGAACATTATTTCGGCATGACGATTTTGGATCGGTAGACAACCCTCGAGGGGGATGAATAGGGATTAATCAAACTTTTTAAAAAACATGCTCAATTGAAACTAATTAAATACTTTTTAAAATAAATTAATAAAAACCCTAATTGATGCCAACTATTGCCAAGTAACAAGATTGATAAAAAGTATGTAATAATAATCTCAAACAATATCAACCAATAAAAAACATGCAATTAAAATTAAATGCAAAAATAATTAGGAAAGAGTTAGAGCAGAAGAGACCGTAATTTTCATAGTGGTTCGGTCAAACTTAACCGACATCCACTTTTCCAAGCGCCTCTTAGAATTTCAATTAAAAATCTTCTTTGACTCTTTCTACGGATGGGAGTCGAACTGCTACCTTGCTCCTTTTTCGGGTTCAAGAGCAAACTCAATCCTTTCCACGGGTTAGGATCAAATCACTATAATGGTGTTGAAAGCTTTAAATCACACTATAAAACTCTCTAAAAATAGTGGATATACAAATTTGAGCTCACACACTTTAATCCTCACAATAGAATAGAAATTTCTCTTAAGAATAAGATGAAAAGAATAAAAATTGGAAGTTTGGAGAGAGAGCAATAATGGTGGCCTTTTGCTTATTTTGAGAATTGAAAAGTGTAAAAAAGTTGAAACAATTTTGAGGAAGATGAAGTTTAAAAAGAGAAGGAAGTGACCTTTTTAAACTTTTAAAGCAAACTAGCCGTTAGACACAAACATATATATAATATTAAATTTATTTTCTTTTTTAAATCAATATCTTTTTAGTTTTTTTTTTCTTTTAAATAAAATTAAAATCCAGCAATTATAAAATTAAGCCTCATCATTCACTCTATAGCTCCAAGTGGTACTCCCTAATTAGTCCAATTTGATGATTAATTTGGTCATGACACCACCTTAGGTATTTTTTCGTTAACTTTATTTCGACGATAACTTCTTCGTTTGAACTCCGATTTGGAAGATTCAAGAGGTCTCAGAATCGTTGTTCCAAGCTCTACGCTATGGGCTATTCAAAATAATGAAATTTTTAGTAAATAAAATCAAGTTTGTTATCATCAAAATATTAATTAATTAAAATTAATTAATTTGAGATTAAGAGGCAAAAAGCCAACAGATGAAACATGCGACCATACCATGTTGTTTGAAGATGCCTTGATGGAACTCGACCATATATAGCAACCTCTAGTTCACCTGAATGTCGGCACACCCATGCCTCCCGACACTATCCTTGGGTTACTCCTCCTCACAAGAAGTTGCCCGAGACACTCATCCCGCGACACTTGCCCATGCTATGACACACTCGTGTGCTATGTGGTAGCTTGCGTAGGCACCGAGGCCTAGGGGTGGTGGAGAGCCAACACCATGCCTCTCCTTATAGTACATTATGTATATTTTCTTCTTTGACAGGGCTGCACGTGGGAAGTGACGAAAGGTCACTTGCTATCGTGGAGCGCTTGTTCCAACTTTGATTCTCACAAAATCTAATAGGCTTGCATCTCTCACTTTAATGCACTTATCTCCAGTGCCGTTCGTTCAAAACTCATGATAGAACCCCAACTTTTAGGGCAACGACTTGGGACCTGTCCCCAAAAAGCATGTTGTTGACCTTTTAATGCCATGAAAACATCTGATTCACTCCTGTTGTATCTTAGTATTCCTTTGTACTTCATATTTGGTGTGTTAAACGATGTATCGTCCTCCCTTGATCACACAGTGGCTCTTTCTCATGGCCCTTTCTTTGACTAGTGTCGACGTACTTGCTTGCATGCGTCGAGGTGCTTACTTATCTATGTCGACATACTTGCATGTGCACGTCGAGGTGCTTGCCATAGTGTCAATGTGCTTTATCTTCTGCGTGTCAACATGCTTACTTGATACGTGTTGACGTGCTTGCTCATACATGTTGACGTGCTTGCTTCAAATATATGTCGACGTGCTTGCTTCAAGCGTGTCAATGTGCCAGCTTGCACCAACTTTGTTTGGTAGCATGTCTCAACCTACTCTCTCATATTAGGATTAAGAGACTTAGCTCGATAATAATTGATATGCACTCCCTCTCTTGAGGTCGCAAGTTTAATTCTCATCATTTCAATTGTTGTATTAAAAAATATATGTATACTCGACACTTCCTTTAAATGTAGGTACATATTAGACACAAATTTGTAATTTTAAAGATTATTGGACCCAATTTGATCCAATATTCCAAAAAATTGCAACCCAAAAAAGAAAAGAACAAAATTTATAAGTTATTTACGAGATTCAAGAATTTATTCGTGATGACAATTATGTAAGTTAAAGATAATTAACCCTTAAACACATATATTTTTTAGTATTCTAACAATTGTAGGGATGCGGGTTAGAACCTCCAACCTCTTAGATCAAAGAATTTTTTTAAGGAGAAACTTATTACAACATAATAATAATAAAAAAATGTAGTTCAAATTCGAAGTTATACGTGATGAAAAATATGAAAACAATATGAAGAAGCCCCCAAAACCACTCCTCTTGAATCTTGATCCACGAGGCCCAACAACACTTAAGACACTTCAACTTCACACACGAACCAAAAAAACTCGAGAGGATATTGTACGCTTCGCAGGCACGCAACCCTTTGACACGGTCTCAAACCATTCAACTTTTCATCATCAAATCAAAATTGAAATCATCCCCGTCGCCAAATTCTCTCTAGACTCTTCTGATTTTCTTCTTCCGCCTCCGTCACGGTGGTCGAAAGTCCAAACCCTAATCTCTAAATGCAATTCCGATCCAGAATTTCGCTTACTACCTCGATCTCCTGTGTGGGGTCCTTTATTCTCTGATCTTTCATGTCTCGCTTCGTGGCAGGACTTTAGAGTTCTCCTCCCTTCGTCTCCCCATGGAGGGCTCTGTGGTTGAGGATCTCGGAGCACCGGAGTCATGGGAGGTCGCCGATTTGGACGAGGCCATGAGCCGATTGATGCTCCCCTCTTCATCTCCTAACAAGAATTCCAAATCCTTGGACCACTCTGTTGCCGATGCTGCTCCTGCTTATCATTTTTCATCCGCTTCCTTTCCCTCTCTTTCTGCTTCGGCTTCTTCTACTCTCGATAGGGTTTCCGAGGATGCTATCAATCAGGTTGATCAGTTCCTTCGTGAGGCTTTGCATAACCCTCGGGAGCGTCTATCAAGTAAGTTGTTTATTTAGCTTTCCTGTATTATGGATGGTGTGATTGGTTTCAGGAATTCTCGAATGTCACGTTCGGTACGAGGGAGGAGATAGTAAAAAGTTGCTTGCTACGGCCTTCTCCAAGCTGGGTTGGAAGTGGCCGGTCGCTTCCCGGATTTCTATAGGCTTTTAGTATGGTCTAGTTTTTCAAATGCCTCCTTTGCGACTTTGTTTGCACTCTATTTTTCAAGACAAGATATACTATTATTGATAAACTGGAATTCACAATGATAACGCCATACTAAGAAAAGGCGCTCCAATTTGGATCAATGGTATTATAAGTATTGCTACCAAAAACCATGTAGTGGATTTCAAGAAGCCGTGTGATATTTGTTTGGAACAATATGGTGAAACTAAACGATATGATATGATTTAAAGCAATTCCAAGACAAAGGTTGGGAATGGTGGTAAGACAATCTCTGGAAGACGTGTAGATGGGTGGAAATTCCGTGGTTGACTGTTTTCCTAGTCTGTATAGGGCGGTGGATTTGAAGAATTAATTGTTAAAGGAGTTGTAGGACTTAAATGCTGGGTTGGAAAATGAATGCAAGACGAAGTTTAGAAGACGGAGAAGAAAGGGGATTTTTGTTGCTATTGGATGTTCTGAATACTCAAAGAGCTAATGACGAGGATAGAAGAATTTTCGAGTTGAATTCTTTAGGATGGTTCTTAGTTCAATCGCTAGGAAGGGTTTTTGAGATGTTCAGACGATTTTTTAGAGAAGGAAGCATATGAAATTTGTTAGGGAAGGATGAAAAAAAAGGTGAGTTTTCGGATGGTCAGCTTGGTTAGAAAGTTTGAATACTATGCAAAGGGTGCAGAAAATGTCCAGATTTGGTGATGCCTCTGTTATAATTTAATCCAAGTCATTTCAGAGGGTTGAGGACCAACGTTGAGGAATTTTGGGATCAAGTGAATAATTTTGCTTGGTGTTCTATTTGTGATGATTTTCATAACTAGTGTTTTTAAATGGCCAAGGCCCACTAAGGCGCAATGACCCTCTGGAGCCTAGGCACAAGGCGTACAAAAAGGCGTGAGCTTTTTTTTTTTTTTTAGGCGCACTATATATAAAAATATTACATTAAAAAGAGAAAACATAGTTGAAGTGGAAATATGGAAAAAAGACCTCAAACACAAGAAATTTTGTATTTAGGCTTAGTAAACTTGATTCTTTTAGTTAATAAAGAAGGAAAACCCTTAATTGTTACAATCTTTTAAAAATAATGAGAAAGCCCCAAGGGCCGGGGCTTTGAGCCTTGGGGCTTCAGAAAAGGTGGGCGCGCCTTATTTTGTGAGCCTCGCCTTTCCAAGGCGTGGCACCAGACCTACGCCTTGAGCCTAGACGCATGCCTGAGAGAGATTTTTAAAACACTGTTCATAACTATAGTCTTGTGCATATTTCTTCCAATTGGGTTTCCTTTTTGTAATCTCATTATTTGGGCTTTTTTACAATTATAATTATCTAGTTTCTTTAGAAAAAAGTAAGGTTTTATGGATATGGTTGGAATAAAAACAATAGGATTTTGTTTTCAGAGATCAACTTGGAAATAAAAGAGTTAGCCTAGAGGGAGGGTTAAGCCATAGGGAAATAAGTAATCGAGTGTCATAGACCATTTATGATGTGCAATATGTTACTGTGATTGGGGATCAATGCCCCCAACGAGGGTGCCCCATTGACTAAGACATGCGGTCTCTGAGTAATCACCAACCCAGAGGTCACCTGTTCAAATCTTCAAGTGAGGTTAATAAGGAAAATCCTTGATGTCTCCGAAGTTAGGGCCTTGGGGCGGTGTGGCTTTATAAAAAATGGAAACTAGAAGAAGAAGATTGACCAAGAATTTGTGAGGATCTTGAAGATTTGTGAGGATCTTGAAGGTAAAGTATAAAGTTTAATGGAATTATGTGGAGAAGCCAAGAAAGCAATATTTTGGAGTTTGTGTTTAGAAGAAAAATAGGATGTCTTCTTGTGTCAAAGACCAACTATGGCCAGTTAAAGGGTTAGTATGGAATAAAAAATGGTTTAAGCTCGTTGGAAATTTGGAATTAAGTATTTTCGTCCCTGTTGGATATTCATTTGGTTTTTGAAAATTAATCTTTTGAACACTACTTCTACCTATTGATTTCTTTGTTTTCTTATCTACTTCCACTTTTTAGGAGTATTCTTAAAAAGTTTTGAAAACTAAAAAGATTAGTTTTTAGAATTTGGAATTTGACTAAGAATTCAAGTGTTTAATTAGGAAAGATGAAAACCATGGTATAGAAGAAGCAAAAAAATAAGCATAATTTTTAAAAACCAAAAATCAAATGGTTATCATGCAAAATCTTAATTTTCGGACCATGGATAGCAAGAGAATGTGGTTACTTCAATTGAGATGTAATTTTGACGAAAGTATTTTCCTCCCAATATTTGTGGATTGGGGATTAGAAAAATTTGTGAAGTCTCCAAAGGAGAAGTGTAGGTTTTATGAATTTCTTTGGCATATGCAATATCATGGAATATTAGATTAAATAGAAACAATTGAATCTTTGGTGTTAGAAACCAACTATGGCTAAGAATAGGGTCAGCATTGATTGGAAAATGGCCTCAAGCCAGATATAGACGTAATTTGGTGTCAGAGAAAATCTATGACTATGTGGTCGCTTCATTGAGTTGGAAGTCTCTTGGGTGCTTGGAGGTTCTTCCAAAGTGTTGAGGGATTGTTTTGTGGGCACATTTTCTGGAGAAAAGTCACAAGACTTTGTGGCTAACCGTGCTTGAAACTTTCATCTGGAGAGAATATGGATGGAAAGGAATAGGGGGCTATTTAAAGGAAATGGGTTTGGGGGAGGTTTAGATTTAGATAAATTTCACGCCTCTGGTTGGTCTGTGCTTTTCAACTACTTTTGTAATTATACTCCATCTTTACCAAATCAAAGTGGAGTAGGTTTTGTTACTTACTCCTCTTGGATTGGACTTCGGAGTAGGTGTTTTTCTAATCCTTCCTTTGGGCAGGGGATGCCTTATCCCCTTGGCCCTTAGGTTGTTTTGATGAGTATTTTGCCGTCTTAATAATATTTCTTGTTTCTCTCAAAAAGATGAATAGAGTTGTAGCTTTTCACCTTACCAAGGAAAATTGTTTCTCCAAAAAAACCATCACCATCTAAAAGCATAATTAGGAATTGAATTTATTGTGATCAAGAAGTTGTTTGATTACTTGAAAGCATTTTTTACCCTGTTTTGACGCTGAAACTTCATTAAACCAAAAGAAAAAGGAGACAACCTAAAGGTAGAAAGGTCTTTTCGATGATGCCTACAAAATCATTTTCTCATCTACATGATTATGACTAGTACCATTATTTCAAGTGCTTAATAATTAGCATCCATTTTTTATATTGTTGAAAACATGGTGCTTAATAATTATTCCCTTCGACTGATGATATTGAATTGAATATTTGTCATTGCTTTAGTTTTGCGCATGGAGCAAGATGTTGAGAAATTTATCCGTGATCCTGCTCGACAGCAACTAGAGTTTCAGCAGCTGCCTACTTCATATTTACGGTTAGCTGCACATCGGGTTGCCCAACATTATTCACTACAGTCCATGGTTCTATTGGATAATAGTTTACCCGATGGGTCTGGTTCCAAAATTATTGTTCGCAAGACTTCTGAATGTCGTCTTCCAGCTATCCGCCTTGCAGATATTCCCGTAAGTCTACCAACAGAAGAAAATAGTAGCATGAAGGTTGCTATCAAACAGAGGCCACAGAAACGGTCCCAACTAGCCAGAGATGCAAGCGCAAATTCTTCAAAGACAAGTGGTTCCAAAAGTGTGGAAGAGAGGAAGGAGGAGTATAATAAAGCTCGTGCTCGAATATTCAACTCCAGCAGCAATTCAGGTAGTCATGCAGGTGGGAAAGTAGATGCTGATCCTAGAACGCAGGATAGTTATCGTGGTTCCTTGAGTGGCATAAAGGTTGAGGAGAATATGATTTCTGGAGTTCCTGATACAAATTTTAGTAGCTGTTTGATTGACTGTTCTACGAGTAGCAGTAGAATAAGTAGAAGTAGGACTGACAAGGAGCTGCCTAGTAGGCAGTACAGACCAAATAGTAGGGTAGCCATTTTTAGAGATCGTGAGATTGACAGCAAGGATCCTGATTATGACAGGAGCTATGATAGGTATGAAATGCAATCCCTTATTCTCTTGGTTTGATCTCTCTTTTGCTGCCTTTCTTTTGAGAAAAATAATTTGAACTAAATACATCTTATTATTAACTGGTAACAGTTTGGGTCCTCTGATTTTCTTGAAGATTAATCACGTGCAAACATTTGTTAAATTACAAAACTTATTATAATTCAGGAAATAAGGCATTTCAAGTCATGATGCACTGCTAGTGCTAGGTGATGAAGTAAAGAGTGGTGTTAATTGACAAGCGTGAATTTTCTTTTTATAGATCTTACCATCTGAGATGCATCATGAATTTTATCGTTGGGATAGAAATTTAGCCAAGTTTCTGGTTGTAAATTATCCTTCAGGTATATGCAGAGATTTGATCCTGGGTTTGGCTTCAGTGGTGGCCCATACCCTGTGCAGCCCATGTATGCTCCTGCAGTGAACTACAACACTGAATTTCCACAACTTGGCTCTGCTCATAGACAGGCTGTTTCAGAATGTCAGCCTAGACCACTCCCTCCCCATGTACCTGGGCCATGGAATACCCAATCATCTCCAGCAGGTTTGGCGTATGGTCATCGAGAAGCAATGATTAGGCCTTTTAATCCAAATGTTGATGCACATTCATCTTCTGGTGTGTATCTGCATTCCTCTCAGTATCCCGGTCAGCAGACTGGAATGCATTTTATCCATCCTCATGAACAAACTCATCAACCCTTTTCACAGGTTTGGACTTATTAACTGTTTTCTTGAATTTGAATTTTCAGTGCAACAAGCTTTTTTATTCCAAGTTTGGGTGTAAACCCTTCTCTCTCTTGGATATTTTTGCGGGTGATATTTTATCAAGAAGCTTTGACATTATCCTACTCATTGAAAGTATTTACCTTTTCCATCGAATTGGTGTCACTGGACATGATATAAGTCTTCCGTATTTCTTGCAAAGTGATTACGGTTTTAAGTAAAAAGAAAGGGCAGCTGTGTAAGTCAAAAAGAAAGAGAAAATGAGCGAGAAAAGTTTCCTTTCCTGCAAATGATTTTATCATTTTACTTTTTGTTGTCCTTTGATGATTAGAATTGCTACCTTTCTCCTGGCTAGTTAACGACAATGTACTAGAATGTGTTTCATTTTCATTCACTAATTGTTGACCCTGATCTTATGGTTTTGCAGCAGTACCAACAGCAACCAGATGCAAGTTTTGGATTAGCGCGGCCCCGGTGAGGGGCATAGGCCATGCCTGCTCCCTGCCATCTGGTAGTTTAAGATATATCGTGGGCTTTTAAGTGAACATTGTTTACTTGAAATGGCAGGGGGCAGGCATGAAGAACTGAGGTGGGCATAGAAGAAGGATCTATATTTTCTGGGATTTAATATGCTTCTCCCCACCATCAGTTTCATTGGAGCTTCTTACATCTCTTATGGTCGATGAAGAAGCTCACTGCTTTGAAATTTGTGTTAGTAGGCTGAGCTGTTCAGGTTGCTTTTGCCACTGATAATGATGAAAAGTAAAATAGAAGAATCAGCAACCCGCTGGGAATGTTCCTGCAAGATCTTGGATGAAGGTATCAGATTTTTGAATGATACATGAACTGTGTTGCCCTGCCTGCCCTACCTTCTCAGTCTTTAAGTTGAACTTGATTGAAACGTGATAAAATGAGATTGTTGGTAAATATTTGTCATTTTCAAATATTTGTTGGCTTTATGTCTGTGGGTATAGTTTTAAGCAAAACATAGTATTATCATCTTTTTTGGTTCTGTAGTTGTTTCCAACTTTCTAAGGTTACAGTCAGTGGAACGAGAGATTGCTGTTGAAACGATATTGGAGGCTGTTGATTCTGAACTTGGGGATTCTTCATTTCATGTTTGACCGACACATTTCCTGCACTCTTGCACTGTGTCATACATGACATTTAGGGATGTTTAGGAATGATTCTAAAATAGTTTAAATCACTTTAATCATTTTAAACATGGATATTTGGCGCTCTTAAAAAAATAAAATAAAGAGGATATCAACCCTGTGTACTTTTAACGCCTTAGCCATCTAGGCAGCTATATGACATGGCATGGCAATTGATCTTTAATTTTTTTTCTGCTCATCTTTTATGGCACATCATGGCCGCCCATCATCATCATCTCACAGTTACCTTTTTCCTGTGATTTGTTTTGCGTCATAGATGACTTGGTTTAATATCTTTGGAGTATTCTTTAGTTTGTCTTCTTGTTCCAGGTTCTCAATTTATTTTGTTCCATTTTCAGCGGACGAGGATATGGTTTTTCGTCATTGCAAAACTAGAGATGTGCTTGTATGATTGTGAAAAAGTTAGCTAAATGAAATGTCATGGAAGAAACCTCAAATGACACAGCCAAGTGGAGATTGAATTTGGGAAAATATTTGGATCAAGAGAGATCTGTTGCTGGCGAGTGGTGTGTATCGGTCAGGAACCTCGTAATTTTGTCAACATCGATTTCACATTTTTTTGCTCCCAACTCTGCTAAATCCTGTAAGTGCGCGGATTAGTTTTGATTTCATTTCAATGAGGAAGATTCTTAGACCTTAATTAACAACACACATGCCATGCCCGATATATCCTTTGTTTTTCAAGGTCAAATATGGATGCGTGGTGAATGGAAACTGTGTTTCGTTCGTTTCCTGTTCACCTTTAGCAGTTGGAGCAAATCTGGGGATCAGCTGCTCGTGGCATCGAGTGGTAGTTTCTTCATCCTTGATCGAAACGCAACTTTGGTCTGTGTCGAGCTTTGATGAAAAATGGAAGGAGGGTGAGGGTGCTCTTTGTGAATATCAAGTTCATACTTTGAATGTAAGTTGAGGGATGCCTCAACCAGCATACAGCATACACCATATCTTCAGCTTCTCATATCTGAAGAATCTCGGTACTACTTCAACATCTTTCTATATTTAGTTTAGTATAATAATATTAGAATGATTATATGTGGTGAATTTTAATTAGAGGTTTGAACATTGTTGTGGAGAAGTTCAAACTGTGTGGAAGCTTTCTTCTGATTTTTATTAAAGATCATTGAAGATATATTTAGTTAATTACAAATATGGCAGTTCTTAAGAAAAACGTACTGGGTTAAAATTGTCGAAAATAAACAATTCTGTTAAGACCACAAATTTTGGAAGAAACTAATTTATCCCATTTTTTTTTCTTGTAATCAATAATTAATATATAAATTTATTGGAACATTATACTTGGAAATGACGAGATATATATATATATATATATAATATATATATATATGTATACCTAGGAAATCATCTTAGTACTGAAGGAGTCTAACCAAAGACAAGGAATTTCCCGTGTATTTGAATGTGTTTCTGAATCTATTCTCATAATGTCTCGTCTTTTGATTACTTTATACTTCCAATTAGTATAGTAAATATTTAATTAATTATTTCTTATTGACCTTTGAAATATAATATTTAAGCAAGAATGAACTTTTGAAGGTTGGTTATCGGCTTTAGTGATGTTTGGTTTGTTTGCTGGCCACATTTGGAATGTTCTTTTGACATGGATTACTTCTACCTTCGGTGAAAGCTTTTTTTCTAGCCCAAAACCGTTGTAAGCCACTTAAAATGTTCTATAACAAAGCATTTCTGTGGTGCTTCATGTCCCATTGTATCTCGAAGAAACATTTTAGAAGTATTTTTAAAAATGTAAAAATAAAAATAAACGTCAAAATGATTTGTTGATTTTTTTTTGTAATAATTCTGATTTGATGAAATATATGTCAAAATCATTTATTTTTCCTAAGCACACCGTGACTGAGTTGTTTGTGACACTGTGTATTTATGTTTGGTTGTTTGAATAACTTGTAGTTGAAAATTATTAATTTTATCTATTAATTAGATTCCAGTCATTTTTATATCATTGAAAATACGGTATTAAAAATATGAGAATTGAGGCTTGAACAACTCGAATATATAAATTATTTTGTTGGACTAAAACTTTTTCCTTTTGTAATCAGAATGGCATCCAACATTCTTATTAGAAAGATATTGTCATTCTCTAATTTCTATGTTACAATTAAAACCTATAATCTTTCAATTGATTCGATAAGATAGAATTCTTGTCCGCCCAATGGTAATAATGTGTAGTTAGAGAAGAAAAATGTATTGATCACTACCAAGAATTAAGATCTTTAAAAAAATATTTATATAAAAAATTTATCCATTCTATTTTCCAATGTGAAAAAAGTGCTTTTAAAGTATTGTAAATTGTGTTTGTGTGTGTGTATATATTTGTTAAATTAAGCTTAACGGTAGTGATCGGAATTCGAATCCCCTACTTCCATGCACGGTTGAACTCAGAAAAGAAATGCAAAATAATATATACCCTTTTTTTTTTGCGATTATTTTATTTTTTTACTTCTAATTTTTCATTAAGCATTTGATTAGATCTATTCCATTCCGAAATATAACATCTAATTTGTTAGGCTATTTACTGTATGTAGCTTTAACCATTTGTGATTAAAATGATACAAAAGAAATTCTTATATAATTTTTTATTTAACATTTTTAATTAAAAATTAATCACAAATATGGAAAAAGAAAAAGGTAAGAGTTCCAGACTAAGAAACTATTTAAAAAATATATAAAATAAAATAAGAGACTATATATATTCGAGAAGATAGAATTATCGAATATATACTGGAAAGAAAATAATATTTAGAAAAATTCCCCTATGAATACCGAAATCCGAAGCGAGAAAATGAGCTGTCAGGTTACACTCTTCCGTTTTCTTTCTTCTTCATCATGTTCCCGCCAAAGTTCAGTTCATGGACTTCGGTAGGGGAACCCTCGTCCCTAGAGATTCTATGCAATCGGAATTCCTTTAATATATCTTCGATCTCCGTTGTGATGCATTTTCTCTCCATTTCTTCTCTTGCTGCGATCCCAATCGCTCCGGAAAATCCACCGTCGCCATCAATCACGCCAAATTTCGTTCATCGGTTGATTTTTATTTTCTACCGCTTTCCGATTCCAAAACCCTAATTCCTTGAGATTTAGCGTGCAATCGGTGCTCTCGATCACCTGCTGGAATTTTCCGTCTAATGCCTGCATTGCTGCCGGGAGTTTAGAGTTTCGATCCTTTGTTTTACCATGGAGGGCTCTGCAGCGGAGGATATCGAAAGTCTTGAGTCATGGAAGGTCGCAGCGTTGGATGAGGCCATGAGATAATTGAATTCCAAGTCCTTGGAGCATTCTGTAGCCGATGCTGCTCTCTCAGATCGTTCGACTCCTACTGAAATGTCCGAGGATTCTGTCACTCAGGTTGATCGGTTCCTTCGCTAGGCCTTTCAGAATCCTTGAGTAAGCGATTTATACTTTTCTCAACCATTCCACTTGACATCGTGTTATTTGTTGTTGTATTCGTTTCTGTTGGTGGTGATTTCATGGAAGAATTCTCTAATAGCGTTTTTGAGAGGCAGATAGAATAAAATTGTTTATGATATTGTAAGTTTCCTTTTCTTTTCTGTATTCAGATATGTCTACTTTGAGTGCACAGACCAGAGGTTGTGGTGTAGGTAGTTCTTACACTTCGTTTCTCGGATCAATCCTCTAATGGTTCTTTTGTGAAAGGCAGATAGAATTAAGTTGCTGATTGTATAGTAGGTTTTCTTTTCTTTTCAGTATGCATGCATATCTACGTTGAGTTCTCAGAGGCGGTGTTCTAATTAGTTTTCCATTTGATTTCTATGAATTTCTCTTTAATAATAGTTTTTTTTTTTCTTCTGTACAATGTAGATAGAATAAATTGCTGACTATATCGTAGGTTTTCTTTCCTTTCCTATATGCATACATGTCTACATTAAGTTCACAGTGGTGGTGATCTAAGTAGTTTTTTTCCATTCGATTCTCTGAAGATGAATTTGCTAATAAATTTTTTGGTACAATGCAAATTGAATAAAATTGGTGATTAGATATCGTTGGTTTCCTTCCTTTTGTATTCTATATTACATGAACATGTCTACATTGAGTTCACAGAGGCGTTGCTCTTAATAGTTTTTCCATTTGTTTGACATTTTGATATGTCATGGTAATGCATGAATGCTGATAGTTACTATTCATTTCTTTTCATTAATAAGTTAAGAGGATCCTTGCATTATCTACTATAATAGCTTCTTGTTTACTTTGTATGTTTGCTGGTTTTGTTGTTGGTTTATTAGCTGGTGTTGTTGCATGCTTGGTTAATTTTAGTCGGTGAACTTTGAGCTTTGCATCTATTTGGTCCATGAACTTTCTAAAGTATCTAATAGATCTTTTAATATTTAATTTTCTGTCGAATTAAGTCTTTGAACTTTTACTTTTGTATCTAATAGGTCCCTAACAAATTTGGATTTTATGTCGAATGAGACTTAAACTTTTAATTTTGTGCCTAGTAGATTCGTGAATTAAAAAAAAAAAAAAAAATCAAAGTTAGAGAGACTAAATTTGTATTTTTGAAAATTCAAAGATCAATGCCAATGTGTGTTTCTGTTGTGATGAACTAAAACCTCATAAGTTGGATGTGTGCTTCTGAATCTCAACCTCTGCACTCCTTCCTCATGTAGGTCGCACATCATCTCCGCAATTTCCCTGCAGATATAAGGTATTGTCCTTCATAGAGTTATCTGGCCTTAACTTTACAGTGCAAACATTGATGCACACTCCATATCAGGGCATATTTGTGAATGTCTTTTATTCATCATCATGAGCAAGTTCATCAGTCACTTTCTCAGGTTTGATCATGAATAACTATGTTCATTCAACCTCAACTTTGGATGTAAATGAATGGTAAATTAATAAAGCGTCCCATCTGCAAAATTTATTTTGCTATCTCCCTTTAGATTATACACAGCATTTTATGTGGTCATTTTATTTACCTGTCTCTTTTTATCCTGCCTATTTTCAAAGAATTCACCTGCTTTGTTTCATTAATTTACTTATTTCTTGTGCTCTTTTGCCTTAAGCTATTCGATTAACTTGACCCCAGTAAGGGCTTCGGGAGGCATAACGAACACTGAGGTAGAATTCAATCACTTATTACTTTTATGAACTTTATATGGATCTTTCCCACCATTAGTTTCACTGGATGGTTCTTGCGTGTTTAAAGAAGATGATCATGAATGCCAATAGATTGAAAACTACACCAACAGGCCGTGCTCTCCACTCTCCAGTTCCGTCCGGCCAAGTATGTGCAAGTCTTCAATGAAGGTATTTGCTCTCAACATATATTACTTACACCCTCCAAAACAAAGGGGGAGAAATTAAAAAATTAGAGAGAAAAAAAGCATGATATATATATATAACGATCTCGTTTATTATTTTCACGTTGTTGTCATCTCGAATAATATAGTATTCAGCACGGTTATGACAGTCGTTTGGCATGTAATTCTCAGGTCCACAGTTTCTCAATGGATCGACGAAGGTAGTAAGGGAAGTCATTTGCTTCATTCATTAGGGGACCCATTGAAATACTCTGAATTCATAAATATACATCTTCCTCGCCACCGACTGCAGTTTGTTGAGATGCTTCTCTCATTCAGGCATCAACGTCGTAAGGTACGAATTCCTTTTACCACCGTTTGAAGTTTTTTTTTACCTGTGTACACAATTTTCCTTTTCTTAGGATTTAAAAGATTAGATTGCAAAATTAATAAAGTCTGGGTAAATTAGGTTAACTTTACCTGTGCACACATTTTCCTTTTTTTTTTTGCATTTTTTTTTTAAATTTAAAAAAGGGTTATTTGTTGAAAGTGTAATTTAAAACCAAATGATCACTGGGAAAAAAAAAAACTTTATACATCTTGAGTCAATAGAACTATTTGAGGAATTACATTTGATGGCAAAAGAATTATCTTTAAAGAAATTTCAGTAATTTCTATTTTGTTCTTTTCAAATTTCACAAACTTGATTTTTCTCCTACTCATATGATATTTGTTTTATTCTTTATTTCAAATTAGATTATGCCATGTGTAAATTTTAAATTTATTTGCATTTAGTAATTAAAATATTCGTTCATATATCAAAAATGAAATGGTTCGAAAGTGGTATCTTTATACTTTAATCCTTGATTTCAGTAACTAAAATGCTTATTATTATTATAATTATTCCTTTTCATTTATGCAAATTTCTATTTCTAAGTTGCCACTCCTCCTAAGCCCTAAATTCGTTACAATGCTGAAACCTTTTTTTGGATTGGTTTTAATTTTTAAGTCCTTCAAAATTGTGTTGAAACGGAAGAGAACATCTTTCCTGTTAGCCTAAGCGTTTGTCGGCTCGTTTTCTACCACTTAATTAAGGGTCTAATGATTTTCCCCCTGAAAATGTATAATGAAATGTACATTAGTAAAGAATGTAATTTTTATTTATTAATTAATTTAAAGTGAATTGGCGTCAAATAAATCAACTCAGGTTATATTTGATACCCATTTTGTTTATAAAATGTTTTTATTATTTACTCAATTTTTTACACCATAGTTTTCAATTTTTTTGAAAAAAATACATTTTTTTTCTGTGAAGTTTGAGTTAAGTGTTTATTTAGTCTATGAGGTTTCAAAAGAAACACTTTAGTCCTTGAAGTGTGAAAAATATTTCTAAATAGTCATTGAATTAACTTGACCGTTAGTTGACTAACAGATAAGTAATGTGGCATATTAAGTTGACAAATTTTAAATGACATGGCAATTTTTATTAATTTTATATTAATTTTTTTAGCTTAAGTAGATTTTACTCTTTACATTTTTTTTAATTGTTTTCTTTCTCTTTCTCCTTTCTCCCATCCCTTCTCTCTCTCCCCTCCATACCTTTGAAGTCTAGTTCTTCCTCCATGGCCGCCCAAGTTTTCAAGGTAAGGCCTTTAAATTTTATCACATAGCTTCCTTCTTCTCCTTTTTCCCCGATTTACTTGATTCTCGATTTACTTAATCTTGGAATCATCAACACCAAGCTTGAACCTTTATCTGAAAACAAATCCCAAATCTATCCTTTTGGCTCCTCAAATTCTAGCTCCAAAACGCTCTACTTTCCAGTGCCCTCATTCTTCTCCCTCTAATTCTCCTCCTCCGATTCTATTTGGAGCTTAACTATTCACTTATGGACCTCGTGCAAATTTGTGGGACAAAAGGTTTTTGAATGTGGGACGAAAGGTTTTTGAATGGGTAACCACGAAATTTCCATTGAAATGTTTAACATTTTTACAAATAAAAAGAATGATTTTGCTTCCTTGATATTTCAATAATAGAGGTCTGATGTAAATAGCACATTTTTAGTGGGATGAAGGGGAGAGAGAAAGAAGGGATAGAGAAGAGGAAAGAGAGAAGAAAAAAAGAAAAATTATCTAAATAATCTAAAAAAAAAGTAATATAAAATTAATGAAAATTGCCACGCCATTTTTTTGTTAGTTCAAATTAATTCAAGGGACTATTTTGAAGTATTTTTTAACCTTTAGGAACTAAAGTATTTCTTTTGAAGCTTTAGGACCAAAAATATATTTTGCCCTATTTTTTAAAAGAAACATTTGGATTTTTGGCCTATTTTCAGAATGAAAGATTTTTTTTTTTTTTTTTAATTACATTTATTATTATTGTTTCTAAAAACTTGAATTTTGAGAACATTTATAAAGAGTATTGTCTATAAGCTTAAAAAAAATCAGCTGTTATGAAAAAAAAAAAAAAACTCTGCCAATGCTTTTGCGCATTTATATAAACTGCTAGGAAGTTAAAAAAAAAAAAAAAAGGACTGACTGCATTGCAATGTAAGTAATTGGTAGTTCTACCAAGCGTGTTTGTTGACGATCTTATTTATGTCATTACTATTTGAGTACTAATCACTGGAGATTTATGAGAATTTAAACCTTGACCTTGAGAGAGAGTACCTACCAGTTACTTCTTGATTTATATTCTTCTCCATTTTTTAGAATCAGGCTGTTTTTAGATTTTAATATTGCAATGCAATTTTAAATTGTGGTTTAAACAAATTAGGATAAATTGTAAAAGCATCATTGACCTAAACTGTTTCAGTCCACATACTAATGATTAGGAAAAGATAAGGTATTTAACAGTTTTTATCCATATATTAAATTAATATTGTTAATGTAAAAGTATTTTTTTAAGGTTAAAAGACGTTAGTGAGACTTTTGAAACTTTGTGTTTTATATATCTTAGCAAACTATTTATATGTGTGTTGTTTTAGTTTGTGAAAAACAAAACAAAAAAGGATCAAATGTCCAAAAGTTCAAGAAATGGTAACCCAACTTATGTTTTGATCCTAAATTAATTTTTCTAAATTAATTTTTCTATTTGAAAAGAGGCCTTTAAAATTTGTTTCTATCTCACACTTTTTAGGGAAGGTGGTAATCTTTGGAGGAACAAAATGCAAAAACTTTCACAACCTTCACCAAATAACTCACAAGTTTGGGAATGATTTTAAAATAGCTAAAATTACTTTTGTCATTTTTAAAATCACCCATGAAATATGTTTTTAATCTTTCAAAACTAATTTTGATGATAGAAAATTATATTTAAAAGTAAAAAATTAAAAATTAAATTAATTTTGAGTGATTAATGTGTGTATTTAAGTGATTTAAAAAATGACAAAAGTAATTTTAACGATTTTAAAATCATTCACAGACCTACTCTCTTGAGATAGATGGTAGAAATACCTGATTCATATGGTATATCCTATTGGAGGACATCATAATTTTATGGGCAGGCTCTGAGTTCAGATCACATATGTGGGAAAATAATTGGTTTCTTGTTCAACAGAATGATTTGTTGGGAGTCATTTTGTGCTTAAAAAAATCCAACAATCTAAAAACCATTTTTTAAAATATATATAGAGTAAAAAAAGGCGTTGCATTTCATCTTGTTTTCGAAGTGTAAATGTCAGATAAATTTACAATACCTCTTTTGGTTCAGCCATCCACCTTCAGTTTTCGGTCTATGCTTGAAAACGTTTGATAGAATGCTTTGAAATACTTGTAAGCTGTGTCTACATCTTCTTTCCCGCAAATTTCTCTTATACTGCCAATATGCAGAAAGAATGATCATGGTTTTATTTATACATTTATCAAATGAATTATTTTCTTTTCAAGAAATAGCCTACATTTATTGCTATATTGGTTATATAGTGAAAAAATGAGCATGTGAATACTTTTTACACAAACAAAAATCTAAAATGATCCATTACAACAGTCTGCCGTAAGTTAACATTCTATGGTTTTAGGCAGCCTATGTTAAAATTATTCCGAACACTGAAAAAGAATTTAGGCTCCGTTTGTTAGGCTAAATTCTATCTCACGTCTCCAAATTGTGTATAGGAATCGTTAAGTTTTTAAACTTTTAAAAATTTAAAATTCATAACCCTATAAAATTTTAAATAATTCAATTCTATGCCCCGATAAACTCGTTAATATGAGAATGTCAAACATATCACATGTCTATTAAACACAATTTAAAATTTAAGAAATTATTTAATATTTTTTAATGTTCAACCAAATTGAAAGTTTCATACTTATAAGATACTTTTTAAATTTCAAAAAACTATTTGACACAAATGTGAAAATTTTTATACTAAACTCAAGATTTAACTTCAATTTCACAATTTCATGTTATTTCTTAAAATCTCTAGGTGAATGTTCATGGACTAAACTCACAAGTATAACTTCCTTCTCATCCGAGTCAAATTTCCAAGCAAGAGGTTTAAAATTAAGATTTGAACATGATTTTGAAAACAATCCCTTTCTAAACAAAATTGATAGTAAAATTATATAATTATTTTAAAAAATAAATTTGCCACGATACTAAAGGTTTGATAGTATAGTAGATCATTAACGTACCATAGTCTAGTCAACTAACTTGATTTTTCAAACAGCAAGATTGGTTCCATTCAAGGCCGATAATATGAAGGTTTTTTTCTTTGTTAAATAGTTCTATATTAGATTCAAACCTCAATGAATGGACAATGAAGTGCTATAACATACATAGTCAAGAGGGGGAATCAAGTGTATACCTGTGCATGGAAAGTTGAGGGATACCACAATCCACAGTACGGATGCCTACTCCAGAAGCAAGTATTGGACCAATCGTAGATCCACAACCCATATCATTTCTTACTACAAAATCCTACCATCATCACAGGCAGCATTCGTGAGTATACCAATTTAACAAGTGAAAAACGATTGCCAATGCCAACCAATGCCATTATTAGAAGGAACCGATCAAAGTTATAACCTCCCAGGTAATTTTCAGAAAAGAACCATATCTAATGTCTATTTTCAATATTAATTACTGGCCACAAGAGTAGAATGAAAATCAGCATGGTTTAGAGAATTTTCACGATAGGACCCCGTACGCACAAGAACTAAAATAATTCTAGTCCTCGTACATCATGTGTTGTTCCACCGTACTCTTGTTCAATCTTTAAAGTTAAAGTTAGTCCCTATGATTTTTTTCAAGAAAGAAAAAATTTTTGAACGACCAAAAGCCTATATGGATTGACTAGAGAAAAAAATATTTTTTAAAAAAATCATTTTTATTTAAACTCTTTTGATAAAAATGGTTTAAAATACACTTTGAAAATGTTTCAAAAGCTATTTTGAGTAGTTGCTAAACACTCAAATTTTTTCTAAAATGATTTATTTTCAAAATTAATACTTAAAAAATTAAACCTAAATTTAAGATTTATTGAAAATACTAGAACTAAATTCAGACCGTATAAGTATATAGACTAAAATGATATTTTAACCATAATAGAATCAATGTTGAACAGTAGAGTAGAATCTTAAAAATACATTTTGAAGGCAGCCACATACCTGAGTTGGTAGGTTATGAATTCGGCCTACTTCTCGAAAAAGAAAAGCTGTGACTTCGCTTGTAGCATAGCGCTGGTTGGCATTGTGCTTTATGACAAGTCCTTTTTGCATTTCTGGCCTATGGTGTTCTTCATGCTTATCCGTGAAATTTGGATGAACTCCGTGGGCCATGTCCGCAGATACTATTTAGAATAAAATACTTAGGTATGCAACTAGACGTTCAGACAAGCGACAAAAACATAGTAAATTAAATTTACCAATGCTTTGTTCAAATTAATTTTGTTGTAAACCAAACAAGCACAAGCATTTTTGTTAAAAATATAGATCTATTTGGAATGATTTTCTAAATGTCTTTTAAGTGAAGAAAAATGTACTTTTGAACACTTAAAAAAGTCATTTGGAATATATGGCTGAACAAAAATTTCGATAGCCCAACAAGAATATTGATGCTCCGGCTCTCAAGGATAACCACATCTTTTGTCAGGAAAAGACGGCAGAAATTAATTATTTGTTAGGAAAGAGATACAGTGATTCAAATTAAACAACAAAACTCCAAGGTGTTAAGAATCAACACAGGAGAGGGCCAAGTAGCAATTTTTAATTTAATCGTGAGCATACACAAAGGTTCATGAAGAATTTCATTGACTTCAAAATCAAATCATACCAAAGCCAACTTTCGTGTTCATATATATATTCACGGTAAACTTAGTATTGCTACTTGATTGTTTCAATTACTCTTGAGATGAAAATATAGCATGCCTAAGGCTTCTGAGTTATTTGTTAGGTTACCACCTAACAAGAACACTAAAAAACAACAAAGAACACTACGAGATAGAAATATATTGCAATATCAAAAGAAGTTAAAATATACCATAGCCTTTCGAGGAAATTCTACTAAAATCTTCACACCTTTTTCCCAACTTCACTCCCTCTATTTATAACTAAAAACCCTAACGAACTTACCAACAATTTTGTATTTACTAATATGCCCCAACCCAACTAATAACAATACTAATAATCCTAATATTTTCCTAACTAGGGGTCTTACATTATCTTTTACTTTTCCTACCTTCAGTTAGATCAGACGTCATATATATATATATATATATATATATATATATATAGTAACAGATTCTTGAAGGAAAAAAGATCCTTCTTTACTTTGAATTGGAACGTACCAAGAAATGATTGCCTAAAAGCACGCTCAAAAGCACCTTCACCAACATATCCTTGAGCTAAGTCACTGGCTATGCGCCTCATGGCCTGAAACATGGTGGGTGCACCAGCTCCCTGAATTGAACCTGAACCCACCTAAATTAGGAAAAGTTAATGACTATATAAATATAAAACAGCTGTCAATGAAATGAGTTCATACTGGACTAATTAAATCAAAGGAAAAGGCAAGAGAATATTAATATGCATAAAAGATAAACGACAAGTATTTATTTGCAGAAAAAACCCTTCATTTAGATAATTCATGAATGACCTTCCAAATGTCATTTAAATAACTGAAGGATTTATATTGGTAAGAAACCGAATTTTCATTTATGAAAGAAAAACTAAGCCATACAAAAAAAACAGCCCTCAAAACAGAAAGCGAAGGGGGCCCAAAACTAACTAAAAAGGAGTTCAAATCCAACAAAATAAAACTAAGATCATCCATGGAGTGAATATAGTATTAAAGCTAGATGGGTTACATTGTTACAACCCTGAAATAGGGTATATGGAAAAAATGAACATAGCTTTTGAGTGAGTAGATTATTCAATCTATAGATGGGTTCCAACCTTGGCATAGGCTATATGGAAAAAGGTGAACATAGCTTTGGAGGTATGGATTAAGAAACACTTCTCTGTGATGCCCTCTAACAAAGGTTATGGTGTGGGACATTAATAAATGAAAAAATGGCAGTTTGATTTAAGAAGCCTATAGCTTTCCCTCCTTTTATCAACGTGCAAAATAGAAGAGAATATCGAGAGGATATACGGAGGAGGCTCTATATTTTTGACAAATTATCATCAGTTCCTCCTATATACTTCTTTCCAATTTTTCACAAAACCTACAGACTTAATGCTCGTCGAATAAAAATGATAGGTAAACTTCTGATCTCTTTGGTGGTCATGCCGCTTGGAAGATGTATTGTTTTTCACGCCATCAGACTACGGACCACTGATCATTCATCTCCTTCTCTAGAAAATCCACTTCCACTTATTTTCTGATGGCTGAACTAAACAGAAATAAAATTCATATTTTTTACTTAATGGGCAGTACTATCTCATCATCAATAAACGTGATCAAATTGAAAAGAAATCATGTAGCCGAGAGACAAAATATGCAAAGATCTTTGGCCAATCCATGAGAAGCAGAACTTCCAGTCCACATATCATTCACAGAGTACACAATAAAAATCTTACCTCTTCATTATCAAATAAAGCAACCATTCGAACTGCTTGCTCACTTTTTAAGTCACTAGGAGATTCACAAGAATCAATAAGAGCCCTTAATGCACAATAGCTTGACGCAAGGTTGTCTAATCTTCCTGAGAGAATGAACTCCTCATTTCCACCTCCAAGACAGCTAGGTTGTGTATCACACACGTTTAACTCAAAGCTCACTATGTCATCAGCTGCACAACAGAGCACTTCTGATATGACCTGGCAATCAAATAAATCACTGACTCATGAATAATTTTTAGTTTAGCTACGAATTCATGATATTGCAACTTGATTGGCACAACGCATTCCAATTCCCAAGAATTCCAACCAATCGGAAAATTACTACTCAACAATTTAGTTCAACAATAAATTATGTTTGTGCAAATCTTTTCAAAAAAATTTAAATTTGAAGAAAAAGATAAAAATTATTTAAACTACTAACATAAAACTATGAAAATTGTCTATGAAAACCTTCCCATGCATGTTAGTTTAAGAGACTTTTTTTTCCACGCCTTACAACTCAGCTAAAGTGATTCATTGGTTTAAGAGACTTTTAAAAGTATGTTTTCATTATTTTATTCCATACAATAGAAAATTTTAGTGCTTATGTCCATAGGACACGGATTTGATTCAGATCACTGAGTGCCGCATGGATGACTTTCCTTATTTCTTTGGTTTGTTTACCATGGCTTATCGATAGTTTGGATATTACAAGTCCATGCCCGTCCTAAGTCAGTCCCTCATAAAGAAACTGCTCAGTGATCTAATTTGCTCCCATTCTGTGTGCGGTGGGAGTAAGTGCACCAAATAACTGCTCTGCCACATAAGCTTGGAGACTATCCCCTAATCCTTTTCTCTCTACAAATAAAACAATACTAATAGTTGCTAAAGGAATAAACAATACCTGTTTCAGAAGGGGATGTAGGGCATCCTTCAAAAATGAATCATTGCTTTTATCTTTCGACTCAAGAGAATTGTCTTCTATCTTCGTTGCCAGCAACGGAACAAGATGAGTTTCTAAATTTGGCTTAAACCCATCCTGGTTCACTGTGCTGAAAAAACCAAGATTACCACAACAAGAAGAAAAGGGAATAGTAATGAACACTTGCTCTTTTCCTGTACTCATCTAGAAGAGTCGATATTATTCTTCTGGTTCCAAAAGTTAACAAACCAAACATTTGGAATATGTGAAAAATACTATAATATTTGGAATATGTTAAAAATATAATGTATAATATAATAAAAAAAATATCAACAATATGTTTAAAAGGGACATCACCAAAACTGTATAATATCTTAGAAATCTAAAATCTAAAAGATTCTGTGAGGGCTATATAGGCAAGAATTTTGTAAATTATCATCCAAAAAGATTACACAAACTGATTGTAATATATGAAACCCCACCCATACAGTGGCCAAAAGGATATAATCAATGACGACTTTTGATAATCAAAAGCTGGCAAGCCACAGAATAATGACCATTATTAGAAAAGGGCATTAGAGGGCAGAGAACTACACCATCTCCCTCCTTTATCATAGTAGGATAAGATTATGTTTTAGCTCCCAATTGGTGCATGCTTAGTCCTTTGGACCTTTTAAATAAGTTCCGCACTGTAGACCTTTTGAATAATATCAATGAACTTGTTTATTTCTTTAAATTTCCCCCCCCAAAAAAACCATGAATGAAATAAAAAACATTGAAAAAATGACAATGAGATACAAACCGGTCAAGATGAATTGCCAAGGTTGGAATTCGCAATAGAGGCCTTCTTACTTTGACAAGTTTATGCAAATATGAACCATCACTGCCTCTCACTATGACTCTTCCAGCGACACTCAAATCTCTATCAAACCAAGTATGCCACAAACCACCCCCATATGGCTGCACATTGACCATTAGACAATTACACTTGTTTGACGAAGACTTGGGCTTTAATTTTAGGCATGGGCTATCTGTGTGAGCAGCAATAACATGAAATCCATTACCAGGGACATACCTGTAAAACAGAGAAAGTTTGATCAATCAAACTAAGACAGCAAGAAATCGTAGGAGAAAAAAAAACCTTCAAACGTGTAGCAAAGGTGAAAATATCGTCAAAAGGGAATAAAACTCAGGAGTCAGGACACCTTTCTTGGTTAACTAGACAGCTTATTAACTAGAGAGCTTTCTTCTGTAGTTGCATAAGCCACGTAATTTAAATTACCAATAACCGGAAACATTTGCAGATCTGAAAACTAAAAGAAATTTTCTTGAACTCACTTTTCTCCAATGGAAAAGGCAACCAAACATGACATATTTCGTGTAAAGAAATAGCATCCACCAGGCTTTAAGTCCCACTCTTCATCCTCGTTTAACAAATGAAAGCCAGCAGCAACTAATTGCCGTTTCGCTTCGGCTGCGAGAAAAAAAGATAAAGAATAATGAGGAGGTATTAGTATCACAAATTCTATCACCAGAATGTCGAGTCGAAAGTATATAAGAATCCGCCATCAAGAATTCCAAAAATCAAGCTCCAAGATGAGAAGTGAATAACAATAAACGAACGCGTCAATCCAAAACAATTTAACAATAAATTTTATCCAAATCACTATACGGAATAAAAAAACTAGCAGCCGCAGCGATAATTAGGGTTTATTGGCCAGTAAATACACAGGGAACTCCTATTCGAATCGAAACACCATAAAAGCATAGCGATAAAAGATGATATACATAAAATAGAATATGCAATACCTGTCGCATGAAACTGAGTCCAGGATTCGTTGAGATAGTCGAGAAGGTCTCCAACAATGCTCGGACTCGATCCAACCTCCGAAGAAGAATTCTAAATCATATACAACCAGACGAGAAAGCAACACAGTAAAAAATACGAACACATTATATGATTTTACATTCAAAATGAAAAAAAACGGAGATGAACCTGAGGAGTGGAATCGGAGATGGAGCAGAGAAGGCGAGGAGTGAAGAATTTACGCGTAGAAGAGCGAGAGAAGTGAGGGAATCTTGAGAAGATCGAAGGCGATTTGAGAGAAGGAGTGAAGTGGAGGAGCTGCAGTTGCAGGCGAGATATTACCGCCATTTCTTCGTCTAATTCTTCACCCGTATGCGATGGATTGTTATAAAGAGATATTTGAATTTGGTTAATTGATTCTCGGCCCCATTACTTTAGATATTTCAACATTCTCCCCTTTTTAGTTTTTTCTCTTAACTATTTTTCTTTCTTGTTCAACTATACGTGGGTGGGGGGAAACCTCAAGTTCATGTTAGTTAATCTATTATTGCTCGTTGCTCGTTTCTTTTCTGTTTTTTTTTCCTTGAACCATCTTGATAGCTATTTATAATTGTGGAATGTGAATCTATAATTTGTGATATTCAAGATTTAAAATACTTTATAAAAGAGATTTATAATATACATTTAATAGTGAATTATACATCTTAACTTTATCAATTAAATTATTGGTAGGAAATGATCTGTCCTTAAAGCTTATTTGTATTGACATTCTAAATGCTCAAAATCTACTTTGTAAGCACTTAAAAAATCATTTCAATCATAAACTAATTGACATATATCAATTTTCTTGAAGTTGAAGGTTTAAATCTTCATTCTTCACATTTATTCTAGTTAAAAGATTATATATTTTATTCTGAGAGCCAACCAGAATGTAGTTCATTAGAGAATATATCTTTGACTAAAAAGTTAAGCATTCAAATTTTGACTCCCACGATCGCAAGTTTCGGATTCTCCCCTAGCTTCTGTGGTTATCAACTAATATGATGCATACAATGAAAAAAAAGGGAAGATTGATTCTCAATTCATTTATTTTATCATGACTTTACTCTCTTTAACAATAGTAACTCGGCCCTACACAAACGAAGCATGCAAGACTTAAAAACACTGAACTTGTAGGATAATGAATAAATAACTTGTTCATACAAACTTTTGATCTTGGGGAAACAAGGAACGATGAAATTATTCTTGTGTCACTGAACGGAACACTGACTGAATTAAAGCGAACAAACAGAAAGTCTACCTTAGAAACTGCATATTTCCAGAAAAATGGCTCGAATATTCAGTTGACTGATCATCTAACCTGAACTCTCAGAGTCACACCTTCAGTACAAATATTGCACAGGACTAATAAAATCCTCTAGAGGTTTTTTGGGAGCCCGGATTTCGGGTCTAGTAGAGCTTCACTTTCGGGGAGCACGACTGGCCCTTTTCCCGGTCTGGTACAGATGAAGTAACTGACATCTCCCTGGTATTTCTGGAATGAAGTGCTAAATTCTGGAGGTTGTGGCAGGGATTCAATATCCTCAACGCTATTAATCCCAGCATCTTGAAGAATTGACTTGTCGCCAAGAACATAACTGATGGGAGAAAGAATAGTAAGGTGACAAATTTTAACTTCAGACGACTTGTGTGATACACTACATACCAAGATATGAGTATCTCTCAAAGAAAAAGAAAAAGAAAAAAAAGGAGGGCTCTTCCTAGTTTGAATGCACAAGATTGATTCTCAAATCCAGTTACCTGTTTAATTCTGTTTCTGGGTTTGGAGGGAATTGGAAAAGCAACCTCTGAAGCAAAGATACAGCAGTTTTTCTATTACGTGCAATCAGAACCGAATTCGGCCCTGCATCAAAAGTATATGCCACCTGGAGGTTTGATTGAAATCAGAAAAAAATCATTAGCAGCAATTCTCAGAGGTAAGCCACAAGGTAATCTTCCTTTTGTTTTTGTTGTTTTTTAGATGCTCTCATTTGTTCTGGGCTTCTTTCTTTTCATATGGCTCTTTCATTCATCTTAGTTTGGTTTAAATTTCTGAATTAGAAACTAAAGAAAATTATCAAGAACTTACAGCCTCAAAATTATCATGGAGAACATAAAGCAAAACAATATTTAAAATATCTGCCAACATGGATCAAGAAAGGGGGAAAATCAGACCTGAGGTTCTCCTTCAGAACGGTTCCATTTCTCAACCAGACTAATTATCCTGAAACATGGTTTCTTTGTCAGAATGAAACAAAGTTTTTTTTTCAATCGAACAAATATTCAGAGGTGGATCAGGTAGCTTGAAAAAGAAAGAAAGAAAGAAAAAACTTAAGCTTGCCTGTGGGACGTATCATTCATGTAAAATATCGGGGGAGACGTATCGAGACAGACTGCATGAAATTGGTTGCTATCGTTGCATGTCAGTTGTGCAAAGGATACAAAATCACGATTTTTAATAGCTTCTTCCATAGCTAACACACGTTTTGGTACAATTTCCTGTAACAAGAAAACAGATATACACATGAATGGAAATGTATCTCGACTATGGAGCACAAAGATTTTTTACTGACAAAATGGTTAAAACCCGAGAGAAAACAAATCATAAAATCCAGTTATAAATAATAGCAGATATTAAATTCCTAGAATGAAAAGAACCGATAAAGTTTCAAGGTATGTTAAACACCATGTAAACACTAAATCCAATAGGAATCAAGACGATTGAGAATACCTTAGCTCTATGTTGTAAAAGCAAACTTGTTTCTACAGTTTCCCGCATTCCTGATGTACTACTTGTTTCCTTTTGTCGCGAACTTACCTTGAAAAATAAGATAGAAAATTACATACTAGATTCCTGAAGAACCATACTCAGTACATAGTCAAATGACAAATGGAAAAGAAGAAAAATATGTGCCAACTATTGGATATTAATATTTTTATTATAGTTCATTTCATAACTCTACTCATGTTTTTAACAGTTGTTACTTTTATTTTTGTCACTTCTAAAGTATAGACATAGCAAAACATGATGATTAACTTATACAGGCCCTAAGGCATCTTAAACCGTGTACTTCGAAACCACAACTCCAAGAGAAACTACAACAAAAAAAAAAAAAAAAAAAAAAAAACTATATCTTTTTTGGATTTGAGGTGGTCTTCTCTTCTCCGGCCAATTTTTTTTTGAACAATCATTTCATTGTGTTACCCAAGCCAATTGGAGAACAGTTTCCCTCCCCTCGTTTTTTTAAAAAAACAAATTATGTTTATTACTTGTCATAAAAAAATTGCAAATTAAAAAGTGAGAGAAGCTACATACCACGGCAATGATAATTACAAGATCATCCCAGTGCTTCTCATCCGCAAGTTGAATTGCAAGACTATCACTTCCATCCTTTTCCTTAAGGAGGGTACGAGACAAAAAAGAAAACATGAGCACTATTCTCGTTAATGTATATCAGAAAGCAGAATTATATGCGTACAAGAACCAGTCAATTTCCTGAAGTTCACAGATTTAAATGTATGAACAGATAAACTTACTTTTCCCATGCTCCACTTCACAAATCCACCATATAAACTACGGCATGCACTTCCCGAACCTTGCCTAAATGATTTACATAGTCCCGATTACTTTGCAATTTATGAATCAATGCCACTAAAGAGCAGAAATTTCAATGAACTAATCAGATAACAATTTTCTTTTAATATATATATATATATTATTACATTGGAAGTCTTGTCTTGTGACTACAAGCCGCTCATCTTTTAAATGTACAAGGTACACATCAAATTGTGCTTATAAAAAAAGAAAGGAACAACTGACATATTTCTCAAACCGAACCACTTCCAGCGAGCTTATTCCAAAAGATTTGTGTAAAGTTGTATGAATGGCAAAATAAAATACCCAAAGAAAAAAGCATACCTTGCAATAGCAGATAACTGGCTATGATCTTCCTTGACGTTCATTAAATTTGCCAAAGCAAAGACTGTAGATACAAACATAAAATCAATTATATATAGTGGCCATTATTTCTAAAGATGTATATATGCAAATAAACTCATTCTCAGAACCACAAGTCGAGATAAACAATAGGTCCTTTTTGCAAACATTTCCAGAATTTCCCCACTTTTTACACATATGTAATGGA
Source organism: Lagenaria siceraria (assembly GCA_002890555.2). Classification (NCBI taxonomy): domain Eukaryota; kingdom Viridiplantae; phylum Streptophyta; class Magnoliopsida; order Cucurbitales; family Cucurbitaceae; genus Lagenaria; species Lagenaria siceraria. The sequence continues at coordinate 28,189,678 of CM016484.1, forward strand.
GAAAGGCATTTTTCCACCTGTGTCCTTATTTTATTTTGTTTCAATTTCAATTTCTTGAGAAATAGCATGCCTCTGTGTTCCTTACCTTACCTCTCCCTTGGGTCTCAAATTCCTTTGTATTATCACATATGAGTGAAAGTGAAATTCTTATTTTTCAAAAAAGAAAATTAATTACTCATTACTCCATAAATTATAAAGAAATCTGAACTATGTACGCAAAACCTTAAGCCCCAAAACCGATCAACAAGAGAAAAATCTTAAATTAAGAGTGAAGTCAGGTTTTACCGAGACAAGCAAAACCGGCAGCAGAGGAAGCCAAGCCAGCAGCAGTTGGGAAATTATTGTATGAATCAATATATACATGCAACTTCTCCCAGTCTTTTTTTGCTATCTTAATCCCCTTTTCTTTATCCTCAACATCATTAGCTCGACTGCGTATTTCCCTCAAACAAGTTTGGTACCTGGCTCCAGAAAGGGATATCTCCTACACTAACCAGAAAAACGGAACCATCATGGACCAGCATAAGACCAAAAGAAACAAAGAAATGGTGAAAGTTTATTTCATCACATTTTCTACAATTTGATAGGAAATGCCAGTATGTGTGTATATGTACGTTTACATTAACATGAATATGCCACGGCCACGGGTAACATAAAATATTCGCTTAAAAAGATATTCCCACTTTACATTATGCACAAAACCTCACCCACCTACTTCTTGATCCAACAAAAATTCCTAAAAATATTGAAAGCAAAGATAAAAAGTGTGCTTACACAGATCTAAAATCCAAAACACCACACATGAAGATATGCTTTGATATCTTAAAAAAATAATAATAAATAAATAACATATATTCTTTGTTTTTAAAACTCAACAGTGTTAAAAGTATTTGGTTTTCTAAAAACCTTCAGGTATTTAAATAATAAAAGCTTTCAGATAAGAAAATTCCGTATGGGCCAGGGAGTTATATCAATGGATTCCAGTAAGCAAATATCAAAGAGAGGCTACAATTGCTTTCTTTCAAATGGACACACACACGTCTCTAAGAACTTCAGGTGGAAGGAATGGAAAAAAGGCCTACCAAATCATCTCAACAGTTTTTTTCCCCATAAGTCATGACATCCTTTTGTTTCTATCAAGTCAGACCTCCCACAAGATGGCCCTTCACATTGAATTTAGCTTTCTTCTTTAACCGCATGTCAAGGTAATTAAGAACAACATCCAAAATAAACAAGAGAGGGAAAGAGAGAGAGAGAGAGCGATTATGTCATGGGTTCCAAGCAAAAGAGCAATTCACAAACAAGTGATATCGTGTCTCCTCATAGATTGGATGAGGTAATAGTTGATGTTCTGGTCTGGACCCTATGAATGGGCGTTGGTACAGCCAACAACAAGATGCACACAGGAAAATCTTTACCGTCTTCAGAAGTGACCTCCCCAATTGGACTTACATAAATCAAGCTAGATTCAAGCCGCCCCCTTCATTTAAATGTCTCAAAAGGAATTCTAAAGGAAAGTTACTAGACCTGCCAAAAGAGCAATCTCCTAGCATCATTGACATTCTTTTTTAATATCTGTGAGTGTCTAGCTTGCACGCTTGCTCGCATCTCGACTAATCTCACAATACAACTCGTGTAATCTTATAACATTTGCATGTCAAGAAAACTCGTAGGATATTAAATCCTAGGTAGTTGACAACTATGGATTGAACTCATTCCCTCGAAGTTCTTTATGTTCTTATTGACCACTAGGCCAACTCGTGGTTGTTAAGTCATTGCCATGTTTGACCTCTAAACTTCTACTTTTCGCATAAGAAGACACCATTTCAAAAGCCTTCTTGTCATTAAGGTTTCTTACAGACTTGAGATTCCATAAATGCAAAACGGCATTCCAAAACGTCCACTGCAGTGCTACTCACGCTGTTGAAAAGGGCAAAAGGACCAGGAACAGTAACGGAAAGAGGTCTAAAGTCATCCCACGGGTGCTCCCAAAAACAAGAAGTAGCTCCATTGCCCAACAACAAAGAAGAGACCTTCTCCAGAAAAGTCCTACGGCTAAAAACGGCCTTTCAATTGATTTTGCAGCTGGAACCACCACATTCAGCGAGCACCAAGCCCATGCGCATAAGTCAACACTGAATCCTTTTCAAGATAAACTTCCACAACCATTTATGGATTTAGTGTTAGCAAGCGCATATCATCAACCATCAACGTTCATTATATTTTACCGTGAGATTTGAACCGAAGAGGGCCTAGTTCTTCCAAAATTTCCACTGCATTCCCACAAATATCCAAAACAGATAAGACTCCGACATCAATTTCACCAAAATCATTTCCAACAGTCTAAATCAATTCCACAACTCATAAATCACCGTTGACCAAAGTTCCAACGATATAGAACACACCAAATTTCACAACCACCAAAACCCACCAAAATCACATGTAATTTCACCAAATGTGCAAAAGAGAGGGAGAGATTCAAAGAAACTTTACCTTGCGATTGAGCCACATCCGATCCTTCTCAAAGTCAGGACTAACAGCAACGGTGGTGATGGTGCAGAGATGACTCGGATCAAGCGTAACACTGATGCTATCATTGACAGGCAAAATTAAGTCCTCGTCCCTCTTCCCCCAATACTTAATCACCGCAATGTTCGTCGGCGTTTGTGCAGTGGTCAACAACACCATTTTTTCAACCGCCAATTCTCTAGAAATCGCCATGGAAGCAACGTCGCCGATCAAAGAGGACGAAGAATTGAAAGAAATTCGATGGAAAAAGAACAGGGAGGAAGAAAATGCGGGAAATGAATCTAGAGAGAGAAAGAGAAGCGAGATCTGTGGGGGTGAAATGGGAGTGAAGTCGGGTATTATAAGTTGGAGGTGGAGATGAAGAAGGCGGGTGGGCACTGTGGCCGGAGTTTCTGAAATTGAAAATTGCTTTTGTGGGGCCTACGCCTTCTCCGCTACCAAAACTTCATTTTATTTATTGCTAAACCATGTTTATCACGTGCACTACAATGTATACCACGTGATTAACCTTGTACAATTTCTCTTAATTATAAACGTTAAATTATAAATTTAGTCCGTAAAGCTTAACATTGGCGAGTACTTGAATTCAAGTGTCTACCTCAGAGTTTATGGACTACATTTGCATGATTTCAAAAGCAGAAGAGAGAAGAGAGTAAAAATGAACATAGAAAAGCTATGTAATGTTAAAATAATATAAAATTAATAAAATTCTTCAAATCAATATGCTAAATCATTTTTTTTTGTGAGTCTACCAATGGTCACATTAACATAAAGTGATATTAATGCCTCACTCATTTGACTTTCTTGAAACTCCTTCAAGAATTATCCATTGTGAACTTAGACCACTACCACCATACCTAGCAAAAGAGGTACAAAGGTCTTTCTTGGTACCGTTGGATCCTCCATGGTACTACTAAAAACTCTACAGGTCCTTCATGGTACTACTGGGATCTCCATGGTACCGTTAGGTCCTCAACAGAGGTCTTCTATAATCTATGAGTCCTCCCTACTAGATTATCTACAGAAGTCTTAATAGGTCCTCCAAGGAACTACTAAGTCATCTACAAAGGTTCTCCATGAGTCTTTCATGGGTCCTCTCAGTTTCTTTGAGTTCTCTCATGGGTCATATAAGCTTTCTCATGGGTCTTTCGAGCTTCCTCATGAGCTCTCTTAGGTCCCTCATGGACTCTCTAAACTCCTCATAGGTCTTATTGAGGTTCCCATAGGTCCTCTAAGCTTCTCCCATAAATTCTCTTAACTCCCTCATGTTCATATTAAAGTTCTTCATGGATCATTTGAGGTCTCTCTCATGGGTCTTGACCAATCCACTACAATCGGTCTCTAAGTTTAAATGTGGCTACCAGTCGAACATGGGCTTCATTGGTCTTGATATGTCATCTCAAATCTCTATTTCTGCCATTAGGCTTCCTATCTCGCTAGACTGTCGATTTTTATCAATCTCAATAAATCAATTCATAATAATAAGAATTTTAGAATTTGTGGTCTATGATTGTGATGTAGATATATAAAAAGTTATTTACGGTCTATTATGATTTATGATGGCTTAAACGTATATGATAATTAATACACCATTGAATGAAGAATGGTACAACTAATTTGTTGTAGGACAATTGTCTCCCCTTTTATAGATAACACACGTAATTTTTTGTCCTTTATTAAAAACTAGAATAAAGAACATTCACCTTCAAAAGAAAATAAGAACTTCAAAATGCAATCAACGTGGCGTTCTATTAGTCAGAAATTATACAGCTGCTGCCTAACACTTTAATATTGTTGTATTAATTAATTAATTAATTATATAGTCTTTTTAGTACGTTAGGTAGAGGGATTTAAACTACATACTTAATAATTAATAGCACTTTCGTATGTTAGTTCAATTATAATCACTTTGGCATGAATTCATTATGTAGTTAAAATACTATTTTTATCTCAATTTTAATTGTTAAAATTTAGTTCATATATTTTCAATATATATTAATGGGCAAAATACACTTTTGGTCCCTGAAGTTTGGGGTTAGTGTCTATTTAGTCCATGAAGTTTCAAAAGCTACATTTTAGACCCTAAAGTTTGAAAAAATAGTTCTAAATGGTCCCTAAAGTTAGTTTGACCGTTAGTTGACTAACAGAAATGTGATGTGGCATGTTGAAATAGCAAATTCTAGATAAGGTGAGCATGCAACTTTTCTAAATTTATATTATTTTTTAGATTACAAAATCTCTTTTTAATTTTTTTTTAGTTTTTTTATTCTTTTCTTTCCCCTCTCTTTCTCCTCATCTTCTCCAATCTTTCTCATCTTCTCTGATGCATGCATCTCCCTTTCCCCCTTTTCTCTCTCTCTTTTTTAATCCTAAATTTCCTTCCAACCATCCAACCAAATTCCCCAAATCTCCACCTTTTCTGCCATTAATGACATTTCTTAAAACTCCTGCACTTCAAATTCTCAAATTGAGTTTATTGTGCTAAATTTTGTGAGCCCATTTTAGTTTTTTTGTCCATGCCTAACCTCCATTACTAAAGCTTCAATCAAATTTGAAAGTCTCTCTCTCAAATTTGAAAGTCTCTCTCAAGTGCCCTTGTCAGTAATAATATATGTTAGTATTTGTGTGAACAAACTATTTACTCAAAAGAAACTTGCATAACTATAAGAGGTTAATTAATGGGTTAAATTTATATGGTTTTGGAATGGTAGAATTTCTTTCTTATATATTTTTTCTGTAGTTTTGTCTGTTGAATGGTCAAAATAAGTTCAAGGATATCATCAAGCAATTGCCTAAATGTTTAAATGTTATATATTGGAGTTTTGATTTCTATTGGAACAACTACAATCTAACCGTGGCGTTACTGCAAGCATCGGACTGTGACTGTGAACAACGGAGTGGTGATGGCGACAGTAAATCTTGCTGGAGAACAAAGAAAAAAAGTGAAAAAAAAACTACAAGAAATGGGAAGAGATGTTGAAAAGAAGATGGGGATGAGAGAGAAGGAATGGAAAAATTAAAAAAAAAAAAAATTAAAAGCCATGTAATCTAACAAATGACATAAATTTAATAAAAAAAATTTCACCTCACTTAAAATTTGTCATCTCAACATGCCACATCAAATTTCCGTTAGTCAACTAACGGTCAAACTAACGTTAAGGACCATTTAGAACTATTTTTCAAACCTCGAGGTCTAAAATGTAGCTTTTGAAACCTTAGGGACCAAATAGACACCAACCCCAAACTTCAGAGACCAAAAATATATTTTGTCCTATATTAAATTTAATTGATGTACTTTCAATAAAACTCAAATTGATTCTTTAAAAACTTTTTTTTTATTAAAATTGATTAAATGATAAAAATAATTTCATGCAAGAAAAGACATTAGAGTATATTTCAACTTTATAAAAAAAATGCTAATAAAAATTAATTTGTAAAAAAATCAACTTAACTTAAATTGTTTTTAAGATTTATTGAAAATATACAGACTAAAATTAGATAATTAAAAAAAATTAAAAAATAGGGACTAAAATGATTTTTTATGAATTAAATGACAGAAAGAGTTATTATATATATATGAATAGGAATTCATATACGAAAAATCAGTTTTTCGAAAAAGTCAGAATTGATATATTTTATTAATTAAATTGTATAATTAATTATTTAAAAATTATTTTAAATTAAAGTTAATTTTTGAAATTAATTTTATCTAAAAATGAATTTTAAATTGAATTTAGAAATTCAATTGGTTGAATTTGGAAAATTCAAAGGGAAGTTTTTAAAAATAGAAAAATAAGAGAAACTATTTACACAAAATAGCAAAATTTTTAGATAATTATGATAGACGCTGATAGAAGTCTATCAGGGTCTATCAGTGATAGAAATGATAGAAATCTATCGCTGATAGAAGTCTATCAATGTCTATCAGTGTTTTTTTTTTGTTATTTTATGTAAATAGTTTGACATCTTTTCTATATGTGAAAATTTAAAAGAAATACTAAAATAATATTTTAATCTATATTTTTTTAGATTGTATTAATGATAGATATATATTATGTATATACCAAGAAATTCCATTAAATTACAGTAATTTACGTTATTTTATGAATATTTAATTATTACCCCCTTGAAAAATAGTTCATAAAATAGTTGCAAATGACACTCACGGGTTATTTAAAAAAAAGAAAATTAATAGAACTTGTGCTAGTTTATTGCAAATGACACTCACGGGTTATTTAAAAAAAAAAAATTAATAGAACTTGTGCTAGTTTATTGCAAATTATTCAGAATTATAGTTATTTGAGTTCTTACCCAATCAAAAATAATAATTATTTGGCATGTTCTTCCAGTTGAGTAGAATAGAAATTGAAATAAAATATTTCTTTGATATTGTCAAAGCGAAACTACGTTCCTTTTTTTAATAGATAAAAGCCAAGATACATTCAAAGGTTTGAATAAGAATAATGACAAAGTTATTATTTTATTTTGCATGTTTACCAAACAAACAATTTTTTAAATTAAAATTCACGTTTGATCGTTGGAGAAAAAACCAGAATATTATTGTTTTTATATCAGCTCTAAATAAATTAGTGAGGATAACTCGACTAATATAAAATAATTATTATCAATCGTTCAAATCCTTTCTTTTAAATTAAATTAAAGAAAAATCAAATTATTGAATGTCTATCCTGTTGAGAATCCCACATTGAAAAAATTAAGAGACCTCACACCCTTAATAAGATAGATGGACTACTCCTATCATTGCCAATTGGTTTTGAGATGAAACCCTATACTATTTGATATAACTTATTGATTGAATGTCTGAGATCTCCTCTCTAGAAGTTGAAAGGTTTACGTAATTGAACTTTTTTTCTTACCATAAGTATCATTATATTTATTGATCTCTCTACATTTCCACCCTGAAAAAACTATTATCGATTATTAGATAACATGAAGTTTCATATCAACTGTGATTGGCAATAAGAGCCAATTAGATGATATGGAGTTTCAATATATATACTCCCTCAAGATGGTAACTTGTTGGGTTCACCGTTTGAGTTTCATAAGACTCTGATACCAATTAGATGATATGGAGTTTCATTTCAAAATCAATTAGTAACACAAAAATTAAGTCATACATCTTATTAAGAGTGTAAAGTTCTTTACTTCTTTCAATGTGTGGAATCTTCGATATCAATTAATTCAAGTAGTTTGCAATTTTTTTTAGTTGATTTTAATAATAGAACACATTTTGTGACATTGCTTCATAATATATAAGCTATGAGAAGTTTATAATATGGTTATAAAAAAGATAGATTATAAAGAAGGGTGTTTTGTTATATTATAATTTATATGGTGGTGGTTGTCATGATACGAGGAACAAAGTTGGGAAAAAAAAATAATAATGAACTCATTTTTCACGTTGGCGTATAAATATGAAGTCCAATTGGAATGGGCCTTCCTCGTGATTCATGAGGATTCTTCCCCACTTATTGCTTGAGATTGATCACTTTGCACGTCCAATAGTGGTTGGTCTTTATTATTAGATTATATGGGTTCCATTAGAATTCCTTGGCTTTAGATGGTATGGAGTTCTATATAAAAACTAATTGGTAATAAAAGAAGTAAGAGTGTGAGATCTTTTAATTTTTTTAAGGTGAGATTCTCAATAGTCTTCAACTCTTTGAACCATAACTAATTCAAAGATCTTTGAAACCCTTTCGTTTGGAGCGTTTTGATATGTCAATTGGGTTGTTTGTTTCGTGGGGTTCAATATTTTTATAGAATGAGCATTTAGATTGTCACATTTGTTTTGTAATAAATTAGTAATGTAAGATGTTCGTGCATCCAAGGACATTTGTTTTGTAAGATATCCTAGGATGTCCTTATGGGAAGCATCTCAAAACTTTTAGATATCCTTTCGAAACATGGATTTTTGAAACTTACTTTTTGGTCCTTGAGTTTTGAAGGATATGTGCATTTATTTTTTGATGTTTCAAATTGATCAATTTGGAACCTAAATTTTTTAAAAATAGGTTTAAAAGGTTCATCTCTGTTGGGAATGACTAGTCAATTAATCATTTGTTGGAATGACTTGTCATAAACTTAGCTAAAGATTTATAAATGTATTTTCATATTTAATTTAAATTTGAAAACTGTTTTCTGTATTTAATTTATATATAAAACATTTTCCTATTTAATTTAGATATGAAACGTTTGTGTATTTAATTTAGATCTAAAACGTTTTCTACATTTAATTTAGAAAGATGTTTTTGTTAGATTTTTTATAAAAAGAGAAAAAAGGAGGAGGAATTTTTTCGAGTTTTTGGCTGATTTCTCTCTATTTTAATGATTTAATTCTTAGCAAAGTTTTCACTCGATTCCAATCCTTCTTCGGCAAGTGCACGTCTGAGAAGGGTGTTGTGTTAACATTGGGGAGCAACCGGCTTTTGGCGATTTAGCACCAAGGTCGCGCCGATTTTGCTTTCAAGGCAGTGGTTTCCACGGCACAACAATTAAGATCCAAAATTGTTAGAAAATTTTTACACTCCATTTTTAACAATTTGAAAGCAAAATCCTTTAAAAAAAAAAAAAAAAGTATCAGCCCACAAGATTTTGAGTATGGAGTATATGATGGACATCACACTTACTGTGAAGGTGAGAAAAAAGTCTTCTGTTTAGGCATAATGGAACAGTGTAGATGGAATCCATGGAGAGACACAAAACACGGTGAAGTTAACAGACAGAATGTGGGCGACTTCTTGCATCTACCATTCAACCGAATTTTGTGACAAATAATGAGGCATTGAAAGAAAAAGCTACGAACAATGTCGATATTTTTGCCCAAATTTGATGGCTATTAGTTAAATTCAAATTGGACCAGTCTCATATCCAGATTCTTTCATGTTGCCAGTTAGTTTGTTGGTCTGGCAATTAGGATTTTTATGGGTATTTTTTTATACACAAATCTTAGTGGAGCTTGAAACAATGACAATTGGTTCTTGCATTGTCTCCCTCACACTCTCATCTCATTGAGATAGTTGTTTTACTTGCAAATGAGACTGTTGGTGAGATCGAAGCTGGTCGTTTTGGTTGTGGTGTGTTCCTGAAATGGCAATGGTGAGGTTTCCGTGACATGACGAAGAGTATCACCCACGAATGAGGTGCTAAAGATTGGTAGATTTGAACAACAATGAATCTGAGATCTTGGATAGGAAGAGAGATCCAAAATTGTGGACTAGGACATGAAATATGGAACCCTCGATGTCTTCATCTTTTGCGCCATCGAGGTCATTGAGATTGCTAGGTATTCTTTTCTTCCATATCAAGCATTTAATTTCATCTTTCCATCCTTTTGATGAAATATTTGATTTTAATTTTGATCATGGAAGCTTCAGTTTGTTGATGGAAAGAAATTTTGATAGAGATTATATTTTGATTTTCTATTTTTAGATTGCTAAAAGTTGATCTAAAATTAGAAAAATTTTCACTCCAAATTAAGAAGAAAAATTAAGTAATGACCCAAATAAATTTGTGGAGGGATATCTTAGCATATTGAGTTTCTATTTTGTGATTGAGAGTTACTGATTTATGCTAATTGTCATATGTGCATGTGGTAAAGAGTTTTTGGCTTATGCTAATTGTCATATGTGCTTGTGGTAGAAAGTTTTTCGACTTCTAATTTTTTTTTCCCTTTCAAATTATTGTTAATTTGGGTGATGATGGTCATGAGATTTTATTTTGATTATGGTTTATTATTTCACGAATATAATTTAAAATCTATTGAGCTTATATTTGGCCGAGTTTGAATGAACTTTACATAGGATGTCTTTCTTACACTGTTAAGCTCAATGATGTTTCGAATTTTATATATAGCTTGAGGATTTAACAATTTTGTTTTATTGTTATATTTGAGCATAATATTAAATATATATTTGATAAATATATATTATAATATTTCATGAGTTGCAAATAACATGTGCAATAAAAAAAATGATAATAATATGAAATTAAGCTTACTAAGGGAGAGTATTTATTTGATTTCAAAAAGGGGGAGAAATTTGTGAAATTGGTTTTAAATGAAATTAAGCTTGGTTGATTTTTTATGATGCCTCTTGAATCTACAATGTAGTTATTTTTTTATTAGAAGGCATGTTGATAGGAGAAGAAAAGCAAAATTTTGTGTTCATGTTTTAAGAACTTTCATGACATTGCTTATTTTTCTTAATTGTTCTTTTTGATTGATTCCAAAAGGGGAAGAGGTAATAAGAAAAATGAAAGCGTGTTATTATTGAATATCTTTATTGCTACTGAATGAAGTATGATTTAAGTTTATATTTTACATCGTACATCTCTTTAAATTTCATTTTTCTTGAGTTGTTTGTCATCATCAAAAAGGGGGAGATTGTTGGCTTTTTGGCCCTTAATATCAAATTAATTAATTTTAATTAATTAATTAATTAATGTTTTGATGATAACAAACCTGCTTTTATTTATTAACAATTTAAGTGTTTTGAAGTGTCCATTGTGTAGAGCTTAGAACAACGGTTCCAATGCAATTTGAATCACTCAAATCGGAGTTCAAACGAAGAAGATATGGCTGGAACAAGGTTAACGGAAAAATACCCGATGTCGATGACGTGGCGGCCAAATCATCAAAGTGGACCTACTAGAGGATGACAAGTGGAGAAATAGATAAGTGGAGAAATAGATAAGTGACACATGGAGCTTTTGATTTTTGTTGGTTTTAAAAAGAATGGTTTTAAAAAGAAAATAAATTTAATATTATTATATGTTTGTGTCTAACGGCTAGTTGCCTTTAAAAGAAAATGAATTTTATATTATTTTATGTGTGTGTCTAACGGCTAGTTGAGTTTAAATCTCAACCATTCAATTTTCTTTTACCAATATCTAATGGTCCAAATTTAACGTAATTTCCAACAACTTTTCTCTCTTTTTAAACACTTCATCTTCTCCAAATTTTGAGAACTTTTATTATTTTTCAATCTTCCATAATTCATTAAGCTTCCATTGTTGCTTTCTCTCCAAGCTTCAATTTTATTCTTTTCATCTAATTCTTGAGAGAGATTTATTGTATTGTGAGGATTGATTTATTGAGAGCTTAAATTTGTACATTTACTCTTTGAGAGAGTTTTCCTCATCTTATTCTTCATTTCCAAAATTCATTGTAAGGGTTGCTCTTGATCCTAAAAAGAGTGGTTGTAACGGTTTGATCCTAATCCGTGGAAAGGATTGAGTTTGCTCTTGAACTCGCAAAAAGAGCGGTGTAGCGGTTGGGCTCTAATCCGTGGAAAGAGTCAGTAGATCCTTATTCAAAATCCCAAGAGGTGTTTGGGAAAGTGGATGTAGGTCGAGTTTGACCGAACCACTATAAAAATTTCCGGTGTTAATTTCTCTGTCCCTCTCCTATTTATTTTTGCAATTATTTTGTTATTATATTTTATTGTATAAAATTAATTGCAATATTTATTCCTTGAAATTAATTGGTCATATTTGTTTACTTTAATTGGTAGTCCTTAAATTTGCATATCATTTACCAATCTTATTATTAGAATTAAATAGGGTGCTTAAAAGTATTAGTTTTATTTTCTTGGTTAATTTTGGATTGAATTTATTTGCATGAAATTCTTGTTTAAATTACTTGTTAGTATAAAGTGTATTAATTTGTTTAATTGGGCCCACATTATTTAAAAAGTTTTCATTAGCTTAAAGAAACCCTATTCACCCCCTCTAGGGTTGCCATATCGGTCCAACATGTGTGACACTACCTGAAGGTATGTAAATTCACACAATCTTTATAAGGTTTTAAAATAAACTATTGTGATACATGTATTTATTCAAAGTTGTTTGGAGCTGATTGTGTGATTATCTATTTGTATATGGACGATATACTTATTTTTTATACAAACATAGATGTAAGTAACAATAGTAAGTTATTTACGTCCTCACATTTTTTTAAATGAAAGAATCAGGTGAGGGTAATGTCATATTTGGTGTTAAGATAAGGAAAAGTGAAAATAGATTTTTTTTTTTATCAATCACACATTGAAAAATGCTAAAGAGATTTGTTTGCTTTGATGATGCTCCTGTAAGAACACCTTATGATGCTAGTATGAGTCTTAAAAAAAAAAAAGGGAAAATGGTGTTTCTCAATCTCAATATGCAAAGATTACAGGAAATGTTATGTTTTTATGAACTATACTAGACCTGTTATTGCATATGATGTGAGAAGATTGAGTAGATATACACATAATTCTGATAAAGATCATTTGATTGTCCTTTGCCATTTATTGAGGTATCTTAAGGGTACAATAGTTTATTGTTTGCATTTTAATATTTTTCTGTCATACTAGAATGGTAGTATATGCAAATTGGGTAACTTAGAATGACGAAGTAAGCTTTACTAGTGGATGTATTCTTATTAGATAGATGGACTATTTCATGAAGTCTGCAAAACAGACTTGTATAGCAAGGTCCACCATGGAGCCTGAACTTATTGCTTTAGAATTAGCAGGATAAGAGGCTAAGTGGCTTAGAAGCCTACTAGGAGATGCACCATTGTGGGGGATATCAGTATGAATGGCTTAGAAGCCTACTAAAGATGTACCATTGTGGGGGGCATTAGTACCAGTCACTGTGCACTGTAATTCATAGGCTGTCATAGGAATTGTCAAGAATAGTGTGTATGATGGCAAGATGAGGCATAAACGCCTCAAACATGGAGATGTGAAACAGTTACTGAAAGGAGGATTATTTCATTGTAAGATTTGAGAGGAATTTAGTAGATCCTCTCACTGAACCATTATAGTGGTCCATAACCCTTTATCTGGGTGGTCTATTGCGATAGACTTGATGGTCTATAGCTCTTTATCTGGGTGGTCCTAGTATGGACTTGATGGACATAACTAAAACCTTTAAAAATTCCATAACCCTTCTTTTGGGTGGTCTTAGTATGGACTTGATGGATAACTGTAAAATCTTCATAGCTCAATTTTGAGTGGTTTGTCTTTGACAGACTTGATGAAGTTGGTCTTGGTATGGACTAGATGTGAAGTCTTCATAGCTCAGTTTTTGAGTGGTCTATTGTGATAGACTTGATGAAGCAATTAACGTGATTGTGAAGGTGTGGCCGCCTTCTATGGAAAAGTTTAAGGGTCTTTTTCTAGAGCTTTCACGTCGACCCGAGGTTCTATGTGCATGGCCTTAAATAACACATTTTTATCGCGGAATCGATGAAAATTTAAGGAGTAAAACGTGTTGTGGGGGTCCCAACCTTAGTTATTGAAAGTTCAAGAGGCAACTCACTCTCTCTAACAAAGTTGTTGCCCTACTTCACTATGCATCAATTCAAATCGTCAAGATATTGATGTTTCCGTTTATTCTTCTATATTTGCTCAGATAAATTATTTAATATTTTTTAATTGTCAGTCATTCGTGGGGGATTGTTGGGAATGACTAGTCAATTAATCATTTGTTGGAATGACTTGTCATAAACTTAGCCAAAGATTTATAAATGTATCTTCATATTTAATTTAAATTTGAAAACTGTTTTCTGTATTTAATTTATATATGAAACGTTTTCCTATTTAATTTAGATATGAAACGTTTGTGTATTTAATTTAGATCTAAAACGTTTTCTACATTTAAATTAGAAAGACGATTTTGTTAGACTTTTTTATAAAAAGAGAAAAAAGGAGGAGAAATTTTTTCGAGTTTTGGGCTGGTTTCTCTCTATTTTAATGATTTAATTCTTAGCAAAGTTTTCACTCGATTCCAATCCTTCTTCGACAAGTGCACGTCTAAGAAGGATGTTGTGTTAACCTTGGGGAGCAACCGGCTTTTGGTGATTTAGCACCGAGGTCGCGCCGATTTTGCTTTCAAGGCAGTAGTTTCCACGACACAACAATTAAGATCCAAAATTGTTAGAAAATTTCTACACTCCATTTTTAACTATCTCTAAATAAAACTTTTAAATTTTTTATTAAATAATTTATAAATGCTTAAGACAAAATGACATGAAAAAAATATTTTTTTTTTTAATATTTCCCTTTCTTTCTCCCTCCTCTTTCTCGTATTCCCTCTCTCCCCTCTCTCTTTCATCCCCATTAACGGGCCCTCTTTCTTTCTTTTACATCCCAATTTCTCCCTCTCACTTACTCCTCTTCAGATTCAACAATCATTATATCAAGAAACCAAAATCAACATAAAAAAGGGGTTTGTTACATGGAATTAGTTGAGTACTATGGAGAATATGAGAGAGAGTTTGAAAGGAAAGGTTATGAAGAAGAAGAAATATCCGATTGGGGGATAGGTGTGTGAATAATCAAACATCTCATGGTCATAAATTTCGGCATTGACGGTGGCAGAGGAGCAAGAAAGGGAGATGGCTTGGTAAAAAAAAATAAAAAATAAAAATTGGTAATGGAGATGATGTACAAGATTCAAGAGGGAGAGAGAGGAGAAAGAGAGAGGAGAGAGAATGAAAGAGAGGAGGAAGAAAAAAAGAGAAATAATATTCATTTCGCCATGTTAGCATCCAATTTTGTAACATTAAATTTAAAAGCTTTATTTAGAGAAACTTTTTAAACCTATTATTAAAAATTTAGGATCAAATTGACCCAATTAAAACATTAGTGACTAAATGCACTTATTCTTCAAAATTCAAGATAAAAAAGATATTTTTTTCAATAATAAATCAAGAGGCCTCTCTAACGACCACGTTGACCATCTCGATGCATTCACATCAGTCTCATCAACGGGCTCGAAGTCCAAAGGTTGGTCCAGTCAACATTTGATCGCCCCAGCCCAACCCAATCCATTTATTTATTAGACTGGATATAGATCATCATTTTTATAATCATGAAGACCCATGGGCCAATCCGTTTGTGTCATATTTAGATCAATCCATCGGACCGACCCAATGGACTTATCATTGAACCAACTCAAATATATATGCATATGTATAGTTCTTCATATATTATATTTTATATATTAAAAAAATAATTTTTTAAATTCTTTTTTAAATATATTTAGATATATTCTAGTTTTCACTTAACATAAATTTTTTCAAAGAGTTAAAAATTAATAAAACTTTTTTAAAACAATCAAACATTAAATAAAACTTTATATATCAATAACTTATATCTAGAAAAAATAATAAAAATATAAAATAAGTTTGATAAAACACCATTCTAATAAACTTTAGTTATATTTCATTCAAAAAAAATCTAAAATGTAAATATATTTTTTAAAATATTAAATAATTAATATTCAATGAACTAATCTAATGGGCCGGCTCAAGCTCGATCCAAGCTCGACTCAAACTTTTACCCAAAGAGCCAAGCCCAAGGTTGAGTCATGGGCTTGGCTATTGAAGGTTGGGCTAACCCAATCTAAGTCCAAACAATGTTTTAGGTCCTTGGACTTGAGCCTTCACTTTTTAGGACTGGACTAGGCTAGGTCGGGCCAGTCCAATAATGAGGATGACATTCACCTCATAATCTAGAAACGACTATATGAAAATAAACTTTGCATAATCTCTTCATGGTTGACCAAAATAAACTCCAAAATTATGAGGCTTATTTGTTGGGCCAATCTATGTCATAATACTACAATTTTGAAAGCAAAACACACACCTTTGGTCTTGTGATTCTTTAGATTGTGTAGCTAATTCTCTTAGGCAATCTTGCATATAGTTTGCAATCATGAAACACCACTGGTCCACCCCGGATATAAAATCAAACGTTCCATAAATTTCACCGTCTTAAAGAATAGATGATATCTTTCTATGTACAATGTATCTTGGAATTCTAAGAATCTTGACTTGTAATCCACGGTTTAGTTTGCACTATTTAATAACACAACAACTTGTCCATTTTCAGCCCTAGCCGAATTTTTAGAAGTGATGGATATTGTCATGAGATTGTTACCTTTTCCAACTTAAAAAAATAAATAAATAATAAATGAACATACGATAATTATTATTTGAATCAATTAAAACAGTAATACTAGTTACTCTGCAGCTCCATGCATTCTAAAATAATTTTTTTAAAAATTTTTATCACCTATCAAATTTCACAATTGCTACGCGGTGGACCAAAGGAAGATGATTTTTCTAATTGAAAAAACTAATTGAAATTAAAGAAGAAGAAAAAAAAGAAAAAAAAATTAGAGTGTTTACGAAAGTAGTTAAATCGGAGGTTCCAAAACTACAACGGTTACTCCTATTATCAACAATAATGGTAGTCGTTGTATCGTCTCCTACCAATGCTATGGAAGTTTTTTCATTCGAAATTTCGACATGTTCGTTATATATTTCAGGCTTTACTTTATGTAAAACCTAGAATTGGTATTATTTGGTGACATAGATATTGCATCATTAATAGTTCTAAAATCTCCTCTATTATTTAAAGACATAGTAGCATTAAACAAAATAATGTTATTAACAAGAAAAATTAGAGAAATATACAACATAATTTAGAATGAGAGGACTTTAAAAACTCCTAATCAATGAAGAAATCTTGAAAAAAAAATATATTTAATAATGGGGGAGGGAGAGAGGATAAGAATGAGGAGGGAGAAAGAAAGAGAAATAATAAAAAAAATATTTTTTTTATCCATGTCATTTTGCCAGGTAAGCATTTATAAATTTTTTAAAATTAAATTTAAATTTAAAGCTTTATGTAGAAACTTCTAAATCTATTATTAAAAATTCAGGAATCAAATTGGCTAATTTGAAACATTAGGACTAAATGGACTTATTCTTCAAAATTTAGAGTCCAAAAATGTATTTTTCTAATAGTAAATCGAGAGGCCTGACAATCAACCATCCCAATAAATTCACATTAGTCTCATCAATAGGCCCGAAGTCCAAAGGTCGGCCCAAGCTTGGCCCAAAGTCAATATTTGACCAGCCTAGTCCAGCCCAACCCATTTATTTATTGAATTTGATATAGATCATCATTTTTATAATCGGGATAACCCATGGGCCAACCCATTTTAGCCATATTTGGATCTGTCCATCCAAATAATTTTCAAAATTAATTTTTCCCTAAACTTGTAAGTTGTATCAATTTGGACACTAAGCTTTGAATTTTATCAATCTCGACCCTAAACTTAGCACAAGTGTTGCAATTAAATCTTAATATTTTTTTTAAAAAAATATTCTAATTTTAATCATCTAATAAATTATTGTTCCAACTATCGTTAAAACATGTTTTTTTACACATTTAATGAATTATAGGATGCTAACATTTTACGATATGAAATTGACAATTTGTTTTAGAGGAAAACAACTTTTTTTTAAACTTTTATGAATGTTATTAATTATTAATTTGTGTATTGGTCAAACTTATTTTTGTGTAAATTTTATTTTATTAAAATTAACGAGATAATGAAGAATTTTATTTATTTTTATTTTATTTTTATTAAGTTTATTTGGTAAATTAGTTGAAATTGAACTAATGTTAAAATTGCAACACTCATATAAGTTAGATCAAAATTGAAAAAATTAAAAGTCAAAGTATGAATTAATTCAACATGATAAAAAATTGTGTTTAATATTTGATGTATAAAAGAAACAAAAAAATTAAAACCAAAAAAACTATGAGCAATACTAATTAATTATGACTAGAGTGTGTGTTAACTTTTTTGGGATGAATTCTATAGTAAAAGACCGTCTTCTTAAAGGTGAGAAAAATGATATAAACATTTATTATCATAATTATTATGATATAAAAAGTTAATTAACTCCTTAAATCTTACCAAGTTACCAACTCATACTATTTTCTATAAATATGTATCTCACTAGAGTGTTCTTCTTTGTTACTTCATAGCTTTTAAATTCTCTTGGCTGACAAATTCTCTCTAATTTCTTGAATTTTTCTTTTTTAGTTAGCATATTTTTTTTCAAACATGCATTCAGTTCAGCTACTTCTCGCGGCATGTTTTATCTTATTCTGATTCTTCATGTTAGTAACAGTATTTTGTTTAATGCTATCTTTGAATGGTAGTGGAGAGTTTAGAACTACTAAAGATGTCATATCTATGGCACCAAATAATAGCAATTTTAGGTTTTACATCAATGTAAAGCTTGGAATATATAACGAACATGTCAAAATTCTAAGTTTAATTTAGTCATACTAATTAGTTTATGTTAGGAGTAATTTTAGATCAAGGGTAAAAGTGACATAACGGAAAAGAGGGAGCGGCTCAAGCAACTAAGGACAAGCAAAGAAGTGGGCCGGAATGAATCTGGGCCGAGCTGGCCTGGTCGGCCTCGATACTGAAGCCGAGGCTGAGCCTATCTGTTTGGGTGCACGAGCCCAAGTAAGACATATATGGACTTTTGAGAAAATATCATAAAAGACTAAAACCAAAATGGACACATGGAGTCGGCCTCGGGTCTGAGGTTGGCCTTAATGTTAAATTCGCAAGGCTGAAACCTTACAAAAGAGGAGGCTGAGAGAACTTAGGGGAAGTCTAGAAAGAAAAGGAAAGGATGAAACCTTACAAAAGAGGAGGCTGAAAGAACTTAAAGGAAGTCTAGAAAGAAAAGGAAAGGATCCACGACTTATATATAGGGGGAAAGCAAACAAATGAGGTAAGTGAACTTCCAAGTAAGAATTTTATTAGCATTAAACCTCCCTCCTCTGACTTAGGCATTGGAGTGCGTGTGGCCTACACCACATCTATGTGTAGTTTTTTTCTTTTGATTTGCAGGCACTTCCTCCAAAATACAAATTTATTGTTGGCACTTCCTCGAGGTAGCACAATTTACTACCCAAATCTAGTATTAACAGTTTATATTAAGTATATATACGTATATATATATATGAAGTACTTATTGTCGGTGGAAAAAAGAAACCAGAAGTCATGTTCCTTTTTTGTTCATCCAAAGTTCCAAACAATTAATTGTCAACTAGTCATAAAAAAATTAGTGTTAAAGTAATTAATGAATGTAATTATATGATCATTAGCTATTATGAGAGGAGAAATATCAACATCTAGTTCCAGTCTCTCCATAAATATGTAGTGTATTCTTATTCTTCATTGCTCAAGAGTTTTTAAAGTCCTATCATTGTTGAATTTACCAGCAATTCTCTTCAAGTTCTTACGTTTTTAGTTGCATATTTTTCAATTCTCCCAAAGATTCAAATACTTGTTGTTGCATATTTCATCTTAATTTCTCTAATTCTCCTTGTTAGTAGCATTATTTTGTTTAATGCTATTGTGTCTTTGAATGGTATAGGAGATTTTAGAACTATTATTGAGCAATATCTATGACACCAAATAATAGTTATTATAGGTTTTACATCAACATAAAGCCTAGAATATATAACGAACATGATGAAATTGCGGGTGAAAAAACTTGTAGAGCATTGGTAGGAGACGATGCAACAACTACCATTATTATTGATAATAGGAGAAATCGTCGTGGTTTTGGAACCTCGGATCCAATCACTTTCGATGAGCACTCTAATTTTTTTTCTTCTTTAATTTTAATTAGTTTTTTAATTAGAAAAATATTCATCTTCTTTTGGTCCACTGTGTGTAGCAATTGCAATTTGATAGGTGACAAAAAAAAATTTGAAAATTATTTTAGAATGTATGAGGCTACAGAGGAACTTAGTATTACTGTTTTAATGATTAAAATAATGATTATTATATGTTGATTTGTTTTTTTTTTTTTTATCTTTTTCAATTGTGAAAGGTAATAATTTCATGACAATATCTATCACTTTTTTTTTTTTTTTTGTTGGAATTGAGAATGGACAATGATTGCATTTTTAAATAGTGCAAACCAAACCGTAAATTACAAGTCAAGATTTTTAGGATTCCAAGATACATTGTACATATAAAGATATCAAGTATTCTTTAAAGACTGCAAAATTTATGTAACGGTTGATTTTGTATTCTAGGGTGGAACGGTCGATTTTATATTCTAGGCTGGCTAGCGGTGTTTCACGATGGCAAAATATATGCAAGATTGTCAACATAATTATTATAGTTACAACACAATCTAAAAAATCACAAGACCAAAGGAGTGGGTTATGTTTTCACAATTGCAGGCCCCTCTAGAGCTTGGGCCAACAAACGAGCCTCGTAATGAAAAGACTATGCAAGGTAATTTTCATGATTGCGTTGGTCCGACCCAATCCGGTCCAAAAAAATGAAGGCTCAAGCTCAAGGACCTAAGACATTGTTTGGGCTTAGATTGGATCAACCTGACCTTCCATAGTCAAGTCTATGTCCAAACCCTTGGACTTGGCTCTTTGGATAAAAGTTTGGGTCGAGCTTAGAGAGCTTGAGTCGGCCTATTGGATTAGCCCATTAAATAATAATTGTTTAATTATTTTAAAAAATATATCTATATTTTAGATTTTTCAAAAGAATAGTAACTTAAATATATTACAATTGTGTTTTTATCAAATTTATTTTATATTTCTTTACATTTTATATATAAAGTTGTTGATATTATTAAGCTAATTGAGTGTTTAATTGTCTTAAACAAATTTATTAGTTTTCATTTTGAAAAAATTTATGTTAATTAAAAACTATGATATATCTAAATATATTTAAAAAATTATTTTTTTAGTATATAAAATATAATATATGAAGAATTATACATATGCATATATAGTCGGTTGTATCATTGGGCCTACCCGATACATCGATTCAAATATAGCCCATTCGGGCCGTTCCATGAGTCATTTTGACAATAAAAAATGGTAATCTATGTCCAATCTAATAAATAAATGGGTTTGAGCTAGGCTGGGCTAGAACAGCCAAATGTTGAATTTGGGCCAAACTTGGGTTGGCCTTTGGACTTCGAGCGCCTTGATGAAATTGATGTGAATGCTTGGAGAAGGTCAACGTGGCCTCGTGATTTACTATTTTATCTGGACTGTTTCTATTTAATTAGTGATCCAATCTAAGCTACTAACTTTATTGTAAATTTTTTTTAATGGAAACACATGGTTACTTGAAATGTATAACATTTAGACTAGATATTTAGTTTTAAATTTATTAATGTGTGGCCAATGTATTTCTTGGCATATATATGTCATCAGTAAAGCTTACTTTGGTCAATCTGTAATATCATTTTCTCACACTAGTTTTTGGATTCAACTTCTCTATAATCATCTCTCTAACTAAATATTAAAAATTCTATTATTTTTTTCTATGTATATTCCTCGCTTTTACTCATTGGTTTCTGTTATTGTCTATACATAACCTACATATGTAACTCGAGTTTCAACCTCTCCATAAATATGTGGCTCTTATTGTGTTCTTATTGTTCATTACTTAAAAAGCTTTGAAAGTCCTCTCATTACTGAATTTCCAAACAATTCTCTTCTAAGTTCTTGCATTTTTAGTTGTATATTTTTCCATTCCCCAAAGATTGCATTCAATTCATATACTTATTGTTGCATATTTCATCTTAATTTCTCTAATTCTCTTTGTTAGTAGCATTATTTTGTTTAATACTACTGTGTCTCTAAATGGTATAAGAGATGTTAGAACTATTGGTGATGCAATATCTATTGCATCAAATAATAGTACTTATAATTATAGGTTTTACAACAACGTAAAACCTGAAATATATAACGAACATGTTGAAATTTCGAATTAAAAAACTTTTATAGCATTGGTAGGAGACGGTGCAACAACTATCGTTATTGTTGATAACAGGAGCAACCGTCGTGATTTTAGAACCCCCATTCAGCTATAAGCACTCTAATTTTTTTTTTCTTCTTTAATTTCAATTAGTTTTTTAATTAGAAAAATATTCATCTTCCTTTGATTCACTTACGTAGCAATTGCAGTTTATAGGTGACAAAAATTTTAAAAAATTATTTTAGAATGTTTGTGGCTGCAGAGGAACCTAGTATTACTATTTCAATCATTCAAATAATAATTATTGTATGTTATTTTTTTTTTTACTTGTTAAAGGTAATAATTTCATGGCAATATTCATCACTTTTGAAAATTTAGTTGGAGCTGAGAATGGACAAACTGTTGCGTTTTTTAATAAGTGCAAACCAAACAATGAATTACAAGTCAAGATTCTTAGGATTCAATATACATTGTACTTAGAAAGATATCATGTATTCTTTAAAAACTGAATTTTATGGTACGGTTGATTTTATATTCGAGGTTGGACTAGTGGTGTTTGAGGATCCCAAAATATATGCAAGATTGTCAAACATAATTATTACGTTACTCCACAATCTAAAGAATCACAAGACCAAAGGAGTGGGTTTTGCTTTAGAATTGCAGTGTTATGGCACCTCTAGAGCTTGGGCCAACAAACGAGCCTTGTAATTCTAAGTTTTCTAGATTATGTGGTGAATGTCATTCTCATCATTGATCCGGTCCGGCCCAACCCGACCCTAAAAAGTGAAGGCCCAAACCTAAGTACTTAAGGTATTGTTTGGGTTGGATTTGGTCGACTCAAACTTCAATAGCCAAGCCTATGGCCCAATCATTAGGTTTGGCTCTTTGGATCAAAGTTTGGATCGAGCTTTGATTGAGCTTGAGCCAACCCATTGGATTAACAATATTTTAATTATTTACCTATTTTAAAATATATATCTATATTTTAGATTTTCTAAATGAAATGTAACTAAAATTTATTAGATTGTGTTTTTATCAAATATATATTATATTTCTATTACTTTTTTTTTTTAGATAATGTTATTAATATTATAAAGTTTTATTTAATGTTTAATTTTTTAAAAAATTTTGGTTAGTTTTTAACCTTTTGAAAAAAATCATGTTAACTAAAAACTATGATAAATCTAAATATATTTTTTTAAAAAAATTAAAAATTAATTTTTTTTAGTAAATAAAACATAATATATGAAGAATTATACATATGCATATATATTTAGGTTGGTCTAATGATAAGTTCATTGGGCCGGCTGACTCGATGGACTGATCAAAATATGGCCCAAACGGGATGACTCCCAATTATAAAAATAGTGATCCATATCCAATTCCATAAATAAATGAGCTAGGTTGGGCTAAGCTGGGCCGGTCAAATGTTGAATTTGGGTCAAGCTTGGGCTGGCCTTTGAACTTCGGGCCCGTTGATGAAGCTGAGGTGAATGCATTGGGATGGTCAACATGGTTGCCAGAAAGGCCTCTTGATTTACTATTTTATGCATAGTTTAATAATACATGTTCATGAGCTAATTTATGTAGAAGAGTAAAATGACCCGATTTCTATTTAATAAGTTATCAAACCCAAGCTATTGGTGGAAACACATGGTTACTTGAAACTGGTATTTAGACTAGATCTTTAGTTTTAAATTTATTAATGTGTGCCCAATGTATTTTTGGGCATATATATGTGATCAATAAAACTTTTAAGTACTTTGGTGAATTTGTAATATCATTTTCTCATAGTGGTTTTTGAATTCAATTTCTCTATAATCTTCTTTAACTAAATATTAAAAAAAATTCAAGTTTGTCCATTATTTTTTTTTCATGCATACTCCTCGCTTTTATGAATTGGTTTCTGCAATTGCTTATACATAATATACATTGGGTTAGATTGGATTGGGTTGGATTGAAGCCTTTTTTAGACCTGACTCAATTGTTTGGGTTGTAACTTTTCTTAACCCAAATAATCATATTATTAAATAATGAATCCAACCCAACCCAACTATAAAACATTTATGTTAGGTTGGTTCGATTACTCGAGTTATTTATTTAAATTTGTATATTAAAAATAAGTTAAAGGTTAATATATACAAGTTTTATTTAATTATTTTCATATATTGAGTTAAGATTAACAACTCAATTTTAATTTATATTATGAAAATTTTATTTTCAAAGTGCTAAAAAATTGTGTTTTGGGTGATTGGAGAATAAATTAACCAAAACAATCAAGACATTCATTAAAAATAAAATAAATATTTATACATATAATTGTATCATAAGTAAACCAAACATACTTTTTAAAATTAATATTGAGATTATTGTAGGTCAACCCATAAACCTACCCAACCCATAAAATTTTCATTTATTTGAACCTAACCCAACCCAAATGGTCGATTTGAATTGATCGATTTTTTTAAGTCATTAGATTTTTTTAAGCCATATTTTTTTTTTCTTTTTTAATCAGTTAAAGCTTAAATAATCAGGCTCTATCAATGATAGAAATGATAAAAGTCTAATAGATGCCGATAGAAGTCTATCTATGTCTATCAGTATTTTTTATATTATTTTTTGTAAATAGTTTGACAATTTTTCTATTCGTGAAATTTTTTTTATTAAATAAACTAAAATTAAAATTAAAGTATTAAACAAGGGACACAATAGAAACCCAAAGAGATTTGGAAAATGCGAGTTATACATTTGAGTCACAATTATTGATAGTTTTAATTTCAACCAAAGAAAATGTACCCAATTTTGGAGATTTAATTGGTAAACAAAATTAATTGTAAAACTAAACGCATTCATAAAAACAATTCATGGTGCCCACCTAGAATTAATTTTCTACGAGTTTTCTTGACATCCAAATGTTGTAGGGTCAGGCGGGTTGTCCCGTAAGATTAGTCGAGGTGCGCGTAAGCTGGTCTGGACACTCACACATATCCAAAAAAAAACAATATATATATATACTTCGCAGTTTATAATTGCTTGAACCAATAATAGTTCAGCCACCTGATGGATGCTTGAACTTTTAATTCGTTAAAGAAAGTTCGTCAACACTCATTTTAATTAAGCAGAAACATATGAAAATAAAATTTTCAAGTTTAAAATTAATATTACAACATTCATATAAATTTGCAATACAATTTAACGACATTAAAAATTTGTGGCAAATTATTACTACTTGTTAGGAGTAATTTTGGATTAAAAGAATAAATCTAGTCAATAAGAGAAAAAGAAAATTAGATCGAAACCAAGACACAATCATAACGGCTGAGGTGAGAGGAGTTGGATATTTGGGCCCAATTTTCCATCGACCTTCGTGGTTGAAGAGTCTAGTTGGCCCAATGGGCATGATTTAGCCCCAACTTTCCCCGCAACCTCAACATTGAAGGCTAAGCCCAACTTTTGCACGTGGTATGCCCAACAAACCCCCGAACCCAAGAATCTCATATAGGACCCGATTAGCTCATCAAATAATTAGATTCCAAAAGGGAACAGAATAAGAGATGGGGTCAACTTCCTTTATAAATACATTATTATGGTTTCGTATGAGGAAACTGTAATCCTACTCTCAAACTCTCTAGCGTCCACATTCTTTCACTCTTTAACTTACGCATCGAAGTGTGTGTGGTAAGCACCACACTGACGTGCATATTTTCTCTTTTGCAGCTACGTTTTTCTTCCCGTCAAATAAATTCACTATTGATGTCAAGTGAATGTCAGGTATGTTTCCCGTATATGAGTTTTGACATCAACTCTACTCGATAAGTTTATGAGTTAAAATTGAAAAAAAAAATCTCTATTTTTAAAAATCATTGATTGAATCTATAATAAATTAAAGTTTACAATTAAATAAAAACAAATAAAATTTGAGTATAGGGAGATACTATTAATCTATTATCCTAGGCCCGTTTAGATCATAGATATATTTTCATGTGTAGGAATATTAAATATTTGGGATTTCAACATTTGAGACAATTAATATATGTGTTTGATCTACCAATTTTATATATAGTTAAACAAAATTAAATAATTACTTAATTAAATATAAGATAACATGTAATGTAGCTATTAAATTAAATTTAGCATTATTTAATATGTTATTGGATTAATTAATTATTTAATAATTTATAAAAACAAATTAATATTTTTATATTAACATTAACTAAACATTTATTTAATGATTTAATTCAATTAAATAAATATAAATTAATTATAATATGGATTATTTTTAAATTTAGCAATAGTATCGCTCAAGCGATAGCATTCTATCGCGGTTATCGCTGATAGACAGTGAAATTTTTCTATAATTATAAATAGTTTGATATTTTTCTGTTTATAGTAATTTTCCTTATAATGTTTATAATTAATAATAAAATTTTATATTAAATAGTTAAGATATATTTTTAGGGCTATTTTCAAATATAGAATTTTATAAAGTCTATAGCGGTCTATCACTAATAAGCAGTGAAATTTTTCTATAGGTATAAATAGTTTGATATTTTTTCAGTTTATATTAATTTCTCAAATTTTATTTAATAATATAAGTATATTTAATACATAATTAAAATTAATAATAATTAATTAACTAATATTAATTTATTAATTAATGTGGCTATATTTTTACTGTTGATTTATTGGTATAAAAATCTCAAATGTATGAAGGATTTTAAAAAACTCATATCAGATGGGTTTTAAATTTTCTTAAATACTAATATATTGGATTTTAGAAAATGAAACCTTATGAAAATTATTAAATGTTTATCTGAAATTTAATGGTAAAAACTGTGAAACAAATAGATCCTAAAATATGATAATTCAGGATAATAACATATAAGACCTTAATAACGGGTCCATGTTCTAATTTTGTCTATCTTTTCCATTATTTTCAATTATATTGAGTCAATCTCTAATTTATATACTATGGTATATTTCATATATTGATTAGAATATTTTCAAATACCAAACAATATGTTCTAAGGTATATTTAAAATAATCATGAATCCGCCAGAAAAATCAATAAATTAAACGGAAACCAAAGAAAATAAAATTTCATAAAATGCATTTTCTCTTTTTAATTAACCAAAGGAATAAAATCTCAACAAATAAATGTATTTTCTCTCTCCAATTAAACAAAAAGAATAAAATCTCAACAAATGCATTCTCTCTCCAACATTAAGGGTGCTTAGTAAATATGAAAAAAAATTTCCAATGCCACATTCTCTCTAGCCACCCACCACACTCAAAGATATTTTAGTTTGAAAAATTCATTAAATCAGGTATACAAAAATATATAAAAAAAAAAAAAAAATTAGACATTTATAAAAATAGGTTTTGAAAATGAATTAAATCTTTAAATATCCTTAATTCTAACTCTACCACACAATTGTTTAACTTAAACCAAATAAATACATATTAAAAAAAACCCCCCAAATGAATACGACATGTAGTTGAGTCCGCATCAACTGACAAATTCCAGTGTCGTGGTTGACCTCAATGATTTCTCTCGCCCCTCTCCTTTTTTGGGTGCGCGTCTTCGTTGTTATCATGGTGTGGCCGTATAGGCAATGTTATCTTTTTGGGCGGCCCAATTGCCCATCGTTATTTTACTCAAAATTGCAAGAATATATTTTAATTAATAGATTAAAAAATATTTGAGTTCTCAACCAATTGTATTTAGTAATTAATTTATTTTTAAAAATTAATTACAATTTAGTTGATAAACTTTAAGTTGTAATAATTTATTCTACTTTTAATTGTATAACATAAATTTAGTATTTGAATCGATTTAATATATATACTTTAAAATTTGTGACAATTTAATTTTTATTATAAAAAATTATATAAAAATGAAGTGTTAAATTTTTATAAGTATATTTCATTCCATTTATTAATATTCCTGTATAAGAACTCATTAATTTTTAATAATAATTTTCACAATAAATATTAATTTATTATAAATTTTAAAATACTAGTTTAAAATTGTTACTAATTAAAATTCATAAATTCAATAGTTACAAGGTTGCACGTATAAAAATTAAACCATTACAAATTAAAGTTCAATAACTAGATAAGAAGGTCAACTTAATCTGTTTTATTTTGTCTTTACCGTGGGTGTCAGCCTAATTTTATGGAATGAAATAAAAAAATTATTCTTTAAAATTCTGTAAATTTAAATATCATTTTCACCATCTACTTAATTTGATTTTGTTCTTTGACTTTTAAAATATTTAAATTAGTCTCTAAACATTTTTATTTATTTTATTTTGATTTTAAAATTTTGAAAAATTTTATTTTAAAATTGTAGAACTTAAAAACTAGCTATTTAAAATATCCAAGCGACTATATAACTTTAAATATTTGATTTAAACTATTTACGAATGACGAGCACGTGCATTGAAGTTATGTAAGATAATTGCATGGGTGTGTAAGTGCATGTATATTAAAGTGAAAACATAATAACAATGACCAAAATGTTTTTTTTTTTTTTTTTTTTTTGTTTAATTTCATTTTGATGTGTATATCTATATATTATAATATTATATCCAAACAATCCATTTGAAATTTAATGACCAAAATAAAATACATCTCAAACTCAAAGTTTAAAGGCAACCCGGGTCCATATTTTATTATGAAAGAACAAATTCTTTAATTAATAAGAGATGTAGTTAATTTAAACCTAACTCTAGGTAATTAGACACAATACTTAAAAGAATTATGATGACCATGATCAATATCCTCTCCTTGTAGGGTTTAGGATGTAGGCTGGGATTTATTTTTGTAAAATAATAATTTAGAACTTTTTTTTTTTAAAAAAAAGCTAATTACTCTATTATTTTTTTAAAATAAGTATTTTTAAAAAAGTTGTTTTCAAATATAGAAAAATGACTCAAATTATTTATAAATATAAAAAAATTTTACTGTCTATTAGCGATAGATCACGATAGAATTCTATCACTTGAGTGATAGATAATGAAATTTTTCTATATTTATAAATAGTTTGATATTTTTTCTGTTTATAGTAATTTTTCTTTTAAAAAATAGATGACGGTATTGAATGTGTATTCTCCTTAAAAAAAAAAAAAAAAAAAAAAAAAACTTTTAAAGAAAGGCTATGCAGATAAATCTTAAAATTGTGTTAGATAATGCGTGTTAGTGATCTTTAACGTATATGGTTCAAATTATCTACCTTCTATAGCACTTAGAAAAAAGAAAAGAAAAAAAAAACTTCACTTCATTATCTTTTAAGCAATGAGAAGTCTTACTAGCTCCAAATAATATTTTAGAAAATAGACAATAATACCTTCCATTACTTTCATGTCATATTTATCTTTAAAAATGATATATATATATATATAGAGTCAACTCCACCTTCTCTCCAATATTTGCAGTCTAGTCCTTGTTAAGTTTGATTCCATCATGGATTGAATTAATAAATTTTTAATTCTTTATCAAGGTTATGCTATTTCAATTCTTTAAATCTCTGACCTTCTCTCCAACTTTTGCAATCTAGTCCCTGTTAAGTTTGATTCCATCATGGATTGAATTAATAAATTTTTAATTCTTTATCAGGGTTATGCCCCTTATTTACCATTAGTCAACTTGATTATGGACTAAATTCTAATTATAAATCATATGAACTAAATTCTAATTATAAGGGTCTGTTTGGGAGTGATTTTAAAATCGTTAAAATCACTTTTGTCATTTTTAAGATCACTTAAAAGTACATTTAATCACTCAAAATTAATTTAGTTTTCAATTTTACATTTTTAAACGCAATTTTAAATCATCAAAATTAGTTTTAAAGGATTAAAAACATATTTCACAGTAATTTTAAAAATGATAAAAGTCATTTTAGTCATTTTAAAATCACTCTCAAATATACCCTTAATCAATATAAACTAATTAAATTCCAACTTTTTCCAAACTACAAAGATTAAATTTACAATTTAACCTAACAACAACTATTCCCCTCTAAGGTCAAAATGATCAGGCTATTTTTTGGCAATCATAGATTGGCTTTTAGAAAAATGCCTCTCAACATGATAACATCCCACCACCTATGATAAGATGTTTTGTTTTAAAAGGGTTAAAATTTGACCCTTATTTCTAACTTTTTTTTCCCTTTTAATTTGTAGTTTTTGGAAGATCTATGTTTGGTACTGTTTCTAATTACTCCCAATATATTATCAAAACTGTCCTTTCTTTAGTTCCTAATATTAATGCATAATTTATATCAACCAATTGAAAATTAATAATATCAATTTATAAAGATTGTGTTTTTCTGTAATTAAAATCATGAACGAGTAGAGAAAAAAAAAAAAGTAGCATAGTGTAAAAAGAGAAAAGACTTCGGATAAATTCTTAAATATAAAAAAGATAAATTTAGAAGCGTTTATTGGCAAAAAAAAATACGAATATTGTGAAATGTCCGATGTCCATATACTTAAAAATCTTAGTGTCAATATATATATTTATAGTATAAGAAATATTTCATTAAAAAAAATTGATCAACGATATGTGAATAACTATATTTGTTTGATAAAATCGATAATCCTATTCTAACACAATTTCAACATAGTCCTAATTCAAATATGTGTTTTATCAAATTTTAATTGATTTCTTAATACTAAATTTGTCTCTGGTAATTTCTTACGTGCTTTTTTATGTGAAAATCATTCCATATTAATTTAAGGGTTACTTTAAAATATAGTAAAATAAGTCAACTTATTTACAAATATAGCAAAATGTCATTATCTGTCAGACAGTGATAGACACTAATAGACATCTATAGAGAAAAACATTTCTAGTAGTTTTGCTATTTAAAATAATTACCCATAATTTAATACTCAAATGTGGCTTTACTTTAAGTTGTTTCGATTTTGGTGCAAATTAATGTAACATGTTCATTTATTTTAAAAAAATTAATTGAAGTTTTGACCCAATTAGTATATCAATTTAATTAAGGGTAATCGTTTTAAATAACAAAATTATTGGAAATATTTTTAAATATAGCAAAATGTCACATATATCAATGATAGACAGTGATAAACATCTATTAGTGTCTATCACTAAGAGAGACTGATATTTTGTTATACTTGTAAATATTTTGGCTTATTTTACTATATTTGAAAACAGTTATTTAATTAAAGTAATTTTTACTATGCATGGTTTGAAATATTATATAATTAAATTGAGCATTTATTAATTTTATAGTTAATGATCAATGAATATTTTTTTTATGTGGGAGAATAAAAAAAAAATCAATGAAGCAATTTTTATTATGACTATAAAGGATTTTTGTTTAAATAATTAATCAATGAAAAGATAATCACATTTGATTCATTTACCATGTGAAATGCCAAAGTAAATTAGATTAAAAATGGCAATGAAGGAAAGCCTCGATCTCCCATTAAAAAAAAAAAAATTATCTTCTTT
Organism: Lagenaria siceraria; assembly: GCA_002890555.2. NCBI lineage: Eukaryota > Viridiplantae > Streptophyta > Magnoliopsida > Cucurbitales > Cucurbitaceae > Lagenaria > Lagenaria siceraria. Next base: position 28,221,331 of record CM016484.1, read on the forward strand.
TTCTTAAGGTTGATAAAAAAAAATCATCTATGGAACCATGTGATAACATTTTATATTTTTGGGTGTTAGTGTCCAAAAATCATACTTTATTGACTAACATTTTCATTATTTATAATCCAATTTAATCACGTTTTTATCTTATTATAACCAGATACTAAAAATTAGAAGAAAAAATCATTTTCTATTTGAGTTTTAAATTAAATTTAAAAAGGAGGAAATAAAAAAAATAACTAATTTTACTCTAAATTTAAAATATCATTTTACTCCTTGTACTTTTAGATTTAGTTCAATTTTAATTGATGTACTTTCAAATGTGTAATTTTAGTATATGTATTTTCAATAATTTTTAAATTTAGTCACTCAAAATTAATTATTTATCTAAATTGACTAAATAATTATGATGATTTTAATGCAAAAAAATATAATATATGAATATATTTTCAAAATTTATAGTGAAAAGTTCATAAATAACAATTTTTTTTTTACAAAATAAACAATAAATTAGTAAATAGAGATTAAATTTAAGATTTGTTAAAAAATATATAGACTAAAATTGGACATTTGAAAGTATAAAAACTAAAATTGAACCAACTCTAAAGTATAGGCGAAAATAACATTTTAACATTTTGTTTAAAATTTTCATATTTATTGTCCTTCCGATCTCTAAATTTTATAACATTTTAAAGTTGTCATCGCTTTTAAAATTTGCAGTAATCGTTACCATCTTTAATTCATGCACATTAGTAATTGATGTAGTAATTGATGCATGTATTTGAAGACTCACTACTGATCCAATTTAAACACGTTTTTATTAAAAATTAGAAGAAGAAAAAATCATCATTTATTTGAGTTTAAAATAAATTTGAGAAGGCAAAAAAAAAAAAAAAAGTAATAATAAACAAATAAATAAAGTCTACAAATTTCAAGTTTATATAAAGCCCCTAAATCTCAAAACATTTATTTAAGTGATTAAACTTATGGAAGCTGAAGTAATTGCTACCACACCTACTATTCACTTCAGCATCTTGTATGATCATTTTAATATAAACACATGTTAAGTAATGCATGTACTTAAAAGACTCATTATATCGATATGTAGATAATAATGACCAACATATAGTAAATGATTATTTTTTTTCCTTCTTTTCTAAAGAGACAAAGTTATATTGATCACGTCAAAGGTTTAATCATCATATTCACATTCGTTGTACGAATAAATAAACGACATTCAAAAGAACAACTAAACCTACATTCTACAAACTCGTGAACCAAAATCGAATAAATTTGAAACTAAAAACTTTGAAACGCGAATATATAAAATCTAAACATTTTCATAAAAATAAATTCGATGATATCGATACCGATCCTGAAAAAAGGAAACTAATATTCCATATATCATGCAACAAACATGGCATATATTAGATTCTTCGCTTGCAAAATATACAAAGTAGAGTTTTTGAGAAATAATCTCAAAGTTGAATTGTACTTCACAATGGATGAGAGGTTATTGGTGGTAGTAGTAGTACCGATGTGTTTTTTTTGTAGTACAAGTTCAAATACGAGCAAGAAGGGAGTAGTACAACCACTACAAATCGATGCCTTTAACGAAACAAAAAGAAAAGGCAATTGTTGATATAGATTCCACCATCCTTTGTTCAACCACACACTCAAAAACTTGATTTAATTTCTACGTCTGTTTGGCATACCAAGAAGCCAAATTCCAATCGTTATATTGCTTTTATTCCTAAAAAGAAAAAGAAGTTTGAAAAGATTTGAAATGTGTGATTGAAATAATGTCAAAACATTTGAATTTTGTTAATTTATACTTTCTTTTTAGAATTTTTTTGGGTTAAATTACCATTTTGGTCCCTATCTACTTTAAGATTTGTTCAATTTTAGTCATCGTACATTCAAATGTCTATTTTTTGTCACTGTAATTTCAATGAAGCTTAAATTTTAGTTCTAGAGTTAGATTTTTATTGAAATTGTTTAAATAATAATAATAAGTTTCGTGCATGAAAATATACAATGTGAATTTTTTTTTAAGATTTATAGTGAAAAGGTTCTTCAATAAAAAGTCAACAGTAAAATAGCATTATGGACCATATATAAGATTTATTAGAAATATAATGACTAAAAAAAATATATTTTAACCAAAAGTTTTCTCTCCTTCTGTCTTTAAAAAAGATGAAAGAAAGAAAGAAAAAGTGGCTTTCATTTAAAGCACGTATGACACATAAGTTCAGTATCTTAAGATTGAAAAAGTTAAGCCTAAAGTTAAGTTATGTTTTAGAGGATTTAAGTAGTCTAGATTCAAGAAAAATTGTGTTTGGAGTCTAAAGTTTAGAAATTTTGTTTTATAGATTTTGGAGGTTTTCTTTAAATATTTAAATATATTCAACATTCGCTAAAATTTTGTTATATTTATAAATATTTTTAACTTTGTTTAAAATAATTTATCAATTTAAATGTGTGAGTGTTCAACATATATTTTTAAATGAATAACTGATTTCCCCCCTTTATTTCTTCATTTTCTGGCCATGTTTGGTTAAATTTTTAGAGTGGTAGGAAGTAGTTTAAGAAACTTGGGAGATAGTTTTGTAACTAATAAAGATATTAAACGAAAAAACAAATTTTCTTTTAGTACGTGGTTTATATTCTATAATTAAATTTTAGTTTATGTAATTAGATAAAATTTCCTACATAATTTTTTCTCTATTATCAAACTTTAAAGACTAAGTTCTAATTTTTAAAAGTACATGGACTAAATTCTAACTACGGACAATTAAATGTTAAAATTTGTTGAATTATAGGTAAAAGTCTCAAATTAATATAAAGTTGAACCTGTCATCTTCTTTTTTTTTTTTTTTTTTTTTGTAAAATTATTATGTTTAAACTTCTTTTTAAAACACTTTAATTTCGAATTTTACTTTTTTAATATTATAGTATTTTAGGTTGATGAAAAATTCTCTTGATTGACATGTGCCATGAAGTCATTTCTGGTAAAGAAGGAAGTATGGGATGAAACTACCACAATTTTATTGACAGTTTTGACTACGTATGAGATATATCCAATGATTATATTAGGAGATATTCAAAATTTCAAATCCATATTTAACATGTAAATCACCTTGTGGTCAAAAAATATTTTTTTTTTCCATCAAATGACATGAAATGGTTCCATCAAATGACATGAAATAAATTTATTTTAGAAGTTTGTTCATTGAAAAGAAAAGTTATAATTAGATATAACAAAAATAAAATTATCAAAATGCATTTTTGGTCCAAAACAAGGAGAAAGAAAGACTGAAAAAGTTTTTCCATCTATAAAAAATTTAATATGTCACATCGCTTTTTCGTTAATTAATTAACAATCAAATAAAACATATTCTAAAACTTAATCTTTAAAGCGTGCATTTTAAAGATAAAATGTACGTGATGACCAAATATTTACTTCATATTGGCGGCACTCTCAACTTTTCTTCTTAAAAGTTGCCAAAGTTAAGTTTTTTTTTTTTTTTTTTTTTTATTTATTTATGACAATAAATTTCAAAATTATACTTTAAAAATAAGCTTAAATAATAATAATAATTGAAAAAAAGTCGTAGATAGTACGGTGAAGATCAGACAAAGAAATTAAATTAGAAAAAATTATCAATGAGTTAGACCCTCGAAGAAGTCTATGAATTTTTATGAAGGAAAATAATTAATGCATGTATCATTTAACCATCATTTTTCATGTGATAAATTATTATTTTTTAAAAAGATATTTTAATTATTTTTTATGTATGATAAAAGTCGGAATAAAGACGAATGTATTTTAGAATGTTTAGTTAAGAGGTTTTTAAATAATTATTTTTTTAAAAAATATTTTAATGCATTTTATGCTACAAATATATTTTTAATTATTTTTTAGATATATAAAAGAGTGAGATGTATAAAAATATGTGCATTTTGAGTTTCACCTAAATAGTATTTTTATTATTATTTTAAATGTTCATGTGCAGTATTTAAAATATCATTAAAAAATTACTCATTTTCTTTATAAAAAAATCACAAACCTTTCAGATGTGGTCTAGAAATTTAAAAATTAAAAAGGTATATTTTAAAATTTGAGGACAGAGACTTTCTAAAAATATTTTCTATTAAACTATTACTGAAGGAAGCGAAATGACGAAAAGGCCCTTGAGTGGTAGTTGAAATTGGAAAGTTATCCTGTTAGGAATCGATCGAGGATTTTATTTTTTATTATTATCAATTCGGTTGACCCGACCCATCACACAGAGTCTATTTAAAGCCCCGTGAAAGCCTGGCAAAACCCATAGCGCAGAGATCGGCGAGGGCGAATTTTCCAATACTTTTTCCTCGTTTCTCTTCCAAATTTCTGTAATCTGTAACCATGTCTCAGGTACGCTACGAATTTCTCGCTTGTTTGTTCTCGTATGCAATTGTTGAAGTTTCGTTTTCCGTTTTTATCCTTATTTTTTGTTTCATTTCTCTCTCTCTCTCCGTTTTTCGTATGATTTGGAGAGCGAAGATACGTTAGTTCGTTCCTTTTGAACTTCAAATCTGCTGTTCGGAGCATGAATCGTTGATTTAAATGGAAGTATACGAATCTGTGTTGGAACTTTATTGAATCCATAACTTGAATCTGAGACGAGTGACGGAAATCACTGTAACCGAGGCAATGAGGTCAAAGTCTGAGAGAGCTCCATAGAATATTTCGTTAGTATCGCATATTGACTAATTTATTAGTTAGTAATTGGTCGATTGGTCAGAAATTAAGCTTTACGTTGATCATATATTGATAATTTGGTCACTGATTGAATTTTTTCCCGATTTGCAGAATTTGAATGTTCCATCCTGTTGTGCGTTTTTGTAATAATTAATCTATGTAATTTTTGGGAACCGGAGTTGAAAAATCAGCGAGAATATCTATGAATATAACTCATGGATACAAGTTCCATTAGATAGAATTGGATGAGTAAATTTCTATTGAAGAATTTGATAAAGAACCGTTGATAGTAAGCACTCTTGTCTTGTCAATTTAAGTGCGTGTGAGCTGAGCTAACTTTCATTTCTTGGTATCAGGCAGTCTGTATTCCACCCTCCCCTTCTAGCTGTATTCTTTGATTCCATTTTAATAAATACAATTTGGAATTTATTTTTGTGCAGACTACTGTCCTCAAGGTTGCTATGTCATGTCAAGGCTGCGTTGGGGCCGTCAAAAGGGTCTTGGGAAAACTGGAAGGTTTGTAATTCATTTGCTAAATTTTGGTTGTCTCATGATGTGCTGTGCTCTTGTTTGATGTGCAATCTTTATATCGGACTGTGAAGGTCGATTTTTGGAGTTTGATATTGCATTTTTGAGATTCATGTTTCAACATTCTAGCTGCTAGTTGGGTTGCTGCCACTTTTTTATAGTCCAGCCAGGTCACAACACAAAAAGAAACTTAAAAAAATTATATATATGAAGTTAAGTTTGTCACGTGGCACCATGTGATCAGGTCACAAGACTTATTTAAGTGAAGCCCAGCTAGCAGTATTTTGGGAAATGCTGGACATACTATACTTGACCATGTTTCAATCTCAACAATCATATGCACGCTTGGTTAATTTATTGCAAGTTTTGTTCTGTTATATGTCTAAGGTTGTCAATGGTAATTCAGTGAACTTGAAGATCTGGTGTTATCCATTGCCCATGCGCTGTGCCGAATTAAAGGGAATTCTTAAATGATGGTTAATGGATGTTAAATCTATCAATATTTCAAAATCGAGTATCATTGTGTATAATCTCTTAAACATTTGCTATTACCAATTGAATATGAACACTTTTAACATGTTAGTTCCTACTCAAAGTTCTTGGCTACCATTTTCAGGAGTCGAGACGTTTGACATCGATATAGATGCACAAAAGGTGACTGTGAAAGGCAATGTAGGGAGCGATGTAGTTTTCCAAACTGTTTCGAAAACTGGGAAGAAGACTGCCTACTGGGAAGATGATGCGCCGGCAGCACCTGCAGCAGAGGCAACCCCAGCACCGGCTGAAGCAGAAGCTAAACCTGCCGAGACTGTGGCTGCTGCTTAAAGTATACTCCATTTACTCCATGGAAATTTTCTGTTCAATGCATAAGGTCTTTGCTTCCTGAAGCTAATAATATTGTAATAGTATGCAAACTTGTCTATTTAGTCTGTAATATTTTTATTGGAGCGTCTCTTTACTGGAGCGTCTCTTGTATGACCTTCTACGTTAAAGCTTAACTATAGTCTACAGATATATATCTGTTTTGCCCCATTTCTGTGTTCATTTCGACCTTCTGTTTCTGCTTTGTTAAAGTAAGTATTGATTTAACAAGTTAAATTTTTGAGTTAATTGGTAGCTTAAGGGAAGATGCGTTCAATGGCTCGTTGTCATTTGAAATTGTTCAATTCTCCTTGAAGGACCTTCAATGGCTGGATCGCATTATTTGAAATTGTTTGGATGCAAATTTGATGTTGAATTGGGAAAGCTGATTTTCTGTATTTTGGTGTTTTGAGTTTATTATTATACGTTTGTCTGAACAGAGTAAAAAAACATTGATAGAATATTATAGGAACGTTTCGTTATTTTCCACCTCGTAAGATGACTACCAATATTTATACTCCTATAGAAACATTTTCAAAAAGTAGAATATATAATTTGATTGTTTGAGTTTACGTCATTTTCAATTTGGTCAATTACCATTTTAAAAAGTATGAATTTTTTACTTGTAAGGTATCCAAACTTTTCAATAATCAAGTTCTTTTTTCAATATGTATGTGTTGGTATGAATATAGTCAGAGAGATAATGATCTCGAGTTGACCCACCGAATTAAATGATGAAATTGATCACGTCAATTAAAAATCATGTCATGTTGACTGGGGCAATTTCTGAATATCGAGAGAACGTAGATCAATATTCAAGAAGAGATTGAGGATTTGTAGTATGATACATTTCTATTATATTACCTAGTTTAACCCGGCAATAGATATTTGATGATGCCATGAGATTGTTAGATATATATAATTGAGTTTGCTTGATGAACTTTTTGAACTCACATAATATAGTTTTTTATAATCGCCGAGGATGTTGCAGAAATTAACTCTCTCGCTGATGAGTTGCAGATATGGAATATTTGATTAGTTTAGTTTACATTATTTTTTATTTGGTTCACAGTATTTTAAAAAGGGTTTTATGACATATTTGGAAATAATTTTGACATGATTAAAATTACTTTTGCCATTTGTAACATCACAAATAACTTCCAAATTACAAATTCAAAAATGTAAAATCAAATATTAAATTGATTTTGAATGATTAAAGAAATATTTTTACATGTTTTTTTTATGTTATTTTTTTAACATGATGTTTTAACAATTTCAAAATAACTTCAAACATGTTCTTCCTTTTTATCCAAAAATTTCAAATCAATTTATTATTGAATTGATATGTGATGTTTATTAATTAAAAAAACATTATTTTTAATCTACAAATTTATTGCTTTTCAAATGCTAAATATTCAAACTCAAATGATAACACAATTACCTTTGATCAATTAGAAAAGAAGACCATTTGATTTTTGAGACTTTTTATCCAAATTGTGGGATGTCCATATTTAAACAATAAAATCAAAAAATATTTTTTAAAGCAAAATTGATTTTATGAGGTTAAAAACATAAACCCAACAGGATAGGCAACAAGATTTATTGCATGAAGATAGAAAGAGAAAGAGACATTTTTAAATTTGATCGCCAATACAAAAATCTCATCCACTATATTTTTCACCTTAATTAAGTCTGACGAATAGTTGTTAATCAAGTTAGCCCACCATCCGGATTCAATTAGAATACCGTTGAAGAGGATGATAAGGAAAGAAGAAAGATGGTCCAACCCTCAAAATAATTGATATTTGCTTGCCTACTTTTTTACCATTGTTTTATGGGAAATTTTTAAAAATAGAAAAAAAGAGAAACTATTTACACAAAATAGCAAAATTTTTAGATAATTGTGATAGATGTTGATAGAAATCTATCATGGTCTATCAGTAATAGAAATGATAGAAATCTATCACTGATAGATGCTGATAGAAGTCTATCAATGTTTTTTTTCTTTCTATTTTCTGTAAATAGTTTGACATTTTTTCTATTTGTAAAATTTTTTCTTGTTTTATTATTATTATTAGTTTTAGAAATACTTTTTAACATTATTGAATACCTTTGTTTTTAAAAAAAGAAACCTTATTAAATACCTACACTAACCTTCTAAAATAATAAAAATAAAAAACTACGTTACACCTGCCATCTACCTCTCGTTCAATAGCCACAATATTATTTTCAAATCCAGCATTAGGAATTTAGGATTAATTTAAACGTGAATTTGAGATTTTTATTTTATTTTTTATTAATTTTTTTTTTCAAGTTTAAAGTCCAATTAAAGGAAGCTGAAGGTCATCAGTGTAAGGCTGTAAGGCTGTGTTTACTGTTTGTATTGTTATTTGAGACGACTTTTAAATTTGATAATTTTATTTATAACATTTTTTTCTACATAATTAAAATTAGAAGACGACTGTTACAAGCGACTGCCCGACTAAGAATTTATTTGAAATAATTTTTTAAGTATTTTTTTAAATAGTCACTTTTTAAGTGTTTAAACAAATACTTTTAAATATCTCAAAAAGAAAAACTTTTAAACGAAAAAAAAGTGTTTTTAACATTTAAAAATATATTTCAATCAAGCCTTATTTTTTTTCTTTAAAAAAAAGTGCATTTGCTTGAAAAAAGGGAAAAGTTTCTTTTAAAATTAAACAAACCTTAAAACTAACAAAACATACTAGCCAACCAACACATGGAAAATTAAACATCAACACAAAAATTCGACACCATTCAAGACATTTACTTATATTATACCATACAATTTATCCAATAAAGAAGAGATAAAACATATAGACACAATTCAAGTATGGCTAATAGAAAAACCAAAGTTAAATTATAAATTTATACACTTTTAGTGTGGAGAAAGTTAGAATTTAATTCCTATCATTTATAATTAGAATTTAATCCATACAGTTTGATAAAAATTCTTGTAGATATTTATTACGACAAGAATTATGTATGAGAATTTTATCAAATCATAAAGATTAAACTTTTTAACTTCTAAAATGATAGGGAATAAATTCTACATTTTTCAAACCACAAAGCTAAATTTATATTTAAACAAAAAAACCAATTACCATTCCAAAGTTAGAATTCCACCCTCATTAATGATTCAACGAGGAGAAAGTATAGTGGGTTGGGCTTGATGGGCCAGTCAAATAAGGCCTAGTCCGAATCCAGTCGGCCCAAAACCTCAGTAGTTCCGCAATCTTCGCTCGGCCAGGCAGTTCTCAACTTCACGAAAATGAAATCAGAAACCCTACCTCTTCGCTATATAATATAAATAAGAACCCTTCAACAACATTTACAGAACCCTAACTAAACTCTCTCTATCTTCCGTTTCCCGATTTGCTATCTGCAAAGAACGATGAAGATCGTTGCTGCTTATTTGCTCGCCGTTTTGGGAGGCAACTCCAGCCCTTCTGCTAAAGATTTGAAGGATATTCTCGGATCTGGTAAATTTCGCATCTCTCTCATTTCCCTCCATATTTTTCTCCGATTCAATCATTTTTGGAGATTTTTGGGAAATTTATGTGTTGATGTTTGGTTTTTGGTGTTTGTTTGGTTAATATGTATTGTTAGTTTTATAGAAATGTTTTGTTATTTGGTATCCTGTTCTTTAATTTGCTTCGTTGCGATTCTCTGCGATTTCAAGCTATGGAGTTTCGTCTTTGATGGTTTGCAGTAGCGATAGTTAATTGTTTTCTCTCATTTTGGGCTGTTCTACTTCAAATTCTGTTAAATGAATATCCATTTTTTATTAAAAAAAGAATACCTATCCAGGTACTGTTTGTCTTGATTACTGTCGTTCTTTAACGTAGTTTTGTTAATAAGTAACTCATGCTTGAGAAACGATAAGAAGAATGGTTGTTATCTGTGGCTGGACATGATTAGATTCTAATTGTATGAAGTCGTATCTATATCCTACTTTTCTCGATGGTTTAAGAGATTGGAGCTGCATTGCGATTATTTGTTTCGAAACTATTCTACCTCGGACAGTTATTTGGCTTTAATATGATTATCATTCTAATTTGTGTTATTTGAAATGGTCATGTTCAATGCCTTTTATATGTTATATTTCCACATCTTGAATGGTGTCATAGTTTCTCTTTCCTGAACCATTTTGCAGTTGGAGCTGAAATTGATGAGGACAGAATCGAGCTTCTGCTGTCTAATGTTAAGGGTAAGGACGTTACAGAGCTCATTGCATCCGGAAGAGAAAAGCTAGCATCTGTTCCTTCTGGTGGAGGTGCTGCTGTGGCAGTTGCTGCTGCAGGAGGTGGTGGCGGTGGTGGTGCCGCTGCCCCTGCTGCAGCTGAGACGAAGAAAGAGGAGAAGGTTGAAGAGAAGGAAGAATCAGACGATGTAAGCTTCCTAAGTCTTTATGAAAGTGTTGCTTGGAATTGCATTTTAATAGTCGAAATTTTCACACTCTTCACAACTGGAAGCAGAATTCTGTCGAAAATTGAAAGGCTGAAACATCTCACATCATGAACAGCTCTTTATTGATTCTGTGATATGTTTCAGCCTATAAACACTACTTCCATTTGGTTTTTGAAAATGAACTGCTCACAATTGATAGTCTGTTGGTTTTTGAACATTAAGCTTAACATCCTTATACTTTAGTTTTCCCATAGTTTTCCAAAATTTGTCTTTGCTTTAGAACATGACTAGGAATTTGAGTGTTAAGGTGAAACCATAATTGAAAATTTTGAAGGACACAAACATAAATTTTAAAATAAGACAGAAAGGGTTATCAAATGGGTCTTAGGAATCAATCAAATTTTTTCAGTTCATATAATTTCTTCTAACTCCCTGTTTTATGTTTTGCAGGATATGGGTTTCAGTCTTTTCGATTAAGTATAATGACAGTCGAATGTTTGTTCAGAGATTCTTCAAGATTTTAGATTGGAATTTTTGTTTTTCACATGTAGTGTTTTAACATTATCGTGGTGTTGTGATGAGCCAAATGTTGTACTTTTCAGTTAATGAATTTCGTCGTAATTTTTGGATGCTCTAAAACATGTGTGTTATTATATGGAAAAAAAGGGAATTGCCGCTATTTCTTGAATTCGAATTGGAGGCCATTGTGAATTTTCTGTTGCGGTTCCCTCATTTCCACAACCACAATTAACCAAAAGGAGAAACAGATACTTGTTGAGCTAAGGGTCGGTAAATTTTCTACCTATATATTTATCTGTCAAATTCCAAAATGAAATTTCACCTGCTTCCTAATTTTTTAATTACATCAGCCCTTCAAAATAATTGCTGGCAATTGTTTTGATTAGCAATTACTATTTATCTGTTAGGAGAAATAGGTGCAATTTTTTTTAAATGATATTATTTAAAGAAAAAATGGCTGACATTGAACTACAAACCTAGGATATAGGAATTTGTTTGGTAAGGAATGTATTAAAGGGATAGTTATAAATATAACAATTAGATTCGTATTAGTATATATATCAACATTTAAAAAAAATTATAAATATGGTAAAATCTATCTATTATTGATAGACTTTGCTATATTTGTCATTTTTTTTAAAATGTTGTTATACACTTAGTTATTATTTTTAAAATTGTTATTCATTACAATTATTTTACATTTAATTTATAAAATCAATTTTAATTGATAAAGAATAAATTAATAAAATTGAAAATTTTGTTAGGAATTATTAGCTGATTTTATCAAGAATTTACTTCACTTCATTCACAATCAAGCACAAAAAAAACTATACTTCAATTTACAATAATGTTGTGTTCACCAAATAATAAACATTTTAATGCCTATTTATATTTTGGACAGTGAAATATTTTTTCCTTTGCAAAGGCATTGAATTGCAATAAAAAGAAGAGAACTTCACATCTCAAACAAAGAAAAAAAAAGTTTCTAAGGAGAACAACCCACTATCTCGAACACGAAGAATAACCCACCAACACCAAGATGAGGAACTAGAGTAACCGCCCAAATACTTCGACTGAGCAAAAGATATAAGCCTCGGAATTCCAAACGAATCAGAATAAGCCAAAGCAAGTTCAAGACAACATCAACATTCCAAGAAAGAATATGGTGGATACCAAGACCACCCTCACTGCATGGAAGGTAAATATCCAACCAAGCCACCTTTGCTCCATCAATACTATCTAAATTACCTTTCCAGAGATAGGAGCGAAGAACACAATCCAGGTCTTGAACAACTTTAGCAAGCAAAATAAAGACATCGGCCCAATAACCCTAAAAATTCTGAAGCAGAGAATGAATAAGTTGTAGTTAACCAGCATAAGATAAAGCTCTAGGTGACTAACTCCTAATACAAGAGGTAACCCTTTCCAAAAGAGGCAAACGGTCGGAATAAGAAAGTCTGCCCGAGATAAGAGGTAAGTAACAAATCAGGAGGGAAACCAAAGAAAAATCTATGAACGCTGAAAGATCCTCAATGTCATCAGGAGCTAAGCCAGCACAAAACAACAAACTCTTCCCATCATTAGCAACTACCAGACAACCCCTGAAACTGCCTCAAAACAACTTGAATGGAAGATAGCGAACTGCAATCTTCAGCACTAAAAATCATCAAGTTATCAGCAAAACAAAGATGAGCAAGTTTTATCTAATCACAATGGTAATGAAAACGAAAGGAAGGTGAAGGAGAATTCAACAACCGAGACAAAACTTCCATTACAATCACGAAGAGGTTTGGCAATAATAGATCACCTTGTCATAAACCTCTTCTTCCAGGAAAATACCCTTCAATAGTCTCATCAGAAAATCTTCTTTCTTCTAAACAAAAAAGATTAACAAAATGTAAAACATATTAAAAACTCGACGGTGTTTTGTAGGTAGGTCAAAAAGTAGAGCTCATGTTGATTATTGATTATTAGTTTTCACATTTACCTTCATTCAAAGCACCTCTCTCTCAGCCTCAACCAATAGACGGCAGAGTCTTGCTGTAGTCATACGTTCATTCAGAGAGTCTTGCTTTAGCCATTTCCTTACTGCACTTATTGCAACAGTCGTTTCCCCCAACTCTGTGGCTCACATTCATTTCATTATGACTCATCACCCTTTGCCATTCATCTCATTTCTCTCCATCGTCGACAACAACCATCGCACTTTTGTTTTCTCCTCTCCTAATGCACGACCTTCCTTTTGCCATTCATTTCCTAATGTTTGATTTGTTTTCTTTAATTCTTACCTTCTTTTACTAGAATTTAGTGAACCATAAATCGATGAATCCAACCTAACTCGACCCAAGCTAGTAAGAAAAAAATGGGTTACCGATGAAGTTAAAAAACATCATTAGTTAAGTTGATATGTGTATATTATTATCTATATATGTGAATAAGCCTGCTATAAACTCGGCTTAACCACTCAACAAATCGTAGATAACAAATATGCTACAACTGCCTATATGAGGTATTGAATTCCAATATACACTACAACTTAAACTATGTAGGTCGGATTTGAGTTCTTCTGACCACGCTTTCTTTTAGGGCTAGCACTGATCATGCAAGAGAAGGCATTGACAAGATCCGAGTCCTCTTCAGTTATTAAAATTTTAGCCTTACTTGGCTCGGCGAGTAGGAGCTTGCCCACGAGGTATCCTGCAATTGACCAAGTTTGAAATAAGCGTGCTTGTTTTCCAATGAACCTTCCTTTTTTCGTGTCATAATATTCGGGCCACTTGTCTCTAGCCAGACGTCGCTCGACAATCTCGATGGCTCTTTCTGCAATTTCTGGTCTGTTCATCTTTATGCAAGCAACTGTGAGCTGAGAAGGGTACATAAAAAAAAATAATTCAACATTTTATTTCACATTCTTAAGTCCAAAGACAACGGATATAAATGTAGAAATACATAGTATATGCCTTTGTTGTCCAGAAGAGTTTCAAAATAGAGAAATAACAAATTTTGAGCCGAAGCAAGGAAGCAAGGATGAAAATATCCGTCGATATGTCGACATATCCGTAAATCGAAGAGTTCGACATCGATATTAAATATCATTGGATATCTCTAATATCTTTTATAGATGCTTGTAAAACATAAAAAATGACATCTATTTAGTCCAATATGAATAGGAATAATAATAACAATATCCATAATTTAATTTGGGAGTAAGAACAACTTAATTATTAATCTAAATAAATTTCATAACTTTTAGAAATATTCATCAATATATCCGTAAAATTGAAATCTCAATACCAATATCAACATCAATATTTTAATCCTTGAGCCGAAATTTGAATAGATCGGTTTACGAAATGATTGTTGTACAGAATAAAGCGAATTACGGATGCTAATTGAGTAATTGAAACCAATAAACTGCTTCTAAACTTCAAATTCTAATGGAATTTTTCTGCATTCTCAAGGGTCTAGAGCATAATAGTAAGATCAGAAAATTGAGAGTAACATACCTGCCACAACAATGTTGGCCATGAACCTGCATTGTGGTATGACCATGGCCTGTATTGACAGAAACCAATTTTGATATCAAGAAAACAGCAAGTTTTTTTATTTCCTAATGAATCTCAGAAGTACAAAGTCAAGCAAATTACGTGTTCTTGGGATCGCAGCCAGTGATAATCTGCCATTCCTGACCTTCAAGAGCAGGGTAACAAATCTTGAATGGCATGTCTGCAACTAAATCCCCCCATTTGGATTCAATGAGATCCAAAATGGCATGGGACTGGCCTATTGTAGTAAGACTACTTACGATGGACCACAAATTTCCTAGAGAAAAGAACCGGAAATCCATGTGAGCCGGTTGCAAATTTCCAATTAGATAACCTCCTTTACTAGGCATCCATTCCACCAACCAAGAAGGAATTTGATCTGGGTAGATGTTGAATTTGTTGACTGCATCGTATGAATACTCTTCTGTCTTGTAACGATAAATTTCATTTAGTTTTCTCAAATCAACCCAATAATACTCTCTGATATGAAATGAAAGAGCCACCAAACGATTATTAAGTGCACGGATAAGATCAGCTGATCCGTCCTCAGGAGCAAGCATCTCTCGTGCACAAACTAATGCTGAATAAAAAAGCGCCTACAAAGGAGGTAAAACAAATATGTTAAAACTTCCATGTAATTTATAGAGAAAAAAACTTTTTAGGGACATTTTATGACCAGCGAAATCTAAAGGTGCATAAAGTAAAAACATAAGTTTCTTAGAATGCAACTGCAAAATCATACTGCATACCCGTTAATTGTTTAACATGTCCACTTTCAGAATGTAAATGGATAAAGTGAATCAGTGAATCACAGGCATGCTCGTAGCATTACTTGTCTCAAAGAAATTAATTATGAGCAGCATATCTAGAACAACCCCCCCACATTAATAATAGAAAAAAAAAAAAAAATGAAGGAATACAAGGGTATACAAAAAACTGATAGTAGGCCTTCAGCCTCAATTTTATTTATCAACAATGGGGAAAGAATTCAAGAGCTTCCCAATCTCTCCCAAATTCTCAAAAGAGACCAATTACAAGATAATTACCAAAAAGATGATAACTCCCTATCCCTCCCCACAATATATAACAGTAATCCCAACCTCAGGCCAGTCCCTTCTAACTAACAATATTCCCACGCCCACCTCACAACGAACTATCTCACGTAGTCCCCCCTTTCTTATGCCTACATGTACATACTTTCACCCCTGGGGTCTATAAAAAACCAAACCCGCAAAAACCTACTACAGAAAAGTGTTTGCTTAAAGAGTAATGAGAAGAAGGCCTCAAAATTGAAGCTAAAGAGAAACATGAAACCTCACCAAGGACCAAACATCACTAGGGTCCATTCCCACACCTCTAAAACTATTATTTCTCTTTTCCAAAGATCCCATAACAGAGAACACACCCCTACAGACCACAAAAAGCGACCCTTCTCATTAAAAGGCAAATAGATGAGGAACTCTCCAATCGAGTTGAGCCCATTGAAAAGGAAGGTATCGTTGCTATATAGGCTAATCATGGTTACTGAATCCCCTTTTCTCTTCTTACAGTTTCAATGCCATGGCAGCCATTGAACATATTAAAGGCACAACTTCTAGATCATAAGCAATTGAAATTGAGAGTGCTGCAGAATTTGGTTTTCTTACTTGGATTTCGAGAGGGTGACCATGAATTCCCATACGACGATCTATCATACAAGAACCATCAGTTACCAATAAAGTAGGGAACATATCGAAGCCATCGGCAAGACAAAGCCTCAAGATCATTTTGATCCCAGTTTGGACATCAACTCTCTCCTGAACTGAGAGATCACCAGAGCATTTTCCATATGCACGCAATAAAATTATCCACCACAATCCTAAGATAGAGAGGCAGGCAAATGACCTTTCGGATATAGAAACACAATGCATAAACTTATCCTCTTAAGGAAAAAGGAAATATTTGATAGTCTATGTACCTGAATCGACAGGTGCAACACGGCCAATTGCTGCCTCCCCAAAGTCAGGATCCAAAACCTCTTCTGTTGCTGAGTCATCACCATCTAGAGGAACTGTTCGGACCTTGAAACTAGCTGGCATCAATCCTTGACCAGGACTGTGACAGTCCATAGTTTTCTCCCAGCTCTATGGAATAACGAATTGCAAGCATTAATCAGAGAAGTAAAAACAATGTAAGGTAATTAAACACAACCTTCATGAGTTACCTGATTGATGTACATATACTTAGATTACCTGCAACTGAAGTGTGTGGAGGATAAAATTGCGAACAATATCGTATTCTCCCTTCAATAAAAAAGCTATACCAGAAGGTATGAAATCACGTATAAAGACCTGATCATAATTCAGTAAATTAGAACTAGTAGGGTCCCTTGCAGCAATCGTTCCAATTGGACTGCCACAGTAATAAACAATGGATGACCGAAGCAAGTCCCAGGCCTCATCCTCAATGGACTCGATACTAATTTTATGAAAGGAATCTCTAATTGCCCCATTTGTGCCATTATTAGAAATTGAATTCTTAATTTCCTGTTTTTCAGACTGAACATCTTGAAACTCCAAAGCACTTGATTCATTTGGTATGCTGTTGACTGGATGCGGTGTCTCCACACTGTCCATGAACCATGTTCCATTTCCACCTTCTGGAGTCATACCACTTGCACTTTTTGCTTGTTGGCATCTGCAACTGTATAACAGACGATGAGTACATTTTGTTTTCCCACTAAAGCCTGTCTCTATCCCCTGTAATAGCCTACTCGAACATTTTGACAAATGCCTATTTCTCAAGACTCCTTTCTTCCCATATTTCACTTGTGATTTAAAAGAAAATTTGGGGTCCAAATTGCTCGAATATGAGTTTGAACATACAACCCGAGGTATGACCCCTGAAAAGATTTGCAGGGCTGCTTCAGATGTGCCCATCTCTGAAGAAATTACAGAGCCCAAATAATCCGATCTAAATTAAAGTTTTTCCAATGACAACGCTGGGCTACTGATTTTTCAACTTCACTCGAAGAACACGAATAATATCTGCACAAAGAGAGATTGAGCGCAATCATGATTAAATTAGAAAGAGAAACATCACAACATTTAATTTACAGGACAAATAGAACTTCAAACGAGTGAATCAATCACATCCTTCAAAAACTTATCGTAACATAGCATATATTTCTTCAACTTCCTGATCCAAGAAGAAGAAAAACAGCTGAGATTATACAAAATCTTAGGATCAGAAAGTCTAAAAGCTACATATCGAACGATTTTTTAAGTCGTCCGAATCCTCAAAACCTATTTACAAGAGAAAATGCCAACAGGTAACCTGAACTTGTATTATTACTTTTTTTCGATCAGGTTAGCAAATATCTAGTAGTTGAAACACTGAGTCTATAATCTGCATACTAAAAAAACCCACAGCATCTTCAATGGAGATTAGATTCAAACAGCGAGCGAAAGCAATATAAGAAATGCTATGAACATGGAAAAGAATAAAAGAACAAAAAACAATAACCTTCAAAGTTCTAGTTTAATCGCCTAAAAAATATTTAAAACAGAAACTCAAAGCATTAATCTAATGTAAATCAAATTTCGACAAACTAATTAGAAAAGATTTACGATACTTCGGGGCCAGATTGGATACAAAGAAGAATGAACAGAGGAAAACGAAAACGCAGAAAGTTAATTAAACAAAATCATCGAAGATAGAAGTAGCAACTCACCGAATTTTATGATGCAATAATTTTTTTGGAGCAGAGAGGAAAATGATTGCAGAAATATAAACAAAATTTCGGAGCTTTCGTGAAAGAAGAAGAACAGAAGAAAAAAAAACGATCACTGCTTAAGCCCACGAAATATAAAGCATGTTTTCACAAATCTGTCAAGTGGACGGAAGAGGCAAAAATCAACCTGTATTCTTACGTGAACTTTTTTCCCCCCTCCAATCTCCTTGTCCACATCTCCACGATTTTTCTTTTCCAATGCTCCGATTTTTGTAATAATAATTATATATATATATATATATATATATTATTATTGCTCTTGCTTTTTTTTTTTTTTTTTTTATTTTTAATTTGTTTATTTTCTCGAACCTTAAAATTTTAAAACCCTGTTTCACTTTACCAAATTTCAATAAGTTTTAAAACCCTCCTTTTATTTTCTGTTCCTATTCTTTTCTTCAAAGTAGAATTAAATGTGTGGTATGAAGATTTCAACGACTGACCTTCAATTATCATTAATTTATTTATTTGTCGAGAATTTTAAGAGAGTAATGTGTAGTATTGGTACCAAAATTAGACTAAGAAAAACACACTTTGATACCTAAATCAAGTTTTTTTGTCGTAGCAAGAGTTTTAGAGATAAAAATGAACTTAAAGTCATAATGATTTATTTATAGGAAATTCTGACATCAGACATCCAAATTAGGGTTTTCAAGTCATATTAGGTTAATTCTGGAGCCAAATGAGTCAGAGCATGTATTTAGCATGATCCATTCATCAATTAAGGAGGTTTGAGGTTGATGAGGTACGTTTGGGCTTTTGACCTAAACTCTTATCCTTTCGAGGCCCAAATGGGTTGGAGCATGCCTATTCATCAAATGGGGAGGGTTAACCTCGACTTGGCCCAAACTCCCATCTTTCCATGCTTAATTGAACCCTAGGGTGTGGTTTGGCTTTTTTAGCTCGAGTTTCGTCATTTTCTTAATCGGATAGTTTACGAACTCGTAAAGTTGATTATGCCCTCTAGTCCAAATCTATCCATAATATATACTACATTTATCATGTATTTTCATGTTATGAAATACTAATCATCATAAAATTCGTCTACATGGGATAGCTCAATAATCAATGCATCATCGACATCGGTTATGATAACAAGAATGTAGATCAACCATGATAATTGACATTCGATTATGATAAAAAGAATATAAATCAACCATGAAAATTGGCATACACTCATTTTCTTCAAATCTCATTCATCAATGAAATTTATTGTTTTTATAGTGTCTTGTTCACTTTGTTGTGACAAATTGACCTAACATACCTTTATTTATAGTAATTGAGCTTATATTCTAAGAAATGAAACTCAACATTCGTGGATATAATTTGAATTACAAATTTATACCTAAATGGTTAATCGTTTTCTTTGATAGAGTAAAGTACTAGTGTGTTTCATTTTATTTTTTTTTTTGGTTAATTATGTATGCATAAAAATCCATACATGTAAATTAAGTGACTTACAAAATAAGTAAAAACTAATTATCTTGAAAAGTGTCACTTGGGCGTAAACTTATGTTATCAACCATTAAAAGATAAATGACTTACAGATTAAATTTGTATAACCTAGAGTTAAAGAGAAGGTACTTGTACATTACATAAGGCATGCTTATCTTACCACATATATTGGTTAATTCACAAGCTACATAAACATATGTTCAACAAATTTAGACATATAAAGCAAACAATTTTTACCTTATATTAGATGAGCAATCCAAGTACATATTTGCACAAACTTCTAACTTTATACTTAGTAAATTTAAAGTTATTATTCCTAGGAGCCAAATATCACGAAGAAAGGGATCAATGTTTCAATTTTTTTTTTTAAAAAATCTCCTTATTGAATTTTGTAAACCTCCCTTCCATTACAATATTGCAAGTAAAACTTAACCATAAATCTACATATTAAAGAGAGTAATTGGCACTATGGAACCATTGAAATCACAAGTATATTTCAAAATCTTGATTCAACATCTATCCAAAACGGAAAAAAAATTAGTTTTATCTCCATATAACACTATCTCAAGGGAAAAAAAAGAAAAAGAAAAAAATATACCCAACACTTTGTCATGTACGAAAATAAATATTCCAATAATTGAAATTTTAGCTTGACAACAAATAATTGACCAATAATATTATGGGTCAGCCAATAATGCCCGTGTTTAACACATTGCAAAACTATGATGTTTGCATTTGTTTCAAATCACAATAATTTAGCATTTCTTACAATTATGATAGTTTGTGTTTGAATATTTGAAATACGATTTCATTTTTTGCGTACCAAACACTCACACATGGCTGAAGCTTTACCACGCATTGCAACAAAAAGCTTGTATACATGTTTGACCACAAGCTTATCCAATTGCTCCCCTTTCACGTGAGGAACCATAATAGACCTTTTTTTCGATATTATGAAAAATATCTTTAAATTTCTCTCTTTATTTGAAAAATATATCATTCTTTCACAAGTTGCAATATTAGCCTTAAACGTTTCATACAAATTTCAAAACTACCAAGAGTAAAGATTCAATAGAATGTTGAATGAAAATTAAGACTTAAAAAACAGTGTAAAAGTGTCCTGAGTTTCAATTTTCATTTAAGGTCACCACCATACTATTTAAGGTCCTAATTCTTGTCCAACATTCTAATAGATTTGTGCTTCAATAGAAGTTTTGAAACGATTATGAAAAGTTATAAAAGATAATATTGCAATTTTTGTAAAAATAAAAATACGTTTTAAACAAATAGAAAAATTCAAGAGTAGTTTAACCTCATATATAAAGCCTTGTTTAGGGGAGAGGATAAATTTTCAAAAGCTGAAGTTTAAAAAAAAATAATAATAATAATAATGTTATTTTTAAAAAAAAATAATAAGAAGAAAAATAAGAAAAAATTTCACCGATAGAAAAAATATCAAACTATTTACAGAAAATTAAAAAAAATACTGATAGATATTGATAGACTTCTATCAGCATCTATTAGCAATATACTTCTATCATTTCTATCACTAGACTTCTATCAACGTCTATTACAACTATCTAAAAATTTTGCTATTTTCTGTAAATAGTTTTCCTTATTTTTCTATTTTTAAAAATTCTCCTAAAAATAAATTTCATTCACACTACAAAAGGGAGGACATTTTTTTTGACCGAATCACCTCCTTTCGTTTGTTTGCTTCGGTACATGTCTCGTTTGAAGATTCATCCACTAGAATCGTATTTATATAATATCTATTATATCCATAATAAATATATATTAAATATTATATATTTATATAGAGAGGATACATATAGTAGGAACTTCTATTTAGGAACTTTTAGTGATTGAATAAGGAAAGAGAAGACGACTACTTTAGTTGGGGGGGGGGGGGGGCAAACGAAGCTTAAAATGTCATAAAATATACATATTCTCCATCACAAAAATAGATGAATAGAATAAAAACACTATAGAATGGCTCTAAAGATATGTTTAAAATAACTTTCAAGTGCTTAAAAAGTGTTATAAATGTTTTTTTTTTTAGCACTTTAAAAATCATTCTAAATCGCTTCTAGATCTCTCTTTACCTAAACATTAATTCAAGAATCCAATCTAAAGATTAAAAAATCATTCCAAAGTATTAAGTGAATAAAATACCTAAAGAAGCAGAATTAGATTGCTAGTAGGCACTCTTTCAAAATCCAATCTAAAAATTAAGCTGGTGGGGAAAATCAGTTCAATTAAGACGAACACCTTGAATGAAAAAGTAGGCACACTACAAGCTAAAGATTCAATCAAACAAACAAAGAAACAGATTGCGAAGCCTTATTATAGTCCTTAAATCTGGATGCAAAGATTGAAATAAATATGGTTCTCAAACAAAGCTTATCCATTCCATGGGGCAAAAATTTGGGTAAAGGATAGTTAAGAAGGTTACAAGCAGAATCAAGAATTCTCACATATATGCGTGTATTTATATATATATTGGCGCCAAGACATTAAAGAGAGAAGTATAGTTGGAAAGCCAATGTTCTGTTGAAAGCCACATTTAACAAAACCTGATCTAAGTTTCAAGAATCAGAGGGGAAAGAAAAATGATAAAACCACTAATAAGCAGATAGCACACTCATTATATATTTATATTTTTTTTCCCTTTTTTTTTTAAATCACGCAATTAAAAACCCATAAAATGCTACACAATAGAGGAGCTATATAAACACTCTCCTTAGGAGGATTGGTAGAAGAATCAGGGAACAAACCCAACATCTTTGAAGTATTCATGCTCAAGGGCAGTCCGGGCAGTGACTCTTTTGGTGGGATCCAAGCACAGCATTTTCTGAAACATAACGGTCAACTATTTCAAGACAGATATAATAAAGCGTGTACCTTAGCTACTATTACATGCAATTAGTTATATTGATTATAATCTTTTTGGTTGAAACCAAGAATTGCTCATTTCTAATAGAAGTAATGTGAAAGACAGGAAAGGACCATTCTAGCCTTGTATCAGGCATCGAATTCGAACGACTTTATTATTATCTTTTTTCCTAAGGGATTTGTTTTGAAAAATAAGATCAGATTGGGGGAGCCAGATACATACTGTCAGCATGTTACAAATTTATGGTTAACAGACTGCCTCTCACTTCCACCTTTCCTTAAACCAGAAAAAACAGAGAACAGCCAAAAAAGAAAAGGAAATAAAGAAAACATTGATTACCAACACTTTTTGATCCGGATCATGTGATATCATAAATGAAGATTTAAACGAGAAGAACAAAAAACAATTTGGTATTACACTCACTTCCCCATGCCCCAATGAAAGAGGATATACTTACAGAGAGAAGGTCAATGCCAGCGGCTTCAAGATTAGGAACTACAGAAGCCAGGTCCTGTGCGAGTAGAGAATGAGTGAAGTCAAGCTTGTAACCATGGAATATAGCAAACCGGACAATGATATTTTGGTAAGGTTAAAAATAAATAAATTCAATTCAATTACCTTGGGAGGCCACTTGGGGAAAGCAGATTTAAAATCAGGCAAAGATGTAACACCAGGCCACGTATCTTCATTTGGAGTTCCCAGAACTCTTTGTATCCCCATACAAAGAGGTTTATTGAAAGCATGAATATGTTAGTATAGACAGACATAGACTAGATTAGAAATATTGCTTTAGGTGCTATCCTTCCTAATCATACTACTATGAATAGAACTCCGAACCCAATCACTCCACTTTTAAGGGCCTAATTAATAGAACCATATTTCATACTCTCCATCATTGCAAATTGCACATACATGTAAAGCTGCAGTAGCCAGATGAACCGGGTTTTACATCTATATATATATATAAGAAACTATTTCAATGATGAATGAAATTATCCAAAGAGGTACGAAGAGGTCCCATTTAAAAGGAGTACAAAAAATGTTTTGTTGCCTTTATTTTTCAAATTCCTAAAGCCTCTCCCTCTAAGGAAAAGGGAAATTCATACAAAAGAAATGAAAGGAAAATCCAGCCACCAAGAAAATGGGGGAAAACTCCTCCCTCTCCAATAGAATAGACAGATTTATTTATTTATTTATTATTATTTTATATCCATTCGTATTTGGATTATCTTGCACGAATCTTGACTAATCTTATAGGAAAACTACCAACTCTGACAAAACTTGTCGGATATTTAAATCCTACATAGGTGATACCATGGAGAGATTTTGGTGTACTCCCAATTGTAACAATATTATGATTCCAACAAAATAGCAGGCTAGTGCATAATCAATTTAAATTTGCCAAGTAGAATTGACTATATCCTCGCAAGGAATGGAGGACAGATGCAAAATAAAGCTACTTACCTAAATATCTTAAACAGTTCATCAATCTCAGAGTCTCCAGGGAACAATGGCCGCTGATTAACCATCTCAGCAAATATACAACCCACTGACCACACATCCACGGGGGTGGAATAATGTCGGGAACCAAGTAATATTTCTGGTGCTCTGTACCAAAGGGTCACCACCTAGATAGTTCCTCCAATTATTACTATTAACTTGAGAACACGACAATATAACAGGATGGTGCATCAAAGAAAAAAGTCGTAGACAAATTGAATTATTAGGGGGAAAAAATTAAAAAGATAATAAAATGTGGGACCTAAACTAACAGAACAACTATGGATGCCATTAAAAAAAGGAAACTAATACGCTTTCCAAACCTTAGTATAGTTTGGTGTCAGGTCAGGAAAAATGTCCATAACACATTCTACTTTCAGCAACCACAAAGAAACCTACTGACGTTTTCCTTTTGACTTCTTTTGGGAGGGTAAGAAAAATCAACAGCTTTATTTTGTCATTAAATTTGTTCAACGAGTAAATCTGAATTTTCTCGCTAACAAGATGTTGAAAAGCAAAACAAAATAAAACCACCAAAATGCATGAATTTGCCGTTGTCACAGGCTAGAAATCTGAACCCCCTGGAGATCATGTTCTCAAGTACACTTGCAATTCTCTTTCAAACATGGAAAAATAGATGGTCCCAATTAGGTTTTCTAGCTTCATTACATTTTACAGTATGACTTCCTATCACTCTTGAACAAAAGCTTACAGAACATTTTATAAAAACTTTAGATTATATGGCGTTTTCATTCTTCTGATTAATACATAGGCTCAGAAAGTTGCTTCATGATTCAAGGGCTTCTTCTATAAATCGGTGAAGCCAAAGCTAATCATTCCTGCCAATGTTTTCATTAGATGGAAAACTTGCCCTAGACTTACCTAGCCAGTTTCCATATGGCTCGCCTACACCCATTTAATGAAATTCTCCTCATTAATTATGATTATCTGAAAGTACAACCAACTGCACATCATATTAGTGCTCCAAATTATGTTTCCAATATATTTTTTCTGAGAAATAAATCGTATGACAATGTCTACATTGAATGCAAGAAAAAGAGCCAAGCACACAAATTCAATATTCCATTAAACAATCATGCAATGAAATAAATTCACAATACCGAAATTGAAAAGATTATCATCCAGTGTATATTCATACCTCATGCGTGAATGTTCTCACAGGAATACCAAATGCTCTTGCCAGTCCAAAGTCAGCAAGCTTCAGGGCATTGGTACGACGATCAATCAGTAGATTTTGGGGTTTTAGATCTCGGTGAAGAACTCTATGAGAATGACAATATGCAATGCCACGAAGAATTTGATAAAGGAACATCTGCATGACATAAGTGGAACAAAATTTTTCGTTAAGAGAGTCTCGCTGCACCATTGTATTGTTAAACCAAGAGTTATAACAAGATCAAAGGAAAATCTCAGGAAATGAAAGAAAGAAACAAAACAAAACTGAAGAATAAGCATCATGATGAATTGATACAAAGAAAATATAGCATCAAACCTGTGGGTTTTACATATACTAAAAGGGAACACCATGATCAACCTTGACATAGTTATAAGTTGCTCGATAACCATGAAAATACACATCATGTTTCCAAATAATTCTTTTTTAATGATTAAGAAAGCCACAAAACTAGGATGTTAGACAAGATGTGCACCAGATGGAAAATAAAAATATGATATTCAACAGTGAATTACTTATTATGTCAATTAACCAATCCACCCTCTAATGTTAAAATATAAATGAGAAATAACAATCAATATTAATTAACATAGATCCCAGGTAAATTACAAATAAAAAAATGCAGACACTCACTTTTACTTGGCGTGGATCCTTTGCAAATTCAGGAGAGGAGTCCATATGCTTCTTCAAATCCAAATCCAGATACTCAAAAACCAGATACAGACGCTTCTCGCTATGCACTACATCTTGTAACCTAATGACAGTAAACAAATTAAAGACTACCTTGTTATACATGTATAAAAACATCACAGATGGAAATGATTCAGTTTCCAAGAAAAATTAATTATACACAGTAACAAGAACGTAGAGTGCAAGTGCCACTTTTACCAGTGTGATAGACCATAGAAAAGGTACATGACATCATGCCCATATTTATTTGCCTAATTGCAAACTATCTACATATATCTCAGAATTACCTACATGATAGCAATAGCGGGAAGAGATGCTGTCTCTGAGATAAATAAGTTACACATAGCCCACCCCATCTCCGTAAATTGAACAAATAATTTCTACATTAGGCTCCTACGACTAAGAGAAGTTAAAACTGACAGTGGCAGATGGGATTTTATTGCAGCATTGTCTTCAAACACAGCACTTTTTCAATAAAAAGAAAGGCTGCTTTAAAATTCAAACTAAATTGAAAAAAAACCTCATACACTGAGCAGATTGAAGAAGCACGTTACTTACAATGTTGTGTAAAAATTGGACTACCGTTATTAGTTGAATGAGGGTAGATAATTAACAGTGACACGTACCTTACAATGTTGCCATGCTGCATTTCCTTCAACAGTGAAATTTCACGAATAGCTGTGCTTGGCACTCCCTCATCTTCTTGCTCCAAACGGATCTTCTTCAAAGCAATAGTTTCATTTGTGACGCGATCGCGTGCTTTGTAAACTACACCATAAGTTCCTTCTCCAATCTTCTCAACTTTCTCATACTACGAAGCCAAACCACATCGCGAATAAGAGCAACAATATTGTGCTAAAAAAAATGAAAAACGAAACAGAAAAACAAGCATTTCAAATCCAAAAAAAGCATCGCTAACCTGTTCCATCGAGTCGAAGAAAAGTGCCGAAGTTCTCAAAGCTTAAATCCTACAAACAATAAGACAAAGAACGATGTAGATTTAGTGCAATACAGACCATATAACATTATAAATAACAAAATGATGATAAGAAAGCGAGAATGTCAGAAACGGCAATGGACACCACTGAAAAGGCGAAGAAAACAGATTCGCACAGTTCAAGGACCGGATCCGCGTTCAAATGGAGTCAACTCAGTCATAGTGGACTCGGTTGAACTCACTAGGACCACATTGGAAGCAAGCATTTCGAAAACGTAGTTTAACATCGGAATTTCTTCAATCAATCGCTCGTTTTCACTTCATTCCACTATCATCTTTCCTTTCTTGGAATTCCAATTACCATTAGACTAAAAGGCAAAGTACAGCAAAAGCATCTAGGAACCAAATTAAAGAAGGAATAACAGAGACAGATGGAATGAAAAGCAAGAACAAACCTGCTTGAATCAAAGCCGAACCCGTGGGACTCGGGGACGGTGTCGGAGCGAAGAGAGGCGCAGTAAAAATGGCGCCGCAGAAGAAAGAAGAAGAAGAGGAGGAGGGGAAGGAAGGAGACTGGGCATCTATGTAATTTCACTTTGGCTTAACTTTTTTTATTTACTAATCATTTTATTGGCTACGATTATTTTTGGATTTTGAATTAAAATTTGCTCCTAAAATCTCAAATAATAGAGTTGGGCTCATTTTTCTATTTTTTAAAACAATCCCTTAATAAAACTTATTTCATTTCATCGGGCACTCATTATCATTTTACATAACCAAATTTCCATTTCAGTTTACCTAAAAAAAAAGTTACATTTATTTTAGTTCTCGACACTTAAATTTTGTATTATATTTAGCTAATTTTCAATTAAATTTTTTTAAAATATATCTGCATATATATACTTCAACTAATTAATATAGGCTAAATTATACAAAATATTATTAAATTTTGTACTTTGTGTCAAAAATACCTTTAAACTTTAAAAAAACAATTCAAGAGTACCCTTAATATTAGTTTGAATGAATGTAGTTAGTGTTTTATTTCAAAAATACTCTTAAACTTTTTTTAAAAAAAAATACTCTTAGTGTCAGTGTATGAACATGATCCTTTAATACTTGAACTTTTAAATGTTGCATTAATACTCTTAGCCTTGCAAAAAAAAAAAAAAGTTTTAAAATGTGCATGTTATGATCAATTTATTTTAAGTTTTCTTATGTTCGGAAATAACCAAGTTCGAAACAAATTATATAGAGACATATCATTCTTTTTCACATAGATACTCTTATTTTTACTTCATCTGTCCAATTCTTACACCAATTTTGTCACAACAAAATATAAACCATAACTTCAAGTTAAAGCATACAATCCCACAAAACTCCAAAAATAAAATATCCCTTAAAACTTACCAAAACTATAAATAACCAAGTATAAAAAGAAAACATATCGTCTTTTTTCATATAGATATCAAATACAAAAGAAAGTATTTGGTTATTAACACACACTCAACTCCTAAGATCTCCTTGGTGCTTTCCACTGTTCTCTTTCTTTTTGTTATAATCTATATAACTTAATTGAATGGGACAATTTTTTTTAATGAAATAAATAAAAGGTTAAACTGTTAACAAAAATAGAGTAAGAGGGGAGAAAAACATAGAGAAAAATAGAGAAGTGATAAATCATAGATTGAAGGGAAATAAAATGGAAGAGGTGATGAGATGCAGATAAGTGGTAAGAGCATTTTTAATTTTTTTTTTTTTTTATTAAGTAAGGGTACTAATGCATCTTTTGAAAATTTATAGGTATTTATGCAACGAGGTATTAAAAATTTCCATGCATATATTAACCGTTAGAGTATCTTTTTTTTTTTTTTTTTTTTTTACTTTTCTTTAAGTTTAAGGGTAATTTGAAACAAACCACTAACAATTTTCATCCAAAATTAACGGCAACAATATTTTAGAATTATTTTTCAAAGTTTGGGTATTTTTGAAACCTGTAAAAATTCATAAATATTTTTGACACAAAGTACAAAGTACAAAGTTCAATAACACTTTATATAACTCAACCTTAAAATAATAGGTCAAAATGAGCCTACTTAATCGAGATAAAAGTTATACTATCAACTTTAAAGTCATTTGATTCTCCAAATATTGTAAAAAATAACAAAACTAAACATTACTAAAAGGTATTTCGTTTAAAATATGAAAAATAGTCTGCAAATATTTAGCCATGAAAGTTAAAATAAATATTTGTAAGAGTTATACATTTTGGATTAAAAAGACGAGTTTTTTTTTTTTTTTTTTATTAGAATAATTGAAAATATAAGTTATAATAAACCGTTTAAGCGCCAAAATATATACTTATAGATTAAATTGGTTCAATTGGATACCACCTCACCAGCTCACATTTACTTGCCATTTGGCACAAGCGAGAGCAAATAAGGAATAGGCGAGATAATTACTACCTAATTTATCTTAAATTCAAAGTTATATTTGAAAAAAGAAAAAAGAAAAAAAAGTAAGAAAACTTTTCATTTAATATCTTTTAATTCCTAGTCATTCATACTTCATAGTCACAAATTGGGCCTCCATAGTTTTACTATAATCTTTGATTCTTTATGACTAATTCAAATATAGCTTAGTGGTTTTAAGTGTCAATCATCATTTACAGAGTTAATAAGTTGATCGTTTTATTTTTTACCTTACCATTATTGAACTCAACTTTTTTTTTTTCTTATACATCTAAAAGTTTCAAATTAATTTATATGTATAGTATTATCACATGGTCTAAAAGTTTCAATTGATTTTTAAGATTTGACCTTAATTCTAATTGGGCTAAATCTCATGTATTGTCTTTAAATTATATTTTACACCTACAAAAAAAAGAATTCACGGATTTTCTTTTAGTTTTTTATCCGAATCTTAATTAATACAATCAACTAACACAATCGACAAGAAATTAAAAAAAAACCATTGCCCATTAAAATAAAGTGTCTAATAATAAACCATTGCCCATTAAAATAAAGTGTCTAATAATAAGAATAATTTTTACCAAAGTGAGCTTAGTTCAATGGTAATTGGCATAGTCTTCCACCAGTTGGAGGTTCGATCCTCATTCCCACGATTGTTGTATTTGAAAAAAAAAAAAAGAATAATTATGTTAAATTATAAAATCCACAATCAAACCTTTCAAGAAATGAAGTCTGAATTTTAGGCTTTGTTTGGTATCTATTTGATGTTTAGTTTTTTAGTTTTTGAAAAGTAAGCTTTATTTTTCCTCAATCTTTTACCATAGTTTTCATTTTTTTTAAGTAAGAGATTTTAATTCTTAACCAAATTTTAAAAACTATTTTTTTTTCAAAACTTGGCCTAATTTTTTAAAACATTAGTAGAAATTAGATAACAAAGTAATGAATTTAGAGGTGGAATGAATGTTTATATGCTTAATTTTCAAAAACTAAAAGTCAAATATTTACCAAACGAGGGCCTAAACTTTTAAAAATTTAAGAACCAAATCAAAGCTCTATCGGCTAAAGGTATAACTTAATCCAATATTTAAATTGAAAATATTATATTTAAAAAAATGGACAGTAAGAAAATTAGCACACAGACTTCTTAATAAATAACACATGCTATATGTCAGTTAAACTATTTGATTTTTTAAGGTAAAATTAGTATATCTGTATATGAGTTTGGCATATGCCATATTTTGGTTTATTCCTTTTCGTGCTTTTGGTTAAAAAGTGCTGGCAACAAGAGCAGCCTCTCAGCCAACTAGAGAAGCAGCTTCCATTCCTTATGATCTGAAAATAATGCTCGAGAGTCGAGGTAGTGGGCTGGACCAGAAATGATAGGGCCAGATGAGCCCAGACGTTAGCCTTTTAGGCCCACTTTTTCTAACTTTCTTTGTCGCTTTAATGCCGAAGGAATTCTTTTACATTATTGGGTTTCCCATTTCCTGGTGATTTTTGGGTTATTTATTTCTCTCACTCTTATTTTATGATCGAATTTCTCTACCAAAATTTTAAATAATAAGAAAGAAAGTTATTATTGATGTGAACAATTCATATGACATTTGCCTATGGCTATGGGCTCCTCGTGATAGGGATGAAAGTTAAATTTGTTTTCTATTCAATTTATCTTTTAGATTAAATTATATATTCATTTCATGTATTTTTCTCCCACTCAAAAAGCAATCAAATAAAAATGAAGACAAAAAGAAACGTTGGTCTAGAAGAGCATGAGAAATCCTACCCCCATTTGTTGTCTAGGTCAAAACCAATCATCATATACGGTTAAAGTTTTGTTTTTGTTTTTTTTTTTTAAAACAAAAAAGGTTAAAAAGGCTAACTATAATGTTAAATCATCGATTGACCCACAAGTTGCATAGATTTGAACAAAAGACTTCCTAAAACACCTATTATGATAAACATCTAAAATCGTAGATTATTCCAAAAGTTTAAACTAATAGATGAAGGCAAATTTAATATTATATCATCTAACATGATGAGAGAAGATGGAGAATATATATATTTGTTTTGAAGGTAAGTTTAGTTTTTAAGTAAATTAATAGATTTTGTTTGATAAGTTTTTTTTAGCAACACAAACAAAAAGTCTAATGCTATCAACAAAATGGAGAGTTGACGTTTGTATTAAGTTAAAAGTTTGTTTAAAATAAATTTTTAAGTAAAAATAATGTATTTCTAAGCATTCAAAAAGTCAATCAAAACATCTCTTAAAGTTAACGTTGTCCGAGAACGTATAGCAAGAAGCGATGTCTTTTTCTTGCTTGAAGCAATGTTTTTGGCTCAATCACCAATCAGATAGATTCGTGTTTAATTTCTTGGCCAAGTGGGGAAAGCTTTCTCTTCAATTTTGACAACCTAACCACTTGCAACAGAGAAACAACGACATATTAATCTTAAAAAGGAAATCCTGAAGGCCTCCCTTCACGATATATAATTAAGGAGTGGAGAAAACATGGAGATTTTTCTACAGAAAAACCAAGCTTTAATTCTTGCTTTCTATGTCCAACTTCATTGTTAAGTAACCTCCCTCATAGTAGTTTCAAACCTTTTACTTTTGTTTGAGCTAAAAATTAATTAATTTATTGAGCAAACTATATGTTAATTGGGTTTCAAATTGACTTAAATTCTCCTTATTTGTTATGTTCTATTCTCTTTTTCTGGGGATATAATTGCCCATTCATTAACTGTACGACCATCTTCACTAACATCCGAAAAACTTGTTAAAGAAGAAAACATCCAGACATCCTCAGTGCATTTCATAAATGTATTCCCTTTCAGACATTTTCCAAGAAAACAAACCTGTAGTTACAGAGAGGGAATTGGAAAGAGAGTTTTAAAGCAAAAGCAAAAGGTGAAAAGCTCTGGCCATCTAAAAGCACACAACCAGACCGATCAATATCACTAAAGCAAACATGTAAATTCGTATAAAGAAGAAATAGGCTTGCTTTCCGAGGAGCTGCAGAAAAGAAAGGTCATTGATTAGGAGACGAAGTTTATAAGAAAACAAAGAAAATTATGACAAGTAAGAATGGAGGTGGAGGAAATGGCGAGAGAGTCCTATCGGAAGGAAGTATTGGTCAAAACGAAGAAGAGATGGTGTCTAAACTGACCGTATCTACATTGCAAGCTAGGGAAGAGGAGATTGAGAGGAAGAAGATGGAAGTAAAAGAGAAGGTCGAATTTCAGTTAACCCGTGCGGAGGAAGAAGCCAAACGCTTGGCACAAATTTGGGAAGTAAGTTTTATAATTAATCTTTCATGTAACACGCGTAAAGAGGGTACAAGTTTAGGCCCTTTGGTCGCAGAATTATAATGTAAATTCTTCTATTGATTTTAGTTAATTTATTTATGAAGAAACAAAAGAATTAGTCATATGTATGAATATATGAAGAGGTTCATGATTTATAAAAGATAATAATAATGATGATAAGATATAAGATAAAAAAAAATGGCTCTAAATTTCTACGCTGAACAAAAATTTATTCCGGAAATAAAATGTTAATATTGAATTTTTGGTGGGATGAAAGTATATAGTACCCTGAATTTATGCCAAAAGACCAAATTTTCTTTGAAAAAGTTAACTGTAGACTACCCATAAAGACTATTTTTAAGATTTATTAAATGGTTGTTTTCAAATATAACAAAATAAACCAAAATATTTATAAATATAACAAAATGTCACTGTTTATCCATTTTGGTACGTTCGAAAATATTTATAGTAGTTTTGTCATTTAAAACAATTGCCCTTTATTAAAACTAAAAGTATATATAAACTAAATTTCGGCCACAATGAAACACATTTTAAAGTACAAGAATCAAAATAATATTTCAACCCTAATGGAAAAAAAAAACAATTATCTTGGTGTTGTTTGGTAACCATTTAATTTTTTTTTTTGTTTTTAAAAATTAAGCCTATAAACATCATTTTCATCCAATGTTTTGTTGTTTACATTTTTAAAAATATTTTCAAAATCAAAGCCAAATTTTAAAAACTAAAAAAAAGTAGTTTTCAAACTTTTGTTTTTGTTTTCTAAAATTGGGAAAGAATTCAAATGTTTACCTAAGAAATATGAACACCACAAATAGGAAATTAGGAGAAAACAAGCATAAATTTCAAAAAAACAAAAATCGAAAACCAAATAGTTACTAAACGAGGCCATATAATTAAATTTCAAATTCTCAGCTGTGAAATAAAATCTCTAATGCAATCAAAGTAGAAAGCAATATGCATTTTCTTGATAAATAAAGAAACATATTACTATAACAATGTTGTGGATGATGAAGGAGCTGGAAGTAATGGGAGATCCAATGGGGAAGGAAGTTGGTAATGTGCGAAAAAGAATTGACACAGTCAAGAGAGAACTGAAATCTCTGGGACAGATTTGCCAAAAGAAGGTGTTTCCTCAACGACAAGAATTCCTTTGATTCATCTTCTTAAGATTTCATCTTCATTTGTATAAGTGTTTTAAAGCTTGATTTTGATTCTAACCACTAATCTTATAACGCAAGTTTCAAGTTAGAAATGGAAGATATAAGTTGAAAATCATTATTTCTAAATAAATGGTAACAGGAAAAAGAATATAAGGAAGTCCAGGAAATATTCAACGAAAAAGGCAACGAGAAAGCTCAGCTACTTGCTACACTAATGGAGGTATATAATTCTCAACATCATCTGTAAATGTTCCTGCATTTTCTTGGTAACCAAAAATATTTTCTTAAATTATCCATTTATACATGGCCATAATCTTATCAGCTGCTGGGGCAGAGTGAGAAATGGAGGATGAAAAAGCTCGAGGAGTTGAATAAGAATATAGAATCAACGAACTGAACAAAGAGAGCATTAACGAAAAGATATGAATAACTATAGTAGTATCAGTTGCACCTTACTTTTCTTTTTAAGTTTGTATTTCTAAAGTGTGTAAAAATAAACATTGAGGCCATATTCCCTATACAAGACTAGCAGAGAGTTCTCTGATCAATATCCTAATTAGTATCAACAATATTATTAATCTTGTTATCATACACAGTGTCTGTCAAATTTTAACTTGGTTTTTGGTCTTTGGATTATATATATTTATAATTTTCACGACATGGCTTGAATTTTGAATTTTTTTTATAAAAAGTAGATAACAAAATAAAGAAACCCATAGCAACTAGCATAGTGTTCATAAACATAATTTTCAAAAATCCAAAACCAAAAAATTAATATCCTGTTTGATAATCATTTAGTTTTTAGTTTTTTATTTTTAAAAATTAAGCCTATAAACACCACTTCCATATGAGTTTCTTTGTTTTGTTATCTACCTTCTAACAATGTTTTCAAGATACATGCCAAGTTTTGAAAACTAAAAAGAACGTAATGTTTAAAAAGTTGTTTTTGTTTTTGAAATTTGGTTAAGAATTCAAGTGTTCCTTAAAAAAAGATGAAAATTATAATAAAGAAATGATGAGAAAACAATCCCTAAGTTATGAGCTCTTATCATTTAAAGAACAAAACCCAGGATGGATGGATGGGTGTAACCTGTAAGGATGTAGTTTTGCTCTACCCTACTATGCAAATTAAACAGATGGCCCATAGGCTATATAACAAATAAAATATGTCAGAAATTGAAGAAAAAAGAAACTATCATATTTTTTTCTCTCCTTCCTCTTTTAAACAATCTTTTAAGCATTTGACGAGAAATTGACACCTAATATCATGGGCTGGATAAAATGAAATGCATGAAACGGACCATATTCTGGCTGCAAAAGGCTCTCAAATCACAAGAATGCATATGAACGAAGGGATGACTTACAAAATACGTCAGTGAAACCATCAATCAGGTAGACGAAGCTGTTTGTACTCTGCCAAAAGCTTAGGGATATCGTCCATACGTAACTGTGAATGTTAAAAAGAAAAAAAAGGAATAAAGAAGATATATGATGACGAAAAATTCAGTGGGAAAAGAAAAGATGTTTGGATAACAAACCTGGATAGAATCAGAAGAAACAAATACGAATGTTGAAATTGTGTGAGGTGTATATGCTTAGAAACAAATATTTTTGTAGAATTAAAAGTCTAACTTCCAAGTTGTTTAAACTTTATTGCCTTGTAATTTGGTAATTAAAATCAAGTTCAAGAGGCTCTGTATCAGTCATTGATTTCTGAACAGCACTTGTTAGAGGCTATTTGAGAAGCTAGAAAGAAATTAGGATTAATGGAAATCAGGATTACGATGAAATGTTAAAACTGATGTTGGAATGGGATCGTGAAGCGTAAAAAGCATGAAAATGGTGGGAAAGAGAGTTGAGTTGAAAACTGTTGTAGGAAGCAAATGTATTAAGGATTACAAATTGGGTCCAAATCTCTCAATCCAAACGTTGACTTGGGATTACAACCCATTACATTACAAGCTTCCAGACAGCCCCTTAATTCAACTTCATAGCTCATATCTTTTATACTAATTGAGAAGGGAAGAGAATCTAGACGTAGAGCTCGAGGCAAGACTGCAGGAAAAATTCCATTGTATTGGAGAATTTTAAGAGCCATTTCCTACACCTATCACAAAAATTAAACAGTGGAGTATCGGGGGTGGGGTGGCGGGGGGAAGCCTGGTAATATTTTGGTAGAGTGCGTAAATCCAATGTTTTGGTAGAATTTAAAGTCTAACTTCCAAGTCGTTTAAACTTTATGGTCTTGTAATTTGGTAATTAAAATCATGTTCAAGAGACGGCCTCCATTTTCAGTCATTTGATCTCTGAACAGCACCTGTTAATATTCAACTTCCTAGCTCTTTTTAAACTAACTGAGAAGGGAAGAGAATTTAGACGTAGAGCTCGAGGCAAGACCGCAGGCGAAATTCCATCAGATTGGAGACTCACCGATGAAACATATCATACAATACTTGTTCGTACCTGACGATAGTCATTAATATGGTAAAATTGATGCGCATCTTTTCCAGGAAGACTGGTACTAATGAATTCTGACTGAGGCCCATCATTTGCACTGCCATTTTCAACATAAATTAAACAATGACCAACAGGCGATTATTAACATGAAAATAAAACTAGGAGAGGACTTCGTGCTTTTCACACCAACGATGAAATAAACAATAGCCAAATTATTATGTATTCAACTTGACAGCATGCTTCAATCAGTTGACCTACCAAGTAACCTAAACCAGATTTTGTTTCTATAACTTGGGAAAGGCATATAGCATTGAAAAAAACAAATACAGTGAAGGTTTGACATGGTATATTTTCATGTTTTATTTTATCTTTTTCCTTTTTATGGAATAAGTTTGTGCATATTCACGTTAATCATGCTAAATTATTTCATTCGATGCCAACACCACCAACATAAATATAGCTAAAAGATATAGAGGTAAAGAAAAAAGGCAATCAATTAAAATTCTCCTTTCTTGAATATCATCGAGACTATCTTAAAAAAACCCACATCTAATTCTAAACATCAACAGCCATATAAGAAGATGGATGCCACTAGAACTCAAATTAATCAATGCCAGTGCACATATATTGAGAATTAAGAACAAATAGAAAGAGATCAAACTCCTGTATGATTTAATAGATCTGATATATGTAAGTCTTCATTCTTACAAGTAATTATGAGTGATCAAGCGCTGGTAATCACGAAGTAATGGCCCAAGCTCTTTCAGTGGAATTAACCTAGGATTAGAATTCCTCCAATGGTTCCGAAGTGCGTGGATGGCCTTCCACAAAAAAGGGGGAAAAAACCTGTCAGATATACTACTTAGATGGTCTTGCATCGAAATATTCCTAACTCACCTCAATATGCGTGATCTGTCCAGAGATAGAAGGTTTAACTTCACTTAAACTGTATGCTAGATTAAGGAACTCTTTGTCATCCATCTCGCCTACAACTGGAAGAGCAGGATTTGAGAATGAGATGGTAATCCCCAAACTTTTTCCTAACTCTACTACTGCATTGTGCCTCCCATTAGAATCCTGTTTATTACAAAAATATCAACAGGAAACACCTCTGGGTGTAAGTAAGAATAAACATAATAGTGGCAACTGTTAATGTGAGACCAAATAGGAAGAAAACAGTAACCTCAGTGATTTGAGATTCTTCAGGACTATTAATTCATTCATTTAAACATCTGATCTACTGTTCTTTTTTTAATTTTTTTTGATAAGAGAAAAAGTTCCAATTGAAAACGGAGGAGGTACACCAAAATTCAAATAGCTAGGAGATAAGAGGCCCAATCCATATTGGTAGCAGCAATAGAGTAATTCATTATCAAGGCTACGAACAATAAGTAGAACCAATCACATAGCCCTTGAACTTCTAATGTTTTGCTGTAAAATATTCTTATTTCATGCATTGCTATGCAAAGCCTGCACAAAATAATGCAAATTAATATGTAATAGTGACCAAACCATCATCACTTAGTTTTTCTAACTGTGATTTTGCAATAAGTTTGGGTTATAGGGTTCCTCGTGAGTTCAGTGTATAGAGGGGGTTCATCCTAACTAGATCTTCACCATGCAGGAAAAAATTTGGGAGGAGCACCCAGAAAAGAGAAGGAATTTATCAAAGTTTGCAACGTCAAACATTTTGTGGTTTTTGTGGATAAAACATACTACAGATGATTTTGTATGAACATATTGTGAATGTTTAGACAGGATTATGATTATGATTATCAGAGAAAAACAAGAATTTTGACTTCTGATTGCTATCCATTTCCAATGGTGACGTTTTTATACTCTCTCTCTTAGTAAAGAGGAAGTTTATCCTCTTGTCATCTATGTCATTCTCTTTAATAATAGAAGAATTATGTTCTCACTAAACTTATGTCGCAAATGAACCTACTAGAACAAAGAATGCACATAGGCTATGCGTTCATTAAGTGAGAGGCTTTGTTCCAATACCTCCTGTGCAGAATTGGAATCTTTGTTCAACGATGTTAAGTCCTTATTTTGAGGGAGATCGTTGGATGATGTGGAAAACAACCTCTTTACAATTGGGTCCTCTGTAAGGCACAATATACTTTATGAGGACTTTTAAACTAATACATCAACAAAAAGAAAATTACACAATAATCAATCTCGAGCTATTTCACTAGTAGCTCCCCTGTTTGAAGGGATACTTCGATACAGTTTTTCTCTCGGTTAGCAGAGGAAAAATACAAATTAAGAGACCATCTAAGGAGCATAAAAGTGATAAAACCCTTCAAACATTTCAATAAAGGAACATTGCAGATAAGGTTCAATGAACGGCTTTCTGAAAATAAATTAAATACCTTCAGTAACTAACCACCACAAATCGCCAAAGGTTGATTTCCCATCAAAACCACCAAATAACAAATAACGTGATCCAATACAGTTCATTGTATGGTATGCCCGTGCTGAAGGAGCTTCATTTCCAGTAGGCAACCGTTTCCACTGAGCAGTCACTGCATTTCAAAGAGAAAATGGCTACTCACGACAGAACTGTAAACCATTCAATAGATGAAGCAAAGATGGTCATCAATCGTATCAGGAAAGTTTGACAAGTTTCAAGTTTTAATGGAGTGCACAACCAGTTCTCCAGATTTCATTCATTACATTTACAAGTTGGCGTATAAAGTCCTAAACTAAAAAGTCACCGAGTATCTAATTCACCTCTTTCCTCACCTCACCATCTTTATGTGGGAACATAAAAACCATCGAAGTGATTATCTTTTAGCAGCATAAGAACGTATTGATGCACTCACCCCTGTCCAACACAATGCAATCATTGTGGTAAACGTCATAGCGACTCAGCCAACCACCAGTCCCATGTCCTCCAAATAATAGAAGCTGCTAAGACAAGAAGGGGGTTATATCCAAGTAGAATAGCAATGAAAGAACGAAGGGCTTTAAATTTAAGGGAAATAATGATAGCGCTGTAAAATGATGTTATGCGTTACTGGAAGAGTGGAAGATAACTGAGTAACAGTTAATGGTGAAAATAAAATTTCGACATCATCACGTCCCCTAATGTCATTTCTCCACGGGAATTTGGTTAAAGATTTTTGGCATTTTCAATCTCCAGTTGTGAAGCCATAGCAACATTGAGGATTTCCTACATTAACATCTATTCAGTCAGAAATTCAGGAGCAAGAGGGAAGATTCATGGATTGACTCACTATATCTTGGTCTGGACGCTTGTTTGAAACTAATGGGAGAAAATATGGGAGAAAAAGTACATTCTCTCTCTCTTTCTATTTATAAATCTCTCGAATGGTGGGGGAAGACAACTTGTCTTCACCTTGCTGTTTCGTGTCTTTTCCATTTTGAGTAAATTGTCCTTCTTAAAACAATTTTGTTCCTTAAAAGAAAAACCAACGTACCCCAGTTCAACCAAACTTCTTTCTTCATCCCAGTTTGGATTTGGATTAAAAGATGATATACAAGCCACCAAAAGAAGTTTACAACTTGACCACTCCTTAATAATTTTCATTTCTGATGAAGCTGATAATAGAAGTCACTAAGGGGACGAGAAGGTCGAAATGTCACAACAGTTACACAACACCCTTTTCAAAGTGAAGTACAAATGAGAAAAGTGAAAAAGGACAACAATTCTGGAAAATGTAATTACATAATGTCCACCCGATGTAATGGTATGGCCACAGCGGGGAGAAGGACCTTGACCTGGAAGCTTCAACTGAGTCCATCCAGGGCTTTCATTCTCTATCACAAGACCGAGAAACATTTCATGAGCTGGTTAAAAAATGCAAACATACAGGGCCTCAAAAAGAAATTCCATATGAAACGATAGAGCCTGAACTTCTTGACCTCACGCAAAATAATTTACAAACAAACAAACCAAGCAGCAATACTGCTCCAACAGTGTTTCACCCTTCCATGTATCTAAAATGTCCTATAATGGTTTCTAGTAAATATACTATAGTCTACGGACAAATTAAAGCTGAGAAACAAAGGGATAACACATACCCTTCTATAATTGGGATAAGAAAACAAAAAAGGGTATTGAACAAACAGGTTACAAAGAAGTAGGATGTGATATCCTTAAAATGAAGCCACAACTTGAAATTGGACCTTGTAACCATGAAAATGAAGTCATAACTTCATAATGAAAGCAAGAAAAACCAAATCTTAGCACATATCTCTTAACCGTGAATCACTCATCATTACCCTTGAAACAATAAAGTCAGAGAAAATCAGCAAGATCTGAAAAATATCTGAAAAGTGACTTCAATTCTCAGATCTAAATGGTCATAAAAAAAATAATGATGGAACTTGAGACAATAAAAGCAGAAAACTTCTCTTTATGAGGTTTCATATACACATATATTTATTATAAAAGAATAAAGAGCAACCATCTACTGACCTTCTTCAATTAGTCCTTTCAGAGCCCATAAGTCACCCAGTATTGGCCCACCACCTCCTATCAATTCAAAAGGGACAATTAGTTTAGCAGCAAAACGCAAATTCACAGAACCACATTTAAAATGATGAAACAAAGATATAGGGCAATATAGATTAATTAGCAACAAGATTGTTCAACTATAAGGTATCATACCAAAATAAAAAGGGTAGCACAACTAAAGCATAAAATGGTGATTTTCCAGTTTACGTACTTTCAACCCCTAGGTTAAGGTGATTAAAAACAGCATCAGACATGTGAGAAATGGTAACTATTAGATAACATGGTCTGAAACGAGAAAGCAATCCAAATATTAGTCTCCCAGCATAATGATTTCTCACAATGTAAGAAGCTAGTCAATGAAAATGAACCAGCAACATTCTTAGTAGACATCCTGGAGCACATGGAAGAAAAATTCTCATGAATCTCGAAAAACCGAAATCTTATAAATTAATATTTTGTAGCCTCCTTTTACAATCTAGAAATAACAACGGTTAAAACTTAACTAAAGGATTTGAAGGCATGTTACCAAGTGTAGACACATTCCCAAAGACAGAAAAGTTCCAACGTTTACAATTACTCTTAATTATCTTTAGGCCACATGAGGCGGTGATGCCTAATGCTTGGGGATGGATCATGGGCTGAATCGTTCTGCAATGCCTGGGGTCCAAAACGAATAATGCCCCTATTCTTAAAGCGATTCACAGATCACCCTAGAAACAACTTTCACACAATTGGTCAAAATATCACACTTTTGTAGATTCAACCATATTCTCATAGAGGAATAAGGCATGCTAACAAGGGAATGCCCACCGTGAACAATAAAAAATTACAAATGCTCCTATAAGGCTACAAGGGCAAACCATCTAAAAGAACAGTATACATATTCCACCAAACCCACACCCATACATACCACAAATGGCAGAAAAGATAACACAATTTAGGATCATGGAATGTTACCCATTGTTTTGAATTTTAGCAGCATAATAAAAAAGAATTCTTACAATAGATCCAACAATTGCAACTAGAAGATCAAAAAAAGGCACAGACCATGCAAATAATGCTAAAGCCCCCCTATACATAAGCTTTGTCTCATTTATGACCATTACCATACTATATGCATAAATCAATTGAAAAGGTCCAAATTTTATTTTCTTCTGAAAATCCTTCACTTTACAGGTTCTGTCTCTATTATACTTTACAAAACATAAGTGTTACTAACATGGAAGAGACGAACCAAGCTAGCTAAACAACCAAGTCCGAGGGGGAAAAACAGATCAATTGCTTCAAAATTACTTGCAACACTCAATGTCATATAAAATCTTTCTCCATTTCTTCTTATCTATGTATAAAATTCATTTTTCAACAAATCTATTGTTTCTAAGATCAAAGAAAAAAAAAGAATTATACATCACTAGTTCACAGTACTCATGTACATTGATGAAATATAAACGTATTCAATGTGCAGGTGGTAATTAACAGAGAAAATTGTTTAGAAGACCCAATTGTAGAGAAAGTATTACATGTGAACATACCTCTTCCACCATAGACAAGCAACCTTTTCTCGAGCATAGTTGCTGTATGGCCACATCTTGGAGGAGGCAATAATCCAGAAACTGAAAGTTCAGTCCATTCAAGTGACACTGCTTACCAAAGAGAAAAAAAAAGACAAATTTACAGAATAATCATACAACATAACTTAAGAGAAGACGACTCATAGCAAAAGGAGAAAAAATTCTGAAACAAAAAAGAAAAGAAAAGAAAAAGAAACTAAGAAGCAGAAGCCATAGAAGTTACTTGTGTCTAGGACATATACATCTGACAACCACTTCTTACCGTCCCAGCCCCCATACCTGCACTCAATTTAAGCATATTTGAATTTAAGATATAAAAAGAAATGATTAATGCCTGGACACTCACGGATACTCTGTTGTATCGTGAGTGTCGTGAGATTAGTCAAGCAGACACTCACAGTCACAGATACCCTTCACACCCAAATGTTGTAGGCTCAAGCGGGTTGTCCCGTGAGATTAGCTAAGGTGCGCGTAAGCTAGCTCAGACACTCACGAATATAAAAAAATGATTTTAACACCAAAGAAGAACGAAAATATTAATACTCACATGACAATTTTCCGGTTCCCAAAAGAAGAGGCTGCAGCGAAGTCCCTTGGTGAAGGCAAATCACCGAAACTAGTTAGCTCAGACCATTGCCAGATATCTTGAAGAGACAAGGGAGCCAAAGGATAGAAAACGTAGTTATGCTTCAAACATGAGCAATTTCTATCCATTACAATCGCAAGTATTTAATACGTTAGAGAACCTTACCAGTGTCTAGAACCCAGAAATCACCCATCCTACACATACAATGTCAATATCAGATATCAATACAAGTAATGTGAAAATTACGAGATGAATCAAGAGTAGTTTTGAGTATAGATCGGGAGGACTATGAGATAACTATTACATATAATAAAGTATTCCATGTTCAGCTCCAATTTTTTACCAATAAAAAATGCAAAAAGTCCTCATCGTAGAGGAACAAACTAAATGATGCAGCAGGTTTTTGAACCATGTAAGCGGATCGATACAAATACATCCAAAATCACTAATTTACTTTTTAATAAAATTACTAATTTCTTAAATAAAGTAATTAAGTACAAATAAAAACTAAAAGAGATTATTTAACTAAAAAAAATCAAAGACTGATTATTTACTTCCTACACCATCTTAGTCATGAATTAAGGGTCAACTCTCTATTCTCGTATATTTCCATCCTGGCTTTGTTACAA
Source organism: Lagenaria siceraria (assembly GCA_002890555.2). Lineage (NCBI taxonomy): Eukaryota > Viridiplantae > Streptophyta > Magnoliopsida > Cucurbitales > Cucurbitaceae > Lagenaria > Lagenaria siceraria. The sequence continues at coordinate 28,265,076 of CM016484.1, forward strand.
CTTGAAATTAATGCTACAACTTGCTTTCATTTTCGGGGTTCAGCCTGCTCTCAACATGCATCCTTAGAGTTAGAAGTACTGATCCAGTGCTATGACCAGCCCAAGGCAGATATTGCTTCATTTCAGTCACCTTGAGGACAAGATAAGTGAGGACAAGGTAAAATTCTGAGCAGCGAGAATTGATAAGAAAGAAAGATCACCAATATAACAAGTTATGCATGTCTATAAAGAATGAAGAATTGTTAGTGAATACCAGGGTTGGCAGTTGTTAAGAGAAGGTAGTTAGTTAGCTGGAATTGGGGGTTGTTATTGACTGTTATAGCTGACAATAGTAGTTTCAACTCAGAAAATGCCCAATATCTTCAATAGAAAAAGGGAGATGTACAAGACCGGATATAAAAAAACTGGAGAACAGGAAAGTTCATGCCCCAAAAAATTCCTGGCAAACCATTGTAAAAGTGATAATGCAGTCCAATTATATCCCCGTTAGGGAAATTTGGCCGCAAATAGTTGGAAGGATTTTTCAGGGTTGATAGGAATATCATTGATTTTTGGAGCTGGTATGTTTTTTGGTCTATTATTGGAAGTTCTTTATTTAAGAATTTTGTAACTACTCCCTTTCCAATTTATACAAATTACAAACTATAGAGTATTTTTTTAGTCACCATCTACTTTTGGCTGGGGAAGATGTCTCATTTCCCCATAATCTTGTAGTTGTTTTCTTTTCAATAAAAAGATTATGTTTCTTAGAAAAAGTAATTCAAACATTACTAAGATAGCTAAATATTTACAAAATTAGAGTCAAATATAGATGATCGTCCTCACTCCTCATTCTATTACTAAACGGTACATCTAAACTAAGGGGCACAAATATTTCCTACATTTTTTTTCTTCTTGGATTGAATACCTTTTGCTACCCAAACGTCCACCAAAGACAAACATGTGGCAATCAATTGCAACAGCAATGTGAAAAGCTCGTGGACTGGGACCAACTTGTTCGTCTGAGCCATTGCCAGTGCATTCTGGCTGAAACCATAATTTCTTTTCTGCAATAAATATCAGAGCAAGGGTTTAATGAAACAAATAAAAGTAAAACCAAAATAAATTCTCCTCTCTCTAAAATCTGATCAGCATGAATACAATAGGACCATGATTGCTGCAGAGATAAGAATCTACCACAATCAATTAGCGCATTCAAATGACCTACATTCTGCAGTAAACAAACAAACTTAAGAGACTTCATGAACTGAACTACGTAGCTTAATCTCAATCTAGCAACCTAAATTTACTCCCACAGCAAATTACATTAACCATTTTTCTAATTTATTTACTATAATAAATTCTCCGCCAACATCTAGGTCTTTTTGAGAGATGATATCCTTGATCAAACCATGATCGGAGCTAATGCCTATCCATTTCACAAATGAAAATATCTGATCGAAGAGCAATCAAGGTACTTTCATGCTATAAGTCAACATAGTCAAATATGAGTGTAATGTAGATCTACTCCTTTCAATGTGAGTTACAATTGGTTTTTGAACTTCAAGATTTTCTCAAGCAACTCAGATGTAAAATGACGACATTCGCTGCCTAACGACTGGGAATGAGCCATCCATTTGCTTCCTTAGAAAAAAATTTCTTAAACCAATTTCAGCCAAAAAGTGCAAAAGTGCATCCTGAATGAAAGAATCGCATACTTGCTTAAGAATTTTTCTCAGGCATGAAATTCATTTGATCAATTCATCGTAACCCTAGAAGCTACACTAATGAATAGATTCTCTTTCTTGCATTATCGTTTACACCAGAACTTCATCCTAACCGATCGCTACAGCTATCACAAAAATTCTAGTGAGTAAATCTCCGTAAACGAAATGTGGTGAGGCATAAGCAATACAGAAATCAGTCTCTTAATAATCTAACTCCGCACTCGGTAATATCGAATTACAATATCAGCAAAACGTAAAATCATAAAACAACCGGATTAAGAATCGTGCTTACTACTCAAAATACAACTCCAACCAATATAAAAAATAACACAAATAAAAGATCGTTCAGAGTATGGAAATGACAATATAACGAACTACCTGACCAAATTTAAGTACACGGCGATGAAGAAAGTAGCAGAACAGTACAATTCCGAGGACAAAAGGTAAAAGGCATAAGTACCGATGTCATAAACAGCAATATCGCTTAGAAATTTCTTGTCGACGAGGCCACCAAACACGACGACCTTCGAATTTCCGATGTTAACAGCAGAGTGGCCACTGAAACTCCAGAGGAGTAATCCATGAAAATCATTGTAAAGATAAATTGTAGATAATTCGTACAGAGAGAAATGGATGAATGCCTGCGAGGTCTGGGAAGAGTTCCAGAGAAATCGGAGGGAGAAGCCTTCACCCAGTAATGCATACTTTCTTCTTCCGTTTTCTCACTTCACCTGAGACGGCAAACCAGAGGACTTGGTCAACATATATTACAGAGCCCGCCCGGGAAAATTCCTTTTATACCTTGGAGAGTGTTTTACACGTCGAGATTTATTTTGGGAAATGACAAATTAAAATTAGAAATACCCTGAATTTTGTATTTTATTTTGTGTCAATTTAAAAATATCGTGCCCTTAAATTTTTAAAATAAATTTGTAGGGAAATCATTAAAGTTTTATTTTAAAAATATCTTTAAATTTAAAAAAAAAAAAAAAATACCTCCATCATTAGTATATGAACAAAACTGTCAATACCTTTTGGAAAAATAACTATACAATTAAAAACAAATTGAATGCTTCTACGGTTAATGTGACGAGTTTGGAAAAAAAATCAATTTTAAAACAAATTATATATATATCCTCATTTATTTATATAGATACTCTTACTCTTCTCTTATTTTCTAATTCTTACACTAAATTTTTCATCAACCATAATTTAATTTTTTAAAAAAAAAAACTCACAAAATTTCAAAATTAAAATCTCCCTTTAAAACATACCAAAACGATAAACAGTCTAATAAAAAATATATTTGGCTATTACAACACACAATTAACTACTACCATACAACTTTGTTAAAACAATTAAGTCCTAAAATCACTTGTTTATATTATTCTCTTTTTTCTTATTATAATTCATATATTATAAAAGGAATATGCAGTTTTATTTATTTATTACATCTAACAAAAAAGGGAAGTAGGAGAGTATTGAAGAAGAGAGGACGAAACAGAGAGAAAATAGAAAAGTAAGATGATCTTAATGGTTTTTTGTCATATAATAGTAAAGGTATTTTTTTAACTTTATTTATTCTAAAGTTTAGGGGTATTTTTAATATTTTTAAAAGTTTATGAGTATTTTTAACACATAACACTTACGATTTTCATCCAAAACTAACGATAATAACATTTTTAACTCATTTTAGAAGTTTAAAGTTAGTTTTGAAACTTTTGAAAGTTCAAGGGTATTTTTTACCTAAAGTATTAGGAGTATTTTATATAATTTAGTGATTAAAATTTAAAAGAATTATAAGATTCATTTTAAAAAAATTAAAAATTAAAAATAATTATGAGATTATGAAATCATAGAAGAAGGGGAAATTTTGTGTCAAATTAGTCTCTGTATTTCAAAATTAAACAATTTAAGTCCAAGCATTTAGAAAAAATAATGTTTAATTTTAATTCATCAGTTAACATAAGCCATTAATTGTTTTTTTTTTTTCCTTAGAAAAAAGAAATTTCATTGAGATGAAAAAAGGTCCACGGGCTCGTACGTTCTAAAGTAAAACACGAGAAAGCCAGTTGGGGATCGAATCTACCTAAATAGAAGACCGTTAAAATTTGAGAGCTTGGGCCGCAACCACAAGAAGGATTCCCTGAGTACATACTTAAGGCCCTTAATTTTTACCTTCAGCATCCACTCCCTGATTTATTCAAGCAAATCCATTGGGAGACACGATAACATTCGCGTTGTTGGAAAAATGAGTTAAGTTATTTATAAAAATAGTAAATTATAGTTGTTTATTAATGATAAACAGTAATAGACGTTGATAAACTACTATTATTTATTACAGATAGAAATTGATACATGTCTATCAGTGTCTATCACTAATAGGCAGTGACATTTTGTTATATTTGTATATATTTTCAACAATTTTGTCATTTAAAACAATTAACCTTTAAAAAAAATTAAAATAATATTAATTTAAGGTTGTTTTCAAATATTGAAAATGAACCAAATTATTTATAAATATAGAAAAATTTCACTGTCTACCGGACAGTAATAGAAGTGAAATTTTTCTATATTTGTAAATAGTTTGATATTTTTCTATTTATAATAATTTTTCATTAATTTAAAGTAATATATTTAATAAATAATAGGTTAAACTACAATTTCAGTTTCCATACTTTGAAGTTGTTCAATTTTAGTCTCTATACTTTCAATAAATCTTAAATTTAGTCCTTTAAAGTTAATTTTTACCGAAATTAGTTAAATAATAACAATAATATTCATGCAAGAAAAGACAATATGTGAATATGTTTTCAAAATTTATAATTAAAATGCTACTAAATAACAAAAAGTTTAAATCAACAATAAACTAGCAATCGGAATTAAATTTCTATTAAATTTAGAATTTATTGAAAATATAGGAACTAAAATTGAACAATTAAAAATAAATTAACTAAATTTAAACCAACTTCAAAATATATAGACCAAAATTATATTTTAACCTAGAGAATAAACACAACTCTAATTTTTAAGTTATAATTTAATAAAATTCAATCTTTCCTCTTCCCTTTCCCACCCTTTTTTCTCCCACCATCTTTGTACCCACCCATCCTCCTTCAACCCTTTGTCCATGATTGTGGTTGTTGTGTCAGTTGAATTACGTTATTAAATTATCATATCCTTTAAATTCATATTTAATTATTAACTAAAAACAAGAAGTTTGGCTCGTAATATAAAATAGTCATTGATGTCTTTTAAGAATTAACATTCGAGTATAATTTAACTAATATATAATATGCATTAGCGACCAAATAAAAAAAAAAACATTACGTTACTATTAAAATATCAAATCTATAAATTAAGATTATATTAATTAATAATTTAATAAAACTAAAAAAATAATAATTAGTTCAATTACAAGTTTACTACTTAAACTTTCAAGTTATATTTTTGTTGTTTATGACGCCAACAAAATATTATTTAGTTTTTATTATTTTTCAGAATCTAGATTATTTGACATTAACCCAACTAAACTTCTCATCAACCATAAAAAAAAAAAAAAAGGAAAAAAAAAACTCTTGTTTATAAGCACCATTCTTCAATCTCTACACACCTTTACTTTCCCGCTCACAAAGCTTACAAAATTCATCAACCACTTCATCAATAATCCCTTCTTCCCTCTTCCTCAACGCCTCACCAATCTCTCTCGCTTTCCCTCTCAAAGCCTCTCCACTCTTCTCAAACATTACTTCTTTAATAGCCTTCACAACCTCTTCTCTCTTAACATTCCCTTCACCATCCCTCCTAGCCTCCACGCCCACGCCGGCGCACTCGACCACCTTGGCATGGTAAGGTTGGTCGAGCTGCATCGGCAGTGCCACGATCGGTGCCCCGAACATGACACTCTCGACCACAGAGTTCCATCCGCAATGGCACACAAACCCGCCAATGCTTGAATGGTTCAATATTTTCAATTGCGGCACCCATTCGTTTATGATGAGTCCTTTGTCTTCTATTTGGTTGAGGAAGTCTTTTGGTAATGCTTCTTCGATTGTGAGGTTTTGGCCCTTTGGGAAACGAATGACCCATATGAAATTTACGCTGCTTTGGTGTAGACCGTGGGCTAGCTCTTCTCTGTCTTGTTTTGTTAAGTAGTATTCACTTCCAAATGAAACATAAACGGTTGATTTTGGGGTCTTTTTGTCAAGCCATTCGAGGATTTCTGATTTTTCATTAGTTGGCTCGATTTGTGGAATTAGTGGAGCAATTGGGAGAATCTATTAAGAATATGGAAAATTATATGATTAATTGGAAGAAGAAAGTTGTTTTTTTAAAAAAAAAAATGGCAAAAAACGATGGATTTGAAATGGTTTTAAAAAATTAGACTGATTCACTGCAACCAAAGATGTGATAGTGACAATGTTGTATGGAATGTGTCTAACTACTATACCAAAAAAAAAAAAGTTGTTTTAAAGCTCGACAGTCGACACATTATTCTTTATTATTATTGTTCTTTTTTGTTTGCTAATTTATTTTAATGAATAAGTTATTAATAATCATTTTAAATGTTGTAGTTTGACCCCATCTGTTGAATTGATTTTTTAAAAAAGAAAATGCATGTGCTGAATATAAAATAAAGTTTTAGAGAAAAATAATAATAAGTACATTTCTTTTATCAAAATTATATATATATAAATTAAAAATTCAGAATTAAAAAAAATGAATAGATTAAAAAAAGAACAATATTTAAGTGCATTATGTCGTGATATTTTTTTTGGGCCCACTTAAATCACGTGACAAAAAAAATCTCAAAAATATTTTAAAATACAAAAGAAAGAAAGAAGAGTTTTTCATTTTGAAAATTGTGGTGGACTGAAACAAATGGTGTAGAACGATGCAGCAAGCATCTTTTATTTCAAAATTAAATAAACATATTTAATTAGAAAGATTAAATTATAGATTTAGAGCTCATTTGGGGTCACTTTCTAAACTTTTATAAACTTCTTTTTTTTTAGTTATAGATACTTATTTAAACTCTTCAAAAATCAATCCAAACGGACCTTAGTTTTTAACTTTGATGTTTGTATTTATTTAATATGAACTTTCAAAAGTATCTAATATAATAGATTTTAAACTTTCAATTATATGTCTAGTCAGTTATTAATTAACAAATTTTAAAATTTTAAAATTAATTAATCACTTGAATATCAATTTAAAATTTATTTATAATATAATCTAAAGACTAAAATTGCAATTTAACTAATAAAATTTAAACCAAAATATGAAGCTTCGCTTTGTAACTATTTTGTATTTTATTTTTGTTTTTAAAAAATTGAAGCCTACAAACACCTTTATACTTCCAAGTTTCTTGCAACCAAGCCAAAATTTGAAAACTAAAAAAAAAGTAATATTTTAAAGAGTTGTTTTTAAATATAGAAAAATGAGTCAAACTATTTATAAATATATAAAAATTTTATTATCTATTATCGATAGATTACGATGGACAATAATAAAAGTTTATCGTTCAAACGATAGAATTTATCGCAGTCTATTTCTGATAGACAAATTTTTCTATATTTATAAATAATTTGATTCTTTTTTGTTTATAGTAATTTTTTAAATTTATTTTTATTTTTAAAACTTGACTAATAATTCAATTCTTTTCCTTTATAAAAGACCCAAAATATTATAAGTAAAGGAGAGGAATAAACTTAATTTTTCAAAAACTAAAAAAATAAATAATTACCAAACACCACTTAAATTATTCCGGAGCTTTTAATTCAAAGGAGCAGGATAAACCAAACCTTCTTGTTCAACGAGGAAGCAAGAAACTCAATATATTTCCCTTCAAATTCCGGAGAAGTATTAACCAAAGCCACATCACAAGACATTCTCATACACTCAAAAAACCGCATAGCCCAATCACGTCCCACCTCATCACAAACCTTCCTTCCACTACTCTTCAAAACCCAATGCTCACTCAAATCAACTTCCGGAAAAGGAAATTCCTGACCCTTGTTCCAAAACCCATTCACCAATCGAGCAAGAACCGCAACGCCAGTTACCACAAAGCTAACCACAGGAATATTCCTCAACGACACCAACCGAACCGCCCACGGCTGGAACAGGTCCGAAATGACCAGGTCCGGCTCCAGCCGGTCCAAGAGAAGCTCGAAACCGTCAGCCGCCATGTCGAAGGCCTTGACCAAAGTGGGCTCTAGGTGCAAGGGGATGCCTTTGGTGGTGTGCATATGGGCGGGCAGGTCGGGCAGGGATGGGAGATGGAGGGGAATGAGTTGAATGGAAAGATTTTGGGCAAGGGTTGGGTTTATGGCTTGAAGGTTAATGGGGGAAGAACATAAGTAAATTTGGAAGCTTTTTGAGAGTCTTTTGGCTAGCTCGAAGAATGGAGTTATGTGACCGTGGGCTAGCCAAGGGAGCATGAGGATTTTTTTGGTGGCCATGGTTGTGTTGGATATTTGAGGCTAAGTGAATAAGAAGACGATTTATATAAGAAGAATTTTTTGGTTTGAGACTTGAAAAGAACGTGGAAAACGTGTGATGCTTTTGTAAGCTTGTTTTGTAGGGTTTAAGTGTCGTTTTAGGCCTCCTTCAAAAATTAGGGCAATATACAAAGATTTAATGTCTATTTGGTGTTTAAAAATTTATAAAGATACACTTAACTCCTTCCGATTTTAAAATTAGTTCTCAATAGTCTTTCAATCAATTTGACCAACTAATAGAAAAATGACATGATATATCAAAGTATCAAATTTTAAATGACGATGTTTGTTTTGTATTTGTTGTTGCAATATATTTTAATTTTTTTCTCCCTTATAAATATATCTTTGAATGTGTTGTGAACTTTTAAACTAGTTATTGATGTGAGAAAGTTTGATTTGGAAGGTCGTCACTCTATTAAAATTGTTGGAGGAGGAGGTTGATATCACTTTGAACCTACTTGAATTCTTGTGGTTATTACTATGGTTAGAATTTGCTTTTATTTTCCCTAATTTCTAAATGAATTGTTTAATGTGTTATTGACTCTTAAAGTTTGAAATTCAAATTAAGACTAAATTAAATTGGGGGAGGGGGGGTGTCAATTTGAAATTCTTGCGCAAGTTTAATTTACTTTTTGTTGTTGTTAGTTTTTGTTCTTTCTTCCTTTACGACTTTTATTTTGTTAATTAATTGATGTAAGGTTAGGCGTGTATTGACAAATTGTGATATAATGAATGGTAAACATTTCTTCAATTAATGTGAACGATAATGATGAAATAAGCAAAGTTCTTAGTTCCTATATTGTGGTCACATTAGAGGACTCGAGTTTGGAGTGGTTTTGAAAGTTGTCTACATTGTCTCAAAGAGAGAGCTATGTTCAACTTGAAGAAAAGTATAAGAAGATGGAGGGAGAGATAACTGAAATAAGACCTTTAATATCTCACATGCCCATTGTTCAAGTATCCAAGTACTAGTATATAATCAATGTAGATTTATGTTACCGTTTTCTTATTAATTATTAAACACGTTTACTTTGTTTTTTTTAATTATTTTAATTTTAGGGAAATACAAGCACACAACTCTTTAGTGCTACAAATGAACTCATGATTATCAATATTGCTATTGACCCAATTGTATCTTCACCTTCGACAAAGTATTTACTATTTGTTTCTTTATATTCTTATATATTATTAATCGTGGATTATTGAACTGCTTTTGGTAACCACACTTTTTACAAGTTTCTCATTATGTTATATATTGCATTTTATATTGCCTTGTTGGTAAAGAGTATTAACAATAATAATGTTCTTCGCAAGTGCAAGGTTGCTAGATTGGTGTGGTATAGGAGAGGTAATTGTAGAAGGTCGATGATCTTCAAATGACCCAAAAGTTATTGTTCATCATGTTCTCCTTGGTCCATAAGTAGTAAGAGTTTGGGTAGACTTACATATAAAACATGATGCATATTTGTATAGAGGCCAAACTCAGAAATGACATACATTGAAGATGCAATCGGTAGTACAGTTGCATGACCTTCTGACAAAGTTTTAATTAGTACGTAGATCTATCGATTATTTAACTTATTTATTTCTTTATTTAAATAATTTTACCTGAACTTTTTATTACTTAATATTTTTTTTTAGATTGATGAAAGACTATCGATGCATGTCATGTCTTGACCACAAACAAAACTAAAATTAGAGTTATTTGGATTTTTTATATCAACATTGTAATTTATAAAATTTAATTTATGTTTTGTTTATCTCCAAATCTATAGTACTCATTGCTATATGTTATTTTTGTTGGGCCATATGAATCTTATATGAATACTTATTTAGATATATACATAATTTTGACTTCCCAATGTATAGCAAGGTATAAACATATTCAAGAAGCTTTAAAAGATGTAATAATAGCATTTATTAAAACTATAAAAACTATAAAAAAAAGTTCAAAAGATGTATAGCAAGGTATAAACATATTCAACAAGCTTTAAAAGATATAATAGTAGCATTTATTAAAACTATAAAAAGTTTATAAATGCTATGAACAGAAAAGGCTTTGACCATTTAAAAGCTTATTAAAGCTTTCATTAAATAAATAATTATAGCTACAAATAAAATTTATGGTAGACAAATGACAACCACATATGTTCGTCGTAAAAATACTTTTATAGTTTTTTTGAAAATGCTATGGCTTTCTTACCTTTTACAAAAGATCAAAATACTATTCAAAGCTTATCTTTATAGTGTTTACCAAACACTATTAAAAAAGTCGAGCATTTAATTCATACCATTTCATAGGTGCTATGAAAGGAAGGGTTTTTATAGTGTGTCCCAAAACATTATAAGAAGTTGGACTTTTTTATTGCGTTTTAAAGACACTATAAAAACCCCATATTTTTTATATTATGAGCTATCAAGACTTTACATAAAACGCTGTAAAAAAATTAAAATGCTATTATACTCAAAGCTTATCTTTATAGCATTTCGTTCTTTACCATGATTTTCATCATTCCAAAAAAATCAAAGAAGAAAAAAGAAAATAGAAAGAAAATGAAGAGAGAAAAATGATTCCATCATAGAAGATATCGACGAGAAGGAAAAGGTTAGAGGAGGAGAAGATGAAAGGAGGAGGAGAGAAAGTAATAGAAAACGTCAATTAAAAAGAATGTAATTTAAAATATAATATAAATTTAATCAACTTAATCCACTTCATTTAAAATTCGACACTTCAACATATCATGTCATTTTCTATTAGTCAACTAACGGTCAAATTTAAGGGTGTTCAAAAAATTCGATCAACCTAATCCAACCTTCATATTCAATATTCCCACTAAACCAATCAAATTAGCCAAATTTTCTCTTTCCTCTTAGGTTTTTTTCGATCATGCATCAGGAAAACCACTTACCAAAACTTGAACAAAACAGAGAGAAAATCATGCGAGGAAGTAGACTATTAAGGAAAACATTTGTGTATTTCTTTATTTACTTTATTTCCTTTTAATTTCCGTTTTTCATAAAACTGGAATTGAATAAGACAGAAAAAACACCCTTATTTTTCAAATAGTTTTTAAAAAGCCCTAAAATCGCAGTACTCTTGTTTTGTAGTGTCGCGTGTTTTGTGTGTTTCCAATTTGTTTTACGTGTTGCATGCATCTCACTCTATTGAAATAAATAAATAATTAAATATTGTTTTTAAAAAAAGAAACGATAAGTGTTAAAAGAAACAATAAGTGTCGATGGGTGACGAGTGCATTTGGACCATACTTATCCTTTTATAACCTACTTAAAAAAAAAATTTGTCACAAAACAAACTGTGATTGGACTTCTCATAAGCCCATGATCGATGCAAATATTTTCGATACTATTTTGGTCTCTACTTTAGATAGGATAGTTAACTTGAACCTAGCTCAACTAATTTAAGCATATTTTTTATCAACCAAGAGATCGTGCTTGGAATGCTTCAAATATCCCACTTCCACCTATAAAGAGTGTTTAGAAGTAATTTGTTCAACTATTTAGATTTCGACTTTCTAAAAGCTGAAAAAATGTGTTTTTAAGTAGTAAAAAAAAGTAATACTTGGGTTGCACTCATCTTCAATGCATTCCCTTCATTGAAAGAAAATATTAATTTTTTTCAAATAAAAAGTTGTCACCTAACAACTTAGTGATTGAGCATTTGGATGACCTCCACAAAGATAAGTGCAACTGGAGAACAAATATTTGGGTGTTAGTTGGACTACACCTACCTCTGTGCAGTCCACCTACTTGCCCAATTAAAATTTGTCGTGTGGCAAATATATATTTTTTAAAAATTTGAATTTTTTTTGCAGTAAATAACAAAAAGAGTTGCATGGAATATAAGTACAATCTAAGTTGCACTTAACTATTGTCCCAACTCGAAATACAACGAAGTACTTTTTAGAAAATGTTTATAAACACGTGTAAAATTAATCCAAATTTCAATATGAGCAAACATCCAAACAATCTTTATAAATGAAAATGTTTATACGCTAATTTTTTGGTTTTATGTGTTGCATGCATCTCACTCCATTAAAAATAAATAAATAAATAAATAATCAGTAGTTTTAAAAATAAAAAAAAAAAAAAAAAGAAGGATTTGATACCTGACAAAAGAAAAAAAAGATGGATGTAGGTATAGCCTAGGATTTTGGTGCATTTAGATTATCCTATCTTTTTGCTGACTCTTTTTTTTTTTTTTTTTTTTTAAGAATTTGTCACGAAACAAAAGTTCACACGTTGCAAATATTTTTATATTTATTTTAGTCTCTAATTTCAAATGTTCAATTTTAATCTAATTTGCATGGTTTAAAAACTTCTTTAGATCATCAAGTTAAACCTAGCTCAACTAATTCAAGCATATATTTGCCGACCAAGAGATAAATGTTGGGAATGCTTCAAATCTCCCACTTCCTCCTATAAAGAGTATGATGAAGTTTACTAGTTCAACTAGCATATAACATGTATTAGTAACCAAAATGTCTATAATTCGAATTGTCCAACACTATAATACTAAAATCCAATTTTTTTAAAAAGAACGCACTTGTGAGCAAACATCCCAACATTCTTAGCCTACCAACTAATGCCTACCAACTTATACATAAGTTGGTGTTAATGACAACTCAACTTGAGTTTGCATATTTATCAGAAAATTTTCACCTTCCTCTCTTTCTCCATTTTACACGTTTATCCAGAAAATTCTCATCGTACAAGTTAAACACATATTTCCTAACTTATTTCCTAACTTAACTCCAACTCAGTGCCCTAACTTTAACTCCAACTCAGTGCCCAAACACCCATTATAAATGAGCATAGACAGAGGGAATAAAATTCTACACATCTGCCTAGAAAAGAGATCTTTGATAGGCATTTCGCCATGGATGCAAGACAAGAAAGCTTCAAAGTTTTTATGCTTCCATGGTTAGCCCATGGCCATATATCGCCCTACCTAGAGTTAGCCAAAAAGCTTGCAAAGAGAAAATTCCTAGTTTATTTCTGCTCCACGCCTGTAAATTTAGAAGCCATTAAATCAAATTACCTTTCCAAAAGCTATTCTGATTCAATCCAGTTAGTGAAGATTCATCTCCAATCAACACCAGAGCTTCCTCCCCATTATCACACAGCCAAAGGCCTTCCACCGCATTTAATGCCCAAACTCAAAGACGCCTTTCAAATGGCTGCCCCCAATCTCAAATCTATCCTCAAAACTCTAAATCCAGATCTCCTAATCGTCGACATTCTCCAACTATGGATGCTTCCGATTTCTTCATCGCTCAACATTCCGATGATTTTCTTTCCTATTTTAACCATCTCTTTCTTGATCAGAATCGTCTCCAACGATGTTCGATTTCCCGAATTTGAGCTTCCCGAGTACTGGCAATCGAAATGCCCCTATTTACACATGGACGAAACAGCGCGTCAATCGTTTAAACAAAATTTGGATCAATCTTCAGGCATAATTTTATTCAAAAGTTCCAGAGAAATAGAGACAAAGTACTTAGAATTTCTCGCGTCGTCGTTCACGAATAAGATCGTGACGACCGGTCCTCTGCTTCAGGAACCTGCATGCAGTGAAAACGAGGAGCGCAACGAAATCATTGAATGGCTGGATGAGAAGGAGCCATATTCGACGGTGCTGGTTTCATTTGGGAGCGAGTATTACCTTTCCAAGGAAGAAATTGAAGAAATTGCACACGGATTGGAGATCAGCGAGGCGAATTTCATATGGATTGTCAGGTTTCCGGAGGGAGATGAGACAGCGGTGGAAGCGGCGGTGCCGGAAGGATTTATCGAGAGGAGCGGAGAGAGAGGGAAGATAGTTGAAGGCTGGGCTCCGCAGGCGGAAATACTGGCTCACCGGAGCACCGGTGGCCACATGAGCCACTGCGGATGGAGCTCGTTCATGGAGAGCTTGATGTTCGGCGTGCCGGTGATCGGAGCGCCCATGCAACTCGACGGGCCGATCGTCGCGAGATTGGTGGAGGAGATCTGTGTGGGGTTGGAGATCAAGAGAGATGAAGAAGGGAGAATGATGAGGGATGCAATTGCAGGAGCAATCAAGAAGGTTTTGATGGAAAAAACAGGGGAAGTTTTTCGAATGAAAGCAAAAGAAATTAGCAGCGTTTTGAAGGAGAAAGACGAGGAAGAGGTTGATAGATTAACAACGGAACTAGTGAGGTTGTGCGAAACGAAAAGGAGAAAATAATTTTTTTCGATTTTTTTTTTAAAGTAGAATAAAGGTAGAGAGATTCCAAATTGCTAACACATCCGCATGGTTATTGAGTTATTAGCACAAAGTTTTTTTAAGTTTAGTTTCTATTTGGCACTAAATTTTAAAATATTATAATTTTACCTACATATTTTAAGTTTTGAGAAGTTTTTAAAAATAGAAAAATAAAAAAAATTATTTATACAAAATAACAAAATTTTTAGATAATTGTGATAGAAATCTATCTTGAGACTATTCGTGATAGGAATGATATATGTACCCTATCAGTGATGGATGCTGATAGAAGTTTATCAATATCTATTAGTGTTTTTTTTTTTTGACTATTTTCTGTAAATAGTTTGACATTTTTTCTATCTATGAAAATTTTCTTTAAGTTTAATTATCATTTGGTTTTTAGAATTTAAAATGTTACATTTTTATTTGATATCTAAATTTTAATATTTTACATTTTTATTCTTAAATTTTCGTTAATACTTACTTTAGTTTTTATGTTAACTGTTGATTAATTAGCTAAAAATTAAGGGAAATTACTATAAACAGAAAAAATATTAAACTATTTACAAATATAGAAAAATTTCACTGTCTATCACTGATAGACCGCGATAGAATTCTATCGCTTTCTATCGCTCAAGCAAATAAATTCTATCGCCTGAGCGATAGAATTCTATCGCGGTCTATCAGTGATAGACTGTAAAATTTTTCTATATTTGTAAATAGTTTGACTAATTTTTCTATATTTGAAAATAGCTCAAAAATTAATGCCGTGAAATTTATAATTAATTTTAATAGTGATAAAAAAATTAACAAAAATTTGATTTAATTATAACTAATTTAAATATGTTAAGTTAATTAATTGACATTGTTCGGACGAAGGAGTTGGTTGATCTCAATATTAAAAAACATCAATTTTTCTTACCGACTTTTGGGCCTTAGGAGTAACAATGACCTAGATTTCATAACTCCTTACTTCTAGCTATTTTATTCCTTATCCCAAATCTCAAAACTTAAGAACAAACTAAATTTGAAACTTAGGAACCAAATTGAAATTAATTCAAAATTTAGTAGTAAAAGTATTATATTTTTTATATTCATAGATCAAATGGAAACTAAATCCAAAATTGTATGATTTTTTTTTCTAAAGAAAAATGGGCAAACTGGACAAGTTGCTAAAATTAAGGATAATTTTGAAAAATTGCTAAACAAATAAATTTATTAATCTATTAAATATTTAAATGGTCAATTATAATTGTGGTAGAGACAAGCTACTAATGAAGTGTATAAAAAAAAATTCAAGGAAAATTAACTTTTTATTCCCTGAATTTTGGGTATTAGATACATTTGGTCGTTCACATTTTTAAAATAAGCTCTTTTAGTCTTTAAATTTCTTTAAATCGATTTAAATAGTCTCTCCTTCTAACAGGATTGGTAATGCTAACAAATACTTATCTGAATTTTTTTAATTGTTTATGTGGCTTCTTCATCTTGATTGTACTAAAATGGTTACTGACAGCGGCAGATCCAGAACTTCATGTCAGGAGGGGCACAAATAGATAAGGTTAGAAGTTTAATCATAAACTTATAGTTTGTGTTTATATATGGTTCTTAAGCTTTTAAAAATGTTTAATAGGTATATGAATTCTCGATTTTTGTGTTTAATAGATTCTTAAAATATCAATTTTGCATCCAATAAGTCTTTTACACATTTGAATATGTTAGAATTAAATGTTGTATTTGATATTAAATTTAACTTTGTGCTTAATAGGTACGATTAGACATCTTTTAAAAATTAATTTATTTACGGTTCAATTCGACATAAACTATTTTTTTCTTATAAGACAATTAATTTTTAAATTTTTTTAATATTTCTAAGATCTATTATATATAAAATTGAAGTTTATAGATTTATTAGACATTTTTAGAAATTAGAGTAAAAAATTGAAAGTTTAGGGAGTTATTAGTAGCAATTTTCACAACTGAGAGACTACATTTTTAATCTAACCTTCACATAAATATAATTTTAAATGCATTGATAGATGTTATCTAGATTAAGTTTTTCTTATTTTTCTATATTAAAAATTTTCCTTTTATATTTATATAGGAGATAATTAAAAAAGAATTAAATCTTCCTTACCTGTTTCAAATGTAATAAAAACTAAAATATTATAACTTTTAACTCTTTGAGAATAAGGTGTAGAATTGATTTATAGGTAAATATATAGTCTATCAAAAATATGAAATTCTTTCCCAAAAAAAAAATAACTAGAAATATGGAATAAAAATAATGCGTTCATGAAGGATCAAACTTTGCACCTGCAGCTTGACAAGGAAAAAGCACTCACCTGTAACCAATGAAGCAAAGTACAACTAAATGTTTTTCAACCAATGCAATCTAAGATATTATGTACAATTAATTTTTTTTTTATATTTAATGAAAACCCGTATACATATATGTAAAATGTCACAGGTTGAGGGGGGCACGTGCCCCCTTTGGCCCCTTAATAAATTCACCCCTAGTTTCTGATTGTACTTTTGTTTAAATTAATTCTACACACAAATTAAATATTACAGTTTAGCCCGAAATTGAATAAATCCAACTTGATCTTTACGCAAATCACACAACGCAAAACCCATAGATTTTAAGCATGCCGAACAAAATTGCAAAACCCTTCTTCCCATCAATCCCTCTTTTTCCTTTACTGATGAATTTCAATTAACACAGGGTAACAGAAACACAAAATCTCTTTAAATTAAGAAGACAAGATTGCAAAGTATAGTCCAAATGGTGAACATTTAGTAAACTCGTCTATCCTTCCCAGACAAACCAACACAAATGGTTATTGAGTTATTGGTTACTAAAAAGTATCTCTGTCTATATGTGTCAGCAATAATAGTCTATCGCGTGTCTATCTGTATTGATTCACGCAATAGACTATAGATAGACTCACAAATAGACAGTAAAAATTTAATGATGGGAAATTACAAATAACAGAGGAAAATAGAATAAATATTGAGAAACAGACATGTAAACAATTAGGTTGAGGCGCGGATATCTCGCTCTCTTTAAGGAAATTCAAGCTCTCTGTGTATTGAAATTCTCAATATCAACCACCGATGCAACATATGTTCTCTAGTCTGTCCCCTCCAAGATACAACAACCCAATTGAAACGTTGTGTAGCTCAAATCACTCTGCACTGAAAGTTGAGCTCAAAAAACACCTTTCTTTTGGCCAATTGCTCTGAAAAAACTAATGAGAGAAAGGAGAGAAAGTAAGAGAGAAAGATATACAGATTGTTCGTTGGTATGTTGTGTTGTGATTTGATAGAAAGAAACATTAGGTATTTATACCAAATTTTAAACCTAAATTTTTTTTCTTTTTTTTTTCTTTTTTTCTTTTTGAATGAAACATATGGACTTATATTAATATTTGAATAAGAAATCTCTCAAAATCAATTTAGAGAATACAGAAAGAACTAGAATGAAGATGTCGGGCCGTTGAGTTAATCTCTTGATCTCGCTGGCTTTGGAATGGCTGCTTGATGATGATACTTCAAGGTTGAATATGGCTCTTACTTTTCTAAGAATAATTTTGGATTTTGTATTCAGAATTCTGCAAAAAAAAAGCTTGAGGAGTTGATAATAGCGATGCTCTTCACTCTCTTGGGGAAGATGATCTCTCGAATCAACCAACCGCTTCTTCAGTTTTTTAGCTGACTATTTATAGGCGTCAAATATAACTTCTCTCTAATGATTTCCTAACGCATGCATTAAATTTCATGTCCTGCTGCGCCCCTTGCTTTGTCGCAAGTTCACTGGCTCTGTCATGAATCTGTCTAATCAGCTACCAACTTGTTTGTGGATTTGACAGTCGCCGCCTGAGCGTGTCAGACCCTTTGCGTTCATCACGTAGTTCATTTTATAACATGTTGGTCGCCTCTTCTATGATTATGCGATCATGGATTCAGCAGTTCTTCAGCTTTTGTACTTTTTCTTTTTATTCCTGTGTTGAAACAAAGATATTTTCGTGAATTCTCATTTTATGGTATTTGTAAATATTTGATCACAAAGTAAGCTTATTTGCTAAGATTTATATCATATTTATGTCATTTCCTTGTGAATTTCTCTAATTGTTTTAAAGAAAAGAATAGAATAACTTGTATTTCTACAAGTTATCAATAATTTATTTAACATTTCTTCAAATCATAATACGTTTCTATTTAATTTAATAACAAAACATCTTTTAATTTCTAACTTTCTCATGTATACGTTAATAGTCATAAACAATATTGAAAATGTAACACCATTTACTATAATTGTAAATACTTTTGTTCATTTTTATATATTTAAAAACCTTTCTAAAAAAATATATATTTTTCTATATGATTATTAAAAAGTATTTTATATTGGAGATGCATCGCTTTCCCTAAAAACGAGAAAAGACATGATTCACGTGGAGTGTGATTTGTAATATAATCTTAATTTAGAAAAAAAAATCTGAAAGTAAAGAACAAACACATGTTGGATTTTATGTTTTTGTCTTTGATATATATTTTTTTAAGGTTTTGTGTTTTTGTGTTTTAAATGCAAAAAAAAATTGATAGTTTTTTTTTTCTTGGAATTAAATATATTTAATAATTATTTTTGTCATTAACATTAATAGATATGCACTTATTTTCTCTTTTAAGTTTAGAAGTTTGATCATCGTCTCTACAATTATTATACTAAAAATTTACTCTTGACATTTTGTTTCTATGAGGTTAGGAGAGATCAATGAGAATTCAAAAATAGAATGTCAAGGTAAAAAAAAAAAAACCATATGGGTTCTATCTTACGTTTTAGTTTCACTCAGCGAAAATAACGATCAAGATTATGTTTTCTAATCTAGATGGTGATAAATTTTGCAAATCATAGACGGTTTTCACCATATCTATATTTGAAATTTGAAAATGCATAATATTTTTTTGTGTATTTCTATCCTAATCGCGGGTAAATAATATATTTAAAGTTTATCATGTGATAGAATATAATTAGAACATTGAATGAGATGCACAAAAACAAGTATAACCTAATATGCAATAGTATTTTTCTTCTATTTAATGGCCATTATGAGGGAGGCATTTTCACGAAAACCTTTTGTTCTTGTGAAGTCCAAATTTCGCCAAAATGGAAGCAAATGGATCAAGAAAAAAAATTCTCATGTTTCCATGGTTAGCTTTTGGTCACATTTCACCATTTCTTGAGCTTGCCAAAAAGCTTTCACAAAACAACTTCCAAATTTACTTATGTTCTTCACCCATCAATCTCCAAAGCATTCACTCAAAATTGCCTAAAAATTTCTCTACTTCTATCAATCTTGTGGAACTCAATCTTCCTTCTTTACCAGAACTTCCCTCTCATATGCACTCCACTAATGGCCTCCCTTTGCATTTAATTCCCACTCTCATTAAAGCCTTTGAAATGGCTTCCCCTGAATTTTCCTCTATTCTCCATAAATTAAACCCAAATTTGCTCATTACTGATACCTTTCAGCCTTGGGCTATTCAATCTGCTTCCTCTCTTAATATTCCTGTCATTTCCTTCACTGTTGTTGGTGCTGCAGTTTTGGCTCATACCATTCATTATGTTCTTAATCGTAACATCAAATTCCCTTTTCCTGAAATGGATTTA